>JAJNNX010000001.1:2400000-3000000 GCA_023159155.1 Ustulina deusta | reverse complement strand
ACACCGCAATACTTACATCGACAGGAGAGCCGAAATATCAATATATCAGAAGATAATAGCACGGTGGGTTTCGCGGGTATGGTGATGGCCTTTCCTAAGGTAATCATACGTACGTTAGCCAAATGAAAGTCATGTAGTATACTATACCTACCTTCTTAAACTCGGTCCAGGTACCACGTTAGTTATTGTTGTTTTTGAGCCATCCTGTTGAGTTGAAATTAGCTATCCACCCACCGTTACCTTTTTAAGTCAATAGTGCGATCCATCCAAGCCAAAAGGCCCATTCATCTTGTCATTTCACAAGGATATCTCGGTCGTTCACAACGGTCGTAAAACCCCCGATTGGTCTAGAGCGACCAACCAGGGTCACGGCGCGACTCGTAAGGGAGGCGTAATATGGTCAGAATCCCGTCCAGAGTCTTATTATAATACTGGCATCATTAATATCAATAGTGATATTCAACATTCTATCCCTAGCGAAGTGGCCGAGGCGACGTTTGTCTGCGTAACAGACACGACGGATAGAAAGCCAATCATGGTAATCTAGCTAACCGAGTTGTTCACTAACGTCTGTGCGGAGAGAAACATCTTTCGGTCCCGTAGATGAGTTACCTATTCTAGTAAGCGAGATCTATCCCGGCATTAAAGAGACGGCGCTGTAAGCTAATTTAGACATCCGACTTACCTATAAACGTGCAGTGTTGTAATAGTGCAATATCCAACAACAGAAATGTAGCAATTGTTATGGCTTGTTAGCTAGCATCAAGTGATACATATATACATGTGCATTCGGATGCGGTTCCGTAGATTTGGAGCCTCACGTCATCCAAACGTCGCGGATATCTAGCATGAACGTGGAGAAATGGTCGCATGTTAACAGACCGCTGATCGTCTCGTCTAGCCTGCTTGGGAATCCTCCGAACGACACCTGCATTTCGCGAGAAAGCCTCGGGAGGGCTAATTATCTCGTTGAGGTCAGGGCAGCCGGCAGAAGCGTCCCTAGTGTACACTATGTGTATACCTTGTCTGCACGCGGGTACATGTGGCGGAGATATAACTATGAGGCGGCGTACCTGGGGGTTTTGCAGTCCGTGTCCGTCGGCTTGGCTTGTAAAGCGGAGCGATGGGACGAGTGGATAAGAGTTAGATGGAGTTACCTAGGTGTAGATGATCTATACTATACCTACTACACCTATCGAGTGGCTCGGGCTCCGTGAATCGAACGAGCAGCGACGGCGGCTCTCTCGAAACAGACCGGGCAGGCACACTATCTAGCATACGGCAGATCGATCGAGGACGCATTTCGCGCATGAAAACCCAGCCCAGGCCACTGAGCTCGTAGCGGCCAGATCCGGTCGCAGATACGCTACAGTAGTGTGCGCCAGGCGTGCACACGACCCGACGTCGAAACGGGTCGGTTGGCCTTTCCGAGATGCAGTGAAGACCAACGCAGCAGGCCGGCCGTTCTTCTCCTCACGAGTAGGTACAGCAGTGTAGGTGGGAACAGATACCACCTCGGTGATGAACGCGTGCTGGTTGCAGCTTGGTCGCAGTGACCGACCCGCAGGGACCTTGCACCAGGCCCTGTTCATCTGGGCAACGCTCATGAGCTCCCCCGTTGACCCTGCAGGATACCTGGTCTCGGCAAGCATGATCTTACACTGTAAGCGATTCCCCATTGCGCCATCAAATCCCCAAGGCATGCGGTGCGACAGCCGTTCTGCGGACATGACCCCTCACCGTAAGGCCGGCGGGAAATCCGAGTAAGCTTGGGCAATTTTAAACGAAGGGAGCGCCCTATCCAGGTAGATAGTCCAGAGGCCAAAGTAAACAGATAAACAATAATGTTATGGCTATACACACTAGGTTAGTGTGCTGTTGCTCGGAGAACGCATGACTCGGTAACAACGTGGTTGTCGCTACACCGGGGAAGTTTTGTCCCTGATCTCTCCGGATAGATAGATACCAGGCAGGAAATGCTACGCGAGAGCGGGCCCCTTGGAGATTCTGCAACGTACGTAGTGACGAGGGGTGAGTGTGTGATCTGATGCTCTTGGGGTAGCATTGCAGCTCCAAACCCACTCCATGTTTACTTAGCGGTTCTTACTAGCTGACATCAAAACAATAATGAGCTTGACCAAGAAGGTAAGAAGATACTACTAGATCGCACCAGTCAATGCTGCAGCAGCAAAGACCAGATCATTTGACATGGTAGTGAAAACCCAATGGAGGTAGATATTGTACCCTCTCGCTCTCGACTTCACAACTTACTTATCGCCCGAAATACTGCACACACGGCCGTAGGTGGTATCGAGGTGCTAGCCAAGATGACCGCGATGGAGAACTATACAGCTCGCCATGATAAGCTTTTAGTTGATTGGACTACTTCCTGTTGGTTAACAATACCGACTGTGCGACTCCTACCTAGACGACCGTTTACATTTTCGTTTAGAAAAAAACATTCGGTTGGCTCGGCAGCTAGGCCGCACCCAACATGGTATACCTAGTGTATACTACACTATACAGTAGTATGAAAGAATACTAGGGATGAGATCCAACATTTTCCCACTTTAGGGAACGAGACCGACTTGAATCGGTAGTTAGGTCGATCGAAAATTCTCCGGGTGAGGCTAGGGTTGCCGGACAAAATAGTGATGACCCCCATTGTACACTACACTACGCAGAGATGCCTGTCCCTGAGCTATTGCAAGGTTACAGCGCCTACACTACTTCCCGCGCCCTGAATTGCCCGAACCGTGGGATGTAATCACTCGGTTGCCTCCTCATCTTCCTATACTATCTTCTCTGCTCTGCGGCCCGTTTGGCCCAACTGAGGGGGGAGGGAGCTACTAGTTTCCTGCGGAAGGGAAAACTGGTAACAAAGAAAAAAAAGCCCAACTAACTCGGTTGCTGTGGCTGCTTGAGGGACCTGGGGATTCAGGCTATAGTAGAACGGTATTAAGCGTGTGACGATGACAGCGCATACACGCATTTTCACGCGGCACTGACCAAGCCTGCTCGAGCATGTGCGGTACAGACTGGAGTGTAGTGTCCAGCACCTGGATACAGTAGCAAGATCTGCTCAACAAACCACAGGCCCTCGTTGTATCTAGTGTACTCTGCAGCCAAGGGATCTCACTGTGGCCAGGTTAGAGACCAGCCTACCCCGGTCCCACCTCCACGTTTTGTGCGTTGTTTCCTCAGAAGTATCCTGCGTCGACTAGCGAGTTGAAGCGGAAGGCCGCTTCGGCCAATTGGACTCTTCGCATGCCATCGCATAGACATGTTTGTAACATGCTGTCATTGATCATCTTGGCCCTCCCACGCTCAAAGTGTCGTCGCCTAGCAAGAAGGAAGTCGAGTGGCTGGTGGTTAATATTACCCCTACATAACGACCCAGAGATGAGGGATCAAATTTTCTAGACGTATCCGACGAGCATTATCGGAAAATACATAATACAGGGGCTTGGCATTTGAATGAGGCTAGGGCTGGCCCAGCGTTATGCTCGGCACTCTTGATCCAGCGGGTAATCGTGTCTTTTGCCTAGGTGAAGGGGTACACCATGATTACCTAAGGCGCCTATTCACCCAGTTAGAATACCATAGCGTTTCCTTGGGAAAACTCACCCTTCGGTATACCAGAATCAGTGGGTTATAATAGACAACAGTGTAGTGTAGGTAGATATCAGTTTTGTGGACAGGAGCGGCACGGCAAGCGTGACAAATAAGCAGCCTCAAAAGTGCCAGATCCTTCTCAGTTTCTCATACGAGTTTCTTGCTCGGTCGAAATTGGCTACCGATGATCTCTTGGATTTGCCCGTAGACCTACCGACACTCTTTCTTCGCCTTTTCCATCGATCGACTGGGTCCAACATGAACCCTCCGCGACACATATTTTGCCTGAAACGCATTGCTGAAAATTTATCGCCTGTAATTTGATGGTACCTGCATCAGACCAGATTGTTCTCCGTATGCCGTGTGCTCCATCTTCTGCCGCCCTTGATGACTGCCATTAATCAGCTTTTTTTTTTTCCCTTCCGTCGTCATCATCGCTTGAGGGGTATCTTTCCTTCACGCCCAACCAGTTATTAGAATACACAAGGTGTTTCTTACCCAATCTACCTGCAACCGCAGTTACAATGCAATAAAATGAAGAACCCAACTATCTCCTGAGAGATCTGTTAAGTAGTCTGCTTCTGCTCGCCCATGACAACTGACCAATCAACCAACGATTCATGAAATAAACAAAGAAAAAAGACAAAGGAGATGCTTCATGTTTATGTAACGTCCCAGACGCGTGCATTATATATACTGAAGGTTATTGGACCAAAGGAATAATGGATAACGCCAATTAAAACACACAATGTTCGCTTCGTCCCCGTCGTTTGTCTAAGATCTGCCGTGTCATCAAGAAGAAGAATAAAGTAGAGAAGAGAAATGAAGTAGAGAAGAACGTAGGCATCGTAGCGTGTTGTGGGCACCTCTAACCAAGAGTTACCGTCTTATGTACCGCGAAATATAAAGTATGCACCAAGCCATTTGCCCTTCACTACCAGAACTGTTGTACAAAGAGTGCGGATGTGGGAGCACGGGAGCACGTTGGCCGACCCCAAACGCCTTGCTTGTAAGAATAATAGAATAGGTAGTCTTTTGGGCAGTGGTTGGGTTAGCATATTGGCTTGCCGATCGAAGGTCGATGTTCGTAATTAAGCTGCTCTTGAGATCATTAAAGGTTCTAGCTGCGTATGCTGCCACCGCTCAGACGAAGCTACAAATTAGGTTGAGTTTTCTTGGTAGGGTAGATCAGATAAATAATCGTTCGATGATCGACCGGATCCAGGTTGCTGCTGCCTCTTCAGCTGCTGAGGATAGACGATGTCCCCAGACGCAGGAGCTGAAGCGCCTGGTGGGGACGCTGATTGCTATAAGCCCTCTTCTGCTCCCACCTCTTCTGGCATCTCTCCAGACAACTGTGCAGCCCGCTCGCGACATGCTTGCGGAGTAAACCCCGGCCCGACCTTGTTTGAGACGTAGCGCCATTTCTCGTTTTCGTAGTCTTGAAGTGCCGTTCGAAGCTTTTGATCCTGTTTGCTCCTCCATTAGTATTCAACTAGTCTTTATGGGACGGAGATGAATAGCTTTTGGTCAATGGTAGTCTTACCGTTTCGTCTGTCCACTGGGTTGTCTTGGCTTTCAATTTCGTACAGTAGCGAACCTGCAGAGTTCCGGAAGAGCGCCCAGGGAAAAAGTCCGCTATTTGCTTCCAAGTCAAGCTTTTGTTCTCCTTCAAGTCGATGAGTAGCGCATCGTCTTCCGGCGTAAATTTCAATTTTGGGCCCCTCGGTCGAGGTGCAGGTGCTGGCATCCCAACTTGTCCTACCACGCTTGGTGCGCCTCCTACCCCGCTACTCATGTTTCCTTCTCCTTCGCGCCTCATCATTTTAGACGGCGGTCCTTGGTCGGGAAGTCTGTGATGATGGTGGGTCGGGGCCGCCGCGGCAGCCGCGTGCGCGTACGCGGCTCCCATGGAAGACTGCTGCATGGGATCGAGATCGCCTTGCTCGAGGTCAGGAATTCCAGGAACAGAAAGGTCGAGCTCGTCCGGTCGTGGGCGTTTCGAACCTGCGCTATGTGACTGAGTTGGTGTCAAGGATGGATACAATGGCGTCCCGACGACGGCATGAGGCGAAGGACCTGCACCATAGTGCGGAGGCTGGTGGCCCATGTGCCGGGCCGCCGGGTGTCCTCCGAGATGGCCCGGGTCCATCAAGATCTGGTGATGATGGTGGTGGGCGGGATGATGTTGCGACATAGTGTGGTGAGAGTGTGAGGCGGGCTGCTCATGTAAGCCGCCGTGTGCTGTGTGTTGCTGCATTGGATTAGCTCGATGATGGTGGTGTGAGTCGTATGCGTGCGGAGTTTGGCTTTGCTCCCCCGGGTGCGACTCTTGTGGAGAGTATTCGACATGGTAGTCTGGTCCTACTCGATAGTTGCCCGCCAGCGTGTCCTCGATACATGGGTCCCGCCAGAGCGAACCGCTCTGAACGGTCGCCGGACTCTGAACGGAGAGAATCTGAAGAATAGAAACCCCTCGGGGTTTCTGGTGCGCCGGTAACTGTAACCCAGGTGGGCGTTTGTCGCTTGTCTCGAGAAGAGTAGACGTCGTGCTGGCTTGCCGTCGAAGTAGAGATCGGGCGATGTATTGCGTGTCTAACAGCCCTGTACATGTGTTGGCGCGTGGCGACTCTCGTAGATGAGGGTTTCAGATGTGGGATGCTGTAGGATTGGTGGTGTTGGGGTTGGTGTTGATATCTTGCGAGTGATAGGTTTCTATCAACTAAAGGGAAGAAGAATAAAAAAATAAAATGAAGTCAAGCTCGACGCAGTTCGTTGCCACCTAAGGACTTGAATTTGGGGATTAGCCCTTTTTCTTGTTTTCCTTAAATGCTCTATTATATGGTGACAAAGTGTCAGAGAATACTAGGGCACGAGGGCAACGGTCTGCATTATATCGTCTGATTTCTTAGTTACCATCCTAGACTAGGATGCGGTTGGGATTGACAGGCAAGCACCTGGACTAGGTCACTTTCATCCAAAAGTCAAAGCACTTGACCGGATTTGATCTGTGCGAGACAAGTATGGTTCCTGAACGGGTGCAGGTTCGCGTACCTTGGCCGACAACGACGTTAGCATAATTTGGGGATCTTATGCCATGGTCCTGCCTGGCCAGATATAGAACGAGCAAGGCCCTGGGCCCGGAGGTGGTGATGATGCAACTAGGCGGACACCACCACAGCGGATCGAGCTTAGGTATTACCGGTAGAGGATTAAGAGACTAGGGGAACACACGAATAGAGTCAAGCGCCGCGACCAAGGCTTGCAAGGTTGTATTCAAGCTAATCTCGGCGGGACAGATGTGACCCGAATACTTCGAGTTTAGAAAATGGCGTGGAAGAAGACAAAGCAAGACTGCAGAAGGGAGAGAGAAAAGCTGAAACAAGCCCTAACCATGCAGTTGGGCATGACAAGCAATAATACAGGTGTCCCACACCTCAGTTCATAGTAGCCAGGTCCCTGCTTAACATGCTCGAGAAAGCCAAGGCGATGATAATCCCTGAAAGGTCAGACTGCCGGTTGATGGGTGGCGCAACAAAGACCGGCTAGGAAGCAAGTGGGAAACAAGTAGGTATCGGAGAGTTGGACCGTTCACACACCTCCAATGGGAGGGATATAGTTGAGACTGGGGTGGTATAATAAGGAAGCAGAGAGCTATGATGCTGACATGCCATAGGGCAGTGGGAACAGCAAGGTTGCAAAATAGCCCCAGGTTATGCTAGGTAGATTGCCGAACAGAAAGGACACAAGGCAGGGAAACCAGTCCTCGAGCCACTAGCGAGGCAAATTTGCCCTCTGTGCGCAGACGCGCGGAGTGTCCCAAGACTCTTAGAGCCGATTGATTTTCTTTGTGAAAGTCTAGTTTTAGTGTGAGCCAGAATCTCAAATGAAAATCAAGAAGGATCTAGCCCAGGTAGTACACAGAGGCGCCGGGATAATGCAGCGGAGAAAAAGATACGTTAGGAGAATCGGCCAAGCCAGGCAACAGCGCCTTTCCGCAACGAGATTAAGAAGTACAATTACTTACGCGGGAGGAAGATGAAGTCCACAAATCCCCAAGAGGCCCCTTACGCCTCAATGCGATACCCTCGAAGGGAAGGGGATCGATTGCGGATGAGGCTTGGGCGGCGAGCAGCCGGCCAACGAACTGAGGTAGGTAGGTATCGTGACAATCGGCCAACTCGCCCCTCTTGCATCATCGGAGATGGCGATCCCAGCCATGACTATCACCGTGCTAGAATTTCAAGCTTCTGATCTTGACTCAGCAAGGTATCGAACCGCCTTCGACACCAGGTCGGTACCGTGGGAGGACCCGCGACCCATGTCTTTTTGTGCGTTCTGTTATTACGCAATCCAATGCGATGGAGCCTCGAGGCCAATTGTAGCATAGTGGGAGACGCATCTGGCATCTGAGATCCCAAGCTGAAAGTAGAATATTCCAAGATGCGTTGTTGCATGAATCGACGCGTCTCAGCAATTCAAGCAATTAAATGATGTATTATGCTGAACGGCCAGGGGAAATTTGCGGGTGGGTTCGGGCTTCTAGAAGGCTTAGAGCTTCTAGGGCGTGAGCAGGGGCAGCGAGCCTCACGCACACGTCCCTCAGCCACAGCGTCGTTCGAGATCAGGCGAATGAAACACATCGTGGCCGGGTCTCTCCTTATTTCGAGAGTGGATTTGCTCGGAGGCGAAGAGAGGAAAGGGAGAGGAGAAATGAGACGTTAAAGCAGAGACGTGAAAGGAGCGAATGAACATCGAGGAGGAAAACCAAGACAGGCATCGACCTCATGGACGGTACCTCCTTCCTGCGTGTGTGTAGAGATGTATACTCTGGTATCCAGATACAATCGTACATGGGTAGAAGACGCCAACTACACTAGACTACCTAAGTAGGTAGGTAGGTACTTAGATATATGTACGTACCTACCTTACATTTCCGCTGCACTAGACTCGTCCCTAGGCTACGTCCTTCCTTGACTTATAGTTAGCGTAACGGCGGCCTACATGGGTGAATTGTCTAACCAAGCTAGTGTAAGTCTTTTCTATACGCCTCAATATACACAACCAACCATATTGACCAGAGGAGATGGCAAGGTAGCAATGATAGGCGCCACCAACTTGCATTAGCATGATCGTGTGCTTTAGTTTATTTCGTTCCGGACTGCACGTTGCCTATAGGCATGTTTTACCGACATAACTTGCATTGGCATACCACGCATATCCATATGAAAAGAGGCATCTTGTATGCAGTCCCAGGTTGGCCGAGTACTCTGGACAGACAGTTGGTTCTCCGCGCATACAATGTACACTAGGTAGTTGCTCATCATCATCTTCTGTGACGTACCGTTCGTTTGTCCCAAGGGAAAGGAGATAATCTTAATGCTTGTTCTCGATTTAGTCTTCTACACTAGTGTACAACTAGAACCGTGGCCCTGTGCGCACCCTACCAGGACCCATCAGCTAACATGACGGTTATTCCGTATCCCACCAACTCATTGGATGCCTTGGACCAGCTACATATCTGCTTGTATAGCGGGCAACGGTTCACTACAACCCAACAACACATAAAATCCAATAATAATAACTGCTGAGTAGATCATATATGCACGTTTGTGGAACGACGGGGTAAGGCCGCGAATTCGAATGGCTGCCCACGACATGGGAGACCTCCCACATCAGATAGGCCAAGCATCTCTCTATCGAGGCTAGCCAACCCCTTGAGCGACCAATGAAGCTCTCCTCGGCCAGGAATGCAGTCTGAGACTAGAGAGCGCCTATTCGTTCACTTCAACGCTGTGAGGATGACGCCACAACAGCGAAGCTGAGTCCAATAGGTGCCTCGAATGCTGTGGAAATCGGTCGGGTTTGTGACGTTGCAAACCGCTCCCGCCGAGTTCCGAGTCCCTGATCTGCGGAGCCGGCGCCGAAAAGCATCGTATTGTGCTTGTGCACGTTCGTTGATCAAGGTCGATATAGTTTGAGCTACAAGACCTCCACGGGAGGTATTGCGCTGAGAATCATACGATTCGCTGCTCTCCAGAGATCTCTGGGGTGTTCTTTTCTTTTGCCTTTTTTTTTTCTTGGTAATTCCTGACATCAACGACAACTCATCCTCCGACACGTTTCGGATCGGTTGTGGAGAAACCGGGCGGGTGTCTCTGTTACATGCAGCTCACCTTAGGTACCAGCGCATAGCCTCCTGAGATGTCGAGAGCGAAGTTCGACCTGAATAGTTCTAGGATTGACTTCGTTCCCGAGTTCTTGGGCCGTCACAGAGATGCAAGATTAATATTGGCTGATACAAGAAAACGTTTTGAGGAGTCCCTGTCTATAATGCACACCCCAGGCACCAGTAGTGAGAGAGGAGGTCTTTTGACAGGTGGAGCAGCAGGCATTTAGAGAGCTTGCAGCGCCATCATCTTCCAGCGCAAGCTCCCCTGGCCTACCTAGCTGACTGGCGCAGAATCTTCATGGGTTGCTTCACCAAGAATAGCACCGTTCACTGTCCGTCCCTCGGAGATCTGCTCTGATTTAGACACAGATGCGCTTGTCTAAGTACCTACTCAACCGTATTGCCAGTGCAGGTGCCTACGTGCCTAGGTACATACTGAATTGTGCTGCTGTAGGTACACTACTACAATGTACGTCTATGAGTACACTACTCAAGTACTTTATGTACTTCAGTATGTATGTAGCTACTAACGCACATGGGCAGAACCTACAGGCCATTTGTAGGTACTCTGCCGTAGCGCATTGGCGCATTGACGAGGGTAATTTGTTGGGCTATTATGCTCATCGCTAACTATTCCAAGTGTGGTATAGTGCCATGGCTCGTGCATCGCCTCTAACGCCAGCGCATGAGCATTATCGAGGCGATGCCGAAAAGTGAGAGAATAGACTATGCCTGCCGACCTTGGCGCAAGGGGATCGAGAAGCGAAAGAAAAAATAAAAATAAACTTACGCATCCCCTGTCTCCTATCCGTTTATTGTTCATCGCTTGGCGGATCCTCTGCCCAACTCACCGTAACCGGTAGCACTCGTTTATTTGCGTGCAATCCAGCTCGACGCGGCCGGAGGAACCGAAATACGTCCATTATGCTATGCTATGCTATGCTTTGCCCGCGCACGAAGTGTCGGCCAGGATCCCAGCAATCTCCCTCCCACCTTCAAGGTCCAGCCATTGTGGCTAGCATGATCCAATCCCGTGGCACGACGCCACTAACGATCCGACAAGGCGGTAGCAGGCAGGGAGCCGGGGAGAAGGTTTCTAGAAGGTCGCCGAGCTGCTGGACCTTGACCGTCAACCCTGATGGTGCTGGAATGAATGATCGCGGGCGGACGTGTGGCGTCATGCCAGCTAATAATACCTACTTGCCTACACTATGCGACTGCCACCTCACATGCCATGGATCTGCGTTGCGGTGCAAAATGCATGCCGTGTATAACGTTTACACGTACTCGTTACGTACTGTACAGCCGGGCCCATCCACACCGACAGCCCTCGGCCCGGCCATCTTTCCTTCATCGTCCATTTCTAGCCTCGCTACGTATTGGTTATCATGCACGCAGCACAACGAACCCGCGCCTCTTCTAATGAGATCAATGTACTCCGTGTCCTCGCATTTACTGCATAACCGGGATGACTTGTAATCTCCTTGGTCCTGACTAGTTAGTTTGTCATTGTAGGCATTGTCGTGCTCTCACCTTGGCTCGTGGATATTCTGGCCGGGTCTCTCTCTCCAGGGTGCTAATTGTATCATTTCGGTCTCATATGTGTAGGCCTTGACGCGATAATCTGCCATTATATCACACGAGCACAAGCAGGACAACTGTATCGATTATTCAATATGAGATATTCCGGGGGCACGGCAACACCACTGGCAAGAGTGCTGCCACCCTAGCTCACTGGGTTTGTTTTGTCGCGGAGTCACTGATGACATGGGTGAGGCGACTTTATTAGTAAACATTGTCACAGGGATCTAATTTTAGAGCTATGTTGCGAAGAAAAAGCAAGTTGGAAAAAACGATGTGATATGGAGTCGGTTTTAAGTATGTTCCCACGCAGCTCCAACGTAAAACCATCAGCTTAATACTCGAAGCGTCAATTGACATGCGTGCTAATGCCATAGAAACGACACAAACCTCAAATTTGATCGCGGCACGCTTATTGAATTAACCATGTCAACCATCCAATAATACTAGGAAGCTCGGAAGACTGATTACATAGAAGGCCCAGCTCACAAGATCGTACAGGTATAGGGTTTAATAGGACGGCCAGTTGGCTTCTGGCCTTCGGAGAAGACCACCCACACATTTCTACTCCAGATGTGATAGAATAGGAGGTAACCAAGAAGTCTCAAGAGCTACTATCGCTGCCGGGACACGGAGCAAACACAGGAAAGCCTCTCTAGTAGACTAGGGCCAACCGCTGGCGAAACTATTCGGATTTTACAGCGCCACCAACATACCCTCATCGCTCCATGCTTACATCAGTACGATAGAGCAACAAGGACTCTTCAATACCACTATTTATAGAGCTTAAAGCCTGGCACTTGATATACCCGGAGGACATAAATAAATCCGCAGGCCTGAGACGCGGGAACTAGGTAGTATAAATACGCCATGGGCTCAGCGAGATGGGGGAAGGAGAATGAGAACAGTCAAAGAGCTTTCTATTTTAGTAGCCGTTTTCCTAAAGTTGTAGACGTAGGTAATGCCTCACACGAGAAAGCATACGAACTTGAGATGTAGTTGTAGCGACCAAGCGTTCGTGGCAAAGTCGCTCTTTGATCCTTTGATGTCGGTTCTTCTGATGATATGCCTTTCGAGGACTTGATTTTAACTCTTCATTGCATCATCATAGTATACATATTTAGTAGCTTCGAGGCAGTCGCAGCACCCTTTCGCTGATATAATTCATGATCATCTCTCGGCTGACCGGTGCGATCCTAGGCACCAGGCAATCTCTCAACCACCGTTCCACGTCGTATTCCATCGCGTAGCCCATGCCGCCATGTGTCATCACGGCTCTCTCACAGGCCGTGAACGCAGCTTCCGCCGCCAAGTACTTCGCGCTGTTCGCCGCAATGCCAATGGCGTCTTGTCGTATCGACTTGTCCTCCTTGCTCTCGTCGTAGAGTCTCGCCGCATGGTACGTGGCTAGCTTCGCGGCCTCGAGCTTCATATACGCATCCGCAAGAGGATGGGCAATACCCTGGTTCATGCCAATAGGTCGCTGGAAAACGACGCGGTCACGGGCATACTCGGCGGCCCTTTTAAGCGCTGCGTACCCGAGGCCGAGGGCTTCGCCGGCGAGCAGGCAGCGCTCGGCGTTCATGCCGTGGAGAATAATCTTGAAGCCCTGGTCCTCGTTCCCGATCAGCGAATTTGCCGGTATCTTGTAATTGTCGAAAAACACCTCGTTAGCATCGATGGCGCGGCCGCCCATCTTCTTGATCTTGCGCATGTCGAGACCGCGAGCGTCTCTGTCTAGGTCGATGCAGAATACCGAAAGGCCTTCGCTCGGCTTCTTCACTTCTTCCAGCGGGGTTGTCCGAGCTAGCAGGATCATCTTCTTCGCTACTTGAGCACATGTGATCCATATCTTCTGCCCCGTGACGCTGTACGAGCCGTCATCCTGCTTTTTCGCAACCGTTCGCAGTCGCAAGGTATCCAGCCCCGTGTTGGGTTCTGTTACTCCGAAACATGTCCGCCACTCGCCCGATATAATCTTCGGCAGCGTGCTTTCTAACTGCTCCTGGGTGCCAAACTTGGCTAGGGGCTGGGTCGCATACTGCAACACTCGGAGTCAGTCATCACCTTTTCAATAATCACCTATAAGTATGTCGGAAGCACGCAAAGTTCTTATAATATGATTTCACCCAGGAAGGAACCTAGATACTATTAAAGTCGCCAAAACGCGGAAATTACTCCGGTGATCGCTTTTACTTACTGCATTTGCGTGGACGGCCTGCGCACCCGCCATACCTGCACCTGACTCGGTGATGGTCTGCATCATCACGGTAGCCTCAGACATGCCAAGTCCGGAACCACCCAGTGACTCTGGTAGTGCAATTCCCAGCCAGCCGTCCTTCGCCAACGCGGCATGGAAGTCCTTGGGATCTTCCTCGGTCTGGTCGCGCTCTTGCCAGTATGTATTGGGAAACTGTGAACACACAGCACCCACGGCCTCCCTAACCGTCAGTTGATTCTCGCTGAACCCCGACATCTCCATGATCCCTCGGCGGGCTGTGGTCGAGAATGCATGGCGGCCACTAGGGAGTAATATATAAGCTCTTTTTCTGGCAATTGGTGAGCTGACGGCTGTTGTCCTCGGCCAGAGTTGACGCACAAGGATTCTAGACATGACTTGGAACGTCCGCTTGGAGGAGTGAGAGAGGAGGGGGGAGGGGGGGGGGGGGGGGGAGACACACAATACCGAGCTGGCTTTTTTCTGTATTTGAGTTTATATCATGATAACAGTAATAAATACTTCAGTCAGGAAGCTTCATAACTTTAATGTTTATTATACGACTCAGTGACGTCGTCCCGTAACATCGGGTTCAGAGGCGGAAATGCAGCGGAGATATCTTTTTCTCCAACTACCAGGGCTTAGGATATAGCTCTGTGGGTTCCACCCTTATGGAAATACAGTGGATATAATACAAGTAAGTAATAGAGTATAGATATGCCCACGTAGTTCTGCGGAAACACGGTGGATATACCGACTATTTCTCCACTACCAAGAGCGCCTAGTAAAGACTGTACAGTAGCCTCGTGGGCTGAATCGTGGGGTAAACTGTCAGTACAGATTCATCTAGATAGCCACTCCGGAAATAGAACGGATATACTACTTCTCCACTGCCACGAGGAGCCTCTAGATGTAGCCTCGCGGATGCTGTCACGGAGTTACCACTCGTATTCGATCGGACAAGATACACGGGATACCCCTCCGGAAATGCGGCGGGTATGCTACCTCTCCACAGCCAAGAGAAAGGGCTGTTGGATATGACTTTGTGGGGTAGCTCTTCAGACTTGAACAAGTGGCATGCTAACCTTTGTAATTTCTCTAGTCAACGTGTACAAGTCCCCCAGTTCTAGGTTGGGTAGCATAGCAAGCTTCGGTTCAGGGGAAGGGACGAACTCTAGCCGAATAAATAATGGGGGAAATAATTATTTATTATGTTAGGGGGCCTATCATTACCCCAGGTAACGCCGTCTGTAACGCAGCGTGAGCCACATCTTTCTCTCGATTTCACGGGCATGGGAGGTTATCGAGCGGCTGCGTTGCTTTAGTTATTCTTTTCGTTTGATTTGGTCATGGCTCTTCGGGTTTTAAACCACCCAACACCAACGGCTTATAAGACGTTTCAGTCTTACGGAGCTTCGGCCCGTCCCTTTTCATTAGGTCGAAGGACATGTCTCGAGACAAGACGCCAACCCGCTAGACAAAGAGCCTATGTCTCGACAGGAGACAGAAAACACCTGCCCCTTGATGGTATAACTGTCGTCAGCTTAGAGCAAGCTATTGCCGCGCCATTTTGTACCCGCCAACTCGCCGATCTGGGTGCCCGGGTAATCAAGGTGGAGCGGCCGGTGGTAGGAGACTTCGCACGCGCATATGACACAAGAGTCAACGGATTGGCCTCGCATTTCGTCTGGACAAGCCGTTCGAAGGAGAGTCTAGCTCTCGATTTAAAACAAGAGAAAGACCTCCATATTTTAAAGAAGCTGCTTAAGAGAGCCGACGTCCTGGTACAGAACATTGCGCCGGGCGCAACCGACCGTTTAGGTGTCTCATACGCCAAGCTAAAAGATGAACATCCCTCTTTGATTGTTTGTGACATATCAGGCTATGGAGATAGTGGCCCCTATTGCAACAAGAAGGCTTACGATCTCCTTGTGCAAAGCGAGGCCGGTATGCTCTCCATCACGGGTACTGAGACAGAACACGCTAAAGTCGGCATCTCAATTGCAGATATTGCATCTGGGATGTATGCCTACTCAGGTGTCTTGGCTGCGCTAATGAAGCGCAGCAAGACCGGCAAGGGCTCTAGGGTGGATATCTCCATGCTGGAAGCTATGACGGAGTGGATGAGTTTTCCCATGTATTATGCGTACAACGGGCAACCCGCGCCTAAACGAGCTGGTGCTTCCCACGCATCAATATACCCTTATGGACCGTTTGAAACCGGCGGAGGCGGCTCAGTCATGCTTGGGGTCCAGAATGAGAGGGAATGGGCTAATCTTTGTGCAGAGGTGCTAGAGCTACCAGACCTGGCTACGGATCCTCGATTCGTCAACAACTCGCTCCGTTCGGAAAACCGCAAAGAGCTCAAGAAGGTCATATGTGATGGTTTTGCCAACCTGTCAGCTGAAGAAGTATTGCGTCGACTTGATAAAGCCCAGATTGCCAACGCACAGGTCAAGGATATGCAGGGCTTATGGAATCATGAACAACTGCGAGCACGCGGGAGGTGGACTGAAGTTGAGACATCAAAGGGTAGGATACCGGCATTACTGCCTCCTGGTATTACGAGTACGGGAGACACGCGAATGGACAAAGTGCCCGAGGTTGGGGAGCATAATGCGGAAATTCTAGCTGAGCTGGGTCTAGAACAGTGAAGGGTGATACCAAGACTTGCCATGATAATGCATCTAAGATGCAGTATAACCCCATCTTACATATTATACTACCTCTATTCGACAAGCGAATACAATACAGCCTTTCACATGTCTCATATTGAGTGGGTAATATCAGCAGGCTCAGGTTTATAGGGGTACTCACCTTGCCCTCATACAAGGAGATAGAGTCCAAAATGCCCCCAACCAATTTATTGCATGGAGATTGACTGGGTGATATGCGGCGTTCACCGGCCGCGTATCCCGAACAGACTGCAATATCACGGTATCACTAGATAACCTGGACCTTTCGGAACAATATCTCGACCTTCCCCCGCATCCGCGGTCATTCTTTACATCGGAATAAACTATGTACGAATCCCCCACATTCCCCTGACCCTAGTAGATACTATCCAACATAGCGACATGCTGACATCATCCCCCGCATAGGCAACCCCAGGTCAGAAGAGCGTAAGCGCCTCCACAAGAAGACTACGACAGTGAAGGATCGGCTAAAGCGATTCAACTATGTCAACAAAGTGTTTTCCTAAGTCGTGAGTTTGCTACTCTCAAGTTTTCAGGAGACACGCCGCCGCATACCATCGAAGCCAGGAGCACCACCAGCCGCCTGTCCGTAGCGCAAGCGAAGAACTTCTCATCGCACCCTACCCCCTTGAACTTCTTGCTAGCCATTGAAAGGGCTACTTGCTCGGATCGTAGGGATTTGCGAATATGGCCAATGGCAAAGGTCTTTCTGATACCTCGGGTGATCAGCTGACCCAGATGGAGGATCAAATCGGCAATGAAGCTATACATGCCGAAATCGACACGCGACTTTCCAGGAAGCTGGATCATAAGTTTGACCGCCACATTATACCCTGGGTCTTCGGGATATGGTAAGAGTGTCTTTTTGAATCGGTCTCAACTGTCTCCGCGACGGCCACCGGGAGAAAGCGATGTTCGGCGTTATTTCAACCCAAAAGTTTTTTCACTTACACGGTTCTCTATCCAGGCTTTTGGCCTTCATTGACCGCAGCAATATCGGAAACGCGAAGATTGTCGGGCTGCCAGAGGACCTTGGGATCTCGACCGGCACCGACTTCAACGTGGCGCTGCTGGTCTTCTACATCCCGTACATCCTGGTCGGCGTGCCGAGTAACTGGATCGTGAAGCACGTCAAGGCCGGCATCTACCTACCGGCCCTCACCACGGGCTGGGGACTCGTCAGCACATTTCTTGGATTCACGCGCTCGCTTGCGGGACTCCTCGTCACTCGCCTGATGCTGGGGTTGTTCGAGGGCGGTCTGCTCGGCGGTATCGTAGTCTACCTGGCCATGTTCTACCCTAGACATCAGATGCTGAAACGAGTCGGGTACTTCTACTGCGCGGCACCGCTCTCGGGTGCATTTGGCGGTCTTTTGGCCACGGGGTTATCTAAGATCCATTATGGCGGTTACAATCGTTGGCCGTGGATCTTCTTCGGTATGTTCAAGACGCATTAGTTTTCTTTTCCTCTCCGTGGCTCTGCATCTAAACTTACACGGCTCCTGAAGTCGAGGGTATTGTGACGACTCTTTTTGGCATAGTGTGCTTTTTCGTCATGCCTCACACGCCTGGCGATTCTAGATTTCTAACTGAAGGAGAACGTGCCGCTGCGCTGTCGCGGATGAAGTCAGATAGCCATGGCGCGACCTCGGAGGACGACGTAAACAATGAAAAGTTCGATTGGCACTGGGTTTGGATGGCCTTCGCAGCACCTCAATTGTGGTTTTCCTCCTTTATCTGGTTCTTTCTCCTGGTCCCGCTCTATGTTGGTCACTCATCCATCCATCTTCCAACGGCGCCAACGAAGACTAACTCGGAAATACAGAGCTTTTCCCTCTTCCTACCGACGATTATCAGCGGCCTAGGATATGAATCTAGTCGGGCGCAGTTACTCACAGTCCCTCCAAATGTGGCTGCTGTTTTTGCTGTCTTGATTGTGACACGTCTGTCTGATTATACAAAGACACGAGGTCCCTTCATGGCCCTGGGCTGTGTAGCCACAGCGGCAGGTTACGTTATGATGCTAGCGACAAATAGCAATGCTGTCCGGTATGCGGGGACTTTTGTAATAGCTGTCGGGGTCTATCCGAATTCGGCATTAATCATGGTGAGATCCCTCGTCAGATGGTCGAATGCTCCGAACTAATTTGTGCGCAAAGGGCTGGCTTTCGAATAATATGGCGCCTCACTTCGTCCGTGCTACAGGCATCGGCTTCTTGATCGCGTTTGCGAATACCTCAGCTTTTATCGGGACGTTTATTTATCTACCCAAAGAAAAGCCGGACTACACCCTCGGCCACTCAGTAAGTCTTGGGGCGATCGTTATCTGCCTCATTTTAGTGTGCACTCAGACTCTATATCTTGGGTGGGAAAATAGGAAGCGGGTGCGAGGACATCACGACGATAGATTGACACAGGACAATGAAGATAGGCTTGGGCACCGCCACCCAGAGTTCAGATATACCATATAAAGACCTAAAATTGACGGGACTGAAGGGGGTTAGGACTGAAGGCTAGCCATGAGTATGTCTATCCATCATAGCCTAATATGTCTGGATAGCAGATCGTATCAATATTAGATATTTATCTGCTAAATTAGTGCCGTGTGAATGAAGACGTGTTAATCCGGTATGTTCTAGAATTCAGGAGTATAGTATTATAGTCTACCCCAGCGGTCCTCCCTGGGCCGGGATAAAGGAGATACGTCTAAGATGGCATCGGCCTGTAAAAGGCATTGGAGGAAAAGGTCTCGCTGGGGCTTCTCCTACATACTCCTATATTCTAGAACACAAGACCAAGAGCCTAAATCGGCACTTTTTTATGCACTCGATCGGCCGTAGCTTTGATGGCTTTCCATCAAGTATACCTAGGTATCATGCCTATTTAGATTGCTGGCGATGGCGGTCAAAGTGAAATTAGGAACATGAAAAATTATGGGGATTGATTCGCGGGAAATAAACCAGAAGGCGGCTATCGTGAGGCATTCCTCTAATATTGAATTACTAACTCATGGTGATATATGCCATCTCTAACATCATGCAATAAACCAACACCTGCCTAACACCTGCCTCTAAAGATAATGTCTATCCAAATAACAAGCTGGCCACCCATAGGATAGGCATATCCATTATGTCACCCTCGAAGACAGTGGGCAACATAGCTAGGAAGTAGATGTGTTGACATCTCCGCCCTTCTATCTAGATATTTTCTCGTGGGGAAAGAATAACAACAGAAGCCAACAAAATGCAATCCAGAACAAACTGCAAAGACCCTTGTCTTAGCCAAAGGGGAGAGAGGGGCATGGTTCATGGGATGACTATCTCTGATAATTAGTAATGTCCTATGCTCGAAGGGAGTTTGCTTACAGTTTCTTTCTATTCAGTCAAAGCAGCGTCCTAGAGCCTGACAGCCTGAGTCCGAGCAACATAAAATCTGCTGTGCCGTACACTGGCAATATGGGATTGAGCTGTCGTGTATCGTCTGGGGTCCATCCCGTACCAGCTCCCCCTTGATCTTTGGTGGGACGACCACTGCAGCCAAAATGGCGATTAGGTTAGCGAGGATATTGATGATACGCATGGCTCGTGGTTGCGGTTATCTTGTGATATGTGAGGCGATGTTGGAATAGATGACGAGAAGCAGTCTAAATTAATGTACGTGTGCGTGATATGTTACTGGCTTTGTCCGGCGAAATTTCAAGGACGACGTAAGTCTGCTGACCTCTTTATACTTACATAGCAGGCAGGTGATTGCGTAGAGCCAAGAAACGCATGCGTGACCTTCGAGACGAAGGACGCGTTGCTTGTGTACCGCGGCCAAAGCAGTTGAATCATTGGCCTCAAGAGCCAGCAGCGTGTCACACATTTACTCCAAGATTCTCAACGGACTGTGATCCACCACGATGCTCCTCGCGGACTGGCTTGGTGTCGCATCTCGCTTATATATAAACGGAATAGGACAGTATCGCCCTCTTCTGGTTCCCGCGGGTCACTTAGCTCCCAATATTGGTGAATGAATAGTAGAGCGATATTGAGGATACACGGACAATTGTGAGTTCTTCTGCACGTGATAAAGATTTCCCTAGTAGTCAAGCATCAACGGTAGGTAGACGAATAGCCTGCAATACATAGGACAACCTAACGTCAATAAGCTGCCTCTGGTGTTATTGTTTTATAGCGACAGAAGAGCCTCCAAAGTGATACAATAACCGCTGACTACATTAGCAGTTCCCGTTAAGGCTGAGCGCAACAAATTCTCGGTAGGATCCAATGCACAATCATACACAAACCGCTATAGTACCACGGTGAGCAGCGTAGACCAATCGTAGCCGACTGACCCCCTGATGAGGCAATACGATGGGGCAAGGGATAAAAACAAGGGAGGAAGGGGAAGCGTCAGTTTAGATTCGGGTACGACCCGAGACAACTAGCGCTGTGCCTAGATCCGCGGCTATTCCGATTGGTACCGTGGACACTCATCTTGGAGTAGGTAAGCTATTTACAGTACAGTACCACATTGTTATGTACCGGCCCGTGCCAACATGGGCTACGACATCCATCAGGGTCGCTTAGATGAACTAGATAGACTTGGGTCGTACACGCCAAAACCCAGCCTCTCTATTCGCCTCAAAAGACCGTCAACTGGCTGTAGGTAGCATCTAAGTAGTGGCTTGCTACGTAATCATCGACTCCCCATCGCTATAGTTTGGTGATGGGCAGCATCACCCGTGACACAAATGTGTTCCTGGCCCCGGCCAGACTGAAACACCTTATTCGAGCTGGGGCAGGACCAAAGTCGAGAGAATCTAGCTAGATATTCGGATAGACGATCTACCGCTACCCACTGGGAAATATGGAAAATAGGACCAAGAGAAAATTACCCGATGCGGTCAGATGAAAGGAAAAGAAACGACTTTGATTGGTTGATGCTGGAAGTGTAAGTAAGGGCGACGTTCGGCTAATGAGCCGCTTGTGTCCGCTTGGCGCTCCCTTTGTCTCCTCGACTACTGACTCTCTCGCTTCCATTTTCACTTAGGTGTCTATGGGATGGGCTAATACACAGGCTTATTCCCTCTCGGATAATAATCTCAGTCTCACTGAGCGAGGGCGCCGAGGGAATGAATCAATCTTGATTACGCAAACATGGAGACGAGACGCCGTCTTCAAATCTTGGCACACCAACCACCTACCTAGGTTAGGTAAAGCCGACCTGGTTGTCAACATAAAGCATTGAGAAAAAATACCAACGTAGTGGTCTATTAATTGATACACTGATAAGTCTCTGACAACGCCCGGGCTTGAATACATACCATGACTCGAAGCCCCCGTCCCGGTTTCATGTTAAAGAGCAGTCCTTGATAACTAAAAACAAGATTTCAATCAGGGTATTGCTTTACCTTGCCCAACTCGATTTTCTGCTCTCTGTACACATGCAGCAAGCCATACCTTCATAGACTGTTTCCGGTGAAACCCCCGATTGAACGCCGCCAAATAAAATTCCCGGAGACAAAATGCGCCCTACCTTATCCCTTCGTACATGCACCTGCGGCAACAGTCTGGTGACCTTATAGTCGAAGCAGACTCAGCGAACGAGACGGGGTCTAATGGATGCCAAAAGATCATTCCCCGTCGCTATGACCGCCAGTGGCACCTCCATTAAATTGATTGGTGCCATTGGTTACCAATTTTATCCTAGTAGTATTCGTGGACGGTTGTGGAGTCCCTGCGCTAGTTGTAGGGGGTGCGGAACTAGAGGGATCTTCGAGGTCTACCAACTCCGACCGCTCGTTGAGCTCTTCTTGGGCTCTGTCGTTGAAGAATTTCTATATAAATTAGTAAAATAAGCGTAGGTTAGATGCAAATAAAACCTACCTCCATGACATTGGCATCCGAATAAAGAAGGCTGCCATCTTCATTGTAGGTCCTACAGTTGTTGCACATCAATGTTATGTCTTTGCGCATGTCGTTGATGCTGTTGTATTCCTCCTTCTTAATCTTCGCTTGTATCTGATTCATGCAAATGGGATTCTGAATCAGGACGTAGTAGTCACCGTAATCTCGCTTCGACGGTAACTTCACGAAAGGGCCAATGATAAGTCGTTTTGGTGGCTCCTCATCTTCGTCCTCTTCAATAGGCTCATCTGGAGGGAAGTCAACCTCTAATGTCATTAAGCCATCAAATAGATTGCGAAGGCTCTTCTGAAGTATAGGGCGCACTTCAGCAGGAACACGCGACTCGATAGTCGCCGCTCTTGCACGACCCTGGGGCCCACGACGTTTCTTGGCTGGAGGCTCCCCGTCATCGTCTTCTGCTTTGCGTTTCTCGTTTTTGCTTCCTGGTTTGCGACCTCGTTTCTTCGGGGGCGTCTCAGCCTCCTCGGTGCTGGCACGACTCGCTGTGGGTGAGCCCACGCTAGACGCATTCATTACAGCAAGCCTCTTGAGTTTGTTAGTCTCCCGTTTATTTTTCCTAGCTTGCTTCCTGGCGGCAGCAGCCTCTGGTGAATCGTCGTCATCATCAACCGCCATAAGCCATTGCTCCTCTGTTAGACCATCATCATACTTCACACGAGTGCGCTCACGAGCACCACGGCCGAGGGTTTCTTCTTGCTCGTCCGGTTCGGGGTTGCCTTCGTTGAGGTAAATATCGGGAAGTTCGTTTTCCGCCATTAGACGCGGCATGCGCTTGGATCCTGAAGCGGATCCATAGATGGGATCCCTCGCTCGTTCCTCGTCTAATTTCTGGAACGTGACATATTCATCCTCGTTACGAGCCAGGAGTAAGTTCAGTTCCTCATCATCCATTTCATCTTGTTCCCCTGACTCCGTCATATCCGCACTTTCCAGAAGTGTCCGCAGCATAGCATCACGATCCGTCTCCGACGACTTGTTATCGAAGCGACCAGCTTGAATGACTTTGCCATCTAGGTCAAGCTTATACCTTGCTCGTTCGAGAATTTTCTCTTCAACTGAGTTCGAGCTGATCAGTCTCAAGATACGTACTTCATTTTTCTGCCCAATGCGATGAGCACGATCTTGAGCCTGCAAGTCTTGGTGTGGGTTCCAATCTGAATCGTAAATGATAACAGTGTCTGCTGTTTGAAGGTTCAGACCCAGTCCACCAGCACGAGTCGAGAGCAGAAACATGAAGTAGGGTGAGTTTGGCGCATTGAAGGTCTTCAATAGGTCGGACCGGTCCTCTGATTTGGTGGTACCATCCAATCGTAAATAAAGGATACCTCGGAACCGTAGGAAGTCCTCCATAATATCCATGATGGCGGTCATTTGGAAGAACATGAGAACCCGATGCCCAGTTATTTTGTACTTTGGCAGAATGCGATCAAGTAGTTCAAATTTACCAGCTGTGCGCCACAACAGATCATTACTGGTATTCAATGGATTCATTTGATTTTCAACTTCGTCAAAAACGAATGGATGGTTGCAGAGCTTCCGGAGTTGCATGATCATGTTGCTCAAGCCACGAACTCCAGTCTTGCCGCCTTTGCCATCACTGACAGCGATCTTTTGGTGCGTGACCATTTGCTTATAAAGACGTGTCTGCAAAGCAGAGAATTTGCACTTGATGACTTTCTCTGTCTTGTCTGGGAGATCCTTTTCCACATCTTTCTTCAAACGACGGAGAAGGAAGGGCCGTAAAACCTTATGGAGACGCCGAATGACTAAAATTTGCTCTTCTTCATTTAGCTCCATTTTATCTTGCCCACCTGTGTTTGCGAATGGAGTGTTGAACCATTCATCGAAAGTCTTCACAGATTTAAAGATGTTTGGAAGGACAAAGTTGAGCATGGCCCAAAGCTCAGAGAGATTGTTTTGCAGAGGGGTACCTGTCAAAATGAGGCGGAAACGGGTGCTGTAGTATTGGGATATAGTTGCGCTCAGTTTCGAGTTCGAATTTTTCATTCGGTGGCCTTCGTCGATGATCATGTGGAACCACTTGATTTTGCTCAATATAGGGCGGTCCTTGATGATGTATTCGTAGGTGGTAAGGAGGACCTGGAAGGTACCTTGCCGGATCTTTTCCTGTTGTTGTTTCCGTGCATTTGGTGGGCCCTTATAGACCACACGAGAAACAGAGGGAGCCCATTTCTCAAACTCCAAGTTCCAATTGGTAAGTGTGCTCAGAGGAACGATGACTAGATAAGGACCCTGTTGCTGCTTGCGCTCGATGAGGTAGGTCACTAAACTAATAGTCTGAATTGTTTTACCGAGACCCATTTCATCGGCAAGGATACCGTTGAGGTTGTTGTTGTACAAAGACAACATCCACTGCAGACCCTTGATTTGATACTCCTTTAGAGTACCACCCACAAGAATGTTAGCCTGCTCGGTGACTTCTTCTCTCACGCGATGAGCGACGGCATAGTAGTCAATCTTGCGGTCAGCTTCTTCGTCTTCTTCATAGGTCTCGCTCTCTTCATCAGGAAGTGATTCTTCGCCGTAGCGCTCCGCGGCCTGGCGCTGCTGAGCCTTGACAGACGAGGCAAGCTGGTGTAGGAACCCATCGGTTTGTTTAAGCAAGTGGGTGATACGAGTGTCTTTAGCCTGATCAAGGAGCTTGAGATAGGCCTCTTCATCGTTGGCCTTAAGAGCTTGTAGACGTTGTTTGGCCGTACGCTCAATGCGCTTCTGCTCTTCCTTCTCGATGTTGAAATGGTGAGCATACATAGCCCGACCTATCTTGGACATCTTATTCCTCGAAGACGCCGCAGTATTATGGATATCAGCTTTATGGTGCTGTACAGATTGGAGAAAGTCGATATGTTTCTTCTTCTCACGATGCTCCCGGGCATCGCGCTGCTGTTTCTCAAGCTTCTCTGTAATTCGAGCCTCTCTGACACTTTGCTTCTTTGTTCGGCGGTATTGGCTCCGATTA
Source organism: Ustulina deusta (assembly GCA_023159155.1). Classification (NCBI taxonomy): domain Eukaryota; kingdom Fungi; phylum Ascomycota; class Sordariomycetes; order Xylariales; family Xylariaceae; genus Ustulina; species Ustulina deusta. The sequence continues at coordinate 2,974,826 of JAJNNX010000001.1, read as the reverse complement.
GTCGTCATGGCTAGATTGTCGTAATGCATCATTGAACGACCGATCTTCTCGCGCAATGCTCGTTGCTTCGAATATAGGCTGAGAGCTTTTAGCTCGATTATTGCCTTGCGCTTGACGGTGTCATCTGGATCCAGAGTTTCTTCAGTTGCATCCCAATGAGCGATATTACCGGGCATCGCCTTTAGCTCAGCATATCGGGCTGCCATGCGATTGTATACAATGATTTCACGTTCATGCATCAACTGCTCAAAGTCAACCCCAGTAGGAAAGATGCTAGGGATTATGAGGCGATGTTTGCGTTGTCCATGATCAAAATAACTGATATCTTTTCGGACAATTCCAGTATCATACGGTGACTTGAAACTCTTATACATCTTCGCCTTTGGGGCTGTCGGGGCTTCACTCTCGACTTCGCCGTCCGGTGAAGCAGATTCAGCTTTGTTTGCATCTGGGCCTGATACAGTAGCGGTTGTGGGGACCGAGGAGACCTGTGTTGACTGTTCGGCAACCGCTTGTCGCCGTTGTCGTTGAGCGTTAAGCGCCTGTTGCATCTGATATGGCACACCAGTATTCTTGCTAAGCAGTTTGAATGCAGCAATTTGTTGCCTCAGCAAAGCAAGTTGTTGAGGGGAGAAATGAGCAGCAGTGAGGGCGGTTGAAGGAGAGGACGTGCTATTTTGCCCAGCTGGGCCAGAGATAGTTGATACGGCCGAGGGATTCAGGGAAGAAGGCGGTTGGGTAGGCTGGACGGGTTGAGTTCCGTTGACATGGCCATTTGGAACATTGCGTGACATGTGTGTTTGCATGTGTTGTTGTTGCTGTCGCAATTGTTGCTGCTGTTGGACCTTGGCTAAAAACTGACTCGTTTTAATGAATTCCGGATCGTTTTGAGCAACACCCTGCTTCTTCATCTGTTGGAATTTCTAACCCCAAGATCAGCATAGTGACATAAAAGGGGCGATTGGCGCGCCCGGAGGCTACATGGAATAACGAACCATCAACATCTCCTGCACTTGTGCTTGGTTATAGGGCGGCGGCCCTATATGCTGGACAGCGGGCGCTTGCTGGACCGAAGCCATTGTGGATTATGTATTCAGAAGGTATCTATGTATATCCGGCAAGACCTTATCTTCACCCAGAACTATGATGATGTAGTCATATCTCACAGCGACAGCAATAGTGAATTGCCTCGTGGAGCTGCTAGGCTGGGCAGCAGTGGCAATGAGGGAGTGTCCGAGATGGGTGAGAGGACGGCTCGTGGGGTTATAATCGCGTCAATGATAATAGAGTCGCGTCGCGAACTACCCAGGATGCAGAGCGAAGAGGGACAGGGCTGCGCCCAAGTTAAACGGGCTATCAGCTTTGAGATGGTCAGGGGGGAGTCAGCATCCAAGTATAGCGAAATACCGTGGGCGCAGCAGAACAATGTCCAACTTGGAGGCGGTTGTGTTGCTCCGTCGGGGATGGTATACAGGTGGCAGCCGGTGGGGATGCGAATCGACCTTTTCGGTTTCGCGGTCGGGACCGTTGGCAGGAAACCCGGGGCGAGGACACCGAATCAAAATGGTGGTGTGGTTGGCTGGGACGGGCGCATAAAAAAAGCCGTTGGTGAGGAGCGGCGGTGCGAAAAAAATCGCGTAGAACAAAAGTTGTTGGTAACTTTGGATGATTGTTGATGAATGTAGAGGGGGTTAGGCGATGCGGCTCGCTTTTTTGGATGCGCGATTGATGGCGTGGAAAGAGATGGTTTGATGAGAGGAATGCGCACAAGGGAAACTGTCAGACTCCTCCCCCATGAGACCCGTGCCCCATTCTAGCTCGTGACTTGGACCACTCTGCATCCAGCGTCTCGTAGTGACGCTAGGGCCACGGATGAACCTTCCCCCGGGAAAGGAGGCTCTTTGACTGGCCAATGAAATTGTCTTAGCTCGCGGAAGTGGGTCAACATCAGTTTACCCGGCCTAAGTACCTCCGTACCTACCTAGACTGAATTGCTTGCCTGGTGCCTAGACTCTAGCTGCACTAACAATTTACTCCCAGTGGTCGAAATTATTGCAAGCGCTTGTTACAATTACCGTCAGCCAGAATGATTCTTACCTGTGTGAAATAAATAAAAATTTCAGATATTACCTAGGTAAGCTCGCACCCGCGCAGGCACTAAGATATAATGACTCTTATTGAAGGGTATGTAATGTCAGTGCTCACTGGGTAGGTAGGTAGGGACCTAGCATCACCCATTCTATGACAAGGCTTACTTCTAGATGATGCTTTAGTAGTAGTTGTTCGATGGGAACTACTCCTACAATAATTCTCGTCGCTCACAGAAGCGGCGCTTATAAATCCTTGACTAGTAGCCGTCATTATCATTATTGCTGTTCACCACTAGGAGTAGACCTGATCATAGTCAGGATACCCTCAGGAGGTATTTCATACTTAGAGGTATCTATCCATCCTAGTGGGACACCCATTTCCTAGTGGCTTACCTCTCAGGTATTGACAAGCGCGGCACTAAACGACTATTGGCAGCCGTAGCATGAGCGACCAACGGTTTCTAGAGCCCGTCTCGCCATGTTGGAGTGGGTTTTCCCATTCAAATGCCTAGGGAGCGCAATGTTCAGTCGGTTACTCTTGCAACTTGCACTCTTATCGTTTTATCTTCTTCTTATCAGGACCCTCCTCATCATCACTCACGTCTGCGTATTGGGTGACTGGCTGTGTGTTTTTCCACGCATTTGTAAACATAGGGTCCTTCTTGGCGACATCTGCATATTTGAGAAGCGCCTCTCTAGGATCTTCATGCAACATCCGGCTCAGGGGTATGTTCTCGCTGATGTGCTTTTCGTCCGGCTGACTGCGCATGAACGGGGTTTGCTGGGGAACTTGTGGCCTCCTTGGGTCCTTCAACTTTCCAGAGGCCGTCAGCCCGGGCCGCCTAGCCCCTGGGAGAGCGCCAGGAGTTATAATAGAATCTCCCGATAACCCAAGAGACATGTCGGTGGTGAACTCGGGGTTATCATCAACGTGTCGTCTTTTGGGGGCCCGCGACATCACATCTACCGCACCTTTGGTAGACATCACAGGGTTGTAAAGCACGTGCGTCTCTCCGTTGGCAGAGCCCGTAACTATCTGGTTGATTTTTGAATGCCAATTGACAGTGACCAACGGCACTCCGGCCGTGATTGGTGTGGTATATTCGGGTTGCAAATTCCCCGGGTTAAGAATATGGAGATGCCCTGTTCTAGAGCCTGTAATGATGCTCATCGAATTCGGTCCATACTTGATGTTGGTCATAGGATATTCATCGGATGTTGATAGATGCTCAACGGAGACGAGCGGCTCCTTGAACTTCCGCGTATCCCACAGCTTTATAAGATTATCGCCTCCTCTTGTAACTACCATACGCCCATCGGAGCTAACATCAATGCCCCCCGTCCAGGTATTGGGTTTGTGCGCCTCTCTAATTTCCGCTGCTGGACGTGAAAAGGGCCCATTCCCGCTCCACATGACTAGAGTTCCATCCAGCGCTGCTGAGACAAGAAGATTGTTACCTCCTTGAGCGGGCGTACCCCAAGCAACAGCTGTCATGCGACTCCTGCCTGCAGTACCTAAGGCTTTTGATTTGAAAACGAGAATCTCCTTCTGGCAGCGCTTGTTATTGATGTCCCAAATGCGCAATGTGCTGTCTGTACCAGCGGTCACACAGATGTTCTTTTCTGTGGGGTGCCATGTTCCCGTCGTCACCTCGGAAACATGGCCCTTAGTATGGTTCATGTCGCGTAGATACATGTCACCCTTCACAAATTCAGCAATGATATCGCCATCCCGCGACATGATCTTGGCCTGAGGGTGGGCGGACACGCATAGAAAGACCCCTCCCGCCAAAGGGTTGAATTCGATATGATTGATAGGGTGTGTTTCGGAGCTAGCGGCCGATCGCTTGCTCTCGAAGGGATCAACGCTTTTGAAGGCGCGGATGGTGGTTGGAGTCATGGAAGAAAAATCGTGAAGCTTGACGGTGCAATCGATGGAGCCGGATATCAAGCGGCCGCCGGCGGGATCAAGCGACAGAGTGGTGACAGCACGATCGTGCGTCTTCATGACCATTTCGTGTGAGGTAGGGTACTCGTCTTCGTCGGAGTCGGAGTCGGAGTCGGATTCATCATATGAATCGTCATCGCTTGAAAGTTTGGAGCCCGAGCCTTCGGGTCGACTCTGGGGTTTCACGGCTTGTGCTGCGTGCTGATCAACCGTTCTCCTGCTTCGGTCCATTTGCGCAGCTACATCGGTATCCTTGGACGTCTTCCCAAAGGAAGCAGGGAGGAAGGCGCGCATGGGGTCATCTTCGGCCAAGTCAGGCGCCTCGACTTGGATATCGTCGTCGTCGTCGCTCATTGTAATCGAAAGATGATGTCTCGGCTAGCTCCTCAGCTGTGGAGGGATAATAACTATGTTGGTGATAAGAAAAAAAGGTAGGGTAGAGGATGAGAGTTGCCGGCGTCCTTGGCACTTAGTCTCGATGTATTAAGCACAGTCGTGCAAGACTTCAATGTTGGATAATATACCTACCTACTTATGTATACCTAGGTACACATGATGGTTACCTAATCATTTAACCATGCAGGTAGGTACCTATATACTAGTAGGTACCTAGTTTGAGACAAAGGAGTGGGTCCTGTTACAGCCGCATATGTAGGTTATTGGAAGATATTGTAACGGGGACCTCGCATGACTCCAGTCACCTATCTAGGTAACATTCTATCCGTTTATTCTAGAGCCTAGAGAGAGCTCATGATGGGCGACTGTATTTTTTTCACTCCATCTAAAGATATAGTTATTTCTTTTCCTCCCTCGCCCCCCTTGCTTTCCTTATAGATCTAGTAATCTAACTATATATGTGTGGCAATGCGGTGTTTTTTTTTATGACGAATGTAAGTACCTACTCGTATGGATTACCGAATTCGCCTGTGTGTGGCTTTTGATTGGTTCAACTATCGGGTACCCTACTAATCAGAGGCCTGACGCTAGTATACCGTAATAGGTGATACAATACATGCCTGACAGAGCCAAGGAGCCCACAGCGGGTGGCAACTTCCTCTCCCAGCACGAACGAGCCCATTAAACCCCCAGAGTCTGGAAGGCAAAGAGCTTCGCGCTCTACCTAGTCTGCATCATAGAACCAGTACCTCCGGTATCATTAAAGCTCGAGATCCGTGTCCCACACAGAGGTGCAGTGTGTAACCTCCCAACCTTCGATGTACGTCGAGCTTCCATAAACTAACTAACACTGCCTGCACAGTCTTCGCGGCTTATTCCAACACCCAGGCACCGACGTAGTCGGACTCGTCGATCCGCCGATCCGACATCCAGCCAGAGCCAGCCAGTCCACCACGCTCCCCAACTCGTCTTCGCTTCAACCACACTGAACGCCTTATAAATGACCTCGAGGGGACGCCTACTACGCGTCCATGTCCAACTGGGATTGATGCGATCCGCCGCGACTTTGCGCGCTTCCCGCTAGCCGCCGCAAGCCGCCGCAATCCCACCTTGTCGGCGTTATGCCTGTCTTGTCGACCCTCGCTGGCGGCACTGACGACCTACGATGGACTGCGACGGTGAACGGCGAGGACGACCACAACGGTGGCTCTGGCCTCGGAGAATGGAGCTCGCTCATCGGCATCGTCACAGCCATCGCCGGAAACGTTCTGATCGCGCTGGCCTTGAATGTCCAGCGTTACAGCCATATCCAACTGCATCGGAAGCGTGTTGAGGCCTCGAAGCGTGTTCAGAACAATCACCATAACGGTGATGCAGTTCCCGACAACTCGTCAGTCGAGGATAACGACGATGACACTGTCGCAGACACTCATCCGCTCACACAGTCTTTCCAGTCTGACGGGTCAAATTGGACCGAGTCCTCGGGCGATCCACCCAAGGTTGCGTCCACATATCTGAAGTCTCCCTCCTGGTGGCTAGGTCAAGTGCTGGTGACTGTTGGCGAGATTGGGAACTTCTTAGCTTACGGGTTCGCGCCAGCATCGATTGTATCAACTTTGGGTGTCGTGGCTCTGATATCCAACTGCGTGATTGCACCCATCTTTTTCGGCGAGGTATTTCGCAAGCGAGATTTCTGGGGCGTGCTCATCGCCGTCGCGGGCGCCATCACCGTGGTTCTCAGTGCGAAGGGGGAAGAAACCAAGTTGGATCCCCACGACGTCTGGAATGCCATCACGACCATGGCGTTCGAGATCTATTTGGGCGTAACCGTCTTCCTCATCATCGTGTTGATGTGGGCGAGCCCAAGATATGGGGATAGAACCATTCTGATCGATTTGGGTCTAGTTGGGCTTTTTGGTTTGTGTCCTGTACCCTGTGCCATATACGTTGCAATTACTAATAGGCAGTCAGGTGGTTATACTGTTTTAACGACCAAAGGCGTCTCATCCATGTTTTCTTCGGCCTTTCTCAAAATGTTCGCTACCCCAGTGAGTTATGGTCTGGTCATCATTCTCGTTGGGACTGCGTTGATGCAGGTCCGTTACCTGAACAAGGCCCTCCAGAGATTTGACTCAACCCAAGTTATACCTATCCAATTCGTACTGTTCACGCTATCCGTAATTATTGGAAGCGCTGTTCTATATCGGGATTTCGAGCGCACCACTTTAGAGCAAGCTATCAAGTTTGTCGGTGGTTGTTTACTGACCTTCTTTGGCGTATTTCTCATTAGCAGTGGACGGCTTCGTCGGGAAGATGATGACCGGTTATCAGATGATGAGAATGTCGAAGAGACGATAGGTCTAAGAGACCAAGAAGGCTTTGGCCCCTACAATAGTTGCAGTACAGAACCAGTGAGAGGAGCCCCGACACAGGCGATATCAGCATCAACATCGAGAAGATCGTCACACGCCTCACGAGGTAGCTTCTCGCGCGGTGGAAGACCCTTCAGAAGTCCACAACCTATAGGCACACCCCCAAATCGAAAACCCGATCAGCCTACCTCGAAGTCAAATCTACCCACACCAGCCGACACATCACCCTTCCTACTCAACAATCCTTGGAGGAACTCCGTTGAAGATCAACCAGTTGTCCATCCCGGTCTCTCCCAAACAATCTCAGTAGATAGTGTTCCTACAATTCATTCGGTGTTTTCTATTACCGCTTCAGAACCAGCACCATCTTCCCTCAGCCTTCAGCCACCAATCCTTCCCCCGTCTTCCCCGGAGCGCCCAGTAACCCCTCGTCTTTCTGCCCTCCCGCCGCGGTCTCACAGCCACCACCACTACTCGAACGCTTTTATATCAACGTTGCCATTATCGTCTACAGTCAGCGTTGCAGTTGCGGACACATTCAGGCGCGAAGACAGCCCCACCAAGAGAAGATCAACAAGGCGGCTGAGACCTAACATCAGGCCCAGTCTCTTCGTTTCGCCAGATCAAGATTACGACGCAGGTGCATCTGATCCACTGCTCATTAGGAATAGTGAACGTGACCGTATCCCAAATGAATACGAACCACCTTCAACGGAGCAGGAAGCTAGTCGCGGAAGAGCACGCAGTCTTAGTAATACAATAGGACAGTTTTTCGGTCGGAAAAAAAGGAGAGGGGAATCAAATCCCGAGATTGATGGGAGCCAAATCAATAACTCGCCTAGTCACGAACAACAGGGGGGTGATTGAGTACCCTGAACCCGAAGTTGTCGGGCATTGATAGAAGTCCTGTGAAGACCGGAAACCCTGGGAGCGCTGCTTGCATTGGATAGGAGTCATCAATGGCATTTCCGCCCCCGCTGCTATTGTGTGTTATCACCACAAGGCGCTGTTTTATACCCTATCTGTTTATGTCGAACCTTCACATGTTCTACAGACGATATAGATTCCAGAATAGTTACTAATAGAACCCATACTCTTTCGCCATCTCAAGTGATGGTGCAATCTATAAAGGCGCTGCGTTTCCAACGCCTGTCTTGCAGGCCGTAGACGCGGAGACACTCGTCAAGCTCACCTCATTCTCCAAAATGAGCGAATGCCAGGCTGTGGTGGGTTGTGTGTCGCCATCCTATATAGACTATGTACACGGGGCTAAGTTGACACGTTCTATCGTCATCAAGCCCGTCAGAGGCGCCACCTCCGCAAGTCTTTCGTTTTCTTCTCATCCTATCCTTCCAGACGCGCGGACCTGCATCAGATATTCGTGCGGCTTTCTCTGACAAGGGCTATTTTTATAAATAGTCTCGTCCTACATCCAGAAAAGTCTGAGCACCCCTGACATGATAGGTAGGGATAATGCGGGAGGATTGCAAAGGCTATGCCACATGTTACATTGTGTCGAGGGTTATGTGTTTGTCAGAGGGAGGATGTAGGACTGATTATCATCTTGGCTTGTTCACCAAATAGGCACATTTCTCTCTACTGCCATCCGCGCCACTAGAACCTCGAAGCTAGTGCTGTTGTGCGTAATTCATCCACTAGGAGCCAACATTGGGATGGGGAGAAGTGTGCTGATCTCGACCGACAGATGCCCTGGGATCTGTGTTGAATCCTTCGATGCTTGGTCTCTCTCGGTCTATCTCTTGTAGGATCGATCGGGTCTACCGGTAACACTCTGCGTCAAAATCGAGCCAGGCCGTGTATGTGAATTCGAGAAAACGAATAACTCCAGCGAAAAGACTTGGCGCACCGAATAGCAAAGAGTTTCTTGGCGCTCAGGAGTAAGTATACTTCTACACTCTGCATGAACTCGATCCGATCCGATATGCCGTGCCGGTATAGCATTTGACAGCATGCAGCATCATGTAGATGTCGACCAGGTGTCACGCCAACGTTACAGCAGTTAACAATAGTAATGATATTCGGTATTCCCCGGCCAATGACCGAGGGCCACCCAGATGGACACGGCGACCTTGACGGGAACCATCGCGAGATTACAGGCTCATCACGTTGCGCAATGGGAGACTTGATTGCTTTCCAGGAGGCGTAGTGTATGAGGTATACAGACTCGTCGGGAAGGGTGCTGCTCCATGCCCTGGATGGTACGGGAACCAGCCTGCATGCGAAGGATCGTGTGTGCAGCAGGGGGGAAGAGCTTAAGTCCTGACACGACCCAATTTACTCCTCTTTGCTACATGATAGGGCTGCGAGGTTGCAATTGTGCGCGACGTGTTTCCGCCCGAACACGAGCATCGCTGTTTCGGTGGGATCCGGGATTGATAGGACTGCTCGTCCAATGCTGAGGGTGGCTTTGATAGATACCGGTTGAAAGCTACCACGTCCTAAGTTATCGGCTAATTACGATCATGAAGTCTGTCCTGGGCCAATACTACCACCAGGCTCACGCTTCGTTGTATCGATTAATGGCTTATACGTACATACGGGACGTACCTCGATGTAGACAATCACGCTCCTCTGATAGGCATATAGACAGACAGTTCTTGGAGGGATGGCGAGGTAGAAAGCAATATTTTTTTTTCAGAGAACCAACATCAGAATCGTGTTCAGTACAAGATAGAATCGTAATTTTTTACAGCAAAAAAATAAAACAAGCTAGATAGTCGTGATACCAAAACGCTCCCAGAACCCGTAATTGTGACGTTTATATCCCATTTTCCCTCGTAATCCGTCTTAAGTCGTACCCCGGCCGTACTCCAGCGCCAAACGATTTAGTCAAGAAAAAAACAATATCAAATAGTCCTACATCAAAGAAGAACAAAAAAAATGAAGAAGATGAAGAAGAAATCAACAACCCGATCCTCAGGGCATAGACGCGGGGTCTAGGTATGCGGAAGAGCCGTCGGGGCCGCCAGCGCCGCCTTCGCATCGGCCAAATAGCCAACGTAGCCTCTCCATGTTATCCCGGAGCTCGTCCCTCTCGCCCTCTAGGACGGCACACTCGCGTTCTAGCGCCTTTATGTGTCTCCTGGCCATCTCGAGGACCTCGGCCTTGCTGACTCGTCGGTCTCCCGCGTCCAGATCGCCGCCTTCCTCCCCCTCGCCGCTCTGCATCCTCTCGGGCAGCGCGCTGAGCAGGCTCTCGAAGTGTGCGTTTAGTCGGTTGCGATATTGCTTCTCGACGTTGTTGTGCGTCTCGCGGCTCTTGCGCTCCTCGGCCGTCGCCGGCGGGTTGTGGTGCGTGTTCTTGGAGGTGCGGGATGCGCTGCGCAGCTTCGACCTGCTGCTGCTGCTGCTCGCCGGCGTCGTCAGGCTCTCGGGGGCGAATCCCGGATATGGATGCTTTGGTTTCCGCTGACGAGAAGACGACTTGTTTTTCTTGTGGTGTTGTTGTTGGTGGTGATGTCCTGTCGTTGGGGACAGCTCAGGCGGACTTGTGACTACTCCGGCTGGCCCTTGGCCGTGCGAGTACATGTAGTTGTAGGCATCGACATGGCTGCCGATTCCTGATTCTGGCGTCACCGATTGTGGAAACGACGAGTCATAAGAACCTGCTCTGGATGCGATGAATGAAGCGCTACTGGATGACTCCGGGTTCCCATCTGTAGAGCTGTACTCGTTTGCTGCGTAAACCTGGCTGGTATTGGCCCTGTATAATCCACGTGGGTGGTTTTGGAACCTAGAAATATCTTCTGTAGCACCACTTGCTGGTATAGCAGTAGGGTAATAGCCCTGAGTATTGTGGTGACCGGCCGTGCTAGGCGCCCTCGTTGTATAGAAGGGAGCTTCAGTGGCAAGTGTCGACGGTTGATAGTCCGCCGACGATGTCATCTAAGCCTCTGTATTAGCTAACCCCGAACACACTGAGAAGTTCTTGGGTGATGTGCATGACCCCCGAAGATACACCCTGCTTTACCAAACGCCGTTATTCACTTGACGCACACGAACATCTTCTGGCGTTACCCATGTATGGTGATATTCGTGCGGGAAGCAAAACTGAGCGCTCTAATTGGAAGAATGTATTCGATGTCGATGAGTTTCTATAGAGGCTCTAAGGAACAACGTACATGAAGTTGTTGGACGACAGAATCATCGTATGACCGATCTAGATGTCCTACGTTCCACATCTTAAGCTTGGGGTTTTGTGATGCTGGTGCTGACACGCTGCAGTAGTCGTTGATTCGATCTTCAGTTGCCGAAGGCTCCGATTGAGTTGTTGTTGGTGTTGCCACTCGAGAAGCGAAAGAGGATTATCATGGCCATGTCACCTCCGAGTAGCCACTGCAGGCTTACTTATTAGGCCTTTTAAATAATCCATGAGCAAACCGATGCAATGGCTAGGGCAATACTAGGTAGGGGATGTGATTGCCACAAGCCCATCCAACGTCGCGATTTGGACCCTGAAACAAGTTAAAGTTGAACAGCCCCAGACGGTCTGATCCCAGCAGCAGGAATATTATGCTATGTTCCGGCATGTTTAAGTCAATAGGCGTGTTTGTGTGTTATTAGGCTCTCGAGTTTCCCTACGCTTACTGCGCTGATAGGGTCACCCAAAATAACTCTCACACGCGGATGCTCGGTAACTCTCTGCACGTTTCCGCGTCGATACAAGATCCGTTCTATCTAAAATGACCGTCGATATCCACGTGGATATTTGAAATATCGGAAGACTCTGCTGAGCCAATCGAGTTGAGTTCAGTTTGAAACTAGCCGGGTTTGCTTAGACATTGATCTACTTGGTAGCCATTCTCCCTGTAGTTAATGGGGGCAGGTCCAAGAGAGGGAGAGGAGAGTAGCTACAATAGGGCGACGAATGATCTTTCTCGGGTCACATCGTATTTACTTGTTTACAGGGAATTGCACTAGCCATTAAATCCCGGGCCTTGAGTGCCTGATCTAGGCCTCACGTGGAAACAAGTTCTTGAACGGGAAACACAGAGCGTGGTTTGATTCCAAACGTACTCTGATCAGCACTGCCCAGTATTAGGGTGTCTACGATTTCATTGTGACCCTGAGAGTGTTCGACTTGCCGCAAGCCACGTTGAAGAGAAAGAAGAAAAAAAAATAGCTACATGCAGGTCTTGAAACTTCCTTCCTGAACTGGATCACAACCCACAAGCCTCGGACGAAAATCAAGAGTGATACGACAAGGTTCCAAGCAGTCTAAGGTCAGCGCGCTAGAATGTTTGATGCTATGTGGGTAGAATCTCCTAGGCTGGTATCAACATGCCGTGCAACTGTGTCGATATACCTATGCCCTCACCAACTATATAGTCCCATCCGAGAAGTAATCTAAATGCTTGGATTCTACTATATCTACTTACAAAACTCTGACTTCCACGCCATCTGCGGTGGACTTGAATCAGCGAGTATAGCCGAGCCGACCCTTGTATGGCTTGCAATTCAGGATGAGTCTCGAAGCATTCATGGGTTACAGTGCATTTCGTCATGGATTCTTTCCATGGTTATTCCTCGTTGGATTATGTACTATATTACTCTGTCTCACACTACACGCATAGACAGAAATACATGGAATCTGCAACCAGGGGTTAGAGTCAGTGGGGGGGGAATCCCACTGTCTAGTGTAGGAGAACGTCTTTGCTTCCTATTAGTAGAGATCCAGTTGACCCTGGCCGCCTGAGGATCGATCGCCTGCACGTCTCTTTCGGTCCCGATAAACAGTCCCAGATCAGAGACTCTACACAATTCGGGAATCTCGATAGATGAACTCATAGATTCCTGGATGAGATCAGAACCCACTTTAACGTTTCTCTCAATCGGTTTTACTATTTTCTGCGCTCACACGTCTGAACAGCCACTCCTAGCAGTTTGATGTCCGTCCAGCCAAGATTGGGCTTGCATGCAATGGTGTCAGCCCCTTACCCGATCTGGATTTTGTTGAAACATGCATGGTGAATGCAAGGTTGCTACCCGTCTGAGAGAAGAAGAAGAAAAAAAAAAGAGCTTTGTAACCTGAATTATGAAGAATACCCTCCAATGTAGACACCGTGCCCTGAACCCCATTTTGATCGAGAGAAATTGACGTGCCACGAGATGCTGTTGTTGATGAGCTTTCATTCAACTACCCGTGCGACAATACAACCCACCTATTTTAATCCGAGTCGCCCCCCAGAGAACAACAGTTAAACACCAAACCTCCCTGCTTCACGTGAATTTCATGCTCTTGCCCATCTGTAGTATACCGTGGCTGCTGACGATACCTATACTATACTGTACACGGGCTTGCTTGGTATACTAGAAGATACTCGGCTGACGAGCTCGAACGCCCGTCGTTCATCCATCGATCTACTAGCTAGGAGGCCTTGACAAATCCTAGCTAGATTCGCCGCCGTCACCCGAGACGACTCGGCACTCTTGTCTTGCTGCGGGCTCGACCTTGGCTATATAAAGCATATTATACAGGTGGAAGCGTCGGCGAATCAATGCCGACCCCAGGGAGAGTCCGCCTGCCGGGCTCGATTGATAGGGGACGGCCTCTTGTCTCACGGGTAGTTGCAGATTACCCCGACTTGTCCAGTAAAACTCCGGCAGGGAACTGGCGGCGAGAAGATCGCTGCCGGCTACGTCGAATGCAGTCCTCGTTCCTCGTTGTCCCTACTGTCTGGAGGCGCACATTCAGGCATTTGGTGGACGCGTGGCTTGCGAATCTTGGGGCATTTGTCATAAGCTATGTTGTCCTCCCATGTAGTAACAGCTCTCATTTGCTTAACCAGGTTCACCGGCGACGAGCTACGATACGTCCTCGACTAAAGCATACACGATGTACGTCTGCGACGATATCATTGCTAGTTTCCCCATTTCCCAAAGATCTATCTTACCGGCCTCTCCCGGTTGCACTTTACCATCGCAACGGTGGAAGCCCGCATGAGAACTTCTTCCTAAGTGGCCGCGTCCGCAGCCGACAGACGAAAGACAAATAGTCCGCGTACCGGGAATTTGATTCGAGCCCAAGGCACTTGGATGGCACGGAATTAAGTTGGGTTGCACTATAGATCTGCAAAAATCGCCGTCTGACGTGTCACACACGTTGAGCCTCGCGACGACTTCTCTCGTGTTCGGTTGCTTTTGATCTCAGGGGAAGTGGCCAACGGATTGATAGGTCAGTAAGTTACGTGGGTTGTCTGAATCGTGCAAGAGGCGTTATACTAAGCCCGGCAACGCCGGTCCGTGTTGAATCCGTGTCTAAGTAACATTGGGCATCGTCTCGCTTGCCTACATAACACGGAACACTATCGTGTGATTAGGCTCATTGGGCGTTTCCCACAATAAACTTCACTTATGCCACGAATAGATCTTGAAGACTTGTCAGGTTTACCGATGGCCCCGGACGGAGTGGAGAGATGCCGGCGCCTTCTTCGCCCCCATCTGAATGCTACGCCGAATGAAATGCTTCCTCTCTATGAACGCATGGTCAGATATCGGGCTCGTAACTCGGACATTGTTACTAAAACGAAACATATAACTTCATGATGACTCGGCGTGCGGCATCACGTATATATCTAGTTGGCGTCTCGATCACGATCGCTGGCTAAGCATGTTGTTGTAGCACCTAGCTCAGCCTCAAAACTATTGGCAACCGAATATGAATACTGCCGCGCCTAGCGCAACCGGTGAGGCAAGTTAAGACAACAACAGCCACTTCAAGCCTATCATCTTGTCTGCTTCACGGTTTTGCTATTTCCCAATACTTATCTCGAGTCTCTAAACTGGGGGATCGACCGAAGACTCGTTAACATACGTGCCGAATAAGCGATGTCTTACCTTAGGTTAATGACTTACCTACATGCTTTACAGAGCACTTGAGAAGGCAAAAGATAACCCCAACACGAATATATCAATTGTTGTTGAGGGGTGGCTATGAGCTGAGACAGAGATGGGGGACCAATACATGCTAGAGTCCTTGAGTATCAATACCTAGTCATAACCTTAATCAACGTTTATTTTCATAACACCATTTACTGCACTGCACTAACCTCCTACCTACTTAGGTAGTGACAAGTTGTAATGGTTATGCTCACCCTCTGAGGCAACTCATATCCCGCGTATCGTAGTAACAAGAAGCAGCGAGATGCAGTGAAGCTAGAACTACTTCCAAGATATACATACTCTGACTGTGTATCCTTTCATCATTGTCTGCCATCAGGCCCTTACAACCAATGAGAGACATTTTCATACTTAGCATTATCCTCCAAGGTAGCCTATTTCTAGAGGAGTACCAGACACATGCATATGAAATCATCTTAGCGATACCACTTGTGGGATACAACTCCATGTTACGTTTGCGATTATGACTTTGAATTTTTAATTCTTCAGGCCGAGTATCGGCTCATGTGTACAGGTTCGATTCCGAAATAGCTTATTTCTCTCAAACCACACGGACATATTAACCCATACTTGATTCTCTGTTGTCTGAAACTCATTCGGCCCCCCCTTTCTTTGTTATATTTGCTGTTAGCAAAACGTCAATTAAGTCCTTTATGACAGTGCAACGCGAAAGTATGTATGCATGAGTAGAGATATATGTCGCTTCATGGATTAGAATGTAGCGCCGCTCACCAATAAACGTATGCACTAGGATATGAGTGAAGGACAACTCATGCACTCCGGAAGTTGACTACCGATCCGCTACCTACGCGACACGCAAAGCAAACGGAGATCAGGAGAAGCCCCTATCGTGTGTCATCAGGATGTGCATGTGATATTCAGGGACGGCCCGTCACGAGGCTCATTCCACCGTCCCGAAGGATATTCAATGCCGATGTGAGTATGAAAGATGAGAAATGGACTTGGCCGGACCCTCCTTTAGGCAACCAGGTTAGTCGACATTCCGAAGCCGAGATAGGACTACTGACTGGGTGTTGTACATTCGGCCGGGAATCCTACGTCTTCGAGGGCCGTTGAGACCGGTCACATCACTGACGGCTTCCTTGTTACTCCTACGTATAGCTCTCTCTCTCTCTCTGTCTCTCAGCGCGCTGTTCAGCCGAATCCCTCAAAGTGTGAATTATCACTTAACAACGTTAGGTATACGAGCTATGTTCAAGCACCTCAAATAGCGGGGATACGGTTTCATGAGAACAAGAAGTGCTAGGTAGAAAGCGCACGCAGGACTTTGACACGTGAATCTGATTTCCCCAGGCGCTCGATATTTCATAACATAGCCCGTTCAAATTTACTGCAAGGGCTTCATTTGGAGTGTATAAGTCCATCACAGCGGTTACTGCGATAGGCCACTGCTACAGACGAGCTACTTGTTAGGAAATCTCAGTATAATTTCATCATTAAAGCGACTACCGAAAATGTAGATTACCATTTTACTACTTGTTTATTAATCCACCTCTGTCGTATTTGTTATCTGCTGAAACGCATAGTGTCGTCAGGCTCCATGAGCCAAATTCCTTCTTACAACGGAAATCTTTCCCTCCAGGCTCACAGATGTGGCACCTTTGAGGAAACGAATGCAAGAAAGTATCCTCCTACTCTCCTGGAGTTGAATTAACTGTGCCATCCCGTGTACCGTGTTTTCAGCGATGAGGCGTTTGAACAGTCATCTCAGGTAAGAATTTGACTGCAATTGGCCGGGGAAGATAAGTTGGGATATCAAATCCTGATGACAAAAGCCTCGCTCGAATGCACGGTAGCTATAAGATCTGCTTCTTAAGGCACTAGCCAAGATTCCGATGTTACCGGGGGGCGCGGACTCCCCCATATACGTCGTGTTGCTTTTGTATCAGGATGTGACCGCTATCTGCACACATGAGGTGCTGTTTTGAATACAGTAGGTAACTAGTGCGGTCTCTAGGCAGCAATCCGACACGTCCGCGACCGGTTGACGTCTCTGTGTAGCATATAAATCTTCATCAGTGTCCACTTCGAAAGACTCATGCAGACCATAGACTATTCTCCACATCATCTCCCACATCACCTCCCACGGGACGAGAGCTCTACTCTCCCCGGGGAGACCACAGACGAGTTGATCTTGTGCCATGCCCTCATTTATAGCATACGGGAGCACCCAGTTCAATACTTTCTTCTTGGTTGCTGAGCGGAGCGTGCTGTGCCTCTACGCTCGGCGGCGAGCCAGAATATCTATATCGGGGGCCTCAGACCGACCTGGCTTGTGATAATATACTAGTGGATGACCTACCTGACGGAGTGGTGATGCTTGCCTGGCTCAATAATAATTCGAGTTGGCGTTGAGGGTCTGAGCTAGGTATGCAATCATCCGGTAAACGTGCGTGTAGCGGCTCGGGAAGACGCGCTCATTGGTTTCGAGGGGATATATGATGCCTTTTATACCATATAGTGTAACTTTTACCATATTGGCTTGCCAATACGGCGCGCGGAAGCACGGTTTCAACGCGCGCTTCCGGGTTCACTGACCGCTTATTATCTATATACACTGTATTATAGCAAGGCTTATAGCGGATCATGTTATCACGATGGAAAGAGTCCAACTGGCTGAGATGGCTCGGTTGTTTTCTGTGATGCAACTTAAGCTCTGAGGAAAGGTTGCATGCTTTTTTTCTCGCACATAAGAGTAACAGGTCCGTGTCCATGTACGCGCCGAATTCCTCAGACCAGGGTAATACACACACACACACACGCACACACGCACAGATATATAAATATACACATATAACACTCGAAGTCGAGGTATATACTGTATTAGTGCCGTTCTACGCCCTGCGCTAGTAGGTGTTCTCGGAGTATCTACTGAAGGCTCATGTAAACGGTTTAGAAGTGTAGGTGATAAGTTAAGAATGGTTTCACGGTAAGTGTCGTAAACAATACACGATGCCTGTGCTGCTAACCAAAGCCTTCCTCTAGTTGTCAAACTGTCTAGTTTACTTTCCACTCTCCACACCAGATCTGTATGCTCAACCATCCGGTGGCTGGGTCAGGATTCGGCAGCTTGGACCACTACTAAGTGGTGTGATATGTCGTTTCTTCCCTCACTCACTGACCGTGGACGAGCCAGCCCCCTTGACCAACAGCCACCCGACAGGTTGGAAGCGCTTGTTAGTACATACCTATTTTGCCAACCGAATGGCACGCAACTTTGCAAGCATGCACAAGCGAAGCGTGCTCACCTCGTTCTGGTAATCGTCGACTGCATGCGTAGACTCATTATGTTTTCCCGGTCTGGGCTGTTTCATCTGAACGAATCCGGCTACTCGTCTCCATTCGCCTCGACCGACTTGGGCAGGTCATATCACCCAAACCTAGCAGAGAGCCACGTTCTCTCCACGTTTTTTGGTATGCCTCTCACGTTTTGCACTGTACACTACACATCCCGCTGTACAGTCGTGTAGATATCAAATTGTGGCAGGGTATGCAGTAGGATTAATTGACATACACTAATCGATGCTTACAAGTGATAGGAACGCTAAGAGTTCAAGGGCTGTATGCTCACAGTCCCTACTCTGTCCCTACCTCCTCGTAGAGACTCAGGCCCTTGCATGGGTTGAGAGACGTATAAGTAGTGTAGGTATACTATACTGTACTACTAGTAGATGGATCAAATGCGAGCAATAGTAATCGTTCCGGATTAGGCTAATAAGAGGTGCAGCCATGGACCCGGCCCTTTCATCGACAATTTCGGTACCGACCAATAGGTACACCTTGACTACACACGGACATATATAGTATCCTAGTGTACTGCACGTATGCTAACAACTTCAAAACTTTATTTTGGCCTGCTTTTCTGGGGTAGGTTGAATGTTGATCGCAACTTAACTTGCTCGACATGCCGGTAGTTATCATGGGTAGTGTAGATCGTGTACCCCTTGATACTCGGCTAGTCTACTCGGTACTACATACAGTATACCGTAGTAGTGCATGTAGGGTAAGAGGGCTACGAAGATGCCCGTTTGCATCACGGAGACGCCGCTTACAAGGTACGCACTAATGGATCCGTCGATCACAACTTGAACTGGGCACCAAAGGCGCCCGATGGAGTGTCGGGAAATTCTAGCACTACATCGATAACTGCACTCGGGTAGGACGGTACAGAGGAGATGGCGACGTGTGTTGCAAGTGCACTCACGTGCCGAAGTGTCGGAGGCTGGAGATGGCGGAATGCTGACCAAGAACTGTAGCTTTCGGTGGTGAGATTCTTGGAAAAACTCCAATTGCAGGGCTATACCCAGGGGACAGGGCTTGCTGAAGACCCAGGCTGCCTCGTACGATTCCTTGGCGGGGGGGGGGCTGTCTCTGCGATTGGCTTCCCCTCTCGACCTCTCAGTAGCATCAGCCGCATACTGTAGGGTGAAGAAGGATACCGTCCGTGGAGAGAGAGAGAGGATGGGGACACGACAGCAACATGCCCAGTCGCGCTCTCGCTGCTCTTCACCACGCGTCGTCCTGCAGGGGATTTCACAGTTGCACCAAACGTGATTGGTTCATTTCAGAGCCGGGTGCTGTCTCCTTGACGCGGTCTGCAATGAATAACCCACGAGTCAGCGATGTTTCGCGGATGGTGAAGGGAAATGTGGTAGCCTCGAGAGAGAGGCACACGTACCAATGACGCGGTTTGCCTATCGGCACAGCCAGTACCTATCCTACTACCTCGAGAGATGTACAGCATGCCGTGCTCCACACTACCTGCGTTTGTATCGCCCGTATTAGTGGCGCGCTATACCGGCACAACTTACGTGGTACAGGATTCCAGCAGCGGATTTTGCTAGTGCAGCTTCATCCATAGTATGTCGAGATACCTATCATTGGCTTGATCGGTGATGGCCGTGCCACCGTGCTGGAAGTACAGTATTCATTTTCACGGCTGATGCACTTTGTGCCTTGTTCCTGCATCTTGCAGACACCTAGGTACCTAGTGTAGGTAGTCTACTCTATATTAGGACTAGATACAGTATGCATGCACACTTTGGGCAGCAGTTTGCTGCAACTGTGTGCCCTATCGTAGTGTAGTATCATGTTGTGAGTGATAAATACCAACCAACATGCGTAGAGAGTTAGTATTCGATATCTTGCCTGTCAACCCACAAACATCGTACAAACAATATGGGGATTGTCTTCGACGATGAACCACTGCGATAATACACTATCCGTAGTGGCTACTATAATAGAGGGCGATATAAACTGGGGGGTGCTGATCTTACGCCACAGTAGCATCATCCCGACATATTGGGACATAGTGTAGACTGACTACTGTTGAAAGGATTATTTCACTTTACATCTGCAGTTAGCTATCTACTTTAGATGAACAGGCATCTTGCTTGACATACTTATAGAATTCGGGCATAGGAATATCCAGCCATCGCATTATCAAGGTTTCCGTCAACACTCGCCCGCGGAAAGGACCCGATAACCCGAGAACAGAAAGGAAAAAGCAAAAGAAAAGGAAGAACAAGGAACTTACTGCGGGGTACTCCCACAGTAGTTTACAGGACCGTGGAGAGAGAGAGAGAGAGAGAGAATGTATTAACGTCTAAAGCTAGTACTATTTAGGGCCTTGCCCCTAACCAATCTTAAGGTTCTGATACGGTACAGCCGACGCCGCCCTTCTCGCCTAGCCCTTACAGCCCCAATTCCGGCCCTCCTACACCGTAGTGAGGGATAACAGGGAAAACCTTCGCTGTATCCCAACCCAAGGAAAACCTGTTATAGCTGTACGACGTCCTTCCAGCGCTGGAGCCCCCCTAGCGGAGGGTTGAGAGTAGAGAGGCACACGCAAATCTGACCTGGCGGTGGCTAGAAATGGTCCCATTGCCAGAAAGGCAAAACTCCTTGTCCGACGGGAGGGCTAGGAAATTCCGTTTATTTTACAACGGCACAAACCACCGTTGGAACCTTCCTCCCGGGAGAACTACTCCGAAAACAATCGGAAGAAACTAACCCTCTCGTACTACCACCTCAGCTGCTGCACTTGCTCATTTGGCCGTACCGTCCAGATGACTGGCTTCGAAACGGTCCAAATGAAGCTGGTGATTTGGCTGGAAATTACCCAAAGCAGTAATTAGTGGGCCTGTTCCAAGGAGTGGAAAATAAGAAGAGGGGAAGGTACAGGACCGTGGAGCCGTTGCTTTGGGACGATAAGCATGTACCTAGGTGTAGTATACAGTTTACAGTTTACACTAAGGCGCTAGCTAGATGATATGTGCTCAAAAGTGTCCACTGTTGGGGTCCAGGACTCTGCAGGTGAGACGGAGGCAGTTTTCATAATGGGTGCACTACCAAACTGACCGCTGATTTGAAAATCTTCCTGAAATGAAACAAGGATGGAAAATGTCAGAATGCCGTTGACGGGTCTCCTTGACAACTTAAAATGGTAACAACATTTCTAGGAATGCCAAATCATCCACTATTTTACTGTGGTTGACGGGAGGTTATGTCGTAGTAATTAAGGTAGTCTAAAAGTTCGGGGTTGCTTCTAGAAAACAACGTGAAACGTTCTGCACGTCGTGCTATTCCCGCCAGGGATAGACCACGGCACTATGCGCGCAAACTACCTAGGTAGCTACTACGCAAAGAAGCGGCTAGCGTACACAGGTAGCTGCAGATGTAGTGTGCAGTAGCATCCCGCACTAGAAGAACATAGTGTACATACTTACCTAGGTAGGTTGCAGAATACCTACGCAAAGGTAGAAAGAAGCACGAACACTGCACTATATGCTTCCGTACGCTGCACTACACTCCTACCCAGGTATAGCTAGTACTTTGGACGAGTCCCACCTATGACAATTCGCGCACGATCTGCCCTCCATTCGTCGGGTTCCATCCCACATCGGCGAGAGTAGAATGACCGGGGCCACTCTGCTTGTCAATTTCCGTCTCTGATCCTCCAAGCTTTGTTTGTCTTGGTTTGTAGTTTCAAGGGAAATAGCGTAGGTAGTGTATCCTATATGTACTAGTAAGTATAGATAGAACAATATCCCAGAAGATATTTAGTCGTCTATCACGTCAATGCCGATCTCCGTGAGGCTGGGCGGTTTATTTGTTACTATATTAGCTATACAGTACAGTGTACCGTCTAGGTACCTATCATTGGCTTCGATTGGCCGTGCGAAACTCGCATGCGCTAGTCCTTTTCGCGTACCTGCATAACAATAAGCTTGACTGACGTCTTTCAACCTATCTAGTAAGAGGCAGTGTTTGTGACCTACACTAGTGTAGGTATACAGAAGAGCGGCCAACAAGTCGCCGGTGAGAGCTCCACATCGACGAGATCGACAGCAAGTCCGTGTCTGCGACGACCGCCGACTAAGTAGACAACGTACCTAGTCTACTGTAGCATAACACCACAGAACTACTGCCTATCTAGGTACTGCATTGGTCTTTCCAGGGACTTGAATTGCCCTCGATACTGTGACTGCACAAAAGAAAAAAAAGAAAAAAAAACCGGAGGACGGGACCTACCTAGCTGGTACCTAGCTGGTAGGGGTCAGGTCGGTTTTAAGCATAAGCAGTACCTACAGGCGCCTCTGCCTCATAGTACCTCTCTATCTATATCTCAGCCAGCTCGGTGATTCCCCTGGAGCAGCCAAGCCAGCAACAGTCTTCGTCAACCCCAAATCGTTTTCATAATCGGACAACGGTGATGGACAATGAAGATCGCTGTTTCGTATACCCAGTATGGTACCGTCAGAGTGCTTCGAAACTTTACGCTACACACGCTCACCCAACCACCCTCGGGTAGGGATGTGAGTTTCATGATGCTGTCGCTTATCTCAGCCTCAACCTTGACTCGGCCCCGAAAGCCGTGTCATTCGCTCTTAGCATACCGGCAGATCTCCTTTGGCGATATCTCGCTCGTTTCTGTTTCTGTGCCTGCTGCGAGGTTTTACATCATGATCATGTCATGCATCCGAACTTCTCAGCTACGTACGCCATGCACAAGCCGTATGAGACCTCTGCCACTACACGCATCCTTGCTCTTCGCCGGGATCTCTGCCCAGTGGGACGGAACCTTCCATTCCATCCGCCTATCCATCCGTCCATCTAGTGCACACGACACTGCACGTGCATTGCACACTAACCGTCTACACTACGTCTTCATTCGTTGAGCTTCTTTGCTACGAGTAGGGGAGGAACAGCAAGTCCACAGTAGCGCCAGACTGCAGCACGATGGCCCTCTTGGTTGGCTCTTTTGTCTGTGCTATGTATAGCCATGCCGCGTTGGCTTGTGGGTTTTGCTTGCCCGTACCCGCGGCGCCGGCGTAACGAGGGATTACCTTGGTAGGGTGGTGTGCCCTTGGTCCAAGTGCCAAATTCCGCACCACTTGTTCGCGACGCCCTCTCCTCTCGGCGCTTCTCTCCGGCGCAGTTCTTACGGACCTTCCCGCCATTACACTACTTCAGTCAGCAGCATGCCTACTGCATACTTTGGTACCTGACTTAGTTTCCTCTGTGCTTCCGCTCTGCACGATGGACGCCTTGATATGCTAGATCTCTCTCACTACCCGTGAAGCTACCATGACATCAACAATGCTGATCTGAATTTCGCTAGGTAACTTGTACTTCCTACTCTGACAATATCAATGTTTCTCACAGGACGAATTCGATCTTGCTTGTCCTAGCTAGGCTTATCTGAAAACCTGTAGATCGGATCTGCATCGGATCGTCTAGAAGAGCGCTATTGTTCTCTGTCCCTGCTGAACATCCGCGATTGCAACAACCTGACACGGCGACGAAGCTTGGCTTCTACACCATGGGGAACATACGGTAGATAGCGCAGCCGGGAGGAATGAAGACCACGAGACGTGTACTGGTAGACGTCGGACGCCGAGTCTTCTCCATTGTGCAATGTGTGTGCGCATAAAGTTGCATTTGTTTGGCTGCATTCCTCCTGGTTGCATCGGTGCTGAAGAGGACCTCGCAACATGGCTACGGCATGATATATTAAATTCTTATATGCAGCCCGAGGAAGCGCATACGCTGTTATCGTCCTTTCGTTTTGCCGAGATCAGCTGCCTGCCTACCTACCTACCCAGTCCTCCCAAGACAAGCATTGCAATTTCATCCAAGTCCAAAAGCTGCCTAGAATAACTTCCCTGAATCTTGGCATTCTAATCCCGGTCGCTGTTGCTGAACCCTGCCTCCAGCTTCTCCCGCTTATGTAGTGTACACTACTGTAGAACCCCGTTGCGCACTTGCATAACGGTCAAGAGAACTGCAAGGGTACCCGGCCACTCTCATCTTCTTAGTGTAGTTTCAATAAAGGACCATTTCATATCCATTAATCATTTCCCGTTACATCCCCACAACCTACGACTGTACCTTCATAGACTCTTGATTCCTATTTGTTTCTCTCCTCTCCCACCTACACAGCTTGCGACGTGCCTGCAAGCCCTCCGCCATAATCGAAAGTCTTGAGGCGCAGAGTGGCCCGGGGAGCTGTACACCCGGGTCTAACAATCAATATATTGAACCGCGTTATCTTGGAAGAAACCCAATAGGATTTCATGGACATGTTTTCGTCAAGTTCCGCGTCGGCCAACTTCAAGGGGCTTCGACGGAAAGCGGCAAACGATGGCAGCTTGTCGAGCCTGCATATGGCTCGCCCCTCCACAGCCACCTCAACAGACCATTATTACAATCACGGTATCACAGACCTGCTCCAGCCCGCGCTAGATGGTCCACCCTCCCCTGAGGGAATTCGTGCCTTTGGTAGACGAGTTAAACGAGGCTCTATAGCAGAACAGCAACTAAATGAAATGGCGACGTCTTCAGGCTCATCATCACTTCGCTCTGAAACACCAGAAACGCCATGGGAACGTGGTCTAGAGAATACCAGCTTGTCGAGGAATCCATCTCAACGCTCATCGGTTATGGCTTTCAAAGAACGACCCGACAGTGTGCAGCTGTTTGGCAAGGCCGTATTCAGTCGTAAACCCAAGCTGCGCAGGGAACTTAGTGACCAAGGTCACCCAAATAGTTCGTTACTCTCATTAACCGAGGTACCAGCGGAGAGTGCGCCGGGTTTATCAAGAGAGCAACGCTTCATCCAATCCATGTTCACACGACGACGGGCTCGAGGGGCATCTGAAGCTTCGTTGAAGAAATATCAAATATCCGGACCATACGACTTCCAGCACGTCTCACATTCATCAAGGGAAAATCCGTCTGGTTTTAACGGCCCTAATCGCCACGAGGTGCTGCCCGACCTTCCAGGGGCACGGCCGCGAACGACAACTGACACTTCAAATACGTCAAGAGGGTTCAACTCGCAGGTTCTCTATAAACCACTCCCGACGCCTCCAAGTCCACAAGAAGACTTTGAGCGAATCTCATCAAGAAACAGTATTCAGCTCTCACCACCTCGTCTACCTCGATTTGTCCCCGATGTACAAACGTCACCGATCGCACCACCTCGGACATCAAGCCGTATGTCAGCCCGCCACGACCGAGCTGATTCATCCAGTACTATCGAAAAACCTGGAATCCATCCTAGCTATTACCAAGCACAGCCATTCATATTGCCATCAACTGAGGGGTCTTGGCCGCCCCCAACGTCCTATGCCCCGAATGGTTATTTGGAGCAACATATAACAACAGGCGATGAGAAGTCTCCTTATCCTCTCTCTATAACTGATGAGACTGCATGGCCCCTGACTGGTTCTATGTCTTCATTGCCCGAGGTTCCTGAAGAAGAGGAATACCACTCAACAACTGTTAAATCGCATGCGAGTGTCATGAGTAATAGAACATCCCTTAGGGGTAGTGTTTCCGTACCGCATCTTCGGCGCGTGTCTATAAGCCAAGCAACACAAAGACCCCCTAGCAATGCTTCAGACACGTTGGGTAGATTCGACCTCCTTTCAGCCCAACGCGCACTGCATGAATGCGATGACGAGGAGATGAGCGAAGATGACTTTATCCGTGATAGCTGGGAGGATGATATCGACTATTGTTATGACCATGCAGCTGAGGCAGATTGCGAGTTCGCTTGGGAACGACTTTCCTGCGACCTTGAACGTGAATATTACTTGCCGGATAGTCCGATCATGGGTCACTTCAGGCCAGCTCCAGCGAGCTTTCTGTCAGTCGATATCCCAGGACTCAGCCCTACAAGCCATGGGTCGGGGGCGACACCACATGGAGCTGCTACCCCGACAAGTGCAACGGTGCCTATGCCTTCAAATTTCTCGCTTCCAAGGATTGACACCTCAACCCAACTCAAACGCGATCACGACGGATCTCATTCAAGTGCCTCAAGCTTTCAAGAGGTGCAAGGATTTTCTTTATCACCTAGCTTATTGATTCCAAATGATTACCACGAGAAGATGCTCCAATATGAAAGGGGCGAGCTAAGTTCGCATCCCTCTAGTGACGAGCTCAAGCTTTCGCACGATCATTATCTCAAATTCGACAAGCCCGGAGACTTCCTTCGTGCCCGTTCTAGTGCATCAACGACCGTGTCTACTCTGTCAGAGCAGTCAGCGACATCAAGCCGATATCCATCCTCTACCTTTACTCGCTTAACTGGGAGCAGCAGCTCAAGTTGGCAGGTCCCTGCCGAGTCCCAGCAGCCTGTCACAATTACGCTGAACGACAAGGAACCTGTTGTCACGCCAACCAACGATATGACCGTGACGAGTTCTGGTGAACACCCGGTAGATGCATTGAAAACAGAAGCTGTTCGCGAAGGCCATAGTCGGGCACAGTCAGACGCGACTTGGCTCATGAAGGGTCCCCAGGTCACAATCGCTCCTCTTGAGTCGAGGCCCCCTAAAGAGACTCTGAAGACTCATAGGCGGGCACGAACTGCTAGCAGAAGCCACACCAATGCGTCTCCTCAATTCGCCCTTTTCCCACAGATTCCTCAGCGGCCCTAGACCAATGATTAGAGCTTGTCTTCCCAACATGGATTCGACAATCTTAGTCGATTATTGTGACATATTTTTTTTTCTATTGCTTATTGGGGATTACCCGCTTATATTTATTGAACGCAAAACAGAATTCTATTTCAGGCGAGGCATTGCGGGAACAAACACATTTTCTGCCAGCTTCTGTTTGTGTCATCACCAACCGGATCAAGGCAACCTAGTTCTCTTTGTCTGTTGAACCCAAAAAAGAAAGTTTCGGGACGCGCCTCGTTCATAATATCATAACTACTATTTTAGATCTTCTGGGGGCGGGGAACAGCGCAAAAGGAAACCAAAACCAGAAGGACCTGGGATGGACAGCATTTGCTTTTTCTGGGAAACGGGACTACATTAAAAAGACCTGGTCTGTTTATCTTCGACATAAACACACACACACACACACACACTTATTCTATTTCATTATGATGTATGACCGATATGAAGAACGAAACCGCTATAGAGTAGGGGAACATGGAGCTCTGGTGTCGTGTATGATGCGGTTGGGAGCGGCAGGTCTTGGAATGGTGGTGTAACTTGGCAATGTACGGATTTGGCGACTCTGTGTCTATTGTTTTTATTATGTCGGGAGATATATTGGTTGCGGATTTACATGTTCGATTATTAGTTGTGAAGACTCTAGATACTCTGAGAATAATTTATCCGGTTTCTATATCCACTCACTAGATGATTTGTGCATGTACATGGTTAGTGGACAACTACCTAGGTATCCGAAAGGTAAAGCAGGTATTACTTCGATTTACAATGCATGGAAGTCCCCAATCAGGTTGTGTCGTGCCGATCTTAGTAAGTCTAGATACCTGTTGAGACTTTGTCACAGACAACACGACGGGTGCGAAGGAAAATCTCATGTTTCAATGTTTCGTCATGGTAGTGTTTTGTTAAGCACCTTATTTATATTTATCTCGCATCGCACAACAGCTTGTATATGCACGAACTATGTATTGAAATCATGAAGTTTTGTTGTTCTGGATTGCGGGACATATACGTAGCAGCCTTGGTCTCGTAGGGTACTTGTTTTTCTCTTTTCACTCGTCGTCTTCTTCCTCGTCTTTTTTCGCCTCCGCCTTGAGCCTCACCCACTCACCTGCCTTGGCCCTTACCTTCTCCTGACTTTTGGCATCACCGTTCTTCTCCTCCCAATCAGCCCAGCGCTTAAACCATTTCTTGGCAGGCCGCGCCTTGAGGCCCTTGACCTTCGTCGCTCTATCAAAGACGTCTCTGATGACCGCCTTATCAGCGTTGGGACCGTCTTCGTGGTCTAGGAGCTGGCTCCACAGGTCGAACCTCTTCGGGAACGAGGCGATGAGCCCTTCAAACATAGTTCGGCCACGCTCGGCGCTACCATTCGGAGAGCTGTACTCTAGGGCGGCAAACTTGGTCATCAGCGGAAGGCGGGCATGATCCGGTAATGCCTGTATGGCCCGAGGCAGCAGCGCTCGTGCGCGGTCAGGCTCATTTTGAACAGCATGTAGCCAGTGGGCGTAATTGTGCCAAACATCGGGAGAGTTTGCTCCAAACTTCTTCGTGATGGTCTGGAAGAGCGCATCTGCTTTCTAACGGATTGTGAGACATGACTTAGGTATAGACAATTTTTTATTACTCACCTCTGGCTTATTGTCCTGGACGAATATACTAGCAAGACGCTGGTGGATCTCCTGCGGATCATTGACCTGGCATGCACGCTTGAAAACGCCGTCTACGGTGTCGTCGTTTCCAAACTTCACCTCGAGATTGAGATATGCTATCCAAGCATTCAATTTCTCTGTTTCTTCGGTGCTGTTGATGGTCGTCACAGCGCGCTCAGCAACTTCGCGTGCTTTAGCTAGTTCACTGACTTGCATCTGAAAGGCCATATATTGGATCCACAAATTTGATGAATTCGGTTGACGATTGAGGAGCTGCTCGTAATCGACGGCTGTCCGTGGGTTAAAGTTGGTTAAATCCCCACTCCGGTCTACTTCAACTTGAGGTTTGCGCTGCTTCTTCTTTTTTTTTGTCGTGTCTGAGTCCGCGCTGGCGGCGGCTGGATTAGGTTCATCAAGTGCGGTTCCGGACCAATCGAAACCTCCGGTGTCAAGTACGTCGCCATCCTCAACTACCCCGTCAGCCATCTCAGTATCATCAACGTCAGAGGAGAGATATGTGTCGTGATCAGTACCCTCAATAAGAACTGAGCTGCCTGCATCTTCCATATCCTCGTCACTAGATTCTGCGTCTTCGCTATCTTCCAGTAAGGCACCCGCGATTTCGTCTTCATCATCGCTTTCATCTTCATCCTCGAAATAAGAAGGCTTCAACCCAAAGCTGACCCTCTTTTTCTGTATGTCGATATCTAAGATGATTGCCTTGACTGCATCGCCTTCACTAAGAAGTTTCCTTGCATCTTGTATAGACTTCTCAGCCATCTCGCTTCGGTGGCATAAGCCGCTCACATTTGCTGAACCATCAATGAGAATGAAAGCGCCGAACTCTTCCACCTTTCGAACTTTCCCTGTAACGACTTGGCCTGTGCGAAGGTCTTGATAGTTCGTGAGTGGCACAAAGTCCTTCTCAACTACTGACGACTTCAGGCTCATTTGAATCTGGCCTGTACTAGAGTCGATCAATATAATCCGTCCCTTCACCAATTGATCGATCTGAAATTCATCCTTCCAATTTTTTATGAATCTATCTGAAAGATCAGAGATCCGAACCATTGCTGTAATATCGCCACCTAGACCAACAAACAATCCTTTATCAGAAACATTCTTGACAAATCCACGGAGCACATTGCCAACGCTAAGCTGGGCGAGGTTGGTAATTTCGCGATCCTTGATGGGTAGAGACGAGTTTAAGACTCTTGAAGGGCGTAATGAGAGCCTTAAACGTTTATTGCTCTTGTCAACATCGACTACAGAGATGCGGATAACGCTGTTCTTGCTGTATGACATGGTGCTGGCCTTGTCATAATCATCGCAGAGGTCGATCAAATGTGTGGGCGCCGAAACAAAGTCACTGAGTTGCACAATGATCTGACGTTCATTTATCTTTGTGACTCTGCCAGGGAGAACCATATTTTGCTTGATGGTATCCCAAGCAAGATGAGTGGAGGCGCCGGAAGAGCGGGCTGACAAATCGAGGCGACCTTCAGTCAGATTTACAGCTAGAACACGCACTCTCAGAGCTGAGCCGACTGGGAAATTGGCCAAGAGGTCATCAAGAAGCGACACGTCGTCGGATATCTCAAGTGTGTTGATCCTGCCGCGCACGTTTGGCGAGAGATTCACCCAGAGGGAGTTTTGTTGAACGTTGTTGACGAAACCAATGTGCGTTGAGCCAAGCTCAAGCGTCTTAAGGGAGAACTCTGGCGTTGCACTGGCCGTTAGATCACTTGGCTTCGCAGACAGTTCGAGAACTGAGTGCGTTGATCGATGCGAGATGGGCAAGTATCGGTGATTTTTGGCGTCATGAACACCAAGAATTCGTACTTCTATGACTTCGTTTACTTGAAACTTGCTTAGAGGGGATTTGAGATTCGCAATTTTATCCCAAGAATCAAATACTTGGCTGATATCCACACGTCCCTGTATATTGTCGGCCAACTTTACATTCAACTGGGTACTCTTGATTGAAACAATAGTCGCCTTGGTGATTTTTCCGACATACAAGTCGTTGGTAGACTTTAGCGTTTCATCCACTGGATTTTCTAGTTTGGATGCAGCAGGCGACTGAGCATCAGTTGAAGACTTATCTATATGCGCGGGTGAGGCAACCACAAGTCGGCCATTATCCCTATCTATGGAGTCGATTTTCACAGAAATGGACTGGTATTTCTTGAGGCCAAAGTCTGTTTTGTCTTGGTCTTCTCGGGGAAGTTTTGACTTAGGGAGTAGAGCCGTGAGTTGGCCAGGGAACTGCACAAAAACGGCCGTAAGAGTGATGTTCCTGACGAAGCCCTGCCGGACATCGCCAACATGAGCTTGGTCTAGTGCTGTAAGGAGTGTACCATCACGGCTTGCTTGAATTAGGCTTGGCTTATTCGACAATGCAATCGACCGACGACTATCGTCCTTATTTAGTACGAGGAGCTCGCTGAGAATTTGTCCAACACGTATGCCCTTCATAGAAGACTGATTTTTGTTAGGTCGGTCGGCAAGTTGTCCAATTGAAAGGAGTGCTTTAAGCGAGCTGTCGACTAGTTCGACGTGAATATCGTCTTCAGTCTTCTGTACCACCTTAGCGGACACAATGTCTCCTACGTTGAGACTTTTGAGCGCATTCTGCTTCTCTATGCCAAATGCAGAAGGGTCTTTGCAAGACACAAAGAGCTTCTGTGCTTCGGGATCGAAGTTTAGTATATGCACACTAACCACTTGACCGACCCGGAAATGCTCCTTGGGATCACGGATGTAAGCCTCACTCATCTCCGATACAGGTAGGAACCCTCTCAAAGACCCGTAGAATTGCACGACGGCCCCCTTTTCCAGCACTTTAATGATAGTAGCAGGACTTTGTGCCCCCACAACAAGTTCATCAAAAGATTGCAACGGCCTCGCCTCGGAATTTACAAGGGTCTTCTTCAGCGTAAGTCTAACTTGACGTTTAAACAGGTCTGTTGACAAAACTCGGGCTTTAACCTTCAAGCCTTCCCGAAACTTCTTTTCAGGGTGCTGGAGACGGACATCTGCTAGATGCATTTCTGGTGCGTAACCGTGAATTCCATCTGCTAGTTTGATCAGAAGGCCACTGACGCCGTCTTGATTGATGATGAGTTTCTCAATCTCACCATTGAGTACAGTGCCGACAGCAACATCTTCGATCCGGAGAAAAGGCTGCTCGAGGACGCTTGACTCAAACGATAAATTGTACACGCCATCGACAGCATTGTAACCAATAACTCTGCCGCGATGGACCGTACCAATTTTGAAGGGTCCAGATGATTCAGAGAGCAGGTCGAGTTTGCCATCTTTAAGACGAGAGATGTGTACAAACCCAGGAACGCGGTCGACACCAACTTCGACAAATACGCCCATGTTAGGGTCGACCTTGAATACGGTGCATTGCTCGACCATCGAAGACGGAGGGAGTAAATCAAGGGGAAGTTTGGCCGACTCAGTTCGCTGCGGCGTTAGGGTCATGACATGATCCAGCAGTGATATACCGATTTTTGGCTCCTTGGCTGTCGGAAAGTCGCATATGACACGAGCCTTGATTTTATTCCCAATCTTATATTTCTCCTCCAAATCTAGCGCTTTGGGCCCGGCACCAGAGTGGATGAGATCAGCTGTGACATCTAAGGAACCCATAACCTTGCCGACTAGACCGCGCCTAGAGATGTCTGATATCATAAGTTCAACCGCGGATCCCGGTAAAAAGGTTTGAATGGTTGTTG
The DNA here is from genome assembly GCA_023159155.1 of Ustulina deusta. Classification (NCBI taxonomy): domain Eukaryota; kingdom Fungi; phylum Ascomycota; class Sordariomycetes; order Xylariales; family Xylariaceae; genus Ustulina; species Ustulina deusta. The sequence goes on along the minus strand of JAJNNX010000001.1, from coordinate 2,942,706 downwards.
CTTCCGATGGAAAGTTCTGTACGTTGGATAGCTTGTTCTGAAGCGCGGATAATTGGATGACTTTTCCATTGGCACCTTTCCTGGTCACGAGGCACAAGAAGACAGCACCAGGTTGCGTGCGAGTTTCGGGAAGATCGCTGGGAACTTCTTTCCGAGGAAGAAAACCTCGCGTGTTTGCATCATCAGATAGGCCAAGTTCCATGACAAAGCCATGATCTTCGGCACTAGAGATTGACGCCATTATAACGGTGTTCTCGACAACCTCGTGGCTCGAAAGCCCTGTGTTGGTTTGTTCCGGCCGTAACGATAGCTCAATATGCTTCTTTGGTTTTGTTGACGCCCCAGTACTATCCTCTGTAGTAGAAGTTACATAGGCGCGAAGGTATTGTCCAACCTCGAAAATATCGTTCAGATCGACGGTATCGGTCTCATTACCGTCCTCGTCAAGGGCTTCGGCCTCGGCTGCCACCCTCTCGCTCAAGACATTCGAGATAGAAGTGATTGGCACATGGCCAGAAAGACTGTTCGGTAGGGCGAGGACGACTTCCAATGGGCGAATCTCAGTAACCTGGCCCAAGACAAGAGAGCCTTTAACCAAACGCTGCTCCTCGTTAGAACTCCTTGCCCGAAATATCCCTGGCCAGCTAGACAACTCACTTGGTAATTTAGGCTCTCTATTCTAACCACGTCCTCGGCCGACCGACCGCCATTAGGCAATTTGCTTTTAGGCGTTTTTGACTTCTTTCGTTTCAGGGATTTCTCTGCCTTCTTGGCTCCCTGCCCAGACTCATGCTCAAAGAGGACATCTTGTTTGGCCTGGATAGAAATTTGCCTATGTTCGAGAGGAGACAACACACTGCCGCCACCACGAGGGAATAGCGGCTCCTCTTCCTTTAACCGCGACACGCCGGGAGCGCTGACAGGCTTTTGCTGCAGCTGTTTGGAGGGCTCAGAGGAGTTCGCATTCTGCTTTGAGTGAGGTTTGTCGGATTTCGATCGCTTCGGAGATTTTGCAGCTGGTGCGCCTCCAGGGGCGTCTTTCCTCTTGAGAGAGCTCATTGTACCATATCGAGGGTTTCGAGCCAGTCGTGCTGTTTCGTACGTCCGTTGAAGAATACACTGTATTGAGATCTTGAGAGGCTGCACGAGATTATCGCGTTTGGCCAATTCCATGAACTTTTTTTCCTTTGCGCTTATCGATAAAGCACCACATCAGGGACGTGGGTGGGTACGAGAGGGGCACCTTCAAGCTCCACACCTGTTGAGCCCCACCTGAATTGTTATCCGGGTAGACACTTACCTAACCTTATGTGTCTTAGGTGCCTACTCCGCGCCCACTCTCCACCAGACTAGGTACTTGAGCACCTGCCTAGGTGCCTAGAGACCTACGAAGCACCAAGGTAATCTTGGCGTCATTCAAGAGCCCCGATCAGCTCTCCCAGCTTCCGCATAGGCATCTATTTACACCTATTACAAGAACGCTTCATTCGCTGAAGAACCCAACGATACCTAACCTCATGGAGGGAGCTCATACCCGACCATGACCCCCCGAAAGCGTTCTCGACCCGACCCCTCCGACAAAAACGGGAAAGACTTCTTACCTCCCACATCATCGTCGCGTGGGATGCCACCCACCCAGCCAGACCATACGAATACGTCCGCCGGCACATCCTACAAGGTGAGTGATAGATATAGACTCTTTTCGTGCTTATATTGTGGTTCTGACCCCAGTATCTCAGGTCCGAAAGACGAGCAGCTGGTATGGCTCATGGCCACGCGTTTCGAAGTCGTCTCCCTCGACCCAGGTAGCTCGGGAGAACATAATGGGTGACACTCGACGATCGGAGGCCACAGCAGACTTGAGCCGCTTCGAGACAAACAGGAAAGCGGCCTCTATAGATTCGGATTGCCAGTCCACCGGGACGCTGCGCACGATTGCCGAAACCAATACCAAGGCACGCCAGAACGAGTCGGTCACTTCCATAGGGCCGCCAGAAATAGTGAACACGGGCGATGGCCCAGCGGATGCAGTTACTGCGAGCGGGCCGGTTACTCCAAGTCGTGGTTTAGACGAGCCTCCTACTTCCATAGAAAACATTTCCCAGGCACCAACAAGCTCTACGGGCTGGCTATCATGGCTAGCTAGGTCAACGATCCAGGGACAGAGCGAACCTGCAAATGACAGCGCCGAAGATCATCAAAGTACCTCGGAGACAACGCAATCGACACAACCCCAAGATGCGCAAGCTGAGCCGTCGCCAGAACCCTCGAAGCCGACGAAACAAACAAGCCCGTGGTTTGGTCTCTGGTCCTTATCAGCGAACCCAACCGCTCAGGAAACTGCAGAGCGGGGGCTGGCAAATGAAGATAGTATAGCCGAAGAGTCTAAGACACAGGAAAACGAGGATGTTGTCATGCAAAATGCTCCTATGCTATCGGCACCGCCACCTGCAACAGTTCAACCATCAGCTGGCTCAACGTGGGCCTTCTGGTCTAGAGAGCCGGCATCTAGAAAAGCAGGTCAAGATGCCTCTTTCACTGAACAAGGCGAGTTAGCAGTCATGGGCGATGGATCGGAGATAAGTCCAAGAAAATCCAGCGTCGACGTCAAAGAAGAGACCAGCAACAAGAAAGACTCCCCGACTAAGTCTTCTCAAGAAGGGCCACCCAAGGGCACTCGGACTACGAAAACCAAAAGAAGCCGGCCGCAATCTATAGATGTAGATGAGCCGCCCACAACTGGGCCAATTACACCAAATTCAGACCTAGCTATCAAGAACATGCCATCAAAATCAGCTATGTCCTTGACCCATAAGGCCCTTCCCCCTAACCTACTTTTACCATCATTTAAGAGCACTTACCGTATGAAAGAGAACCCTTCGATAATTAAACAGATTGCAAAGTTATTGCTTAGAACACAGCTGCCAATTACGAACCATGTGTTTCTTTCAAAAGAAACCCCGACGATAAAGAAGGCTATTGCGATTGGGGTCCATGGGCTTTTCCCTGCGAGTTATTTAAGACCAATGATAGGTCAACCCACAGGAACCTCCATAAAATTCGCGAACCATTGTGCTGAAGCAATTCGTAGATGGACCGAGAGCAATGGTTCGAGTGATTGCGAGATAGAGAAAGTGGCTCTTGAGGGAGAAGGCAAAATCGCAGACCGGGTCAATAACTTGTGGAAGCTTTTGTTAAATTGGATCGAGCATATAAAAAATGCGGACCTGGTCATGCTGGCATGCCATTCACAGGGCGTTCCTGTCAGCATAATGCTTTTGGCGAAATTAATAGACCTAGGAGTCATCACCAAGTCTCGTATTGGAGTTTGCGCCATGGCTGGTGTGTCGCTTGGGCCATTTCCAGACTACAAGTCTGGAATGGGAATGCTGATGGGGTCAGCGGCAGAGCTATGGCAGTTTGCAGACCCCGGAAGTGAGGTTTCTAAGAGATATGAACATGCCTTAAAGAAAGTTGTCGATTACGGCGCCCGTATCACAGTAAGCTACAGAAAGACTGCTTTGCCCTTGTCGTCCCCCTTCGTCCCTTTGCTAAAGACTGAGAACATCACTAATACATCATAGTACGTCGGCAGTATTGATGATCAATTAGTACCTTTGGAATCGGCACTATATGGCCCAGCCTCCCATCCCTACATATATCGAGCAGGTGCGTGAGTGAAATCATGTCGATTGAGTCACGCCCTTTATCCTCCCTTCCAGCATGTTCCAGGGCCACAAACCGCCTAAGTGGGCATATGCTGCTCTTGCTGCTCCTACAAGCTCCCAAACCTCTGAAGAATTCTTACCACGTACGGACATTACTGACTCCAGTGTTCTAAATAGTATTTATTGACGGTCGAAATCACGCCCCAGATTTCATTGCGCATCTAGTAGGGTTCGCGCTCAAGCTTCGTAATCTGGGCGTATCTGACCACGGACTCATTCGAGAATTGTCGGTGCCGCTGGCAGGTAGCCTGTACTCAGGTGAGGGTCATTCGAGACTCTATGATGATGACCAGGTGTATGAGTATGTAGAATCCCTAGGTTTTCCTCCTTTACGCATTCTGGCGATACTAATTTATACAAGCTTGGCCATATCGCATACGCTCGAGACCACAAGTGCATCTATAGTGCCTTGTGAGATTCAAAAGCATCAAGGGCTCACTAACCCCAATCCATATGTTCTTCCTTGGATCATGCGCGGCCTTCTCGAAGAAGAGTTTGTCAAACGAAATTTCGAGGAAACAGCCGAGTTACTCAAGCAGTTCGATGATTGGACGCCCACCACTAAAGCACTGAAAGATGTGAAGTATAGACTGGAGGCTGTTAGATCGAAACTGTAGCATTCTTTGGGTGCCCCCCATAGACGTAATACCTTATTGGTGGGATGGGAAGTGATTAGCATATTCGATATCGGAGTTCTGGGCGAAGACTTAGAAGGTCATCTATACACACGCAAGAGATTAGGCGTTTGGTAACATTTTAAGCGGGCGGTATAGGGACGAATTAAGCTCTAAACTTAGTAATACATAATAAGTACATATGTCCCCCGAAGCTTGTTGATATGTACCTATATTATTTTATTTCCCAAGTTTGCAATCAAGCACAGGTTGTCTACATACCTAGGTAGTCTAGCTTACCAGGTACATATCAAACAATAGCGAGTAAGTACCTATGTCCCGTCATATAATTTCTTGGAAGACGTTATCTGCACCTCGGCGGGTTTATTAAGGAGTTGCGTACCTACCCCGCCAAGTAGGTACCTAAAGGTTGGAGATGGTACTACAGTTACTCCAAAAAAGTCCCGTCCGTTTTTTGTTTAGGTTCAAAAACCTTCACGATATAAAGTGTTATATATAACATGTCTTAGAACTAAATAAACTGTAACAAGTATATTATATTAAGAAATAGGTTATCTATTAGAAAATAAGTTTTGTTTACTTTTTACTCATGACTTAGGGCAGAAATTGTACTTTGTGCAAGGAAGATATTTCGGCCTTAGAAAAACGCGGATGGGACTTCTTTTTCGAGCTACTGAAGGTACCTATACACACTCCTTATATTTACTGTGTAGTACTTGCGTAGTTGGATGACGTCTCTTTCTTTGTCCCTTGACTAGGTAGACTCGGGCTGATTGCTATCCTCGTTACCGCGCATTACTGAAAATAGCCCTTGAAGCATCTGGATCTTCTTATACCATCCTATTACCCAACCTTAAAACTCAATGAAGAAATATTAGTAGACTGTAAGTCGCGTTCGAGCCATAGGTATTTTGATTCGCCTAGTAGCAAGACTCTAATGAAGCTAAGTGTCAGGGGCGAAAGCATAAAGCCCCTGCAAGACCCAGCAGGTTGGCAACGGCGTACCGAATCAATCCAGCACTCCGGAGCCGCAAGTTTGGAGTATGGACAAGTCTGAAAACTTATTAAGAGTACCTATGTTAGTGGCACACAACCATTGGAATGGGGCCAGTAATTATAATGTTGTGTAGGGATAGGTACCTCTATGTACTTACCTAAGTGTGCACAGCTATGTAATTATGTAAGTATGCAGATAGCGTCCGGACTAGCCGAACTTCAGTAGGCCTACTCATTTTCATCAGCGCTCGATCTCTTCGCTCTTGACCTGCCATCCATTGCCTGCAAGTTTGCTGTGCGGCTAGTGTCGCTCCCTTTGTCTCTTACGTAACGGCCCTCTTCGATAGACCCGTAGCCTGCCCAGCACTTTGTCTTACACAACTTCGCTCCACTTGAGCGCTCCTGTGCCATCTCCAAACCGACTCTGGTGATATGCCACCTTCCCGACGGTCTTTAATCATAGCACAGTAACGTGGCATCTTCGTGCAAGTCGGACATCGCGCACCCCCAAACCCGGTCGCCCCATACACTGAGACAATCCGGGTCCAAGCTCACCATCTACACCCACAACGTGCAAGGAGCAAACAAGTGGCAGCCGCCATTGTTCTCGGCTGTTGATCGCAGGGCGGTTTGGCGAGGGGTCGACGAGATGGATTCTTGCGAGCTCCTGAACCCCGAGTGATGCTTGAATCGCTCCCATTCAACGCGACCATGTAAGCCGGACGATGTGGTACTTTCTTGGTTACATGCAGCTCGAGTCGGGAGCCCCTGCTAATGAATGAACTGTTCTGCTAGAGCAAGCATAGCGAAGCGACACACCTCGTTCGAAGCCCCATCGTCATGGCGCTCCTCAACCCGACCTTCCTCCTCGGCATCTTCGTCCTCTTGTACCTGTCGTCCTTCGTCCTTTTCGCCGTTCTTCGCATCGTCACCGGCATCTCAATACAGCGAGTCGGCTACTTCTCCCTACGACGTCTGGCTTACACTCCAAGAGATGGCATCAAGTTCGAAATCCGCGGCCTTGGGCTTCATGTCCACCGTCCGACCTTCTCACAGCCAACTTGGCTCAGCATTGTTGTCAGCGAGCTTGTCGTCACGCTGGACATTAAGGAGCTGGAAGGCCAGAAATCGAGCGTGTTCGTGACGAGCGAGAATGAGATTAATGGCAGTCCAAACGGGCGCAGCGGTCACCCTGAAGCTGCGCCAGAGAACCCGCTCCCCAGACGAGCGACCTTCGACACTACTCGTAGCGCGACCTGGAAACAGCTAACCAAAGTCAAAGAGCGCCTGAAGAAGCTACACCGCAATGTTCGCTGGATACGAATGGTCGATGTCGTGGCCACTGATTCTACTGTTCGCGTCGTGGACGTCGGCAAAGTACAATTTGGTAGCTTCACCATTGCTTTGGATACGAGGCGCCGTCTTGTCGACCGCGCGCGGGATTTCTTTCAGTCCAGGGCCGAGAAGCAGCTCCAGAAACAATCTGCAGAATGGATCATGGCCTGGAAGAGCATTCTCTTCACAGCCAAGGGCGGCGAGGCCATTGAAGTTCTCGATAGCGCTACCTTGAACGTGCATGGTTTTCTATACGATAAAATGGACGGGCTTCGGGATGCTGCTATCGCCCTCAAGCTTGGCCGAGTCCATGTGCCCTATGACGACGTTCAAGTTTGCGTTGAGAGATCCAAAAGGCTACGGCAACGGCATGCGAGCCTTCACAAACAGACACCATCGATCCAGATCTCCGTCGTGGATAAGATCTCTGTGGATAATATCATTCGAGAGGTCGATGAGCCCGGCAGTACAGATTCGGACTTGATGCAGACTGTCTCCGATTCCAAAGAGTTTGTGAGCTCCATTCTTCGCGGCATCAAAGAGGTTCAATTCGCAGTGAGCTTCATCTCTCTCACGAAGAAGGTACACGCTGTGCGATCGACTAGCTCGCCTCTGCTACTTAATGCTTCAATGAAGGAGGTTGGCATTGACTTGCATAGGCTGGATCCTAAGTCCCCGGCTCATCGTATGTATTTTCCATCTGATGCTATAGCACACGAGGCTTTAGCGGCAGCCCTCTCTATTTCTATCGGTCTCGATGATGGTCATGGCAGGCCGGAAAGAATAGCATATGTGCCCATGGCTACAACGACTATGAAAACGACATTACCGTCGAAGACGGTCGAGCTGTCGGAAGTTAGGAGCGCCGAAGAAAGAAACGCCAATATCCTTTTTGCCAACTCTGTTGTCACCTCACCATGCGTTGACTTAGACCCTAAACGTCTTCCCGTGCTTCTCGCCCTCCTCCAGCGCAAACCAACCCCTCCCAAAGTGCGCTCACAGCAAAGACATAGGCTTATTTCTCGGCTACTTCCTAAGGCTAACATCAAGTTCTCAATGCATGAACCGGTCCTCAGGATCGCGTTACCCCCTGTTCAGAAGACAGACGACGCCGACGACTTCGACCTTATCATCTCGTCTATTTCATCCATTTCTCTTGATCTCGAGTCGTTCCACTCAGCTGTTGAAGACGTGCATTATTCATTAGCATCGTCAATGCGTATACAAACCCACCACCTCTATTACCGGACGACACAAGGTAGCCGCTTTGATCTTATCGACACCGATTCCTTTGACCTGAAGGTACGGTTATCGGCAGCACCCGATGTCCACGTTGTTGCAAACGGTCATCTGCAGACGCTTGCCATTCGAATGACACGCCCAGAAATTACCAAGGGCATACGCCAAATTATTCGCCAGCTTAAGCTCAAGGTTGAGCCTGACAAGCGCGCGGGCTCGAAAACGCCGAGGCCGCGGAATATCTTACGAGCTCTGCCACAGTGGTTGTTGCATTTTTCTGTTCAAGTTGATGATTTCAGTGCCGAAATCACAGGAGTTGATAATGATTTTCCTGGAACCACACGCGGTGTAGTCCTCCAGGTAGACACATGGTCAGCTGAATACCGAGCGCAGAGGATGGATCATGTGCGACAGCGACCCATGTCTAGGCGACGAGCAGCTAGTCGGTCATTGGTTCCCGACCCAGAGATATTAAACTCCGTATCTACACCATCGTCTCCCCGTAAAAAGCTACAGCATGAGGGTGACGGCCGGAGAATTGCAGTCCATATCAGGGGTTTGGAGGCTTTTGTGATGGAGGCACCCGAGAGATGGGAGGTCGAGCCCTTTATTCACATGCCTCGCTTTGAAGTTGCACTTTCAACCCACAGTGATGCGCACAGTCCCATTCTTCATGTTCACTCTCATCTCCGCAGTCTCATCGTCCAGTACTCGCTGTTCCGCCATTATTCGGTCGGCGTTGCTATCATGGTTTTGCGAAGAGCATTCGCGAAAGATTCCCAGCACTCGACACCATCGAGCCCGCTACATAGTCAGAGTCCTGTCACCCTCTTATCGCCCGAGTCACCGTGGTCGAGCAGTGCAGATGCATGTCCCAAGTTTTTGAAAGAGCTAGTGACAGTCGACTGCAAAGCTGCCTTGATCCAGGTTAAAGCCGAAATGCCGGCAGACCCTCCGCTTATGTTGCAAATATATGGCATGGAGGCCGGTCGCCAACCATGGTTGCCTCCATACTTCGCCTCAAAGTTGATACGCCTATATGCTGGCGCTCCTAGGATGCCAGGTGTTTGGGCTCGTATTGCAAGCATCAAATCGTTTCGCCTAGACTACCGCGAGTCGCGAAGGAAGGCATCCAGTGGGAGCTTTCAAGACGATAAGATGGTTGACGTTGTGACAGAGGCTATCAGGCTTGCTGTGCCCCATGAGCTCATCATAAATAAGATATCGGATAACTTCATCAATGTCCTCAAAGCGAGCCAGCAGCTCCACCATCGGTTCAAGACTGGAACTAACGAGTATGTTCTCGACAAACCACCCGAAAAACCAAAGAATGTGCCTAAAGTGTCCCTAAGGACTCGCAACTTGATGTTCGAACTAGAGGACGGCGCGTTTGAGTGGAAGCTTGGCATGATATATAGAGCCGGTCGCGTGGAGCAACAGCAACGAATTGCTCGGGAGGATGCTTTTCATGTCAAGGTAAAGAAAATAAAGGACGAGGAGATGAAGAGAGATCCAACACGTTATCGCAACCGCTCGGCAATGGCAAGAGGGCGAGACACGAGTCGGAGTCCGTGGGGACGCAGCAAGAGCGAGGACCGCTTGACACAGCATAGTCGAGACGAACGGTCCCGCAGCGAGACTCCACGGAGTCGGAACCCCCGATATGACCCGGAAGGCCTTCGTGATATGACCGGTAACGCGCATATCACGATTCACGAGGCGAGAACGAAGCTACATCAACACAATGCACAAAGCTGGAAAAAGCGCATAGACCGTCATTTTCTCACGGCACGGCAGGAAATTCAAGAACTTCGCAGCCTATTTTGGGGAAGCGACCACGTTCCCGACGATCTTGAAGATACAGAGAGAATTCTCGAGGTGCCGCAGCGACCTGCACTTATGGCCACAACCATTCACGAACTCCATGTTTTGATCGACAAACCATCCTTCCCCCTGCAGAAACTTCCAGATTTTCTCCACCAAGTCGGTAAAGGGATGCCAAAAGATATGCAGTACTCTCTCCTAGTCCCAATGAATATCCAAATCACAATGGGCGAGGCGAAGGTCACACTCCGAGACTATCCCCTCCCGTTGCTCCATGTTCCACCGTTAAGGCCTGGTCAACCATCCAAATTGCCGGCACTATCCCTCAAAACGGATTTTGTCATAGCCGAGGAATTTCGTGGCCATGAGGCTTCTCGAAGGATACGGGTTCAGATCACCCCTCCCAACAACTCAGAGCATGATCTGCCGAATGGTAGCTTCGCCATAGATGTTCGCCGTACTATTGGGCCTGTCAAGTCATACTCAGATATGTACATAGATCTAAACACAACTGACCCGACTCGGATTACTTGGGGCCCTTCATATCAACCTGCCATTCAAGACATGATGATGGTTATTGAATCGTTCACGAAGCCCCAACTTGATCCATCTGAGCGTGTGGGATTCTGGGACAAGATCAGGCTGAATTTCCACTCTCGGGTTCGGGTCGCATGGCGAGCAGGTGGAGATGTACATCTCGCTCTGAAGGGTTCCAGGGATCCATACGCAGTCATTGGAAACGGCGCTGGGTTTTTGATGTGCTGGCGGAATAACGTCAAGTGGAATGTGCACATAGAGGACGACCCGAAAAAATTCATGACCGTAAACAGTGGTGAATACGTCCTTGCCGTACCCGATTTTAGCCACCATGCGCGAGAACAGGCTCAGAGGATGCACGAGAATGACAGTATAACCAGTCACTCTAGTTACAAGTCCGGTATAGCTTTCAAAAAGGTCATCATGAAACTATCAGGTAACGTTCAATGGATGGCCGGCCTTGTTTTCGAACGCGCTATCGTCAATGGAAAGCGAGACTTTGGCTTCAAGCCACACTACGATGTGATTTTGAAAGCACCCATGTATGCCAAATCACAGGACAGTACCGTTCCTTACGATGCGTTCCGTGGCTTCAGAAGCCAGCATATTCACCTTTCTATTGCTGTCAGAGCACCAATCGATCGTGATTGGACATTGTCCAAATTACAGCCACCAACTAAAAGCTACAATACCGTCCACCTAACTCCGAGGTTTTTCACTCATTTCTTCGCATGGTGGTCACTTTTCAGCGGACCTATGTCACTCCCCATCCGTCAAGGCTCTCTATGGCCGGGAAGAGAAAAGAATAGCAAAAAGTTTGGAAGGCATTTGGGCACAATCAAATATAATCTGCTTCTCGCGCCCCTGTTTCTTAGTCATATATACAAGCATAAAGACGCCGAAAACTACTCTGATAATGATGTGTCAGCGACAGGCATCAAGGTCAGGTTTGATAGCTTCATGCTCGATATTCACCAGCGTCGTGAAGAGTTTAACACGCGAGATGTCGACATCAAAACTGCCAAACCCAACAGTAGAACAACCGGGATGAAAATACACGCTGCTCAACTCGACCTCTTATCGGCAGATGTCCGTGCCGTCTCTGCTAGTATCAGGGGCTCCACAACTGAAGCAGTGAAGAAGAATTCTCTCTCGACCTTGCTTGCGCAACAAGGCCGAGATGATGCTGCTGATCTTTCGCATTTCACGATTCCAGATGACGATTTCAGCTGGATTGACATGGATGATTTTGTTGAACTTGACTGGATCCTTCCATCAGAACCAAACCCGGACACTAAAATTCTACCGCTCGCGTACTCTCCACGTGTAACTTATTTTCGCCAAACTGACATCGGGGGAACAATCGACGGAGATCCGGACCGCACTAGCCCTTTTGGAAACGAGCCTACGCATTTTTGCATCATGAGGCAGGATGACGATCCTAGGAGAGTGCAATCCCAACTCATCCAGTCCCGACTTGATCAATTAGATAGTCAAATCGCAAACAACATATCCAATGTTTCCGACGCTGAGTTACGAATGGGCAAAGATCCTGACGTTCGGGCCGAATACGAAAGCTTGAATAAGCATACCGGCGTTCTTCGGGATAAGCGTTCATTTATAGAGTCCATGTTACATCAAATGGCATACAAGATTACAACGAGCGAGCAACAAAAAATGTCGCAAGACAGCGAATACTCGGATAACGGTTCTGGAAACTTTGTTGAGACTGGAGAAGGGGGAATAAGGGTACCATCAGGAGCCGAGTTCGCGAGCGATTTCAAGAACAGGTTCGTTGTTCACAACATGCACTTGAAATGGAACAATTTGTTACGAAATATTATTCTCCGATACAGCCATCAAGTCAGCCAACGACGCGGGTTCGTTTACTATTTATCCCGGCCGGCTGTAAAGTTCATCCTCGACATTGTAGAAGAACAAACGAAAGCGAAACAAAACAACAAGACCCAAGCGTCTCCGCCTGCTCCCAACGCCTCACGGACTAACAAATTTAATAGCCAAGTTGATGAGATCAATGATGATATAGAACACCGAATTAGACAGATCCTCAAAGATGGTCGGAAATATGTCAATGCCGAGAAGTCTGGAACATCCGAAGGCACCATTAATGCAAATATGGAAGACATCACGAGCGGTATTGCCGAAGAATTTGCTCCTCAAAACAGTTTTGATGTTCGCCTTATTGCGCCCCAAATCCAGCTTCAAAGTGATAAAAACAAGAAGCATGTTATCCTTGTGACGGCCAAAGGGATGGAACTCAAGGTTGTTGAGGTCATGGAGAAAGCTAGGCTATCTGATCCTGTCAGTGGTCTGGTGCAGCGGCGGTTCCTACTTCGTATGGACAGCGCACAGTTTTTTGTTACTCATCAGAAATGGTTCTTGGACCAGATCCTCTCGAAGTATTCCGGAAATAAATATGGAACACCGTCCGGCTCTTCTTGGCCACCATGGGTCCCTATGGAGATGATGTTTGATTTTCAATCCGACCCTTTCGGCTTCAAGCGTATCGTACAGAAAACCTCGGCCATGTTAAGATACGATAAATTCAACACGCTTCGACTGAAGTACAACGATGAAGTTAACAATGTTGAAGACGACGCCCCATCGCTAGACAACACGGAGAGCAGAATGGACAACCTCTGGGTAGAGTTTCCTCAAGCTCGAGCGCTATGCAGCTCCTCCCAGTACTACGCTATGTACGTCATAGTACTTGATCTACTCCTATACAGCGAGCCTTTAGAGAAGACTAGAAGTGAGCGATTGGAAAAAATCATGCTAGCATCGGACTTCAGCGACCTCCGCGGGACCCCTGAAATGGTGATCAAACTACAAGAACGTATTCGGAACCTCGAGGAGATAAAGAGCCGTTTCCAGATTCACTCCAAGCACTTGGATAGAAAAGGCTGGGAAGATCGGCTGGTGTTAGAACGAGACCTTGCAGCCAATGAGGACGAACTATTCTTCGTGATGAAAGCCATAACATCATCCCAGAGAAAGTATGATAGCTCTCTACAAAGCAACGCTCTGTTGAAATGGACTATCTCTGCGAGAGAAATCGTTTGGCATCTCATTCAGGATAACCACGAACCTTTAGTCGAACTTCAGTTGAAAGACGTTGAATATGATCGAACAGATAATTCAGACGGCTCACACATCAACTTAATGCAGATCGGCAAGATCCTCGGCCTAAATCTGATGCCCAACGCCATCTATCCCGAAATGATTGGCCCCTACTTTGAAGACGAGAAAGGCCACGTAACCGACATGAAAGACGCGCAAATGATTCGTGTATACTTTCACATGTTGGAAGCCATTGCCGGTATACCTGTAATGGATCATTTCGAGGTAAATCTATTCCCGATGAAGATACAACTGGAACGTGAAGTAGGGAAGAAACTTTTTCGGTATATTTTCCCCGAAATGGAGGCTGTTGAAGCTACCAATGGCAGCAGCCCATCAGAAACGCCATCCATTACAAGAACAAGTGATTCCGGTAATGCCGTGGACAATTTGGTAGATGATTTCATGTCAGGATCTGGAAGATATAGTTCAGCGGCCTCTGATAAAGAGTCACCCTTCAATACGCGAGCTGGTTCATTGGAACTCCGCCTTCGTCCTACCCTGACTCTTGACTCACACACACCTCAAGACGATGGGAATTCCAAAGTCAAGGCTGTTAGCATACACTCTGGGGAGGGAACCCACATGTTCCGACTATTTGGCGCCAAGCCGGCGAGTAAAAAGCCATCCTACGAATCTCTGCGGGCAGGAAACATACCAAAACCAGGGATTGGACGATCTTCTACAGCATTCTCTTCCAACATTGAAAGCAAGAGAGGGGCACGCTTTGCGCTCCCTCGAAAATCCGGCAACTCGGAAATAGAGCCCTCAGATGACCTATCCAAGATGATGACACGGGCCTCCAGTTACATGACTTTCGCTTACATCAAAATGCCCTCTGTTGTCTTATGTCTTAGCTACAAAGGCAAGAGCGAACGTAATTTCGAGGACGTACACGATTTCGTCTTCAGGCTTCCTACTATTGAATATCGCAACAAGACGTGGTCAAATCTCGATTTGGCAATGAACCTGAAGAATCACGTTATTAAGGCACTTATCTCACACACTGGTTCTATCATCAGCAACAAGTTTAGTAAGCACCGGCCCAGTACGGCCCAACAAAACAAGCTTCGCGAGCTAGTCACAAGCAGTGTCCTACTCGCTACGCCTGCGTTGGCCAACGCCGCAGACAATAGCGATGATTCGTCAAGTTTTTTAACCACAAGTCCTATCGATTATTCTCGCTCTCCGCCGAGAAGCCTTAGGGACTCCCAATCAAGCAGTTCTGTTCTCCAGCGATCAAACAGTAGAAGCTCTTCTATTGCGTCGTCAAATTCCTACAGCCGGAACGGAAGTGACTCCCGCAACGGCAACAGCACGCCGGGCTCCCACAAGATCATGCCGGGAAGTCGCCCAATGACTGGCCTCGGGATTGATCTAGGGCGGCCAAAGTCGAGCAGTAGTAGCCAATACTTAGAACCCGTGCGGCCAGCCACCAGCGGAAGCAACATGAGCAATAATCAAGGCCGGGGGAAATCTGCCGGCAGTGGATTCCTCAGGGGCAAAATCAATGCTCTGACCAATCGCATCAAGGATAGAGAAGGCAGCGATTCAAAAGAGCATGACCCCGGAGACGAATAAACGCGGTCGGGATGATTTCATCAGACTACCCAGGGGCAACCCGCAATGGGTAGAAGTTCTCTATGCATGGAGCAGGCAGGACCATGTCTACGCAAGCCGAGGAAATTCACGGGGCTATTCATTTTCAGGACGGTCATATAATGCATAGCAACTGGCGTAGATGGGAGTCGTTAAGGCAGTTATAATCTTTCTTCCTTTTTTCTCCTTTTTCCCCCGATCTGTTTCTTTTTCCCTTTTTTTCAGTAGCCATACCCATCGACACGGGACATCCTACTCGCTTCTGCTTTGTTTTGATTTTAATTTTCTTCCAACTTTCCCTCTTAGAAGCAAGGCACAATACATAGATCGAAGGATGGAAGTCACCCAGAAAGAGGAAGCAGAAATATCGGTGTCTTATTAGCATATACTAGCGGTTTATCGTCGATAGAGCACGCCGGGCCTTGCTTAATAGTATATTTCTGGCGAGATAGCCGATGCGGTGATGATGAATACGAAAGGGGGATGTACCATGTATTAGAGCTCCCAACCGTTGTCGCTCAACGAGAGGTCTCATACAGAGTCAGAGACATTAGCGGACTAATTGATGTTGAATATATACCAATCCTCAAAACATAGGCCCCAGAATGATGCACCCAGAAGCGGACCCGTAAATCTTGCTCAATACCAAAGCTCCGTGTGATAGAATCGGGTGGCCATGAATTTGGCGTAATAGGTGACTCTTCGACGCTATTCATGGGAGTGGTTTTTTTTCTCCCTTGTTCTGCTTCATATCAAGGGGCTATCTGCAGTCCGTGTTCCAATGTACCTCAGAAAGCCCATAGATAGTAAGCCGTGCTAAAATGCAGGATTAAACATATACCTCGATATGTCCTGTCTTTTCAAGGAGTCGTTCATGGTCGAGCTGCCATAGTTGCTGTCTATCCGGGGGGCCGATCCGATAGGTCTTTGATTTTATATCCCGGCGAAGATATAGGTAAGATGGCATATACCCAGGGAATTAGGCTCGGCCGACCATTATTTAATACAAGCCGATCCTCATCTTGCTCGTCACGACTTGGTCTGTGTGTGATTTTGATGTGCTATGGCTTGCTGCACTGTCTTCATCCACTTGTCGCCGTTTCGTCGGAAGAATCCATTATTATAAATCCGGGACTCCAGTACTCCCACTCGTGAGCCTGCTTATCGACCCAGAGCATGCCTTCGCCCAGGAGATCTTCGACTGCGGTCTGTGCTCGCGCCCTTGTCCAACGCAAATTGACCATTAGCATGGAGACACTGACATAGCCCAAAACCTGGGCGGCTTCAAGGACCGAGCTTTGATCAGTGTTTAACTCCTTCGGCACCGAACGTATATACGACTTATTGCCAACTTTAATAACCGAGTAGCTAGAGCCGAGCGGCTTCAGTGTAGCGACGGCCCGAAGTACATCATCTCTGGCAGCAACATCAGCAGAGCCGGCCATATTGATTCACAATTGTCTCACGGAGAGGCGAAATAGCAGGTATAACGGGCAGCAACATACTCTGTAACCTCGGGAGCGCCCTCCATGCGGCCCTTCATGACCCTGTCCCTGAGCTCGCGGACACCAATAAGACCACCGTTTTCCCCGCGCGTGGCGCCACAGACCTCGACGACGCGGACGGCGAGCTCGAAGTAAAAGTCATTGACGGTCCGGCCGAGAAGCTGGGCCCAGATGCTTCCGCCGCCGCTGCCGCCGCCGCTGTTGTTGGAGGAGGCGAGGGGATCCACGCCGATGGCGGCGCACATGCGCGCGAACTGGGCGCGGAACGAGGGGTTTGACCGGATGTCCCGCGCGTGCGTCTGCGCGAACTGCTGCAGCAGCGACCGGAACACGGCCAGCTGGGTCTCGAGGGCCTGTGCGTTGGTGCTGCGGAGCGAGTTGCCGTGCGAGGCGAACTGCGCCGAGGTCAGACGCGAGCGGTCGAATGCCGCGAGGCCGACGCCCTTGCGTGACATGGCGCCGTCGACGCCAAGTCAATGACGGGTGTATTTATGGCGCGAGTCAGTCCGTCCTCGTGCTAGAGAACCCGAGGCTCCTGCAGAGGCTGTCAAATTACACGGTTTCGCTCCACAAGCGAGACGAGGAGCGAGTATTGCGTCTTATCACCCAAGTAGTGTGTCTAGCCAATTCTTTGCTTTGGCAAATGGATGCATCGTCAAGGATATTATCGACATTCATCGCTTCCTCGGTCTAACATGACGAGGAGGCATGGTTATAGGCAAGTGACGTTGTCTTACTAGTACGCCCCACTCATATCGGTTACCAGCCCAGTACAGATCCGCCTAGATCGGTCTCGGCATATTCTCGGTAGATGATACCTGTGCGGAGTCACTGTGACGCCCCACGGACCCGGCTCAGCCACGTTTCTTCAAGCCACACACTGGCGAGAGCCACGCCAAAATAGCCCACCAAATCGCACAAATCGCAACTCCACCATCACCACGAAAATTCCGAAACTGAAGTCTGCTCGCTGCGTTTCCACATTCGACAACCGCACAACACGACACCCTCGAGAGAAACCGCCAACATGGCTTCGGTTCAATCAGTTCGTACGTACCTGGTCCCTCGAGCCGAGAAGTTGGAGAAGGTGCAAAATTGGACACGCTCGAATAATTCGAGGCGCCAAGTCGAGATATAAGATATTTGCTGACCAGCCGCCTGTACAGAGTGCTTCGGCGTACGCCTTTCCCCCTCCGTTTCCATACTTCTAACCGCCCCGGATCTGTGACGTTACGGCAGAGGTGCTGACCAAACTCGCGATGCAGAAAAAGAAGTCTGCGACAGCAGTTGCGGTATGGCCCAGGAAATCTCGTGCCTCACCGGAGTCGACCGGCATGCTGACACGGTGCAACAGGCCTGCAAGGCTGGCTCTGGCCTCATCAAGGTCAACGGTACATCAGACCCGTAGATGCGCCCGAGTAGTGACGAGGTTTCTAACGCCTCGCGATTCCAGGAAAGCCCCTCAACCTAGTCGAACCCGCCGTCCTGCGCTTCAAGGTCTACGAGCCTCTTCTCGTCATTGGTCTCGACAAGTTCGCCAACGTTGACATCCGTGTGCGTGTGACTGGTGGTGGTCAGACCAGCCAGGTTTACGCCGTCCGACAGGCCATCAGCAAGGTGAATACGATGCACTTCGTGCCCGTCGAACCAGTCTATCTCCGATGGGCTCGTTGTGCCAAAACACGGGCTAACTACTGAAATTAGGCCCTGATCGCCTACTACCAGAAATACGTCGATGAGCACAGCAAAAACCTGCTAAAGCAGGCTCTCGTCCAGTACGACCGTACCCTCCTGGTTGCCGACAACCGACGATGCGAACCCAAGAAATTCGGTGGTCCGGGCGCCCGTGCCAGGTACCAGAAATCCTACCGTTAAAGCGGAAGCGGCAAGCTACGTTTTACTTGTGCGGCTGTGGTTCTGGTAGAGAAGAGCGGACCAGTCCTTTGGTACGAAGAAGCACGACATGCGAACGATGGATCATATCAACCCATACGGGGTTGGCTTTGTCTTCCTTGTCTCTCCTGGTTCTTTGCGAGCTCGGAGCAAGGGGCGATGGTCGGACTGATGGAGTTATAAAAGGAAATCCGGCAAGGCTATTGGTACCAAATGCCTTTCGTATGGTCATTGCATTTACATGGCAGGGAAATACTGTCTGGTTGTAAAGGGATTAGGCGAATGAAACGACACAAATTCTGAACAAAACGTATGATCCAGGTCCCGGTGAAGAATACCCCAGTGCAATATGTGGTGTGCGACTTGAATCCGATGTTTAGGGGTATGCCACGAAACCACGACCCAGAATTAGCTCCAAGGTTTTTGCTAATCGAGTGACTTCTTGATCCCGTCAAAGAACACAACATATGAGTGAGATGAACAGTTTTGGTGGGCTTTTTTGATTCCGATGCAATTCAAGCTGTATTCAAACTAACTAGCTGAACTTATTTGGTGATCTTATTTCCATCCCAAAGTCCACTCACTATCCGATAATGGGGCTACAGAAATGAGAGGATCCAAGAATCCATGTCTCCCACCCAAAACTATTTCCGCTACTAAATTGTCTTCTTTGCTCCCATGCTTTGTTTTGAAACGCAAACTGACTATTGTGTCAGCGTCAACCACCGAATCGAAAAGTATTCCCCTCATCCTAGCCTCAGTCTCTGTCATGTTTATTTCTTCCCGTCCAGGTTTCGACGCGATCTAGCTCAAACATGCTCGCTGGTCCAAGGCCATGTATCGGCTCGGCCACCTGCGGGCATAATCTTCGGGCTATCTGTTCAACCTGCCAAACGATAATGCCCTGGCAGACAGCGAGTCATTCTATTGCCGTATATGATCGTCGCTAGAACGGATTGGCTAATATGACGGGCTAGCAATCTCCCGCGCTCGACTCCCCTCCACTTCCACGCGTGGCAAGGAATCTTCCAAACCGCTAGTTGCAAGAGTAAGCCTTATAGATAGTGGCACCTCAAGGCTGTGTGTTCTGTCTTGTTGGGATATATAGTTAGTTTACAAGACTACCTCCCTGCGTGTGTATCAAAGGCTACTACTATCCAGCAGTATTGTGTAACAGTTTGCGCAATCTACGGTAGGACGGCTCATTCAATCTAATGATTATATAAATCAGCAGTCCAGGCCATGCTCTGGTCCTACACCTAGCTATGGGCACTTGATTGTCACTCTCTCCCCATATACATACATACCTACCGGCCAGCGTCTCTTGTACCTCTATCCGCAGTATCTGGCTAGAACTGCATCCCCACGGGCGGGCGTTAAACCCAGTATCATCGCCTCTCCAGTAATATCTATCTACCCTTCTACCCGTCCAGTGGCAGTTTTTAGTCGAAGTCATGCTGGAATTTCCATCCGCAACATGCCTGAATGGTACAACTAACTACCTAGGTATTATGTTGTACCTCCGTCTGGACCCCGGCAAAATAACTGCAAAATTAACAAGTGAGGTCTTTGGAAGGATTTGCTGTCGCTCCGGAAAGTCCTTAGTATTACACCAAAGAAGAAGAAGAAAAGAAAAGAAAAAATGTCGTAGCAAGACACTTGCTACCTGTGCAATAATAATGATAGCAACATTAAGCGTTGTTCCTATTACAGTATATATATATAGCTGTTTGGTTGTTTTAATGTTAGTCTGATAACTTGATAGATAATTACTGTAAGACTTTACGTAATTTTACTTCTTATGATTGATGAAGTTTCTGTTATCACCGGCCCTTTAACTCATCGATGGAAATGAATACCTACGTATCGTTCAGACGACGCCATTTTCTTCTTCTTCCATTAATTTAAGCAAGATGGCTGTTGCTACTTCGATCTCTCTGTATCACGATCACTATATAGGGGTGTTCCCTAGTAGGGTTGATAGAAGTTCTTTGTTAGGTCGAGAACCGCCCATTGTTTGGTCCATCATTCCCTGCAAGGTCTTTTCACGACATCTGGAGGCATCTGTAAGTGTCCATAACAACGGATAGGACTCTATCTATCTTGCCATGCATCCTCTCGTGCGCAAGCCATGCCGTTGGTCTTCTGTTAGACCTTACACGTCCGGGTGCTACTTTCTAAGAACGGGGCAGCAATAAGGCACTGTTATCAATAGCCATACCATCAGGGTCGATCGGGTGAACACAGAAAACAGTAGATTGTACACCTCTAGGTGTAATTACGGCCTAGGAATGTGACTAGGGCGTTACGCAGCAAAGACGAATGCCGATCCCAGCTTCCCGACTACGGTATTGAATTGGTCTCGCAATAGTTTCTAATCGTCACGCAAGCTTCAGTATCTACGGCCCATCGCCCAGGCTTGGTGGTAGAGCAGAAGAACTTTTCTTTTCTAAAACAGACGGCATGATTAACCTTACGCTACTATCTAAGAGAATATAAATACCAAGGGGGAAATCTTTATTCCTACCGCACTGTTCTTTTACCTCTACCCAACCATTATCCTCCTCACCTCTCAGAAATATCAGACCTATTTACAAGGCAAATTGTATACTTCAAGCCGTCTATATCCTGAGATATTTAGACAAATGCAAACTAAGTCCCTCCTCACTATTGTGGTAGTTCTTGCATCCCTTGTGGTGACAGCACCCATGTTTGAATCCCATACTCTCTACCTTTCTTCCATCATTTGGAATCTCGTCATACCGTTCTAAATCTGTTCGTCGACCTCGTATCGTCCTTAGAAGGGCTAGGCCGAATCCAGTCACCGGTGCTGTATCGCCTTCGGCACAGGGCTCGAGCGGAACAACAGGTGACCCGACGCGAGATTTAAGGGCAGTTAATATGCGAACTCAAGTGAGACGTACCCATTATACGGGAGAGACACTTAGTCATGCAGTTATGATTGTTGTTAAAGCATTATTAGACGTCGACAGCTGGGATCTGTTGTTAGCACTCTTGAAGCACAGGCCACGGTTGAAGTCAGGTATGAAGTAAGCCCTAAGGAACCTGTTATATTTGCAATGTGGATAGCGAAGTTGTAGAAGAAGAAGTTGTAGAAGAGATGGAGGTAATTGACATGACACCACCGTGAAGGGTAATATATGGGCACTGTCCCTCGTACCTTCCCACAAACCCACGTCGTTTAAGATGGCTTTTCTACAGTTGCGGGCATTCTAAGCTATTTTCTTATCAACTCGCCGACGCGCCGACCATCGCTCAGTGGAACCTGATGGTGTCGAATCATCTTACATTATACTAGCCTATGCTCCGATCATCATCAAGCTTGGATTTCAAGACGCAACTTGATAATTTACAGGCGATGATGCTATTAGTAATAACAGAACAAAACGCTAGATTTGTGCTACTTGAAAGAACTGATGTCCTCGACCACAACGAGCGGGGTGTTTGTTAGAGGTATGCAGACCTATCTTTAAATAGATAGACGAAAACGCTAATGACTACCTAGTCTAGATAGGTCACACTCTCTTCCCGAACCAACGAGAGCGGCCCCAATTTTCGGGTGGACTAGTCGTCATCATGTCTTCTACCTTGGGAAATAGATCGTGCCAGTGTCCTTGTTGACTAAGTAAGGACCTGTCAGAGAGAAAATAATAATAATAATAATAATAATAATAATAAATTTCCTTTTGGCCAAGGCCAGACTACTAATATCGCCGAGCTGGAGCTAAAGAATGTGCTCTGTTAGATTGAAACCCATTGTAAACATGCCATATTTTACCAAAACAAGACTAATGAAAAACTATACGGTGTCTATCTATTAACTAGGGCAAACCATGGGTTGTCGTCGTCCCATCCCTACCTACCTAGCACAGTGAAGTACTTAGTGCGTAATTACAATGTATTTGTTTGTGTAACCACAAGTAGGCAATATCTAGAACAGGGGTTGATGCTAATAGCTACGAAGTGACCAGTTAAGCATGCATAAATTTGGTAGTTGTGCTAAATAGTGTCAAACTCGGTCTGAATAGTAAATGGCGATGTCAATATTATTAGGGGCATGATGTCATAGTTAATGGCGAAAAGGAATACTATTGTCGTAGATGCTATATGGAGTAGTGAGCGACGTTAGGTTACTAGGATAACAGGTCAAAGCTTCAAAAAAAATACAAGTCCGCCTATAGATAGATTATAGTTCCAGTAAAATATAGGTCGTTGTTCGCAACTATACCTTTCCGTATGGTGAAGTGGTGCTTGTGGTGTTAGAGCATATGGTTGGTCAACGGGAGTACGGGAGAGAGGTCCGAATAGCCAACATGTGCCTGTATAGATAGATCTAAGCAATATCTCTGACGTCTTCGAATATATATACACACCAGCTACATCATCTTGACACACGCACACGTCTAATAGCAGTTAACTGGCTTATTTCGAGTAAATTATTGCCATTTATTTTGATTGACTAGTTTCTATATATATAAGTTCAATTTCACAGATAGAGATGTACGGCGGAGGCCATTTTTATCTCTCTGGGCTTTTATCTCTCTGGGCAAATCCGTGGCCCCTTGAATTTCCCGGCACTCTGAGGACTTCGCTGAGAAAAAGAGAGGTGTCAAGATGTCGTAGGGAGTAGTATAGATACATGATGTATCCGGAATTCCTATTGAGCTAAAGTACCATTACGTACGTATAGGTGTAGGTATACCGCAATCCGTACGAGAATAATCCAGATGACGTCTAATATGGCTAATGATCTTTTCACCTTGGTGAATACCGCCAGAACGGTATCCGATGTGATGAAACCTAGGACTAATACTGACCCCAATGTTGATTGCTATCTGCATTGCCATGGACAAGATCGTAGGGAGGGGGTCTAGTATGAAATTCAGGTATTGGAACATGGGGCTTGTGAACAAGGGCTTAGAAAGATATTCAAATTGGTAATAGTCTTCTCGAGCATCAAGGGCTTCTAGGCGTGAATCTAGGCGTGAATCCAGTGGCATATTAGGGTTGCATGTCTGATTTCAACAAGGGGCTAAATGACCCTCATGTGGCTTGTCTCAAAGCTACAGGGTAAGGAATTTCCATATAACAGGTAGTTATTTAGAATCGAAATAATAAGTTTTGGAGGGCGTTAGTGACTGTGTTTTTCATCTTGGCGCACAGTGGAGTGACATAACCTATTTCCCCAGACTGGCAACAACTATCAACACCAAAACCTTGTGGTTCGTCTATGATATCAGGATGATACATATATTACAGGTCATGTTTGGTGCATTTAACTTGGTACTATTGGCGGTCGTAAAAAACAAAACTTGGGAGTTTTCCTCACGATAGTATGGCATGCATTCTAATCTCTCGACTGCCTAGGCTTTTGAAGAACCCAGAGACTCATTCCGTAGCTAGACGATAAAGCCGTACCAGTGGAAAGGATGATCTGCCTACGGTCTGCATTGTATGTTACTCTCGAGGAATGAGTCTGCTTCCCTAACAGATGGTAGAAGATGATATATCTGTGTCTGCCCGAATACCTTGCCAGGTCAGGGACGTACGAGTGGCTCTGTAGTAGCACGATGTTGGCATCTGTTTGACGCGTCAAGAAGATGAATGTGAGGTTATTACTTATCTACTTAGTACTGCTGTAAGTAGGTAACATTGTCGGCTGGCATCTAGCTGTCCATCTTGAGGATGTTATGTGATAAACGTAAAAGACATGGGCGGGAGCCCACCTTGCATCATTACGATTGACGGCTGGGTCAGGAGCGTGCTAACCATTCTGGCCTGCGCATGAATAAGGTTGAGAGGAATATCACGACTTAAAGTGAGCTCAATATTTCGAGAAAACAAAACCGACGGGTATTTCACAAAATCAAAGGAGGAGAGGGGGAGAGGATGTCATGGTAGCAAGACGTTTGCAGCTCGTCATTAAAACAACCTCCCCAGTTAGTCCTCCCATTCCATTCCAATATGATGAAAGGGAAAAAAAAAAAGAAAAAACCAATAGAAGGGTGAAACCATGTAATAGTGTTTCTCGCCTCGTTCTATACGTCCCAGGATAGTAAGCCGGCTTCTGTGCCGTTCTCTATCTCGACAACCGTGGGAGCAAACTCCCCCCTCTCGTCCTCATCTTCGAAATCCGAAAGTTCCGCGTGTACCATCTCCCCATCTTCAAGCATCACATTGCCTGACCTGAGATACTCAGCCTTAAGATCCCACCCAAGTCTCCACAACCAAGACTCCAAAGATGAGAATGCCATCCCAACGGCGTGCTGGTCAGGGGTACAGAGATCACCAAGTGCCTGGAGCTTTTCACCCAAGCGGGTTTTGTATATAGTGAGTGCTAGCTTGAGTTTGCGGGCATGTTCCGGCATCAACTCGAGGGCATCTCCTTGAAGGTACCGTTCGTTATACAACAACTGGGCGTGGAATGTCTGAATAAGGTTACGTGCTTGCTGTGGTCTGTCGACTGTTAAACTGTAGGATCGAAAGATGAGCCGGGTGGCTAAGAAGAACCATTGCTCGAGACAAGAAAAGTTTCCGAGGTGCATGCCGACAAGGAAAGCAAATTGAAATTCCCCGGTTAAGTCTTCGGGCTGGTGGCTGTCGTTCGGGCTCTCGAGTTTGTCGATTATCCATCCGGTTGGATCTAGTGCCTGACACGTTCTTTCGGCCCCTGTAGCCTCGGGATTAATCAGACGAGCATTCATGGGAAACGTAAAACATAAGTGAGACGTCCCCGAAGCGTACAGTTGGGCCTCTTCGGCCGAACCTGTATCCCCGGCTACACCGTCCGTTGTCGTCACATGCCAGGTATGTTGTGCTAGGCCTATAACCCTGTTCAATAGATCCGGCCGAATGGCGAATGTGAGTTGATACCAGATGTTTTGGTCGCCGAGAAGACCTGGGGGATTGTCGTCCCCTCGTGACGACGCAAGATTCTGCGAGGACGCCGTGGTGGCTGCACGAAGGTGATAGGGAGAGAGATGTGCGAAAATTTGTTCCGGCCTCTTATTCTGAAATGGCTCCTCAGTTTGATTGGCGGGATCACGGAGGACTTCGTTGTATGCATCCCATTGCTTTACATAGACATGCCCTGGTTGCGTTTCATGCCTTTCCGCGGTGCATATGAAATAGCCACTCCGCGAAGATGTCGACTCGGAGGGCGCGACCCATATCAAGTGCACACCGGCGGGAATGTCCCGGAAGCCTGGGAATGGCTGTGCGCTGTTGAAGGATGTTGCGTCACAGCCGACAGTGAAGTTCGCTGGCAAGTCATGCAGGATGAAGACGTCTCCGCCGCTGAGAAATGGAGGCTGGGAGCTCACATCGGAGTCTTCCATGTGAAGGAGATCTGATGTTGTCGCCGGGACCGCGAACCTGCCGCTCTCGTTCAGCTGGTTGGTTGCCTCGTGGAGGTCTTGAAGAGGACGTGTTGTGGTGAAGAGAATGAACGTCAGCCTGGGCCATTTCGACCCCACTATTCATTCCCACTATTACCCGCCGTTTCAGCGGCATTGTGCATCTCTACGCTACTAACATACACTAACTAGATGCCCGATAATAAGTGCAACACGAACCACTCCTGAACGATTCTTGCGCGGTGGTATCCAGTGATATTTATAAGGCGAGGCGCTTCAAATGCGTGCGCGCGCTAGAAATCCCAAGACCGGAGATGAAGGACGTGTCGCGGGGCGGATGCTCATCAACTACAGCCGGAAGTCTGAATAGTACGCCACCAAATCCTCATCTTAACGCACCGGACCGAAACGTGAAATCGATCAAAACAATGTGCCTACCAAGCGAATAGCGACGATTTTCTAGTTCATTATGCGTATTATTCTATTTAGACCTATGACTCGCATGTGTAGTCACTGTGTGGTGTTACAATGACCAGGTCTACGTAACGTTTCTGAACATCAGACCTAGGCTGTCCTGGGAAAGATATTAGTGTTGAAGCTGGTGAGAGAGAGCAGACGAAATATTATCCCAATAGTTCTAGACTGCCCTACTGCTTCTACTCCGGCCCTTATTCATCTGAGGCGGCACCCGTTTCGCTATTACCGACGCGACATGAAGAGACTTGGACGCTCGGTGAGAGTGATGCAGGAGAAGTACGGAGATGTATCCGAAGGTGGCGGGCATTGGCGGAAACCGTTGCACTTGCATCCGGGCTCCCTCAATCCTTATCTGAACCTCAAAAGTTGCCGTCGAGCAAGGGCCTACCCTGTCTGTCTCCTTGCGGCAGTGAGACGGTTGGTCTTGCAAGCACTCACGAGCAGCACGTTCACCACTGACTGTATGAACACGTGCCAAAAGAAAATGACATCATTTGCTCGTCGTGCCTCGTTATTCGTTATCATCGCCTCCATTGGAGAGCTTCGGCTATCAGCGTCATCGGTTTTCTGAAAACCTTAAGTGAATGGAATTCATTCATCGTTGCTGCACATGAAAAAAGGAATATGTCACCCGCATCCCAAACTGATCCAAGTCGCGCCGAAAATATAGAATTGACGCTAGGATTGAATGGGTATTTAAGTCCTACGTCGATACCCAGGTGTCAATTGATCCCAGCATCTTGATAAAGTACCACTATTGAATATTTCCCGGGCCATGCCACGAGGGATGGTGAAACGGCGCTGGTGCATTCGGGTTGCATAGACTTACAGTAGGCATGCTGCTGCTACCAGGTACCCGGGCTAGCATCAAGCCTAGGTCGAAAAATAAATAATAATAATAATAAATTGAATTTACAATAGGTAGGTATAACCAACAAGCTAACGCTGTGGTGTGCACATAAGACATACATGCTGCACCCCGGATGGACCGATGCCATACCACAGAGGGGTGGTTGAACCAGGTTCTGGCTAGCGAGCAAAAGGAGTGCCGTACCGAAAATAAAAGAGAAAGTATACCACCTACCGTACACCATGTTGATGTATACTACATCATGCCGGTAGTGGTGGGAGGCAGGGCAAGGGGCAAGGTAAGGCGAGGTAGGCAGGCAACATACCAAGCCAGCGCCGGGCTGGGTGCATTGCCGGCCGTGCGTGAGGTGAAGGGAGAGGGTACATTCATGACCAAGGCCCGTTTTCCTTCCCTCGGGCTGCTGCATCTGCATCTGCACTTGCATTACATATTACATGCCGCGCCCATCGACTTACACGCAGCGCAGCCGCAGCACGCACGCGGTGCGGCACGTCAAAGACAAGAGTTCGGGGACTAGTGTCGGCCAGGACCTTGTCTAGCGTGCGGTAGCGTTGGCCCGGACTGCTCGTCGGCGCGTGAACACCCCCTTGTCTAGTTCGTGGCCTGTCTGCCACACCACCATGAACTACACGCCATCCATCCATCACCACCACCAAGGCCCCCCCAAAAACCGTCTTCTACCCCGGATTTCTTCCCACTTGCGAGGATCCGGCCTCTTCGGTTCCATGTGCCAAGGGACCCAGACCAGAGTGACGCTATGCTGATCGACCGCCTGCTGCTCCCAGCTAGCAAGGAGCGAAGACGCACTCGCAATGCCTTGCAACCTCGCTAAAATAGATCGGACATGCCCAACCCAAAAAAACAAAGCAAAAGGGCATTAGACTATGGCCCCCCCCCCATGTCCTGTATCTTCTTCGTACAGAGCAAGTACAGCACTAAGGAAAAAGAGGTACAAGCCAAGTATATCCTTCTGCCTCGCACTGCATGCAGATGTACCGAACAAGCCGACCCGGGAAGCAGGACACAGACCCTTGAGAAGATGGAGGAGCCGGAACCCACGAGGCCATCCATGTTTCACGCATTTCGGAGAATTTCAATGCAAGAAGCATGTAATGTACAGTACGATCCCGTTCCCATTTGCCGCCACACAATGCTCAAGCGAAGCCGTTGCGTTCAGTGGGCGGCGCATCGGCGGGACGCGTGGTCTGGGTTCGGCTGTCCTTGCAGTAAACTCAATTGCCTCCCTCCACTTATGGTTTCGTTAGTCCTCATTTTTTTTTCCGTCAAAGGCGCACAAGCTTACATTGGGACAGCAACTGGCAGATGAGACGTGCATAGCAAACAGACAAAGTGGGCTGACGTTCCCTTGTCGTGCTGCCTGGATAGCACTAGACTGCGGCCAGAGAGTTTCGACCGTCTTCTTAAGGCTGTGGGAGCGGCAGAGTAGTAGCTGGATCGCGAAAGGTATAACTCAATTAAAAGGACGAGACGGCGCTGTTGTAATAAACCTCATGGGGCGTCTTTATACTATAAACCAGTACATAGTAAGAGCCAAGCGTGTAGTCCTGTCCGTCCTCTTTCAAGTCCAGAACAGCGTTAACCTTTCTTCCCGCCCCGGCACCTAGTGCAGATGAAAAGAGGGCCCGTCTCGGCGCCGGCCAAGGGGCCAGAAGTTGCAAAACAGAAAAAAAAAGAAAACAAGAAAAGATGCAGTTGGCAAGTTTCTTGCGCATGAGCCTGGACAAGTAATCTGCTACCTAATGCATAGATCGGCGCAAGTCCATCACGAGCGAGTGTCGAATGAGACGTGCGGTGTCCCTTCCCGTCCCGCGCAGCCCAGTGAACGAAAGAGTCGACTGACAAAGTCCGTCTCGCCCGGCGTTGCACCGATTGGGAGAGAGAGGGAACATACGATCCGACGCCCCCTTGCACGCGGTCCGACCCGTTGAAGAGGCCATCAACGTTGTTTGTTGATACCACCCCCAGACCCAACCCAATAAACAAATGCATAATTGACTTTCCTTTAGAAAGATGAAAGAGTTTACTACATCCTTCCTTGCCCAAGTAGTGTGACACTCTTGTCGAAACACCAACACTATATTTAAGCATATCTCAATCATGAGCTGTCAATGAATAGTGTTGGATTTGACTACCTTAGGACTAACTATACGAATTCCCACACTAGATAGAGATAGGCCAAAAAAAATAAAATAAAGAAATACTTCAGTTACCTTTACCACTAACTATACTAGCTCACAGTAATCTACTAGTAGGTACAGTAGCTAGTCCAACTTTTCCCACTCCAAATGTATCAATCAACCCAGGGTCTCGGAGTCTGTCTAATGCTGTGTAACCACACTAAAGGAAACGGGCGAGAGAACATGGGGGCACACCACCGTCACTACCTACCTACCCATCTCACTATGGATGTACCTAGTTTTTGGCCCCAGATCATCCCACGCATCCCCCCCATGCCCATCTATGAAACGGCGCGTCAAAAATACAAAGTCACAAAACAAAATAGACACCTCGTGGCTACCGTCGCACAGAACCGAACCCAGGCTAAAATAGGACCACGCCTTAGTTCTTCGATTTCGCCTCTCGCTTAGATCATTCCTTGCTCGCCCCCAGCTTACATACATACATATAGTGTACTACATCATATCGACTAACAGTCTTTTGGTGCAGAAGTACGTAAATCCATGCATGGCGCGAATAACCGTCTCGTTCCTGTAACCAGGTTTTCGGGAATTTTGCCCGTTCAACCTCCCTCGGCTTGGCAGTCAGATGCCAACGAAAACCCGAAAATCGGCCTCAACCACAACTGCTATTCTAATGAATACGGGTTGTCTCACGAAATATTCTCCCACTACTTCATAGATCAAACGTTGGATGTTAATTCGCATAATTATGAGTGTGCTTTGCTACAGTAAGCCCCGGCCCTTCTCCTTGTTAGATAATATAGCAGGAGAACGACAGAGCGCCATGGCATCACCTGCCATCGCGTCACGCAAGGCCCTAATCCAACCTGGTCTCTCCTGATCTGCCCACATCACGAGCCAACTGTAGCAAAGATGGGTAAACGTATCATGATTTTTTTTCCCCTCGTCCTTGCATGTCCCCCCTCTCCTCGTCAACTCAAGAGGCCCATGTTTTCAATCCTGCGTGGGCAGAATGTCCCGCGTCGTGCATGACCCACGACTGAGTAATTGGTACGGAGGGACAACTGATTACAGCGCCTCATCTAATCAAGGCGCCGAGCTTTAATATAGAACGGATATCATACAATTCTTGCCACGATCTCCACTAACATTTGGGGAACCTAGGACTCAGGTGTTAATCACAAAGAACATGTCAGATGGTGGTGGTTTAATTACCTATTCTCGGTTGTACATTTGCTGCCCTTGGGCGCCATATGGTGGGCTAGCCTGATAGTTTTCAGCATACATGTGGCCGCCATTGCTGTATTGAGCAAGGGGTTGCTGCGGTACAGTCCCTGTCGACGGTGGGTACTGGGGTGCGGGCGCATAGGCAATGGGAGGCAATTGCCTACTCGCGTAGGAGGATGGAGGTTGTCCGGCTTCGGTCGCTTGGGGATCACCACCTCCATTTTGCGCTTGTGCGGCGGCGGCCTGTACGTGGCGTTGACGTTCTTGTTCTTCCGCAGCCTTGCGTTGTTGTTCTTCCTCCTTTTTGCGAGCCTTCCATTCTTTGCGGATTTCTTTGAATTCTATACAGGTCGTTAGTTAATGTGTGGGCAATGGTCTCCAAAAAAAAAGCTGGCGACGGTGAGGCACTTCGCGTGATGCTATTGGTACTGGCGAGTGCGAAATAGTGGGCAGCCTGTTTTGACGCGTTGCTGGAGCTATTCCCAGACCGGCTTGGGAGCTTTTAGTGTAGATTGAATACACGCAACGTAGGTATTCCCTGGTCTAGGCATCTTATATCCTTGAACATGGAATGATCACCAGCACACTGTCTTACCTTCGGGTGTTCGTTTTTGACCATGACTCTGCATTGTGACGTGGGCATTCAGATGGTTTAGTGTGCCATAAGCCTTTTCGCAACCGTTCCATCCACATTTATACATCCTCTCGATTTCTTCGTATCGTCGACGAGGTCGTTTATGCTGCTGAGCCCCAGGGATCGGCACAAAGGAATAGACCTGTTGTACACCATACTGTCAATATATCAGCTATTTCAAGGATGTATTGATGTATTAAAAGAACCAAACCCCCAATTGCCGATCAGTCGGGAATTTGAGAGCCACAAACGAGACTATGTCGTATCTAGTGGCTCCCAGTGAAAAACAAGTCGTATCCACACAACGGAGTGCTAGAAACATGGAAGATATTCCCATAATGCGTAAACTTCACCTACCTGAGCTGGCCGTCCTGGGGGGGCTGAAGTGGGTGGATGCGAGTAGGATACTGGATGGTGTGACATTTGTCCGGCTGGATGAGCATAGTTGGCCCAGTCAGGGCGAGGCTGACCGTACATCCCGGCGGGCGCGCCTTGTGGATAGCTGTGCGCCATGTCTTGCGGCGGCGCGGCGTACGGCGAGTATTGGCTGTGAGGGTACGTGGGGCTGGGTGCCGCGATGGACGGATCTATGGGTACATCGCTGTCAGACTTGACCTGCTGGGGTTGATGGTTGCGTCCATCTTGCAAAGGCATTGACGGACTTGTTGTTGTTTGTTGCGCCATACCTCCACTGCCGCCGTTATGATTACTTGCTGGGTGGTATTGGCGAAGACTATGTTCTGGGAAAGAACTCGTGGACCTCGCGGATTGCGGGTAAGCACCGTACTCCGATGTTGGCGTCGCGGAAGTAGAGTAACTGGCAGGACGCGACTCCTGGTTACTTGGATACTGGGCAGCAGACGCGTGATCTGCAGAGGAGGCTTCAGACTGATTGTCGCCGGAGACGCTTGGATAGGGCGAAGGCAAACCTGACTGCGAATATTCGTGGACGCTGCGTTCCATAGGGCTGTCGGAGGCGTTCAGGAGCTTGCCGAATTTTGCTCCTGGACTTGAACTTCTCAGTTGCTGCTCGGGCGCACGCGGTAGCGATGCAAAATTGCTAACCAATGCGTGATGTT
The DNA here is from genome assembly GCA_023159155.1 of Ustulina deusta. NCBI lineage: Eukaryota > Fungi > Ascomycota > Sordariomycetes > Xylariales > Xylariaceae > Ustulina > Ustulina deusta. The sequence goes on along the minus strand of JAJNNX010000001.1, from coordinate 2,910,448 downwards.
GTGACGATTGTTGTGTTGGCACTAGGAACATGCTACGACAACCAGGACCAGGTGAAAAAGAGAAAGGCCAGAGGTTATTAGTGCTCCAGCCAGGCCTAACAAAAGGTACGCGGGCTGATAACAACAGACGGCGCCTTAATTTTGAGATAGTGTACAACTCAAAAGAAGGGAAGAGGAATAGAATTGCGCCAACTACTCAAGGCTGCGACTGCGTGTGTATTTTAGTTCGTGTGGTAGTCTATTCTCTGATGGGTGGTGGATGTACTGTAGATCTTGTTGGCGGGTCTGGACGAAGATACTAAGCAAAGTAGTCTTGTACCTGGTCCACAGCACCCACGTAAGTCCACAGCTTAACAGCCACCAGAATCGCTGCTGAAGATGTCGAAGTGGTCCTAGAGCGACGATTTAAAAAGTGAACAAGGATGAGATCCTCCTTAGTAGCTTCTCAGATGAGCGGAACCACCCCCTCACGATGACCCTGACTCTGCTGCGATGACCAGCAGAAGGGGAGTATCTTTGCGAACACCACCGCTAAAAGATATGGCTGCGTGATCCCTAGTAGGTGATTTGAGGTTGTTTTGAGCAACTCGAGTGCCTCGACGAGTGAGTTTTTCCTTTCTTTTTTTTCTTTGATCTGAGGTCAGAGACCAATAATAAGCTTGAAAACCAACGGCTCAGGGTGTCAGAGCACAATGGTACACAAGTATTTGTACAGTGATGCGATCAGCCTAGGTGGAGTACTCTTAGTCGGCTACCGCACAGATACCGTAGGTATTGGCGAACTCTCAATGCCTACACTAGATGCGAGAAAGATACTCGACTAGTGACTAGCGGCAGGTGGGGAAGGCGTCTAAAATGGTGCCGAACCCAAAATGGCCAGAATGGGGAGGGGTGTGTGAATGTGCGAAAGCTTGGGGGGAATGGTTGAGCCGATGCCCAAACCTGACTAGGCCCAATCACTAGTGAAATACCTAGGCGTGGCCAGGGGCAGGGGATTGGCGAGCAGGGAGGCGAAAAAGGGTTTGGCTAGGTTATGACTAGTCGCCCTGGGTTTCGGGAGGGTCAATTGTGCTGAAGCGCAACGCCACTGGCCGTCAAGCCGAGCTAGACTGACTCTTATTTGCCTCGCGCGGCCAACGATGGGAGTTGCGCACGCGATGAGAACGAACGAACGAAGCCAGCGGCGGTGACGTGCAGTACTTGCGCGCGACTCGTTGCCTTGCCTCTGGTGGCTATGACCGGTATGGCGTGTCTTGGCGCCGTGCCTGTATAAGAGATAAAATAACGAGCTGGGTATGGGGTTCTGAGCCGTTCCGAGCAATGCGGCGGCGACTGACTCCAGGTGCTGTGCGTTATGATGGATGATGGGTTGGAACCTCGGCGCTGGCTTTGGCTTTCGCTCTCGAAGCCCAAGCTCGGAGTAGAACGCCGGCGTCCTGTGTTGCGACGAAGACGTCTCTTTCTGGTGGAAATGTGGTATTGTGGTGTAGCTCGCACTTTGCTGGTGCGGTTGGCGGTTCTTGACCCAGTCCCGTAATTCTACACGTAAGTCCAGTCCTCTCGATGTGTGCTGGGTGTACTGGGCAGATACTGCATGTACAGTCAATCTCGAGATGCGCAGCGCGAGTGTGCACCGGCGCCTTGAAAATAGTTTAGACTGGGCTCATAGAGGTTTAGCGAGGTAGCTAGCGTCTAGTAGCCGGCTGGCGGAACGCGTTGTTTTTCTATGCAGGCGAAAACGCACTAGAGGGAGCGAACAACGAGCGAGTAAATATTAACTGAGGGCGATACAAATGTAGAAATGTCCTAGGCTCGGTAAATCGGCCGGTGAAGTTGATTCAATTGACTGTTTGCAGACACTTGACCTGAAGAAGATTTTGAAAAGGGGAGGGAAGAGGGATGGAAACCAAGCACTGGAAGATTTATCATAATAATAATACAAGGTGGGTGCTGTGTCGGTGTATACCGACCGCTGGGTGGCGGTACTTCCTAGGTACCTACGTCGCTGTAGGGCAGATACACTGCAGTACATTCCAGGACACTAGAGCTGTACCTTACTGGCGAGCACCTGCCACAATAGAGGCGGCCCTACAGAGCCCAGGGAGCTACTGCCAAGCACCATTTTCTGTCTATGTACATCATTCAAAAATTCGTCCTACTTGAAATTTCAGGTCAACCTCAGCTTATACTCACAAATTACAATTGATCTATCTAGTAAGTATATCTGTAACTTCAAGTTCTCATCCACGGCCGTGTACCTGCATGGAGGGGCAAGAAAAAAAATTTACGTGTTATGACCCTCTCCATTCTAAACTTTTCGCTCCCAACCTCAAATTATTACTCGACTTAGTCTTTTCCGCGGTATCTCGCCAATGAACTAATGTCTCCACATCAACCCTCTGTCCGATCGATTCCTTTGCATATGATTCAACAGCTCCGCTGCTGACATGATCAAATTAACACATGACCGGCTAACTATATTTTACGTACTGCGTAGTCCGTAACTATTATAAGGTAAGTATATATTTTAAGAATAAGCGCACGAGCGAGAAACACCGGCAGGAAGCTATCTGATGTCTAGTGTCCGGGATGGCATCTTAAAACTGCTGGTGCCTATGTAGGGTTTTCCATTTCATACATACTCGGGCATCAACGAAGATTTGTTTTACCATTCCTGCCGGCAACGCCTATGTCCGCCGAGGAATTGTAATTCTTGCCAACGGTCAATCTCCAACCCCTTCATCGCACGTGAGCGGGCAGTAAATGTGAGAGGCTGAGGAAAGAAGGAAGCTTCATGATCCACTATTGTACATTGTACAGTAATAAGGTAATACTCTGTCGGGTACGACGCGGAGCTATCCATGAGAAAAAGCCGCCAACATGAAGACCCATATTTATACAGAATAAGACAAACTGACAAGGACACCAACGCGCACACAAAGAAGCTTGGCGAGTCTAGGGTCCCAGCCGTTCGACACTCTATACAAGGCACACCACGGAGAGGCGCGGAATAGAGCAACCTGGTGTACAATACACGACATGAGAGGGGTTTGCGCGTGTTAGTGGGGGTAGTTGGAGCCTTGATTCTCGGTCGCAAAGTACCGTAGCTTTCGAGAAGACGTCTTGTAGATCCACCACGTAGGGACGATGTCATTCGCCAACTGGTAGGAAGACTGAAATCTCTGGATGATCCCATGAGCTGCCCCCGGCGCTCTACCTAGAATTCACGGTCAGGTTGCACAACACCAGCACGTTGCAGATAGACGTTGTCCTGATTAGATAATAGACTACTTGAGTATAGTGCCTCTTCGAAATGTGACCGGCATATATCTGGGGGAGAGAAAATGTATCACCATCTGCTAGAAACTATTACCAGGGAAAACGCGATTGTTTGTATCTTGCTGCTGACTTTTCGAAGCATTTTTTTTATTTTTATTCCGAGGCCACCCGTCCTGGCTGACAGCAAGATCCTAGGATTGTCTAGTGTACCTAGGTAGTTTGCATACAGATTGTATACTACTACTGTACGGTATGTATTTGCAGCACTTGCGCCCACATGGTAGTTGTATACGGTACGACAACCCTCGAATGGTTCTTGTGCTGCCGGTCAGGGTGCCGGGAGATTGGTGAATGACTCGCTATGCATTAGCCCTTGTCGAATATCATACGTAATAATGTCAGTGCATACGACGTGTGGCTCAGCTGTTGCTCTCTGCATTGACGGTGAGTGTTGCTGTGTGGTGCTACATGCTAAATTGCATGAATACGTCCATCACGACGAGTTAGCTGTCGAACACGCCTGGCAAGCCAAGTCTTCAGCTACGCGTAGGTGCATCTTCTGCCATTTGCAAACTGTCTAGCCTGTTTTTTTTTTGTTGTTTTGGCATGCGACAACCTGAGTCCTATCGTGCTAGAGTTGCGATACCTACCGAATGCATACGCAAATTCCTATTCCTACAGTGTCGCACCCAGCGGGTGTTCATAGGTGAACTATGGCCCATATTGTAAGCTCGCTCGACTTGCTATTGTCCCGGGATGGGAAGCATTCTGGGCGATCGAGGGACCGTACTGAGACCCTCAGGACTGACGGCGAACAATTGCCTTCTTTCATTGGGTCCATATTTCCCCAAAGGATTGATGAGCTGGAGGCTGGCAATGTTGAAGAATTAGATATTGGGCAATATGTGGAGATATGATGAACATGCATGACGCTCTGTTGCGTCACTACACTTGTTACCGTTGCGCCCTTCGCTATTGATGGTAAATATCCCTACCTATACGAGGAAGCCGTCGCTCATGGCCAAGGAGGGAGATAAGCACAGTAGAAGGCATTACCAGTACGTCGTAAAATCGCGACACCACTGTTAGACAGACACACAGCAAGTAGAAGTCTGAAGGTTAGTATGCACCAAGACCGAATGTCGCTCTATTCGTCTTGAGGGCTAGCCAGGGAACAACAGGTGATCAGTCGCGTGGCAGCCAGCCAAGCGATGCCCTCCATGTGTGGTGGCCCATGTCGATACAGGCTTACTTAGTATGAAAGACGGTGTGTGTGCTGTGGACCTGGACCATCTGCGTGGTGCAGCACACATGTGCAGTAGTAGCCTAGGAGCAGAGAACCGAGAGGGTAGTACTACCTAGCCTGTACCATTCCTCCTCCTGTAAGAAAAAGAAGAACGAGAGAAAAAAAATGGCAGAGATCCTCCCATTAAGACTACCCAGATAGAGTATTACAGTATTAGTCACGTATTGGTTCAGGAGCCTCTTATCAGCAGTTTCTACACTACATCATCAAATGAGTAAGTAACTACCTAGGTACCTAGGTACCACCAGTAAGTGCCCGGTACCTACAAGCAACTTTCGCTGGTATATGTAGTGTATACCACCTGCTTGCCCCAGGCAAATGGTGCGACACAAATATTTTGTAAAACACTTCTAAGCTACCGTATTCAGCTCCTCCTATTCTTTTATACGTTTACTTCAGATTACAGGTTCAGTAACCATCTTTATCCATACTGTACCATATTAATAAAGGCTAGCCAGACCGCCCCTTACAGTGCTGCAACAAAGCACACCTTGATACTGTGGCTTAACCCAGGAAGAGGGAGAGGGGAACCCGAAGACAAGGTACGAAATGCAAGAACCAATATGGTAACCCGCCACGAGAAGTACATAGTAAATGTATACACCAGGTTTAATTGTCAAATTACTCCACATCCTACCCTGTCCATGTACTACGACGCTACCTGCTGTACTCCCTATGTACCTAGTGTACTATACATCGGAGGGTATAGGCCAGCCCAAGAGGTGTGGAGCTATTGGTTCACAGTTATATAGCATAGGTTCGAATCCTATTAGCGCTAGGCCCTTTATCTTCAGTAGGTATCACCAAAGAGATCAGGATCTTGCAGTTACCCACTTCGGATTAGCGCTAAACTGTCATTGCACTATACCTCTTTGGTTTATGGTACAATTGTTAGTCAGGCTACCCAGGTAAGTAGGTTCCCGCGGCTTTTTCTTTGCCCACTTGTCAATAGTGCATCTCTGTAGAGTACCTACTTCCACTAAGATAGTGTTCTGTACAGTGTACAATACTATAGCATCTATAGCGTACTAGGTAGGTATAAGTAGCACCGGTGTGGACCCGACTAGAACGGAGGAAAGGGGCAACGCGATTTCAGCTCAGATCAATACTTTCCTAAATTTTATATACTTTCCGAAGGGGTATAGGTACTTAGGTAACAAGGGAAAGGAAAGGAAGAATACAGCGCAGAACGAATGACTGGATGACACGAGCCGAAACCCCATGTTCTTCTGTACGTGGATCATATTTTCAAATTTTTTCTATCTTTTTTTTTCTTTCCAAATATCGCCATCACTCTTTACCATACCATCGTCATCTCTCTCCTGCTTGGCTACGCGACAATGACTAAGACCGATGACGGGATAGTGGCAGGGCTCGGAAATGAGGGATCAATTGGTCGATGTAGCCATCCCTCGTGATCTTGGCACCAGACTCGGTACACCCTGCCCTAACCCAAGACACACCCAAATCACTGGCAAGGCCTGCACGGTTCTGGCCTGGGCGCTGACAGACTGCCCTGTACTATACTAGTGGTGTATAGGCAGGAGCCTGGGCTGTCCGCTACAGCAGGTAGTACAGGTGTACACTAGGTAGTACCTACACCACCTGGGCAAACTACCCCGGAATGATTTCCCGCTAATTGACATCGGTAAACGCGATCTGTCAGGGCCCTGCCTTGGAATGGCTTCGGCAGCAGGATAGGTACAGTAGCACGGTACGTGTAGGGTGGAAGACAGATCTCCTACCTACATAGCACGACCCGAAACTGTGGTCGACACTAAACAAGCGTGAGTCTGATGCTGAGGCGAGGCGAAACACCAGTCATGGTCTGAATATGCCGGTTCGAGTTACTACTGCTGTACCTATGGGCTAGTAATGACGAACCCATTACGTAGGGTGCCTACACTACTTGTTTTATTAGTTTATCATGATTTACTGATTAGTTATATATACAGCTATATATTTATCCCCATGGCGAGTTATCTTTTTTATTTTTATCACGATGGCCCAGTCATGTAGATGCCGCATCATCGGCGATAATGTTGTCCAACGGCAGCACTGCTGAATCGCTCGCCATATAATTCTCGGATAGCTATTTTTTTTTTTCTCACGTTTATTAGAGTAGTGTGATTGACCGCCACGCCAACAATCACAATGTGATGTAACGGCCGCACCTCACCATCGTCCCCCTACCACCACCTCCTCCTTTTCCTCCTCCTGCTCCTCCTATTTACTCCTCTTCCTCTCCACCACCACGTCGTTCCGTCCGCCCGCAGCAGGTCCCCTCTCGACAGCATCCCCACCTTTCCGCACACCGCCATAAATCATTCGCTGAGGACCAATACGACCGTTCACATCTTTCACGAATGCCTCTTCGCCCTTCTCCCCTCTGCGATTGCCGTCCCGCATGTCGTCTTGCGACATCATGCGATAGTGACAGACATGCATCAAGCTGTTGATTCAGACCGCTCGAAAAGACGCGAGCGACTTCTCGTGGCAGGGTGAATGCTATGCTGGCTCCGTTGCTCGTCGGCATACATGCCCAATATATCACGATAAGCGACATCCTATCGGCATGGAACGACCGTGGAAGACTGGTGGGAACGGAACATGATTGCTCGGTTGTAAGGTCCTCCCCTCAATAGACATGCGGCGCTACGACAGGCTTACACGACCGTCAAATGGTCACATGCTAGTCACCTGGCATCATCGCAGAACCAAGGCGTCGTCTGAAAAGCGCAACCCGGCCGGGGTTTGTGCCCAGATACGTGCCTGCATTTGCATTCTTGCCGATATGAGGGAGACCAGGGCGCGACGTTGAGCCTGTCACAACCTTGTCTTTGAACATCGTGACTACAGGATTAGGAATAGTATTGTAAACGGTAGCTGTTAATGTCTCACGGATCGTGGGATCGTACGAAGTGAGACAGGTATGTATGCATGCTGTACATAGCACAGACCATTTTGGAGCCGTGGTGCTTTACATTCGTGATGATATCGAACGAGCATGACGATCTGCAGGAGACTGAGGTAGACAAATACAGACATCCAAGCGCTTAGAGAGCCGTACTGTACTCTCGAGTCATGTACCTGTGTCTTCCGTGGTTCCTCCTACCCTTTTGGCCAGCGGACTGCAGCTTTGAGACATCTGATCTCGGAAATATAATACAGCCGTTTTCGTCGATCGAAGAATCCCTGTTTCCTGTATCTCACGTCACAGCTGCTGTAGTGTAAGCCACGCTGTGAGATTTGGATTGCCTGGGTACCTTCATGCACGGAGTTTCGGGATAGATATTCACAGTACAGTGCACACCGATATCGACGAATGCCCTTCGCCGAAGGGTCCCAAATGTACATTTTCTCTAATACGAAATATTGAATGTGTGCACTACCACCACGCTGGACAAGTAAGGACTTCCAAGTGTCTATTCGCACCCCGATTCGGCAAGGAGAACTCTCTCTCGGGGGCAAAGGGTGCTCATCTCATCGTTGGCCTTGCATTGCATGCAACTCGGACCCACCAGCATGCAACCTTGACTGATTCGGCCTGTTCCCAGTGTAGAAAGCCTGGATGAACCTCCATAAATTCGACCATATTGGAACGATAACATCGAGTCATGTCTGCGACAGTAGCCAAGGCCTCCAATATTGACCGAATCACAAGCTGAGCGAACCCATATTTTTTTGCCTTCTATCCTCCATCCCTCCTGATGTGTGTGTAGATCCTGAGCATCGCCCATACATCATCATGGGGAGTCATTCATCTGAAGTGACGTGGGAGCGTGTCGTGGGAGAAATCGACAGGTTGGTTGCGCATGACGGCTCGATATCTTCCTTCAGCTGGCCACTCGTGCGCTCGCTTCATAGTAATAGGTATACCGGTAAAGCTCGGAGTGGCGACTGTATCCTGCGGCCGCCGTCATGAAGGAGGGTAGCTTGGTGGGCAAGAGACCGTGGTACGACTCCCCGTACTGACATCAGCAAAAGCCTATCTACCATCTGCGAGGGATACGGCTATGTATACCTTGTCCCACACTCCCTACACCATCGCATTGCCTTCGCCTAACCGCTTCCTTTGGCGAATGTGATCCTATCCATACCTTTGAGATCCCTGGGAACATCACCCACTTGTCTGGATCTACCTAGTATATAAAAGAACCCCTGCAAGCTGCAGTGGCGATCATGCACAACAACACTATCCCTTTTTTCCTCCTCCTCTTCCCATGCCCGAACAAGTAGGTAGCCCAGCCATTCAATCCTTAGATATAACGCCATTTTCATGTATGCCATGCCTGTATGTGTCTAAGTGAATACAGTACCTACACCTTATCTGCTTGCGATCTGGTGTTCTCGGCTCGACTTCTGCCATTTCCTGCCGCAAAAGCGGTCAATGAATGGGTGAACATCGACGTTCCTTGAAAAAGAAAGGTGTATTCAGCTGCACCACAGCTCCCGCCACTCGCCATTGAAGTCAAAAATAAGTGGATGCCCACTGTCAAATGAACTCTTCTCCCTTGAGGAGCTGTTCCTTTTTTTTGTTTTTGTTTTGTTTTTTGTTTTTGTTTTTTGTGCGGTGGCAGGAATCCAAAATCTCGACGAGGATACGACATTGGGCAATTTCCCCGAATGCCCTCAAACACACCATGCAGCGGGGTGGAGATTTTTGTTTAAAAGATTTCCCACGGGAATGGATTGGGTTGGATTGGCTTGTACTGTGTCTTCTTATTCGAGAAATCAAAGTTGCAGCAGATAGGGGAAATGAGATGTTGCTCGCTGGGGTCGACCGTTTGGCAGTAGTGCGCTTGATTTTCGCTCTGTCTATCTCTATGTAGGTAGTAGTTGCGAAACGGGACCCACGATGCTAAGGTCCAACCAGGAGGAGGCAGCTTTTACTGATTCGTATCTTCTTCGCCCTTGTTTTTTTTCCCTCCTCAATCCTTACGGGTTTCGGCAGCTCCGACGCGCAGCCAGCAAGCATCACGATGACATCTACCTAATCATACAGGGAGGGGCCTTGACGTCGATGAGGTAGTATTCTTCAATCCACCGAAAATCCTCTCCTATCTGAAGATGCAGGTTGTTCTGCTTTCGATCATCAATGCGTCAGACGTGTGGGTCAGATTATATGAGCATAGGCAGTTGAGTAAGAGCAGAACACAAGCATTGGTGGTTTAGGACGTCGGCGATGGCTGCAGTCCGTGGTTCTTAGTGTAATTTCGGATAGGCTGCCGTGACGCCAAAAGTGTATGGTACTAGAGAGTGTAGTGTACCTTGAGCACATTAGCGGTGGCTGCTAAAGTAGTCCTTGGGTACACCACCTTGTGGGAGATCAGTCTAAGGTAGGAACCAGAGTGACAGGCAGCGATTGGTGCGGTCCTTGGTTCGGATGGTGAGCTGTCGCTTGTCACTAATCTGCTAGATCCCGTTACACATCATTGAATCGATGGAGTCGTCATGGTAGTACACGCACAGTAGTGGTAAAGCAGGTTTCCCAGACCACTATGTTTGGCGAGATGCCTCTCCTATTACCATCAGTTGCCATCTCGTCTGTTTAACTCGTCTACTAGCTATTCGTGCTAACCAGCCTCCACATTCCAGGGCCGTATGGACAACATCCGCCAGAGAGGGGAAAATTTTCGTATCATGTCTCTTCTGCAAATATGGATTGAAATGCCTGTGTGAAGCAGAGTGGCTTGCATACTGCCCTGCCGTCATTCCTCAGGTGACCGCTCGGCCGAAATATATGTATTAATATAGGTGGCTTGCTGCTGAGAGGCGCTGGAAAACGGGTGATTTTTCTTGGTCATCCAAGCCACCCTGATTTCTAACCTGAATATTGGCACCGAAAAGCAATGAAGCAGGCGAGACATTTTCAATTCACTATAGAGGTAAACTTTGGATAGAGAGATATGGAAGACTTGCAACGGAGATGCGGACATTTCAATATAGATGCAGGGTCACGAGAGTTTTCCCAAGAGAAAACCATGCGGCTGATGTTACAGCGGAGAAACGCTTGGCCTCGTGGTCTGGAAAAGTTATACGACCAGCTCTCCCTTGCGTCCACCTCAGTCCAAATCGTCCGAAACAGTTCACCTGTTGAATTATACCCATAAACAAAAGAGACAAGACATTGGAAAACTGTGGCGGTGTCGGAAGCTGCCTTTTTGACGTGTCATTTGCGGCTGATGCGAGTATTCAGTCCGGTTTATGTGTCTCACCGTTCGATAGAGTTTCGAGACGTTTACTTATGAGGGAATGCTGAATAGTACTTCCGCTGGGAGTCTAGGCTAGCCTTGAGTGTAGAGTGAGCAGATGCTACCAAACCTAATCATTGATTAGAAGGTACACTAACAATCGTAGCAAGCATTCTAGCAAGATCTATCTATATTTAGCATATGCTTTTAGTTTTCGTCTTAGGTATTCATGACGTTGAATCACACGGCAAAGTGCTTTAAAATCCTGGTATATATTTGGACTACGAGGCTCACTCTTCTATTCTGTATTGCTTGGCTCAAACACTCTCTAACTACTCCCACGTGGGGGGAAAAGACCCGATCAAAGGCGTCACAGGTGGTAAGCCGTACATCCTCGCCCACGTCATCCTTCTCCCCTGGTCGCATTACCCTCACCAGTATCATCCGAAATTAAATTAAGGCGGATATGTAAAATCCTCAAGGCCTGGTTAGACAAGGTGTGTGCGAACAGTAGTTCAAGAGATATGACAAGGCTTAAGAACCTAAGATATAGTCCAAACCAGCCCCCTGGGGGGCTCCATATAAACACACACTATCTTGATCTTACACTAGTGATCCAGGCGATTTATGCCCAGAGGCTTCCTTTATTCCGCCCTCAGTCTGGGCACGGAAAAGCTAAGTCATAACGATGGCAGGGTAACGGCAAGTTCCCACTTCCATGGACTTAATTTTCACGCGAGGAGATCGTGAGAAGATGCGGTGTGGAGATTAATTCAATGCGTCCAGCGTCACATTCGATCACCATGAATCCTGCCTTCTCAACACCCCGGGTGCTTTCTTGAGCGTTTAGGGGATAGTTTACAGAGACAACAGTGATTTGAATAAGCTTGTATTGCAACGTACCGATCTATCTGGGCTCAGTTGGCCACAAATCTGCAGGCCCTGCCAGGGTACTTTCAAGTCAACAGGTTTGTCACGTTCACCTTCCTGCAATGGGTAGGTACTCTGATGATGCCTGTTCATCGTTTGTCCCGCCAGACGTCGGGCACTGAAATCTGTTGTTCTGGGGCATTTTGCATGAGCTAAGACTAAGAAGGAATTCAACGCCCTGCCAGTCTAGAACCATCGATAGAAACACGCCTGCTTATTGTATGTAAGACACAACAACCTCGCCCCAATGAGTTGCCGCGTGTGACAATGACTGGGTAAATTCACCCTTAGCTTCGATCTATGCGTGGTACAGCAGCAGCGTCCACAATGCCTAAGCAAGAAAATGAAGCATGCAACGAGATGACCTCTATCTATACTCCGCTCATGGAAGTTAGGCCACGACCCGGCAACTAACCTAACCTAGCAAACTCTAGTCCCAATGCGAGTGTCATGGTTCTCTCAGTCCTATATCTCGATTGGTCTGGCCATCACTGCTGATTTTCAACCCACAGCTGCATGCTATACTAACAACTGCAATTAGCAATCCAACAACTAATACACGTGGACACCACCCTGATTCTTCTTGCATCTCGATTAGTCTAGTGGCTTATTCTCGACCCATAGCTGCATGCCATGCTGTTTAATAATTGCAATCAGCACTCCTGACATCCATGCAGACACCAACCCTGGTACTTTCCTGCATCTCGATTGGTCTAGTGGTGAGGATACCTGCTTGTCATTCATCAGATGATACGTAATCCACGATCGTGGACATTAGTAGCCATCTCAAGAGCGAGCCGCAGGTGGCCGGGGTTCGATTCCCCGATCGAGAGTCAGTCAAGAGTGTCATCCTTTTTTGACAATTGTCTCTTCATTCCCCTTCTCTGGTTCCTTTTTATTGAATTCTCCCTAAGCGGTTTTCGGCTTTCGATATCACAGATTAGAGAGATAAGTGCTGAATTGCGGATCTTGGGTTTTTGTTGTACGACCGAAGGTATTACCTCTTGTATATGGATAGAATATGTGACCATTTACCTTGCGTAGTCGGCATTCTCAATCATATCAAGACAAATCTAGAATTGCAAAGAAATGTAAGTAGACTTTACCTATTTGGGGTCGGGTGAGCACGACGTCGCTGAGTCGAGTGGCAAAAGACATAAGCCAGAGGGAATCTAGAGGCCATTATCGTAACATAATGTTGCGCACGGACATAGACGACTCGCCTGAGGAAGGATGAATCAGCGGGAATATACTTGAATGTGTTACATCGAGAACACAGTAATCGCCCCCTCAACTATTTGATCACGAGGGGGTTAATTTCTACAAGCAAAATCTACCTCCCGTGGATACCCCTTCGTCGTTTAGGGCGCCATTGGGAATGGTTTGACAGCCCCACGTGCTTTCGACTTTGATTTTTAGGATGTCTTGTATTCTCGATATAGATAAAGATAGCTCTAGACACATATACCATCCAATATACCAACCAACCTTTCTTCATCCTCCTCTCACTACTTCTCCTTAGCAAGTGAAAACAGACGGGCCGGCAGGCTGGTAGGTGTTGCCACCGTTATTGTAGATATTGATGAGTAGACCAGGGTCAGTATTCTTGTAGGCGCCGGGAAAGGAGACGAGGTTTGACGGCGTCTTGGAACCGGAACCACCGGAGACAGTGATCTGAGCACACGAGATGTAGAACTGGGCGCCGTTTGCGGAGCTCGCGCTGCATTTGAAATGTGTGTTAGCTATCTGTAGAGTCTTGCCAATAATCTTATGGATTTTTGCCTCGTGATAACGCGGGCTGGTGGTTGCTAGATAGGTTTTAAAGGGAAGTAAGCTGGGGATGATAGAAATGAAGAACGGGAAAAGTGTAGAGTGGAAGGCGAAAATATGGGGGACTAGGGGTTAGAGGAGGGGACCTTTTCCATCCAGGAGGGAGAAAATAACCTGAATATAAGCAACAAGAGCGTAGGATGTAGACTAACCTATGAAGGGCAACATGCTCGATGCGGAAGAGGTACTACAACACTCGGATCAGTAATTGCCATGCTGAGCGTGATCTAGCGGGTTCCGAAACAGGGCAGAACGGGAAGAAGAATATGGCTCCGAGAATACTCACATCACCATTAGCCAGACACTGCGGAATAGTGAAGCCAACCTGGGATTTTCCTGTGTGGACAACACAAGTCAGTACGTTTGCAGTAAAATGCCTAATCACTCTTGCCTCTTTCTCTGGCCCCCACACCAAATTTTAGGATTATCAACTGCAAACCAAACAAGAAGACTCACCATTCGATGGCCAAGTATACTGTCCACCACTAACAGACGGCATATCCTGGAAGACCTTAAACCAGACCGCGCCCTTGCCATCCCACGTGGCGGCAGTCTGACCGCTGGGGACCTTTGCCATGTACGCGGACAACGCGCCCGGGTGGTAGATGTTCGGCGCCGCTTGCCAGGTTATCTGGCCGCCGGCGTTAACCGTGGTGATGTCGGGTGCGCCGCCGGGGGCCCGTTCGTAGCATCGGATCGCATCGCTTGCCACGTCCGTCACAGGCCCGTTGCTCTGGAAGTTGGCCGTCTATTTGGAAACAATGATGTTAGAAATGGGCATCGACGAAGGATGTGGAGTGTTTCGTGAGCTTGTTAAGGCAACAACAGGAGTAGCAATATCCCTGGTTAAGCAAGCGCTTACTCTCGAGGTACGTTGAGAACAAGGATGAATGAGTCTGGAATACTAACCTGGCGTACCGACGACCAGTCCGACGTTCCGGCAAGTTTGGGGAAGGTGTCTGAACAGTTTATGAATATGACGAGGAACAACAGGAGTATACAGTCGGGGCGCTTAGGTATATATTATGAGAACATGAAATCTCCAAGAGACACTAAACTATGAGTAGAGTCTTGAATAGAGATGAAGATGGTGCAGAACACCGGTGTAATGACGAATAGCACAAGTTCGATATATACATACAATGAGGAGCGGCCTGGATGGCGCCAACAAAGAACGCGAGTACTCCCGTGGCCTTCATGTTCGATACCAATTCAATAACAACGATCGAACGTGAAATTGCGAAATCTTGGCTTGATAGGCCGCCTATTCTTGTAGCCTGCTTGTGGGGACGACAGCCTTTTTGGAGATGTTGACGAGACAGAAATAAGTCCAACAAAAATGGTTCACACAAACTAAGGAATACCTATTGCTATCCTAACGATGGAATTATAAACCCAAATGCAGGAGGGAAAGGGCAACAAGCAACAAGCAAGCCATCATCTAGAACCGAAAGGCGTCATACCAGCATATAATGCCAAGATGGAAAGAGAATCTGAGCGGAATGTGAGTTGCGAGAACCGGGTAAATGGAGCTGGGCCGGATATATTGTGTGCCTATTTAGAAGTGCCATCTTGAATAACCTTATCCACTCCAGAAGTTCCTGATGTGGCCAGGACTCGGCAGAGGTGGAAAGAAGCAAATGAAAGCCGGAAACTATATGCCGTTGCAAGGATCCTCATGTTTGACATCTTGTTGAGTCGACCACTGGTTAACATGAGGAATATTCACCACCACCAAAGCTAGTGTCACGAGTTGGGGGAATGATATTAAGAAGCGTTCTTATGCTACCTAAGCTGTCTGATTTGCCTCCTAGTGAGTGCAGCTGGGACAAGGGAATCTACATGAACATGGAAGACTTTGGAAGTCAATATGATGTAGCTTAGCAGTTCCAATCTAGAATCGGGTCAGCGAGTTCCACAGCCCATGTCCTGCAGGCATGTTAACAGGCAAGGCTGCCAGTTATTTCCTCAAGAGGGGCCCTGAAACATAGAACAAATGCTGTGCCTCTTCTCAAGCTAAGGTAGAGTTGTCCTTAGAAACCTAGAGGACCTTGTCACATCTCTTGACGAAATCAAAGGAACAATGACACGTGCATATCTCGGCGAAGAGATGCACGACTTGAAGAAAGCCGATATTACCATGTCTAATCAGCCAAACCCTCTAGATAACGCCGTTTGTGCTTTTGGGAATGAAGATGACCTCAACAATCCCACGAGCATTGCTATGTCGTAATGAAAATTCGGGATCTTGGAGGCACCTGTAGAAGAATTCAATCACCATCGTCGGTTACCAAGAGGCATAGCGTTTGCACCGCCGGCACCGGCACCGGCACCGCCACCGCCGCCGCCGCCGCCACCTAAAGATTTGGTTAATTTTGACTCATAATAGCAAGAGTATGAATGAAACCTACCACGATGGCCGCCACGTCCGTAACCACGACCGCCATATCGGCCGCCACCGCCGCCTCCACCATATCGCGCCATCTCGGCTAATCTTGGGTCAACTTGTTGCTTAGCTTCCTGAAGAACGGAAACGAGATCACGAGCCTGCTTCGAGTCTGATAATGTGGGTTAGCCTAACTTCAAGAGCGTAGAGTGGAGTGATGAGGCATACTGTCAGTAGTAAAGAATGTAATGGCGGTACCCTTGGCGCCAGCGCGGCCAGTACGGCCAATACGATGAATGTAGTCCTCCGAGTTGTTCGGATAATCATAGTTGATCACATGAGTGATGTTGCGCACATCTTTATCACAAAAGGTTAGCTCTAGAAAACGAGTTGCTATGAAGCAAGTCCCAGCGGTAGACAAAGGTGCCATAAGCATATTGCTCCGTGCTTTCTCCATCGAGAATGGGGCTGTCTGTTGCATCAACACTGTCAATCTGGAATTGATCCCAATAGTCTGGTCCGGGTCCTCAGGATTCGGGAATCTTAGAGACAGCTTGACAGAATCAAGAAATGCTCAACTTCGCCTAGCTGTACCACAGCACATCAGGTACAAAGGCGAAACATCGACACGGCCCTTAGGCCATACCATCGATCCCGATCATCCGGGGGGAAGGAGAACCACGAGACATGATTAGGCCAGAAATATGTGCGCAATCAAGAAAGCCCCTAGACGTCACAGTCAAGCACATCGGATATAACTCTGCTGGAAGTTGTGGGGACGGGACAGGGTTGGGGGAATGTTAATCATACCAATACCACGGGAAGCCACGTCGGTGGCAACCATGATGGGACTCTTGTTGGTCTTGAATTGGTCCAGGACCCAATCACGCTCGTTCTGTTGTTTGTCGCCGTGTATCGCTGCAAACGTATTAGTGACAGGATTTATATCGCAAGGTTGAAACGTACAAAGTGCTGGCCAGCCATCCTGGCGGAGAAATCTTGTGATTTCATCGGCAACACGTTTTGTTCCCACAAAGATGAGACTTTTGTTCTCCTTGTTGTCCATGATCTTCTCCAAGTGCTTGATCATACGATCACGCTTCTCACCCTCAGAAACCACTTCGACAACCTGGGTAATACGATGGTTTGCAGAAAGATCCATCGAACCAATGTTGACTTGAATGAAGTCGGTCTGGAACTCGGAGGCTAGAGCTCGAACTTCCTTAGGCCAAGTGGCAGACCACATGAGTGTCTGACGGTCGGGTCGAATTTGGCCAATAATTTTTCGGATTTGTGGTTCGAAACCCATGTCAAGCATACGATCAGCCTCGTCAAGAACTAGGTACGTGACGCGGCGAAGATTTGTTTTGCCGCCTTCGAGCATGTCAATCAAACGGCCGGGGGTGGCAATGCAGACTTCGACTCCCTTAGACAGATCTCGAATCTGAGGACCACGAGGAACACCACCGTAGACACATGTGTTGCGAATTCGGGACGATTTGCCAAACTTGGTAATCTCCTGTTGAATTTGAACAGCCAACTCTCTTGTAGGGGCCAGCACAAGGACAATGGGACCATCGCCAGGTGCGAGAAGGGGTTGGGCGTTGATGTGAACAATGGCGGGAAGGCAGTACGTAAGTGTCTTTCCGGAGCCTGTCTCGGCAATACCGACAACATCGCGACCGGAAAGAGCCATCGGCCAACCTTGGGACTGAATGGCGGTAGGGGCAGGGAAGCCCTGGGCCTTGACCTCATCCATGACATATCTGGGGAAACCAGCTTCGTCGAAAGTCTCGACGGGTTTGGGGACGTCTGAACCGGCGATGGTAATCTGGTGATCGCGTCGGAATCGGTCAACCTCGCTGCTGGGTCGTTGGGCAACCGCGTCGTCCTCCTTGTAGAACGACTTGTCGAACTTGGGGAGTTTATTGAGGTCTAGAACTTGGGGTTAGTGTGATGATGGTGCATGGCATCTCGAGCAGACATACCCCACGAAGGCTTGCTAAGACCGGCACCAAGGTTGCTCATTCGGTCACCGCCACCACCGCCTCCACCACCATAGCCGCCGCCGCCGCCGCCGTAACCGCCACCACCACCGTAGTTGCTAGAATGTCCATTGTGCCTGGTTGCAGCGGTCAGCATTGCCCATGTCAAGCAAGTCGAGAAGACCACGTCAATTCAGACGTGGCGGAAAAGTTGATGGTAAACCAGGATGATCGTGGCGCATGCGGCCAATGAGCAGAGCCCCAAAGAAGGGGAAAAATAAAACGCGTATTGCTTACCCGTGGCCGTTGTAATCATGACGACCACCACCAGAGCGGTAGTCGTTTCCGTAACCACCGCCGCCGCTGCCGCCGCCGCCGCCGCGCGAGCCGTAGCCACTACCACCGTAAGACATGGTCCTGTTGATGGGTATAGGTTGTTTGTTGTTGTTGCGAGTCGGTAATGAGGCAGATATGCAGGCGAGTCCAACGAAGTACAGCGCGCGAACAGAATAACTACGCAGGAAGGGGGTTAAAATAAAGGCCTCTCTCGAGTGTGAAGAACGAATGCAGGAGTGCGACCTGCAAAAATGAGCGGGATATGGGAGCGGGATGTGATTCTGGATGTAAGATGGTGAGATGGGATATTGTTGATTAGGAGGAGAGAGATAGGAATGTCTCTCCTGCTGGGTTGTATTGTATTGATCGAGGCAAAGAAAATTCACTGCCAGTCAATTTTTTTTGGCACTAAGGCAGGCTTGCCCCACATTATGGGATGGGCTGGCCAACAAATGCGGTTAAGTTGGCACGCTACCTAAAGTACCTACCGTACTACACACTACACGAGCAACAAAAGAAAAGTTGGACAATGGCCTGTGCGCAGAGCTGCTGACAAAGGCAGGTACGTATACGTACCGATATGAGGTCCTATCAGGCACCGATGAGCCGATAAGCCGTTCTTCTGCCCGTACTTACTTATCTAGGAGATGTTGATTGCGGCACATTTAAGTGCCCACGTTATTGGTTGTGATAGTAAGTAAAAGTGATCTTCTATCTAACCTATGGTCCCTCAAACTACCTAGGTATATTATAATACCGTGAATGAACGGCCTTATTTTGTGAGGGAGAAGAGAGAAGTCAGTCAATGACTTGGGTTAACATAAGATGGATTAGATCGAGGTCTTTAAATTCGGTACCTTATCCGAGTCCCAGTCCTCTTTCTATGCTTCGTCTCCCTATGGTTTCTCCTTGCTTTTTCTTCAGCTCTATCATGATGTTGTTTATATCCCCCAGACCCCCAAGCCCATCATCAAGCAGACGGGAACATCTCCCAGAATCCAATCTCCATCTGCTGCCATGTCAGCAACCAGCCCATGAATGCCCCAGGCAAAGATCCTATATCCCGCCCCCTTCGTCAACATGTGTGAAGATGTATCTTACCTTCGTCGCGTGAATAAATATCTTAACAAGCTCCTCGATCCTAGAAGGGGAAAGCAGAACAGCATGTCTTTCCATGAGCTCTGCATTATCATCACGTATGTCAATAACGGTCGCCCCTTTCCTATTCTCGCCCATCTTCTCAATGCAACATTCTGCCGTAGAGGGATTAGAGACTGGGGATGACTTACCGCATCCTGTTTGAACAGCCTGCACATAGTCGTCTGCAACATAATTAAGGATCCAAGGCCAGTACTGCAATATCCAGCATCAGTGCCCGCCCCTTCAGCCATCTTGAGGGGGGGGGAGTAGAAGGAGTCATCAGAGCACGACGCCGGCCCTCACAAGAGCCCTCGGTGTCTCAACATAGGTAGGAGTACGCAAGTACAAATGACCATAAATTCACTTACCGTATTTCCTTCAGTCTTTGTGCGTGGATCGGCATGCAACTGCTTCGCAATGGCGCCGTAGCCTAGCAGGCAGGGCGCTAGGGAGACCTGGAGGCCGAGCCAGTCTTCAGACTGCCCGATATCCAAAACATATCTCGTGTAAGCCGTACAGGCTGTAAATTAATCGAAAGAATCTACTTGTTAGCAAGTGACTTACTACCTAACCTAGGGCAATAGCCGTATGTGCCTTGGAGGTAAGGCGTCGTTACGTACCTTGATGTTCCTCTGTCGCTTCGATCTCCTCCATCTCAATGCCAAAGCTCTTGCAATAGTCAACGTGTAACTCCATCTCGGTGTGAATATGCTGGACGAGCTTCGCTCCCTAGGTCAAGAGGTAAGAAGAAAAAATTAGCATTTCCCTCACTAATGCGCAATCTTTCCTCTCCGCTCTCGTTAATATCGTCGACGTACAGCTGCGATGTCCCGAATATTCTTTGCCTTATACGACGCGAGGGCGTTTGCACGCGCAAAGTGTACAAGGTACAAGTAATCCTGGATGAGATACTTCTTGAACGATTCAAGCGGTAGCTTGCCATTCCCGAGCCCGAGCACGAAGGGGTGGTTGATGTAGAGATGCCACACGGGGGCGACGTCCCGGCGAGAAAGCAACCATTCCACAAACCGTCCTCTTGGTACAATTAGCGTACAACAAGAAGAAGGAAAGGAAGAAATGAACATGTCTCATGAAGTGCCAAATCCCAGAAGGAACTCACGGAGCAAAAGGCAACATATACGTCGAGTGGAAGTGATTAAGCGGGCCATGACCCCTCCCATAGCCCGGCGCGGTTCGGATAGCAGCCTCAACATACCGGCACGCAGCGCGCACGGCTTCGACAGTCGGCATTTCCATGGAAAGGTTAGCAGCGATGGCGGCAGCGAGCGAGCAACCGGTGCCATGCGTGTTCCTGGAATCGACATGTGGGCTTTCGATCCTAGTGACGTCTCCGTCAGGTCCGAGGAGGACGTCGACGACGATCTCTCTCTCCTCAGGCGAAGCAGCAGCGATGCCGTTTTTCTTGAAGGGGACGTGCCCACCCTTAACGAGCACCCACCGAGGACCGAGGGCGCAGAGCTTCCTCGCCAGATCCTCTAGATCCTCGGGGCGCCGGACATCCCCGGCTGCCTCGCCGGCGTTCGTGAGCAGAAGTTTGGCCTCTGGTATATTCGGCGTCAGGATGAAGGTCAGGGGCAGTAGAAGCGTGCGCAATTCAGTAACGGCTTTTGCGGGGAGGAGTTGGGCGCCCGTAGTAGCCACCATAACCTTCGTAAGCAATGTTCAGCTGTATTCGGTCTCGAGAATGCTCGCCGTAATATAGGGGGTTTGATCTGCGGGTTTCCTGCTTACCGGGTCCAAAACTAGCTTGTTGACTTTGTAGTCGACTAGTGCCTGAGAAAGCATCTCGATGGTGGCCGCTGAGCCCAACATTCCTGCATCCATCAGTAGCATCAGACATGCAGTCAAAGTCAAAGCCAAAGATAACAGCTCAGCATACCGGTCTTGACAACTCTGGGCGGGATGTCTCTGAACACAGCATCGATTTGTTTTCTCGTGAACTCGGGCGGAATCTGATGGATGTCGTCGACACCCATGGTATTCTGGGCCGTCAGCGCCGTCGTGGCCGTCATGGCGTAGCAGCCATGAGCGGCGATGACCTTCTGGTCTGCTTCAAGGCCCCTGTCAATATGTCCCATCAGTTCAAATACCCCGAATATTGGTCGAGTATTAATTTCATCTCGTCCTCCTGGTAAGAGAAGTAATATCTCGTGAGACTAGCAACTTACGCGCCACCGGATGAGTCGCTACCCGCGACGACGAGGATCGTCTTGTCTGTCATTTTGTCAATGACCCGCAGCGCAGTTATCTACTATTTCTCTACTTGAAAAGACAAGCAAATAATGGCTTTCGGTTCAACGGCAGCCCGGAGCGTCAAGAAGTCCGATCATGAGAAGTGATGTTATATAAACGAAGTGGGGTTGCTAATAGGTACCTAAACGTCGCTTAATTATCTAACCAGCAGGTATGGTTTCACAAACCTAAAATTTACAGCATTGCCTACCCGAGTATTTTTCGCGCTGATTAGGAGAAACATACTTGATTTCTCTAGAGACGCTTTGGCCCACAAGTGCTCGCACGAGAGCATGCTTTTTCTTTCTTTGTAAGCCTTAAGGTGCCTCCATTGACGTCGCTCTCCTCTCATTCAACGAAACTAGATGGCAGGGCAAGGTGACGCCTTGGCGTTCCCAAAATTATCGGTAGAAACACTTTGTTAAGTAGGTACTGGCATCGCCTATCTGGTGAGATTCAACGATAATTGTATAGTTCATGGGATGGGTATAGTGCACCCGACCAAATCCTTAGGAAACCCCAGCCCCCAACAACTCCTTGATTGTTCAGCCGAGCTTCCTCCCGATTGGAAAGTTACGATCCTTAACGCCGGATTATTCCAATGGAATACGAACTAATGACCATGCTGTGAAATATAAGCCACCTATGTGAGACCCCTGCTGTGACGTCCCCCAGATCATGTCGCGTTTGGTATCATACAAAGGATCTCAGGAGATCCTCTAACTCATATCCAACTGATGTTCTCAACCAGTTGCTGAGCGTCCTGCTATATCGATGATTGAGATGGTTTCGCTGTTGTTATCTCCAAGTCGGCTGGGTCACTAATACTTCTTTGTCTCTCTGTTCGCTGCTCGTCTCCTGAATTGATGTCTCCCTCGTCGCTACTGTCTTCTCCGTAGATGATATGCCGCAACACATCCTTGTCAAAAAGCTCTATGATTAAGTGCCGGTCTGCAAGCTTGTAATGGTGGCCCTCTAAAAGCCCCAAGACACGGCGAAACATGGCAGGTTGCCGGAAGCCGGGCACTTTCTGATGCCTCAATTGATGCAATTCAACCCTAGCCTTCTTGTAGAGAATCATATCACCTAGCTCCACCTCAATAAGCTCCAGAATTCGTTTGTTCGTATCGTCAGCTTCGTCGACAATAACTGACGCAGGACGGTCGATTGTGGTTTGAGTATCTGGCAATTTAATTGATAATGGAATCTCATGCTTCCAAGGTTGATACGATAAAAACCTGGAAAGATCATTAGGAATGCAGAGCCCGAAAGATTTCCCAAGCAATGTGGTGTTGGATAACCAACCATACTCGGAGAGAATCTCCAGGCCATGCACCGATCTTGAGATTAAACCTAAGACGAAAAAGGCGGTGCCCCGGAGACTCATCACATCATGAGCTCTCGCGATCTGCACAATTCTTTCAACAACATCGGTCGACTCAAGAAATGGGGCCCCCAACTCCATGGAACCGACGTTTCCCACAGCCCATAAACAGCCTTTCACCTTTGTAATAAGTTCCGGGTCGTCTGATTGCATGCCGTGCTCGCGAATGGTAGAAGCAAACTCTTGGAAGTGACCCTTATCTTCGAGCAACTGACAACCCTCTTTGGTGCGTGTCAGTTCACGGTAAAAGTGTGGTGGTATCTGGCTATCGTGTTCCCCATCCACATCCACATCCTCATACATGCTTAGGCGGTTCGGGTGGTCGTCGGCACTCTCAAAAAACGAACGTGCAAGACTTGCTTCGATAAGACTAACATATGTGTCGTTGCGACCCAAGAACCAATCGTCCATCTCATTGCTGATATAGTCTAACCCATCAAGATAATGGTAGCCAATCGAGGTTGAGAGAAAGCGTAGAAGTAATGGAGCGCCGATCTCTCCCAGGTGATCGAGAGCTGGCCGACATTCCACAATGTATTCCAGTAATGGCTTGCTATTGCAAGCTTTCTCTAGGATTTTGACAGCAGTAGCGCATACTTCAACTTCTGGATCATAGAGCTGGGTGACTAACAACTGGATTGCCCATTTGGCGTCTGAAATGATTTGTCCAGAAGAAGCGATTCGTTGTGATATGGCATATTTCCGGAGGACGTTGGTGGCATGAATTCGCATATCTTTGGTGCCAGCTGTGAGGGCTTTGGATAGCAAAACCCGAGGATGCCCTTGTAGACTATAATCGAGATTGGAGAGAATCAACTTAATAAGATCAGGACGTTGCTTAAAGTCGATGATGTGATACATCATGTTGAATATGCGCCATCGCTCGAGCATCTGAAATCCTTTCGGATCACTGCTAAGAACGCCTAACATGGGAAAGTAGCCTCCACAAAGCGTATCCGTCAAACGGTCTCTTGCAAACATTGGATATTGGGCAGTAAGACCGCTCGTCTGCTTTGGTTAGTAGACCTTCGGCATTAGGGCATGATGCAGTTGCGGTTCTTACCGGATCGCACTGAGCTAGGCATTCAGCGATCTGCCTTAGTAGCTTATTGTCTGTGAGGTATCGTACGCCCTCCGGTGTTTGTAAGAGCGTGTGCATCAAAGCACACCCGACTCTAACATACTTTTGCGTGTTGCGTGTACTCGGAAATTCAGAAAACCTAAACTTGAACGGACGATAGAATCCTATTACGCTTTTGATAAATTTTGATGCTTTGATTGCCTCTTCTAAGCGCTTGCTGTTGGTCAAGGGACCTTCAATGAGCTTGAGCATGATATCCCACTTCCATTTGGCAGGATTGGAACTACTGAGGACGCCTGAGTCGAGTAAGAGTTGGCGAAAGGTAGTATCATCAGTATTGACCGAGTTACTGTGTTTGTGTGCGTCCTCTAAGGAGTTGGCCATTTCTGCCGCCCCCGTAGAAGACAGGCCACTAGCGGTGTATCCGGAGGCGGATGATCGATGAAGTGTCCGGCTAACACTGCTAATTTGATAGACAATTCCGGTGGCATTGAAGCGACCCTCGTCGTCAAATTTAGCAGCGGCCGAGAAGAGTTCTGGCAGTAATTGGAGCTCACTACTCCAAGAAGGTGGGAGAATCCGACTGGCAAGCTTCAATGTTTCCCCAATCAGTAATGTGGACTTGCGCTTCAACATAGGATCCTCCGCATGTTGTGCTACTTCTAGTAAATTTGGCATCAAGCCCGATTTAATGAAGATAGCTAGAAGAAGAGCAGTGTAGTGTTCAACAAAATTCTGTTCCATGCCCTCATCTTCGTAAGCTGCGTCACCTTTGTTGGGGACAGTTGATTTCAGGGTTGCGACTCTTCCATAGGTAGTCAGACGGCGCCCCGCGAGATATGAAGTTGCCCAGGACGGTGGTTTGATCCGCAGAAGGGAATAGAGCAAATCGAGAATCGTATCTCGAATGGTATTGTTTGGTAGCATTAAACTTGCGATCAAGGATTTTATCGCCCGAAAGTTAAACAGAGACAAACTCATGAGACCGGACCACGTCTTTAGTGCTAGAGAGATAGCCTTAGCGTTCTGTTTCACAACCCCTTCATACAAGAATAGACTGTCTGTGAAGGCTGTGAACATCACTTCCAGGTCATATCCTGCGCGGAGAAATTTGCGTGTTTGCGGCGCATCTAGTAGGAAGAGGAGCACGGCACAGAGAGACTCGGGGGACTTGTAAGTACCCTCACCAAGGGCTTCCGATATAGGCACCAGACCGCCGGCTGCGATGAGCAACGCAGGATCTCGAAGGAGGACTTCAGCAAGTGTTTCGATACATATTGGGCGCAGCCTATCCTCAGCATGCTCGGCTACCGAGACAATAGCCCGGATGAGCGCGCGTGATACTTCGCGAACACCATCTTTAACATCTAGGAAAGCACGAACGAATTTGAGTGCTTGTTCGCGTTCGACGTCGGCTTTTCGATCCTTAGCGAGTGAGACGACGACCATGTAGTCGGTATTCAAAGCGCGGATTTTCTTCAAAGACGCGAGGTCGGAGATGGCATATCGAAGCATTCGATACCCTGCTGCAACGACCTCACGGCTGCCACTAAGCAGAATGAACTGCATACGATCCCCGAAGATTGACCATACCAAGTCATACTTCAATGTAGGATACCTCTTGAAAAGGTCGACGAGATTATTTGCCCGCCCAACATAGTATTCCGGTGCCATACCCTCGACCTCCAGGGCTTGTAATATTTCAGCTAGAGCAAAAGTAGGAGACTCGGCCGGCTCGTCTGCATCAGAACCGACGCCACTTCTTGACGCGCTGGGAGGAGATCGTAGGCCGTTCTGGTAGAGACCGTCGTTTCGATTTCTGGCAGGCGTACCAGGCGCTACCTTAGTTCTTTGCGCATCGGTGATCTTTAGCCTGAGCTCCCTAATCCTTTGGTTAGAGGCAGTAAGCTCGGCCTCAACTCTATGGCGCTGGTCCTTGGTTTGTTTTGCCTTCTTAGTGTTCAAAGCCTCCAGCAGGTTCTCACTCCCTTCCTTGATCTTCAACTCGCGATTCAAGGAGTCCTTGAGCGCGTTGATGGTATGCTCCGCCACAGACTCGTCGCCTTCATCCAGCTTCTCTAGGTTGTAAACGTCGGCTCTCGAGCCAGATCGGGACTGTGTCATCTGGCTACGTAATTCGGAACTGAAAGAGCCTGGGGCAACGGAAGATGGGTTGAGAGACGCACCACGCGGCGCAAAGGAGACGGTGGAGGTGGATAGATTTCGTGTGGCGGCGGCATTCGCAGCGGGCGGCTGGAGGGTGCCATCTCGCTCGAGTCGTTCAACACTCGGTCGGGAGGGCGTCACAGAGGGATTTAGAGAGGCGGCAGGCTGGCCATTCAACGACTTCTGGGAGGGAGTCGCTGGGGTAGTTAACATGTTGGCGATCCCAACCAAATGCCCGCCGGGGACGTCAGTGCTAACGGTGGTTGCATAGATGGCTTTCGCAAGCGAGCGCTCGATCGCACAGAGGACAACTACTTGGGCAGCATGAGCAAGATGCAGGCGTCTCGGTCGCGAGGTGTGGACGGGTTATAGAGCCTCGACGGAGGCTGCGGTTTGCAAAGCTGAATGGGCGAACGAGCGATCGATGTGCACCAAACGACTGGGGTACGAAGACCCAGGCACGAGACTTGCAGAGAGAGACCTCTGGCCTCAGTAGTATGGGCTTGGTGAAAGATGCCCTGCCGGATTGTATTGTGAGGCGTAAAAGGGAGAGCAGCAGAGTCTGGAGGACTGGAGAGCCGAAGGTGACATGAACCGTGTCTATCCAAGCGCTCAACACCACTATCTAGACCGTAAGCATCGAGATAATGGTCTCGAGTCCAGTCTACCATAGACGCAGTCGCCAAGACGTCGTAGCTGGCCCGCGCCCAGCGATGTGGCTGACTTAGGGTGCTCCATAGTGTGTCTATACCAGGTATAGGTACTTTAGGTGTGCTTTAGGCACCCCCTTGGGGGCTGGTTAGCCCCCAACCCCTCAGCTGTGATTGGGGGTGGGGGGAGTATAATTGGGTTTGGGGTGACAGTGCCATGTTATCTGCCGTCTACCTAAGACATCAGGTTAGAGTAAGTACTACCTTATCGAGAACACATCTGTTACCGACTATCTGGACTACAGTCAGGTTTGTTCTCTCTCTGGACAAAGAAAATCTTCTAGGTTACCCACCTCGGTAATTGAGGGGATCATCGAAGCTTCACTCAACTATCATATTTTCACATAGTAGGTTCTGTTCTGGCAGCGATAGTATCACGAGTGGAATACTGTCATCTATTAGCGCTTTCACCATAACATAGGACTTGACGAGTGCTGGATCTAGGTAGGTATAGGTAGTTTGTGTCTTGTCGGATGTAAATGGGGGTTTGGTTTCTCGGAGAAGACCTTCTTTTACGACTCAGGTACTACGAGCATAACAAGAAATCAAAAAGCAGTCTAGAAACAGTGTATAGGAAAGATGGGCATGCTTGGGGAAATACTGGCTGTCATTCAACTAGCTCTAGTGATTAAAAAAAAACTGATCAAGATTTATTCGAAACGTCATGGGCTGCGCCCTTCATATATCTAAATTTCGTGGATCTAGAACATAACAAGGTTTTAGAACAAACGTGCTGTACTAACTTGTTCAGCCATCTATATTAAAAGGATCGCGAATTGATTCTTCTTCTCTTTTCCCCCTTCCCTGCCGTTAAACACACACAACACCATGAGTTTCGCTTTTGTATGACCGAAAATGAAACGCTGGCGAGTTTCGATTCACAGACTAAGCCCTGTCCGAGAAAACACCGCACTCACTAGTCATGTGCTTGCATAGGCCCCGATCCATCAAAAACAATAGGGGCATCAAAAAGGAAGAGAGAAGAAAAGACCGTTTGGGTTGAAATGCGAGAGAGAGAGAGGACAATAAAAAATAAAAAGACAAACGTAGAACATTGCGTAAGATAAAATAAAATAAAAAACAAGAAAAGAAAACAGAAACCTCCCGAATGTTATGAGATTGGGGTTTCCTCTGTCATTACATCGTGTGAAGCTGAGTTCGCAATGCTTGGGTATCGTTGATTTGATGTGTCGTAAGAGTAGTCGGAGTAGCGGTCATGGCCATCCAATGTGTGAGAGTGATGTCTATATCTCCTGAATCCAGATCTAAAGAGGTGAATTAGTATTGACCCGTCAAGGGGAAACTAGGAGGCAGGGTTGTATGATTATTGGTGCCGACGGTGATGATGATAGTGATGTTGGCGCTGTGGCTGTTGCGGAACTTACCTCCAGTTTCCCAATATCCTCCCGTTTTTTCCGCGCCGCGGACTTGACGCTCATCATAACCATTTCAAGGTCATCCTGGTCTCCCATGGTGATCATATCGGACTGCGGCGCATCCTCATCGCGCACCTTGATCTTGAAACGACGCCGCACGCCGAACTTCTCGCGCACCTTCTCCTCCAGGTCGGCAAACTCTATGGCTACTCCAATCATGATGTAGCGGACGTCCTCGGCATGCACCTTAACCCTGACCTTGCGAATATCCGGTCGCCTTGAGCCACCGCGTACCGAGCCAGTTGTCGAGGGCCCTGGCCGTCGGTTCGACACCATTTCGAAGTCCCCTTCGTCGAAGGAATCGTAGTCGCTGCCCTCTTCTTCTTCGATATATCTCTGCTGTGTCCGCCTGCTCCCTTGTGATCTGCGCACTCCGCCACTATTGCTGCCACCACTGTACATATCATAGACATCATCTGGATAGCCACCCTCATCTTCATTGTTTCGTGACCTTCTGTTCCTAGTCGGCTCGGCCCTCGAATAACTCCTTTGAGGGGGCGACCGCACCTCCGAAGCTGCTCTTGCAGGCATTCTGCGTTCACTCTGTGGGGAGCTCGTCTTTTCATATTTAGTGCTTCGCCCGTTTGAATCAGGAATGTTCAGTTTAGCAGGCATGGGTTTGGGTCCTCCATTGCGAACGGAAGCGCCCCGGCTCATGACCGCAGGTTTGTCATTCTCAGGGGGTGGTGTAGGGGGGAAGGCATTGCGACCATTGGGTGGCTCAGATTGCTGTCTTCTACTTTGCAGCCCGGGTTTCACGAGGTTCGTAGCTGCGAAGGAGATGTTGTCCGTGGGGCGATCGTCTTTCTCCATGGCTCTTCCTGCGTTTTTGATCTCGGATCCAGCGAAGCCCGTGAAGGCATTGGATCGGTCTGAGGCAGCTACTAGACGAGCTTTGCCAAGGTAGTCCTTCGTCTTCAAATTCCGAACCTTAGCTTCGTTAGGTCGGTACACCACGCCTACTGGTATCGAGAACACCGTATAACCCTAGATTTGTCAGCGCTGCACTGACTGAGCAAGTCATTATCGCATACCTCTGCCTCCTCTCTGATGGCCTCATCAATCACGTTGTGATCCTCAACCACCTTTTCCTTCACTGCATAGTTGAGATCCTGCATACCAGACTCCTTCTGTTGCAGATATATGTAGCAGAGACCCCGATTAAACAGTACCTCGCACGAGTACAGCTTGAATAGGAGGCCCAGTTGCGCATAATCGATCATGGTGTTTCCTCTCAAATAGAGCAGTGTATCGTTGAAGTTCGCCAGGGCTTCCTCGAAATCGCCGAGTAAGAAGTTCGATACACCTTGCTGGAAGTACGCAACCGCGAGGTACGAATCCAGTCGAATAGCTCTCTGGTAGCATTCAACCTATTACCACTGTTAGTATTTTGTAGCTAAAGGCTAAGATCTTTCACTCACAGCTTTCTCGTGTTCGCCAAGCGTGGCATGAATAACGCCCATATTAAACAAGATCTTGGACGTATCCGAGATGTTTTCGAATTCTCTCAGTGCGTCCTCGAATTCATTGTTGTCATATCGGCCCAGGGCCGATACCCATGTCTCTATCTCCTATCAGAGCATACAAGTTAGCACAAAAGACTAGTCTCCCCATGAAAGGAGCTTGACAGAATACTCACCTGCTTCAAAGACATTATCACTAAGATAGTGGTTCACGTAACTTATTCCGGCAGCTTTATCCAGAAAGCAGAAGGGCACGCTGGTACAGCGACCGCAATGCCGGAATATCGGTGTCGTCTCGTCGTCAATATCGTTGAATTATTATCTCTCTTGCTGGGCAAAAGACGAATACCTCTGTTTATAGAGGTCCGTGTTATTGTGCTGGACGAGTGCGTAAGGAAGAGATGCTGAGAGCGAGGGTCTACACAGTTTGGCCCTCCTTGTCTTTCTTCACTTGATCGACCTGTGTATAACTTGCCAAAGCCAATACTCCGGACCTGCCTTCTCGCGTTTGTCCAAAAAACTATCCCGTTGTATTCAAGGCTGGGAGCGTGCCGACGTCAGCGGGGCTCAAGATGAATAGGTTGTCAGCTGTAGAAGTGCACCCCCAAGTAAGCGGGAGGTTGGTGGGATATGTATGTAGCAATGCACGATGGCCCTGGCCCAGCAGTGAAATCGGGCGTATCGGGAACTAAGATGCTAGGGACTAATAATCCTTGATACCCCGTGCCGACAGAAAAAACTCGAGTGCGCTAGTTAGACCGACTAGAGGGGATATGTGCTGTCGAGAATGCAGTTGGTCCCAAGAATGAGTGGATTGGAAGAACAGCAACGGTGGTGAAAGTGGCCAGCGCCTACACAGACGGGAAATGAA
This sequence comes from Ustulina deusta, assembly GCA_023159155.1. Lineage (NCBI taxonomy): Eukaryota > Fungi > Ascomycota > Sordariomycetes > Xylariales > Xylariaceae > Ustulina > Ustulina deusta. The sequence continues at coordinate 2,879,698 of JAJNNX010000001.1, read as the reverse complement.
CGAGTGCGGAAAGGACAGTGGTGGTAGCTAATTAGGTAGCGTAGGGTTCAGGAAGGCAAGTTTGTGCCGAGTAGCAAAGACGGGACGAGACTGATGAATCGTCGGGCTCATCAAGGACCTGGAGTGGCTGGATGTCATGCAGTATGTATGCCGTGACCTGCCAGGCCGGGCCAGCGACTGCGGTATCTGCAACGCTAATTTAGGGCACGGAGTACCTGGGTCTACACTAGTCTAGCTCGTTGTCCAAGACCCAAAACGAAGTTGATTCCTGCCAGCAGGGGGTCGGATCGGGAGAGACAGGGGCAGGGGCCGCTTTGCAAGTCGCTGTCCACTACCTACCTATACTACTACCTACCGTACTGACCTGTATGTACACTACATTAAGTACGCACACCACAGAAGAGCTGGGGCCCTTGGCTAGCAGGATGGCTTGTGTTAGACGATTGTTAGACGACTTCAAGATCCTCTCCAGGGAGTGTAGTGTAGTGTGGGCAGAGCGCCTGGAAGTATGCGCACTACATTCGGCTGCTATAATATCTGGATTGCTTCCTCCGTGTTCCACGCTGGCCTTCCAGGCGTCTATTCTTAAACAAACAACTATCTTGGCCGCGATGCAGACATTGTGCGGCAGCCACAGGAGGATGATAGTCGCGATGTTATACAGCCCCTACTCGTATCAAGTCCAAAGGAATGAAGTTGAATCAATGGTTGGCAGGCTCAAGGGGCATTTGCATTGCCCACAGCCAGCCGCTCGGTCATTCGATCTGGGGCCACGTTATCCTACGGGAATGAATCATGATTTGATCAATGTCCCTGCGATAGATAGAGAGGCAGAAGGTCAAAGCTGCCTGATAACACGGACACCCAGTGCTCTATGATAAAGTCGAGAGGGTCGTCTTCGGGCTCGGAAGCCTTCGCAGAGAGGAATGCCTGCTTTGCTGCATGATTTCCCCAGCACGAAATGTGACATGGAACCTCAACAAACCAGGCCCTGCCATGCTCAGGCGCCAAGTGTTCCAAGACCATCAAGGGATGGCGGTGATTGGATAGCAGGTCTCAGCACGATGCGCGGTCTGGCACGCCAGGTGTTCCAGGGCGCGTAAATTACCAGCTAATGGCATTGGATAAATGCCCAATCCGGGCAAGGGCGCATCAGATTGGCTCCTCACGTTCCTTCCCCCACTCATCGATGGCTTGGGGGATAAAGTAGGTAGGTACACTAGGTAACTCTTCATATTACGACCCGTGGATATTCTACACTGCCCAACTACTGGTATATTGACAGTTGCTCCGTACTTCAAGAACAGCGGCGAGAAGAAACCTGCTTTTATCCTTTGGCCGTTCGAGAAATATGAGAAACATTGAGCCTGATATGTACGAATATGGGTGCTAGCACACCTCATCGGCTTTTATCATTTGTAGTTCCCTGCTTCTTTTGGTCATATTCTGTGATGCCTAGAAAGGAGTTCGTTTTAGAAACTGTCCGAGATTGCGGGCTCTTCTTCTTGACTTCAATTGGTCTTACCAAGAACCTAAGCGCCGACAACGTCAATAGTTTTCATGTGACTTTGTATGTGACTAGTAAAGCGAATTCCCATATTGTGCTACTTACGGCGAGGACAATGACAAAACAACTGGGGATCGAGTGTGACGAGATATCATAATGGATATACATGATTCGGGTCTAGTCGTACTATCCTCACCCAGACAACTTGACCACGTTGTTGGCATGCATTCCCCAACTTTGCCACACAGGTCATGTAAGCTATCTTCGTAGCATCTGCACGGTCCGGAGTGACGAGAATAGTGTACTAGTAGGTAAAGGATCCGCATGATCCTCCCGAAAACTAAATATGTGGTTTCTCGGGTGGTTAAGTTCATGGCCCATGGTGGTGGCTTGTAGTGTCAAGGCGACGGGTGCCTGGGAAGGATACGATCCTACGTATGCGGAGTGTCGGGAACATTCCTCTTTCTCTCCATGATGATTACAGCTGCAGCGTCGCAGCCGCCATGTTGATGTGATGAACTTCCATGCATCCGACCACTCGCTAGCCGTCGTTACATGCCTTGTGCACGCTGACGACAAGGTTGCAATCTTCAGCGGATCAACTAGGTACCTACCACGTATACGAAGATACCAGCACAACCCATTGGGACAACAAAACCCCCGATGCGGGACCTGACATGGGATCAGGATACATTTCGTCATCTGCTTTGTTTGACAAACTCATTAGCCAGCCTATACACTCAGTACATATAGACTACCTAGTGTACAATACATACATATAGTGTAGGCAGTGATGTATTAGTAAGAATTTGACAGGGACCCCTGTGTGACCCCTAGTGTAGGTATTCAGAGCTACCTAGCGATGCAAAGCTCACATGCGGCTCATCAGCTTATCGATGCATGGCTACTGTATGCTGTGCAGTGTCGTGTGCCTACCTAGGTATCTAGGTAGTGTAGGTTCGTCCCAGATTAGAGTATCACCAATGTCACTGCTAACTGGGGGGGCACTATCACAGTACACGTGTATAGTAGTCTAAATGAGGTCTCCAATACACAGAAGAGAAGGTAGGATTGATGCGGATTTGTATTCTCCGCCCAAAGCAATGTAACATCATAAGCAAAACAAACTACAGCTAGCTACTGTAAGTAAGGTAGGTTAAACGACCTTTCAATATCTTCCTGTGTCACACCACAATGCGCTTTACCGACGACAAATTTATCGTGATCGGATTTGTTGGGGAACTTTGGGTACTTGAGCAGAGGAATTCACATTTATCATGACTTGTCCGAATTAGGGAGAGAAAGTGGGCTTCGGCAGTGACCGGACCATGGGTATGTCTCCTCAAATGTCTGATGGTGCCAGATCCGGTCGCCGATATGTGGGCCGTTTGAAGATGTTTCGTCTCTGGGAATAGTTTTGCTTCAAACCAAGCCTCTCGCCTTCCTAGTGTATATCGTAACTGCAGATGTTTAGAGAAGCTTAGTGTAGGTCTACATCTTACCCACAACCGGGACTCGGCTCTCTCGCTCCATCAGCTTCCGCACAGCGTAGTCGTGACGTACACGTGCTGGTATCGGTTCGAACCCTTGGCTCCGCTTGACCGTGGACGTCGGCTTCCAAAACAGATCCTACGGCGGCTTCCATCGATCGTTTAAGAAAGCGCAGCTGCCTGATGGTCCCACGAAAATGGCCTGATAAAATGTGTGGTGCCATTGTTATGAGATATCACACGACGCCGTGAGAGAGAGAGTGAGAGAGAGAATCCGGCCACGGAGTTGCTGACACCACGGGTTGTTCACTTCCTCGCTCCTAGGTAGGTGTAGTGTAGATATACACTAGTCAGAAGCGTCATTCTTCTGCCTTCACATATAGCAATATGGGCTGCAAGGTCTCCAGGAATGATTTCGCGACGCATCCAATCTACCAGGTAGTGTAGATACATATATCCAAATGTCTTGTGTTTTCCTAAGATTGGTGACCAAGGATAGCGACGCCCTCACTCTGCCTCACCCAGATGGCGAATGGAATTTGATGAAATCAAAGCAAAATAAGCTCTCCTCTTCAGATCATTCCTTTCTTTACTTCATCCTTCCTCTCTTCCCAAAGTGTTTTTCCGGTGCAAGAGCAGACTGTTTTATCATTGTCCCACATTCCCGCGCTCCTGGCGATGACACCAACAAGGGTATTTTCGTCGTTCTTTAGTTCACTCTGGCCTTCTTCTTGATTCGACAGGACCATGGCGTGACCAATTACCTCCCAGACCTGAATGGGGTGGTCGAAAAAGACGGCACCGCGGCCATCCCCTCCTACTTCCACGGAACCTAGGACGCCTCGAGGTTGTGTCGTGCCACTGCCGCCGGTCCATATAGGACCTGTAGAAGTTGCTCCGAATTTGAGGTTGCCGTACTCTCGTATACTGGCGTTGTATCTTCCAGGTGCAACCCCACGCAGTGTCAAATCGATCAAGGTAGTAGTGGGGGACACTTGTACCATGCGAGCTAGACCCCTGACTTCTCTATCACTGATTGCCGAATCTGCCGTCGAGGCTTCAAGGTCCGACGCAGGTACCAATGCGTCACTACCTCTTTCGCTTCGATGATATGTCTCAAGGATACACACAGCTGCACCTGTTGATCATCATCCGAAGTGATTCCAGTCAGTCGGCTAATCATAAACACCAAGCGCGCACGTCGTTTCATAAGCGTATATAGTGGCATAGCGAATACGAGATGCGACTCAAAATCAAGGTGAACGAACAGCAAAACCAGACATAAAGGGATGCCTATGCCGCATGACGACGTCATGCCTCACTGCTGTGAGGGGCTGATGTGGGATAAATTCATTGGCAAAGGGAAATAGCAGGCCCAACTCACTGTTTGATGCTCCTGATCCTCGTAAAATTGCGTCTCGTCCCGTTGCCTCAATGGCGCTAACGATGGCAGACGGCGCCGCTGTTGGGACGAAGGATCTGATGTCAGCCACCGAACTGCTGGTAAATCTTCGGACGATGTGATCCTTTTGGGGAAATAAGAAGAACAAAGAAAAATCATGGAACGTGGGTATATTATTCCTTCCTTGCGCACGAAAAGGGCAGCAGGAGCAAGGAGCTATTCGCCCTCGGACGTTCTCATCTTACCAGTTCCTTGAACCGCGACTAGTTGATCCTTAAGATTGGCGTCGACATTGGTGATTCCATCAAGGCTGAATAGGGCGTCTGAAACGGACTTGACACAAGAGTCGCAAGTCATGTGCACAGCGAATAAGGTCTATATTTTTCGTTTGCATGTTTCATTAGCCTCACTTCTACGATGAGATGGGGATGTCCTAAGCGCCAACGCACCTCAAACGGGGTTTTGACTTTATTCTGCGTCATAGCGTTGGTGGGATGGAGAGTGGCAAGGAAACTGTTTTTGGGGGGTTGTTCTGATGTTGTCTGCCAAGGCTGTCTGTCACGGTGCAATGACTAAAAGCGTGGAACTGATACGAGGCCGAGAGCAAGAGCAGTGGTCACCGTTGCAAAAGATCGTAGAGAGATAGATATGAGGGATGATCTATTTGAACATTATATGCCTCGGAACAAAATAGTCTCAATTTTTGAAGCGTCCAAAAAGTGCCACTTACACGATAGCTACTAGGTATCTACCCACCTTATTATTATTGGGTGCTCAGTGCTGCTTTGAAATCGAGTTGCCAAAACCCGATGGGTCCGTCGAACTTGGTAGCAACAGGAGGAGCAAATGCTGCAATCAAGCTCTGAGTAGGTACCTAGGTACCTACCTATGTAAGTAGTGTATAAGGTGTGCTACCTACCTATCTAGTGCAACTGTAGACATGCTAGTTGGCGTCGTACTGTGGTGGGTGACTTGCGATCGTGCGGTACCTAAAAACCTAGCATAGCCTTGTAACCTACCTATGTTGGTAAGTAGGTAGGCATTATACTGGAAGGTACCACAAAGAGTGATCTAAATATTATCGATAAGACAACCTCCACGTGATTTTAGGACTAATATTGTCCTACGCCAACCACTTCTTGGCGTTCAAACCTCCAGAAGATTAGATCGTGACGACAACACAATGGGACGCTGACATTTTCCCAATTGACCTATTTGAACCGTCACGCCCGAACGACGTGCTTCCGATACATCTCCAGCGGTTGATTGATCGATTAGGGGAGGGAAGCTCCCTCGAGAACAGCCAACATGTCACAAACCATAGGGCTGGTAAGTGGCATTTCTCATCTGCCCCTTGGTACTCACACTCTCGAATCAGTGTTCGATACGTCGTTGTATATATGGACGCTTGGCCCAGAGATAATACTCACACACATATTTTATATATAGACGAAGCTCGCCTACTCGCGGGTATGGCACCAAATCTCCGCCTCGGCACCACACCCGACTCTCTCAACACAACCAAACATAACGCCGCCCTCACTAGGCCGTCTAGCCTCGCGCATTGCCATGATTCTGATGGGCAAGCACAAGCCAATCTGGGACCCCTCAACGGACTGCGGGGACTACGTAGTGGTGACGAACTGCGCCGCATTGCACGTGACGGGGCGCAAGATGTGGCAGAAGACGTACTACAGGCACAACACAAGGCCGGGCTCCCTGCGCTCTGTCACCATGGACGTCCTCATGGCGAAGCACGGTGGCGCCGAGATCCTGCGGAAGGCCGTCTCGGGCATGCTCCCCAAAAATCGACTGCGCGACAAGCGCCTCGCCCGCCTCAAGGCCTTCGAGGGCGACGCTCACCCTTATAAGAAGAATCTGTTGCGGTTTGGCGGTGTCCAGGTTGGGCACGAAGGCTGGGGCGAGGCGGTGAAGGCTATTCGGGCGGCTGATAGCCAGCGGTTATAGCACCTAGCTTTGGGAAGATTTTTCGACAAAGAGGGCAAAGACCTTGTACCAAAAAGGGTTACAACTCTGGCCTCGAGATCGGGCCATTCCAGCTACCTATTCAGGCGAGCCGGCCGTGTATATGTAATATCTATTTTGCGCCACAATGTGCACGCGTACAATAGAATAACTCGTGATATACAGACTAAGACAACATTGCAAGCAACGTCAGTAGTGGAGGAGATGCATAAAGTTTCGAGCAATACGGCGGATCCAAAGGAAAACGTTCATGACGTATGTAATCAGTGACGCTTAATAATGCATTATTAGAAATTCCTGAATTGCGTATCTAATATAGGCAATGCTATCATGGATCTGCGATGCAGCAGATATCGTAATCCGTTCCAACGTTACCGGCAAAGTCAGAGAACCCCCAATAATTATTATCCGAGTGAATGCATGTCCAGATATTAAGAAAGGGGGGAAAGATAGACGATATTAAGGGACGGTAGCCACCACACATGCGCCGTTTAGTCATGACTACAATACATGCCGAGGTGAGGCAACGGGTTTAGGGGGGGGAGGGAGGCTTAAGAACGAGTCACTTCGCACTTGATGAGACCATTAGGGCCTGATTGCGGAGCGTACACCTCGGCGTCCTTGCCGGTGTTCTGGAGGCCCTTGTGCCACGAGAGATCTGTGAGGAGGGCGGGGTTAGCATCTGATCGACCTGTGTAGGACGGCTTTTTCCACGTCCAAGGGCACGAGAAGAAGAAGGAGAGGGAAAACTCACTAATCTCGAAATAGTGCTTGTTAGGTAGCGCATAGGAGACGGAGGCAACCTCTGGCGCGGCCTCGAGGATCTTGTCGCACATCTTGTACATGGTGCTCTGGACCGAGGGGCTGTCTTCCTCGGCAAAGGTCTTCAGGGTGATGATGCGGGCATCGTCGAAGGCCTTGTCAAAGATGGCGAGGTTGCCGCGCAGGACCTGGAGGGAGGGGAAGGTCTTCCACTTCCAGGTGGCGTCGATCTCGGTCGACAGGATGCGGTCCCAGGTCTCGGGCAGCGTGGTGAACTCGTCGCGCACGAAGCCGTGGAACTGTGAGCCGGTGCTCTTGAGGACGAGGAGGCCGGCGAGCGAGCTGCGGATGTCGATGCCGTCGGCGCGCGACACCCGCACCTCGACGTTGCGTGTCTCGTCGCCGTCCCGGTAGAAGCTGTGCGGGTGCGGCTTGCCGTCGATGACCATCCGCGTCCACCGCTTCACCTCGATGTCGACGTTGGCTACGTCGATGTGCGAGTACGTGTCCAGGAAGTGCTGCCCCACGATGCTGGCGAACAGCTCGGGAGGGTCTACGGGGTGCTCCTTTGCCTTGATGTAGATGGTGTTCTTCATGGAATCCGTCGCCACGACGGGGCCGTTATCTGCCTTTGTGTACGAAGCCTCGATCTTGCCCTCGAGCAGGCAACACACGGTCATCTCCGTCACCTTGTGCGTTCCCGTCGCCTCATCCCGCTGGACCTTGCAGACGCGGACATTGTCCTTGCCGTATCGCGCTGAGCTGAGAGCAGGCATGGTGGCGAGGCGAGGTTGGAAATATAGATGGCAAAGGGATGTGAGGATTTCCACGATCAAGAAAAGGGGAACACCGCACCTCCTCCGCAAGCTCGAAGAGAACACAAGCTCTTATAGGCCAATGACTTCTCTACGACACAATCCCCGAGGAATAGATGGCCGGATGTGTAGTGGCAGACGAGGCGTACACAAGAGTTGACCTAGTGCGACGTGCCACGAGACTGAAGTGATGTTGTCTTGTGATTCACGAGGCAGCAATGCCGCGGGTGGAATGTGCAATTGGTGATTGGGTAGAAGAGGAGGAGGAGGAGGCGTGAAGTGGCAGAGAGACGGAATTATAGATGTCCGTTGCTACCTATCTATTTACGCGAGAAATACGAAGAATGATGGACCGGTACCTAGGTTAGGTTATAAGCAGTAGGTCCAGGTCGGGAGTGACGTTCTAAATAGAACGAGGCGGCGTCGCCATTTTATACTCGGTAGACACAGATGGGCGGGAGGTACGTCAACCAAGGTATCTCGCTCTACTAAGACCGATGGTTTGCCATCTTAACTCGTGGCTAATTGCCTCAGTCCGTCCCGAGATGGAATCGGATCACCAGTAGAATCTAGTCGACGTCAGAAATCACCTTCCCCATCCCCCATCCCCCATCCCTCATCCCTGGCTCCATAAGCCGTAGCCGCAAGGAAGAGCGAGAGGAACAGAGCTCCGAGATCCCTGCCATCGACAGGCTGCCTGAGCTAGGTATGCCCTGGGGTCTCGGCGAATAGGGGTCCTTAGCGGATTGAACCGGTACCTAAGCGTAGACCGTGTTCGGCACAGCTAGTGCACAGTGATTCACTGCCCACTCCTCTGCAAGCCGGCCCTAGGATGCAAATGCTGTCGGGCTAATGTCGGAGAGCTCCTGGGAAGAAGCACCATTGAGCTGCCTGGAGGTGCCGGAAGGTGCCCTGAGTAGGCCCTGGGTGACTGCGAGTTGTTTGGGTTCTCCGCAGTGGCTTCTAAAACAAGCCCCGGAAGACGCCGCCTCCCAGCGCTACTACCCAGGTACCTAGTATGCTGTGGTGATCACCCGCCAGGGCTTTGGCCCAGGATGTCCCAGGCCTCAGCACCTTGCTGGCCCTTGATGATGCGAACATATGCAAAAGCCTTCTTTTCCATCTCTCGTCTTCATACTTACTTTCCCTAGCTCCCCTCCCAGTGCACTACATTACGTGCTTGTTAAAACCTAGTGATCCCCATTGGCCGACGTCGGGTTGCCTGCATATTCCTGTTATTAACCTCTTTATTAAACTCTTTGGGGACACGATACGTCAAATCCCGTGTCTGCTCATCTTCATCCAGAACGCTCCTCGCTCTCGTGGAGCATGGCGGTCACTATCTATCCGTCCATCTACTAGTAGATAGCGTCGCGCCAGACTTGGTCCTGCTCAATCCCTACCTATGACTATCTACGCACATGTATAGGATCGATAGGCTGGCAAGGTACAGGGCTCTTGTCACAGTGCGGAGGCATCTCAATCCCGCTGATCCCTAGCCCCGGGGCCGTCCGGTCGGTATGGTCTCCACGCATGTTTCTTACTTTGTCCAGCAATACCTAGATCGGTATCTCAAACGAATGTTTATTATTACACTGCATAACATGTCTCTCATCTCTGCCGCCGGCACCTCTTGGTCAGGCCTATAGCATCGCAGACCGGCCCAGGCTTGTTGCCGCATACGGAAAGAACACGACAGCTTCGGCCGTTGTTTCCTGGTCCCGTGGGTCGTCTCGGTAGTCGTCTTGGCTTGACAGTTGCCGAATACGCCTCATTGCATCTGTTTTCGGGTTCTGGACTTTCTGCACCTGAAAAGCTGCAGATCTACACGTGTACCACCCGCAACACTGTTCGGACTGTGTAAGAATGCAAATAGGTGTCACCTTCTCAATTGAGCGAACCGATGCCGGGAAACCAAGACAACTTTTCGTTTTCTTCATTACCACGAGCCCGAAAATCGTGCAATATTACCGAGATTAATGCTACAAACCACCCCGAGTGCTAGATTTCCTTTCCTATACTTTTGATTGTCTTCGAAACAGCAACGAATTGTACTTGTCTGTTGTCTAAAGCGTGCATGTGCCATAATCTGGTATACAATTCCCGATCAAGCACAGGAGTCCACAGCGGTTGGTTAAGCCGTTGCAGCATGAGCCAAATGCAGAGCCAATGCAGGTATAGCCGTATTTTGGCCCACACGTCCCATCTTTCGAGACTGGTTTGGCCGTCGAAGTCGGGCTCGTTATGGTGATCGTGCGAGTTGTTGTTTTCGTGGTGGTTGCGGTGGTCGTGCGAGTTGACGATAATGATGAGCTGCGGCTAGTCGTGGTACTAATTGTGGTTGATCCCGATCCCTCAGTTGCTGTCAGCATGGTAAGGTCACGACGAAATCGACAGATTCAGTCCGGTGACTGAACTGCTCCCATAGCATTCTCGTGCAGGGGGGGTTTCGGGTTAGGATTGAATCTGTCTGAACTCAGTATTCGAAGCATTTGGGACATGGGAAAGAAACCGTACCTTGCACCCGCTACCAAATGCCGGCTGGCAACCAGTTGCGCAATAGTCGTCAGTGCTTCCACAGTACCCGTATCTGCAGATGGTGTAATAAAGTCAGCATATACTCTAGATTTTGGCGTCGCTGCTAGATAGTAGTGGGATGGGGAAAGGGGACACTTCATATTGAGAACTCGGAAAAACACCCTGACGAGCCATTGGGCCACGCGAGTGAGCCAGACACTTACTGAGAGCAGCAGGTCCCAAATTCGGAGCCATTACACGTATATCCGTCACCACAGCTTCCATCAATCGAGACTTGAAGAGTACCAGTTGGCGTTGCTCCGGAGGTAGTCGAAGTAGGAAGTGGAGAATCACTATTCATACCACGAGTTAGTTGTCATTCGTTTAGACGTCCGGTTCAGCCTGCCCCCATGATCACGATCTATCTCCTTGCCATCTAACGGATGCGGATATTTTTATACTAACCTGGGGAGGGGGCTGTCGCCGGTAGAGCAGTTACCGAACTGGGCATTACAGCCTGCACCGCAGTAGTCGATAGAGGAGCCACAGTAACCATAGGCAGAGCAGCCTAAACATTCTATTCAGCTAGGCATCAAACTGGAGTTTTACAGGAGACTTACAGTTGCCGAACCTCGACCCTAAGCAAGTAACGCCGGAACCACAATTACCGTCTGTACTCACTACTACTGTGCTCGTTGGCGATTGCGTTAGGCAAGACCATGTGCCAGTCGGGGCACGGGTAGTGAAGGTATAGCTGGGCACTGTCTTGCTGCCAGCTCGGTACCAGTTCTCTGGAGCGTCGCCTAGACACTGGCCTACGGTTACGGACCTGTATCCACTCTTGAATAAGGAGTCAAGAACATAATCTGTGAGATTATAGACAGTCTGGTAGTGAATATCGTGCTCGATTTGCAGGTAACTGTTTCGGCACGGGTTGGTTCCGGGGACAGTCTCGTCCCAGATGTCCTTGCTAACCTGGATCTCGCTTGGGTCATCGTGCAGGTAACCCTCAGTGTCTAGGTCGAAGTATACAACATGATAGCCAAGGGTAGCTAACTGAGCTCCACAGGTTGTCGTCGGGCAGATCGAATAAGGGGGTCTACGCAAATATCAGTATCCGACAATCTAAGAGTGCGAGGGCCACAGTTCATACCGCATGTAGGTGGGGAAATAGCCAAGAATGTCGTTGAAGGCAATCTCATTCCAATAAATCTGGTTTTGGAATTGAGTCGTGGTCAACTGGCTGTAGTTCTCGTGGGACCATGTGTGACTCGCGATCTGATGGCCTTCGGCGGCCATCCGCTATTTCCTGTGAGCATTTATTTGAGAATCTCCTCATGGTAAAATTCTTACCTGAATAACAGACGGCCAAGGTGTGCTGGGATCATTGATCTGCCCCTTGTGCAGATTGTTACCAGTTATGAAGAACGTGGCCTTTGCTTGGTACGTCTAGACCGCAATGTCAGCCCCTTGCTGGGATATGAAAGCAGATTATCGCATACCGCAAGCTTGTCCAGAAGGTCGTTCGTATAGTTCCACGGGCCGTCATCAAATGTGAGTGCGATATCTCCATCATTCACACAGTCATAAATCCCAACACCTCCGTAAGCGACGTTTCCGAGTTTAGGTCGTGCGACAGTCGACGTGTCGACACCTGACGGCTTCTGGTTTCCATCACATCCGCTGCCGTAATTGAGTTGACAGTCAGGAGATCCGCAGTAGTCTGCACCTTGGCCGCAATAACTTGACACCCAGTCAGTAGGAAGACCACTTTACTTTGGGAGAATACCTACCCTTCGAATGAGCAACAATATCCTGTTGCACATGAGCCATAGCGGGAACCGCATCTCCCATTTGTATTCTGCCTTTCTTCAACCCCACCCCTTTCCCTCAAACTCTCTATATTCCGGCGCTCTCCCGATTGACCAATTGATGGCGAACCAATGCCCTGTTCCCATCTCCTTTCGCCCTTGAACTCCCTCAGGAACTTTCGGGCACCAGCGAGCCTCGGCACGGGGTGATGACCATCCAGATCAGCGTGGGCAATCGTCTGGCTGGCGCATAGCACCAGGGGCACGGCGCTCAGTAATCGCATTTCTATAGAGTACGGAGCCTCCAAAGGGATATAGGTCAGAGTTTAGGTATATCCAGCAGCAGAGGTGTACTTCTACCGATTTTGGCCGACCCGAATCACAGACTTGAGGAGAGACGCAGAGCGCTATCCAGAAGAAGCGAGATGACTCGAGCCAAGGCATATCGAACAGAGGATATCGCCAAAATATAAATGCACGATGACCGAAACGCGTTGCACTGTAAGCCACCGCAGCCAAATAATGATTCTGCAGGGATAAATGAAGCCCCCTTCACCTGCAGCTCCGATTTCCATGGGGAATGCGATATACCCGGATGCTACTGTCACGGCAGCAGAATACGAAGCCAGCAATTCATGCAGAGGTGTGCTGGTTGACATGTACCAACTGGAGTACCGTTGCAATGCAAGTGGTCAGCCCACTAGCTTGTCAATGGTCAATCACAATCCCCTTCCAAAAAGGCACGATTCTAGAGGCCCCTTTTGGGGTCTATTAGCTGCCAGTCGCATCTCCTAAAAGGAACACGAAGACAGAAACGATTTAGACTGTTTTGCTTTAGCTTATAGGTCATCTTTTGTTGTGTTTCTCCACCCCTCAATGCTCGAGGCCTGGATCGAATACATAGCCCGAATTTTGCAGGAGGCATGGGCGTGCCGCAGCGAGTGAGCCATCTTTGGTAATGACCTAAGTGGATCATGAAGATCATGAAGATGCCACACATATATTGCGTGTTCCCCCAGCTTATCCACGGCTCGGCTCAAAGAGCGTGTGAGGGAAGCACATATTCTTGTTGGGCAACCCACCCAAGATCGACGACGAAAACAACATCATGAACAAGAGATTCGTCATCTATGCTCTAACCGTCGGCAAGTCGAGCCGCGAGGTGCCCACCGCCACATCGAATCACAACAACCTAGACTTAGGGAAAAAGAAATCTGTGGAGTCGGGTGTGCCTGAGCATAAACACGCCGATTCCAGGTCAATACTGTTGCTGCCAAGATCCGCCTCGCTTTCCAGCCCACTCTAACTGACCAGGGGAGTGTTGGGCAGGTGGCAAATAAACCCAATAATTTTGTTAAATATCCTAAAAGCAACAACCGTGCTCATGCATCGCATATAGTCCCACCAAACATGCCTCTCTGGGCATTAAGGCTTACAGGAGAACTCCCCTCCTCCAGTCTCGGAGCAGAAATTAAATTAATTGGAATGGATCGTTACCTCCTCGTAACTGCACTGTAACTTTGCATCTTCGCTTCTCTCTACCCTACCCAATGCACCACCGTTGTGTATGTATTGGCAAAAATCCCTTCATGGGGGAGCTGACGAGTCACGGGTTGATGCGGTTCCGCCAAGATAAAGAGCTGTAAGGGCCGACGAACAAAAGGGACGAGCTGACGTGCTCTTGAACCCTCAAAGCGAACGCATCGTGGGCTCGCTCTCCCGGGGCCGGAATATCCTCGTCTAGTAATAGAAGGTGACAATGAACTTTACCGAGATGTAAGTCCAGGTTCCCATACCTACGCCTCTTGCGTGATATATCAGTGGCAGCGAGGGACAAAATTAGAATCACTCGTATTTTCCAAGTGAATGGTTTCCCAGTATTGTCGTATGTTCATACTCTTACCCATTTCTTTGCATATGCGCCGCCAGTCACTCTAGAATCACTATTATTACGTGATTCACTTGCGTCAACAGACCGACAGTCACAACATCGAATGTGGCCCATACGCTTACATACAACTGTATTGTCCTGAAAGTCAATACTCTCGCAAGCTTCTCCACAGATCGATATCTTGTGAACATTATTTAGTGGTGTCTCACTCCTGAATTCGAAGGTTGGTATGAAAGCAATCGATCATTGCATTCCAAACCCACAGTTGTCTTTAACATCAACACTATGCAGCAGTTCCCCGGTCTACTCCCAAGAAAAAATACTTCGCACTAGTAAACCGGTAACCGAATCACCGCCCGATCTAGAATTACGTTACAAATGTTTTTATAACGTTCACTAGAGCTGATTTGACGTCATCTCCTTCCCAATAACGCCTTGCTGAGCCTGCAAAGGAACAATAGACCAGCCTATATTATGCATGGCGCCCTCCTTCACAGGAAATGAACCACACTAACTAACCCAACCCTCCCCCCGGGGAGACGGCCTACGCGGGATTCTCCTCGATAGTGCCCTCCAGATTATCGCCGGGGCAGCGCTCACGCTCGAGCTTCATGTCCATGATGAGGCTCAGCTCGGGGCAGTAATCGAATATGATCATTCGTTGGGCTGGATCTTTCCAGACTAGATCCGAGATGCCGCGGCCCCCGTCCCTGAGATGGAAGCCCATCGCGTTCGGGATGTAGTGATCTTCGACAGCCAGCTGGCCATCCTCCCCAGCTGCCACTTTCGCGCCTGGCAGCACCCACACGCGCCCACCGAACCACTCGTCCTCCGGGTTCGTGTCGTTGTAGCGTTCCTGGAACTTCAGCACACGCCTTATCGCCGATACCCGGCGGATGGACAGCCCGCCGTTTCCTGAGAATCGGTCGTCGACCGTTCTGTGGCGGGGAGAAAAGGAATCTAGGCGTCAGCAACAAATAGGTTGACGAGAGCTAGAAGAATGCGGGAGGGGATAAAAGCAAAGAAAAAAAAAAAAAAAAAAAAACTGGGATCCCAAGCCCAAAGTTGACATGAAATTGGTAAGTTGATGGGTTTCTATCTATCTATCCTCATACCTTGGCGATCCGGCCCAATCCCAGTCGAGCCACTCATTGAGGCTCGTGGCCGAGTTGGCGCATAGAATACTATCGTATTCGTACTTAAGCAGCCACTCGACGCCGGGGAGGAACTCGTCATAGAAGCGTATGTCGGTAAGCAGACGGTGGACTTTCTCCTTGCCGTCGATCTCCCACGGGGCGGGCAGGACCAGGAGGTCGAGTTTGCCGACGGCCTGCTGGTGCTTGGTCGCGTAGCTGCGTCCCACGCTCGCCGCCGAGAGATTCGTGCCGACAAAGACGAAGCGCCAGTCCGGCGGCACCACGGAGATCATGTGCAGGATCTGCGGCACGAGATGCGGGAGGGGCCGAGACTCGATCAAGAGCGCCACCTTGGAGGCGTTGAAGCCATGCCGCTGGTCTTCGTCCGGCCGTGCCGGACGCCAGTCGATCTTGACCTTGGGGATCCGCTGCCTCGCTTCGCCTAATCTCGTCTTGATGTGCTCTTTGATCGTAGGCGTGTAATGTGGCAGCAGACTCGCAATCGACCATCTAGTTAGCAGTCACTCATCAATCAGTCTAATTTCCCCCCAAAAACATGCCTGTCTGGGGTACGATGGAAGGTTACGTGTGAGCAAGTGAGTGGGTGGGTGAATGAATAACCTACGTAATGATCAGAGAAACAACCACCAGAACTCGCACGCGCGTAATCGCAACTGGCGCCGAGGTCTGCGATGACGGGCTTTCCATGGCTACGTAATCGCGTCCGCTCCCACGGATAAGAGTAACGTTACCGGATTTTGCCAGCAATAGGTCGTGACGAAAGCGAATCGGCAAACTTGGTCGGCCTGGCGGCAGTTACATTTTAATACTCGCTTCCGAATGTAGCAAGATGTTGGAAGCCGCTGCCGCTTGAGCTTCAGAATGCTACGGACGTGCCGTGGGGGAGGCAATGACTGGATAGAACGTGTTACCTTTAATCATACATTTGGAGAATGGCTAAGCTGGTTGTTACGTGAGGCTGTAGTACGGTATGGTCCGTTCTCGTTTTGGTACCTATTAGGAGAGCCAAAATAACATAGTATTGAAGATGAATCATGAGAGCGACTCAGAATTGAAACGCATTAGCAAATGAAAAAAAAAAAAACGCAGATATTAGGATTTGTGAACCTGTACTTTATCTCGTGCTTCCCAGACTCTAACATGTATTACTCTCGAGCAGACATAGTGTCACTCCATGCCGATTCATACCTGCTATTCTCGAGGCTTCAGATGGCTCATGGTGGGCATCTTCCGTAGACTAGGGCTCACTATCAAGCATGTGCTGCAAGCGCCATGCTCTGCCTAAACAGAGGTTTGGAGGCTGAAGCCAATAGACAGCATGAACGGGCCAGAAACCAGAGAAGTTAACTATAGCAGCTCAGTACTTGGCGAAGGAGGCGACAGTCATTTGGATAGTCTCAGTGCCATTAACACAATATGGACACAATGTGCTACTCCCATCATGATTCTATGCCTCGAGTGGATTACTGGGCTTTCCGTTCCTCCCCAACGGCCGGCAGCGTGGCTGTGGGACATGAATCTTACCCAGATGAACGATATGGTGGTATTCGGGCCGCCTCATGAGACCGAGTTTTTCACTCGTCGAGCTTGTGTCGGGTCCTTGCTGCGTGGCCTAGCCTCAAGCGAACGAAATATGACGTTCCTCAAACTCAGGCACAGTGCCTAGGTGTTCCCCAGTTGGATCCGCGCAAAATGGATGGTAACGAGATATGCCGTTTTGTGTTTCTTTGTCCTACATATCATGGAGGATGATTGTGTTCCCTTATATTCACGGGAAAGGGTTCCTGGAGTAAGAATCTCGTTATGGAGAGTACTATATAAGACGCATCCTATCATGTCGTAGCTAATAGACCTTGGGAAGATACCACCCGAGGATTTTATACGGGGTCACGACGGACGAGTTGAGGCGAGTGAACAAAATACCAGACAGGCAACATGCGACTGAACAAGCTGGGCACCACAGTGCTCAGAGCAAAAGATATAGGGCGCTTCTGGGAGAAGGGTAAAGAAGTAATAACGAAGACATGGGCGCGGACGAGCCGGCGCTGGCGGATAACAGGGTGTATGCTTCTTCTTCTTGGCCTCGCAGGCATGGTGATGCACTCGAGTCTTTACAATGTACCTGTACCGCACCTACGGCTAGAATACAGCGAATATCCGCCATCTCAGGGTTCGGTTTCAGCACCATCTTCGACAATACCCTCCTCCTTCAGACCACAGAACGCACCTTTCAACACCTCGAAGGTGGCACTGTTGATTGAGGACCGGGCGCTCCCGATGCTCGCGCCACTGCTTCTCCACTTCATCTCGGTGGTGCCGCCAGACTGGCGTTTTCGGTTCATGGGGTCGCCGGAGTCAGTCTCATCGTTGAATGGCTCGCACGCCGTAAGGTTGCAGGTCGACTCCGGAAAGCTGGACCTGACGTACATCCCCACAAACATGAGCACACATGGGGGGGAGATGATTTCGCGATTCCTGACGACCCTGTGGGTTTACGAGACGTTACTGCGCCCTGCTGAGTGGCTCCTCGTCTTCCAGACCGACAGCATTCTATGCGCCAACTCGCGGCAAAATCTCAATGATTTCTTGGATTATGACTGGTTAGTCCGCCAGAGTCTTTTATGCCCCCTTTTGACATGTCTCGGGAGCACGAGTTGTAATTAGGGGGTTTCTACTCCTGTTACCACTGCCAACTCCTAAAGCCTTTTCGATTTTTTACCGTAAATAGCAATTACTGACTCCAGCTTCTTAAATAGGGTCGGTGCACCCTGGAATCCAAACGGTCGATATGGTGGGAATGGAGGCTTATCACTGAGGAGAGTCAGTGCTATTAGTGAGTTTCCAACCTCTATCTTTACGTTGCCCGGGCGGGGAGAGAGCTCCTTGGCCCAGGAAGGTTCCATATCTCTCATATTCAATGGTCTGCTTCATATGAGGAAAGAAACAGGTATTAACATTCATCTTCCACCACAGTCGAAATCCTCCGCGATCAAGTGCGCGTCGATGGCTCAGAGCCCGAAGACGTCTGGCTAACAGAACGATTGGGCCACAGGCCAGGAGCTCGCATGGCAAATGGGTCACTATCACTGACCTTTAGCGGCGAGATGAACAGAGGGGAAAATGTGCAAACCCACCGGCCAGTAAACGCAGCCGTTTCGTCAGAAGTTGCAAATCCGTGGACATCTACATCCTCGTCTACAACAGCCGAGGAGGAGGAAGAGTATTATATAGAAGGTGTAGACGACTGGCGCGATGGCTTTTACGAGCCTATGGGCTACCACACCGGCGGCAGCGGCACGATGCTTCACGGGGGTATTTGGGGCGATCCCCGCCAACGCCGGCATATCTGGGACTACTGCCCCGAGGTTAAGATGACGCTGGCCATGGACGCGGCGAAGTACGTTCCGGGAGACTGCAATGCGAACTGGAAGCGACATGAAGGGGCCGACAATGGGGGGTTCATAGGCATTGAGGATCTAGGGTACGGCACGGAGATGATTGATGGGGTTCTGTATCCAAGGTTGCCACCCAACGTGGTACCGTGGTAAGTGAACAGATGTATGTTGTCATTCTGTATTCCTGTCGTAAATGATCATTATTGGAGCAAAGCGTGAAGATAACAACCGAATCCTATCATATGCACCTGTAATTTCCGAGCTTTTTTTAATGTTTTTTTTTGGTCGATGGTATGCTGAGGTTGATGCCGATGCCGATGCCGACGCTAATGACTATCTCTATCTCGTACACGTTTGATCGTACAAACAAGCTAAATCGTATAAACATTTAGTTTTGGAGTTGATCTGGTTTAACTGTGTGTGGCTACGTAGCCCTTTGTTGTTGCCGCAGCATGAGGTGTTCAAAGTGCTTCACCCACGATGTTACCAATAGCACCGCCAATTTCGCCAAATAGAACACCTTTAAAGATGCTTTCGCCCATGTCTTCCATCCAGTGGCCAGACTTCTTGAGTCGTTGCTTCCATAGGTCTCGGTCTTCCTTTTCTAAATCTTCCCATGAAGTAGCCGGTCCATGAGTTTTCTCGTCATGAACATCGACATGCAGAGCTGGAAGTCCGTCTGGCCCAACAGCTCCCAAATCGTTGTGTTTTATAACCATCTGTTGCGAGTGATGCGCCTTGACATCAGAAAGTAGGTTTTCGATGGTCTTTTGTTCATTTTCTGGTTCCTTGACTCTGGGCACTTTTCGTAATGGTACTGTCCATGAGGTGGGAAGAAATCTCTTAGCCCCGAGTATAGGCTCGCCGATGTCTTTAGCCTCGAGCAGAACCTGGCCGACGAGTAGCAGGATGAGGAACACAAGAGATATTAAAGTAATGACAGTGGCCGGTGATTCGCCCCTGGATTTTAGGGCAACGATGTAGCGCGACGGCTTTGGAGGTCTTCCTGTCTTAGTAGACGCCGACTTGTCTTCGTGCTGTTTTATGGGTATATTGTGAACAACGGTTGAGCAGCCGACTGATACACTCGCGAGCTTTACACACAGCTCTGAGGACGACTTTGTTGATCCCTTTGGCGGTGCAAAGGTGGAGATGGAAAGGCTCGTGATGCTCGAGGCGTGGACAGACTTAAGGACCTGGAAGGGGGCGAGATCAGATAGTATGTCGGAGTCGAAGGCACTTTTATGTTCTAGAGTGTAGAGAGATATCGATGAGTCATTTCCGGCGACTGCGATCACGAACTGGGCTTCGCCCTGTTTATCCGACGGCGATGCGACGGGGGACAGGTTCCGTACCGCTAGACTAGTGGCTTTGGATACACTGCTGGGCAGTTTGGCGCGGATCGCTAACCGAGCGTTCTCATCGTCGTTTTTAGGCAGTCTAAGGCCATGTAGGGCGACACCGCGGGACTTGGGATTGTTCACGACGGTGACGAGAAAACCTGTTGTCAAGTAACGCAACGACTTGAAGGAGGCCTTGACGTCCTCTCCTTCGTCGGGCTCGATGGTGTATACACACCTGGGCTCCGAGACCTCGGCCTTGGAGACTTCTACGGTGTAGACTTCATGGTCGTCGCAGTAGGCGAGCTGGTAAGTGTCGGGGCCGGTCTGAATCACGTCGAGATCCATGGCTTCCACACGAGGATCCAGCCTGCCCCTCGTTTTCCACCGCGGGCTGTTAGTGCTGGGGACATCGAACAGAGCGATCTGAGGGTGCCTGGATAGGCCGGTGGCAGCAGCGCCTAGACGCGGGGAGTATGTGAGGCCTTCGTGAGGGGGCGAAAGCCTGAGGATCCGCTGGTAAGTATCTTTGTCCTTATGCACGAACAGCGCATCGCGCGTGACTTCGGAGATTTTCACACCGCCAGTCTTGGCCGACTTGCCCGGTTGGGAGATGGTTAGCGCGCGCAAGTGCTTGTTGTAGCCCTTGTTGACGTCCTCGGGGCTCGAATTGACACCCGCCAGCACGGTGGTCGCGGTCGGCTTGTTCTTCTGCGGGCCGACGACGACGAGGGACATGACATTGTCCTCGTTGGCGCTCAACTCGAGCTCGGAGAGCTCGCTG
Organism: Ustulina deusta; assembly: GCA_023159155.1. Lineage (NCBI taxonomy): Eukaryota > Fungi > Ascomycota > Sordariomycetes > Xylariales > Xylariaceae > Ustulina > Ustulina deusta. The sequence continues at coordinate 2,858,841 of JAJNNX010000001.1, read as the reverse complement.
AGTTGGGTCGCATCGGATGTGTCGAGCAGGGTCTGGGGAAATAAAGCGGAGCGCAAGCCCATCAGTTAGCCAACTGGAACACGCCCCTCGGGACAGCAGCGAGACGGGCAGGCGAAACGCCCTGGAACAGGACAAAAAGAAAAGGTCAGATCGAGCGACAGAAGGGAGCCTCGTACAATCTTGTTGCCAACCCCGTTGCGTCCTGGTCCTCCGCCGCCGGCTACGACAAGACGGTCAGGATCTGCAAAGTCGCAGCAGTACAGAGGGTATGGGAGCTGGATGCGGGTACTTGTTATCGTTTTCCCCATGGCTACTACTGTGAGCGAGTGAATGATGGTTGGACTGGACAATGATTAGTATTAGGGAGCTGAGGAGAATAACGGCTCTTTATTGAGTGTCCCTGGGTTAGTGCAGTGCAAGTGCGCGACAAGTTGCAGCATTAAAGTTGTCATCTCGGATTGATTGCAAGGGTGGGAAACAAAATGACGTTGGACACTGTGCTGGATACTGATGAAGATGGCAAAAAGAAAATTAATTTTCTTCGACCTCTGGGCAGGCTGTACTTGACAACATGCTGCATCTTTTGATCTACTAATGCATCTCACTAGCAAGCCCAAAATTGATAGGTAGGTACTTACGATATTTACTGTATCCTGGGAAAGGATAAGGCCACATAGCACGATGGGAGAGTGGAGGGGTCACTCGTGGCTCGACTAGTCTAGGTACCCTAACTAGGTAGGTAAGTAGGTATCCAGCCTTGTCGATAGAGACCTAAGGTCTCTCTGTCAGGCTTCCGAAAAGGCGCATGTTTTAGAGTATCTTTTAGAAGAGTTTGGGGGTGTGTAGCTGAGACCCAGCCAATCATACTTAGTTGCTTTTTTTTCAGCTGGTTCTCTTAGCTACTACCTAGGTAGCTAGATAGAATCAGCCTCTTACAGCAAATCCAAACCAGATATCTCAATTTCTCCCATCTCTCTTCAGTTGATCCCATCAAGAACTGCGTCTCTTGTTTCATGCCAAGCATGTGCCCTAACTACTAAAGAAACATTGAAAGAAAGAAAGAAAAAAGGAAATAGTGTGATGTTTCCTCCTCATGAACGGTGTAGACCAGAATCAACATAGGAGTAACAGAATATTCCGAAATGGGTGATGATAGAGGATATGGTCATGCCAACCGCCTTGCACGCATACAGAGATGTCGAACTCCAATTGTTATGACATATTTTCTCATGTCACCAGTCCGCCCATCCAATGAATGCCTAATCTCATTCTCCTCGTGATGCTCAAGCCTCGCGAAGCAGGAAATCATACGTGAGCTCCCACTTGGCTTTTTCATCGCCCGCCCTCTCCTCAAACTCCACAAGCAGCTCCTTCTTGACCGCGAACACGGCGTCGTCTCCCGTGTACTTGTCCTCGCGATCAAAGACCTGCGTGGTGAGGGCCCTGTGTCCCTCCGCCGTGACGATGAAATGGATATGCCCCGGTCGATACGGCCGGCGATCGAGTAACTTGAGCAAGCGGCCGGCCGGCCCGTCGGACGGTATCGGGTACGCCGTGGGGCGCAGTGCATACATCTCGTAGCGGCCGTCCTTGTCCGTCCGGAAGCGACCGCGCAGGTTCATGTCTGGCTGTTCCTCGTCTTGCTGCTCATACAGCCCGTCGGGGCCCGCCAGCCAGACATCGACGACCGCGTTGACGATGGGCTTGTGCGTCGAGGCCGATAGCACCCGGCCCGAGATGTGCGCCAGCAGCGGCTCGGTCTTCCTGTACCATGGCGAATTTCGCGCTGCGGTTGAGATGATGCTACTCCCGTTGGCCAAGATCGGGGCGTTGACTCGGTAAAAGGGCCCTAGTATTGCCGACGGCGTCGCCGTCTTGCTACCGCCATCTGTGCTCAACAGGAGCTTCGAGCTGATCTCGTCGACTAGCGATTCGAGGCCGAGAATGTCGCAGATGAGCTGCGTCTCGTTGCGCTTGTCGGTCGACATGCGGCCCGCCTCGTTAACCTATCCATCCATGTGAATACGTATTCGGTAACGTTATTTGGGGAACACGGGAAGGCGAGGGTATATGTATGCACTCACCATCTCCACGCCAGCCATCCACTCCGCGACAGTGAGATCGACTTCTCGCGCAAAATCATGCATGTGCCGGAGCAGTGCTGGCATGATTTGCTTCAATCGCGGGTTCGCAGCTCGGCCAGTAGCAGCGATGACACTATCAGTGAAGTGAGGGTCATACTTGATGGTGTCTTCAACTTTACCGTGCATTTTCATCGTTTTTTATCACTGTTCAGGAAGCGGTTCCGGTACGTTGACCAGTTTCATATATAACTATGGCTTTATCAGTGCAAGAAACCTTGCGTCGGTTGCCCTCGTACCAGCTTAAGAAATAATAAATGGAATCGACAGTGCACGCAAGTTGCCAAACCTGCCACCAACAACGCAGCTCCCTCCTCTGGTATAAGTAGGCAAGCAAACTGAGAAGCGAGGTCCTATTTCGACTTGTGTTATCGTAAGCGAACGGTGATTCTTCACCAACGCTTTCAAACCACTAAGCGGATGCCCCAACATGTCACCGAATTTCTGTAGGTGCAATCAGTCGACCACCGCAGTGGGACGATGCGAGCGACGGGATTTAGCATTGCATGACATGCAAATGCACAAAGAATTTGTGTCCCATAGGAACATGAGCGTTGGTTTGAACACAGCTCAAGTAAGGGGGCGCCACACCCATCTGACCCCGGGTAGAATAGATGGACGAGTGGTGAGAGTAGCTTAGTTCCGAGCAACGAGCGAGCACATTGGTTCACGTGAGTGTTGTTCTTTTAGTGATATCCGTTTGTTTTGCGTTTGTTCTCACGGGCCGAGCTATGCCATAGTATTGGCGGTAGATGTAGGAGATCAGCAGGTGATGTTGCATATCCAAAGAAGAAAAAAAAAATCCTCCGGCTCTAGGGACCGAGAAACAGCGACAGCACACCGACGGTCCGCTGATCCGATTTGAGCGGAGCACACCTTGTTTGAAGCGAATTTATGTGGCCTTGACTCCCCTTCGGCTCGCTTAGTTCTCGTGATGCCTCTATAAATGCCAGAAGCGTACGAACTGTTTCCGCCGGACTCCATGAGTGGCATCCTCAAGCGAGTGTGGCTCTCACTTGGAAGGAGATACAACACCACTAAGTGTGGGAAATGTGAGACATTTTTATTTCATGTCATCTCTTGGCTGGAGGTTTTACATGCACAACTAGGGATGGTTTGGCTTGGTATAAAAGATCCGACGCTGTGAATGGACTGTCTTGTTTGTAGTCCTCACCTAGAGCGATAAGCGGGCTGCTATTGCTACACCACTATAGGCTTCATGGCGCAACGCCAAACCGTGCGATACCGGGAGATAGATAGGCTTTGGACAAACGACGCTCTGCGTCTGGAAACTGATGAGTCGAATACTGCTTGCTAGCAGCCCATCGCCTCACCCCAACGGGGATTGGAAGATGATATCACAAGATCGATATGGACTTATCCTATCCTTGTGCTTAGTTTCAAAAATAGTTGATTTTCATACCGTGAAAGGCCAACAAGAGCAGTGGAATACGAGATTAAAGCTCTAAGCTTTACTACAGTATGCTAGCTTGAAATCTCCGTGGCGCATCCTTTCCCTATAATCTGCTCTTCTTTGGTACTCTCAACCATGTCGTCGAAACTGCCGTCGACAACTCCTTCATCAATTTCTGCTTCTGTGGTCTCCTCGTCTGTGATATTGTTTGTGCGTAAGAGACTTCGCAAATCTTCCTCGCTAATGATACTCTCAATACTTCCTCGCCGGGCGGCTGGCTGAGTCTCGCGTCTCCCCTGTTCTATTAAACGCTCTATCTTTAGCCGGTTCGCAATAAATTTCAGTTTTGGGAAAGCGCTCTGTTGCCCTTCATGTAACATACGCGCGAGACGATCCGGATCGGGGTCTGATAAAATCCTCCAAATATCGGATGGTTGCACCTGTGGCCAAATTGTTATGGTACCGCTGAACTGTTGCAACCACAACTGAGACCAGTCCTGACCGAGTGGGCGAGGAAGTAGCTCAAGATGCTTTAGGACCTTTAACCATTTGTTAAGGTCCAGCTTGATGTACTGCTCTGCGGCAGAACCTAAGAACCCGCCGCGCCAACCACGACCTCTTCGATGTGTAACCGGAGATCCTACTGTACCTCTCGATGAGAAAAAGAATAACGATATGTGCGGATTCACTTGGCTGACAATGGTGAAATTGACGTTGAAGTGAAGATTCAGAGCCTTTATCGGGATGTCTGTCCTCAAGCTTCCATCTTTCCACTGTTAGGTGATGTTAGTATTTTCTCGAAGTTTGACAAACGCACCTGACTGTGAAGGAAAGGGAATCGCATACCTTGTGGCCAAAGGAGTATGGAACTAGAGAGCCATCTAGAGCCTTCATCATAAGTACGACGGGATTCAAAATCCCCGGTACAGCAGCGCTTGCTAACACGGCAGACCAAATTACACAGTTAGGTGATGTCAGATAATTGCAGAGAATAGTGGGCGAGTGAGGATCAGCCGGGACGCATGAAACATTAAGAATACGACCAGTTCTTTCATATGCTTCTCTAAATGTCATAGAACCACGCGACCACCAGCTACCCTGGCGTGCCCAGTCGACAGAATCAAACCTTGCTCCGGTCTTCCACCACCTTGGGAACCATGTGGTGATAGGCTCGGAACAGGGTTTAATATTATGGGCAAGGGCTGGGACTAGTAACTGTTTAAGTTCCTGGTTCGTTCGGGTTGCGACGAGAGCGGCGACGAGGGCCCCTCCACTCGTGCCGCTGAGAACGTCGGGAAGAAGGTCTGCTTCAAGGAGCGCCTTGACGACACCAAAATGGTAATATGCGAATGACTTCGACATTAATAGTTAGCGATCTCCTCTCAGCCACTCTATAAAGGCGCTGAAGGGCCAAAATTAAGGGAGTGGATGGCTCCTAAAATACTCACAGCCCCTCCGGAGAGACACAATGCTGTTCGGCCGAAGTTGGCATGCATTCTCTTGAATAGAGCACGCTTATCGTCTAAAGATAGCTGTCCTGAATTCATTAGGAACCGAGTACTTCTCTCAACTACATGTTATGTTAGCTAACTGGTCTATCACTGAAGGATACGAATAGAAAGTAGCAACCCGCCTTCATCTATGAAACGCTGCACCAAGTTCTTCGTCCCGTAGTACGTTTGGCTGTAGAGTCTTGGATTTTCTACGCCAACAAAGTTGTTTCTGACGCAAGCCTCGGTTAAAGCTTTGAGCTCCTCGACATCCTTCTTGCTACCACCTTGCGCTTCTTCCTGCTCGGCCACCCTGCGATGCTTACGGATCTGTTCATAAACCCGCCGGATAGTCTTAGAGTCGTAGTATGCGTAATCATTCTCCTCCTTCCACTGTTCGCTTCCTAAATAGGCATCCATCTCTTTCGCAGCACGCACCCAGTCGCGATAACTGTTCGTGGCGCGCAATGTTCGCCTCAGCCTCTCCCGCCTTCCGGTCCAGGCGACGTAGTGCTCATAGAGAAAAATATAGAATCTCGTGAGAAGGTAGGCAGCACCAAGTCCGAGAATCCACAGCACGACAGAGAAGAGGAAGGGCCATTTTAGTAGACCATATAAATAACCTTCTCGAGTCTCGTCTATAGTCCGACCACCAATGCTGATTTTCTTCCTCTTGTGGCGCCGGCCATGCTTTATTCTCTCGTTTACGGGGGCCCAGTCATTCTGTGCGGTAATAAACATGCTACTCTGAGCGCCATTCGAGTGGGTGGCAGACCCGGGCAGCCCTACGGTATCGACAGAGGCGACAGAGCCCGAACGTGCATAGTCAGGGCTAGCCAAGCTCGTGTCGGCAGGGCTTCGCACGCTTGACGTCAAAGCATCGTCTGGAGTGGGCGTCGGCTCGGGCGTAGAGAGAGCCTGGGCAAAGGCCGCGAGGTGTTCGGCGGAGAGAAACTGGCGGTCAATGTCGGGAAGTCTGGTATAATCGAAAGACTCGGGAGCATAGCCGTAATTGCGATCGCGCTTGTTGATTCCGGGGGATGGTAACGATCGTTTAACGTCTGCCATGGTGGCTAGGCCGAAGAAGAACGGGGAGCAGCCAGACTGCAATTAATTGACTAGACGTCAGCAAAGGAGGAAACCACCATCGTCACGAAGGAACCGGAGAGGCAAGGTTGCTGGCAAGGCGGCGAATCTTGATGGTCTGACGGTGTTGTCATGTACCAGTCTGAGTCCAAAAGTTGGTAATGAAAGAGCAATGGTTCAATTGTTGACTTGCAGGGATGTTGGGGGGTCGCTTTATGTCCGACGTCATTTTCGTTGGCTTAGTAGGTACCTACTTAGTCGCCAGTTGGAGAATAGTCTAGACCCCTAGACAATCCCCTAGATAGTCCCCTAGTCCCCTAGAGAGTTGCCTAGACAATCTACACCAGCTTTGAATATCCAAGTGCCCTGACCTAAGAAAATGCCTGTTATGTCGTCAATTACCTACACATCGCCAATTAATCCTGCACTCGGAGCTCACACGCCCGGTCTTCGCTACCTAGTGTACTTAGTATATACTACGAGCGATTATGCGCAACTCTCGCAGGGATATTAGAAACCCCCAATTACCCGAAGCCACCCAGGTCGGGTGTAGGTGCTACGACGGGGAAGGGAGAAGGTCGTACAGGCCGAAAATAGATGAATCTTGTTAATGGTTAGTAATTCCCGGGAACTTATATCCTTTGATCTGATCGGTTCTGTTGGAACTCTAGTCAGTACGGTGAGTCGCCGAGGGAGGTGTATAACCAAGATCCAACTGTCGAGGTTGTAAGCATCACATAACCTAATTTCTCACGTGAGGAAATGCCCTCTGGTCTAATGCATGTTTAAAGATGCTGGTATTTGGCGCAATTGCCTCTAGTCATTGACTCCATTAAAACATTCCCCGTAGGCCTGAACAGAGTTGAGAAAGAAGCAAGCTGTCATTGAAAAAAAAAACTCCAGAATTGCACACGGCACCCGAATCATCGTTTGCGCGTTTACCATCAGTAAGTACGATAGCGTAGGTATACGTTGTCATTTGTGCACTTAGACATATTGCGAGAGCCATCTGATACCTTCGCCGTAACCTAGCAGATATATCAGTAAAGTGAAAAAGATGTCCGCATGAGGAGGGGGGCCAGCTGACCTTGTCTCATGACCACAGAGCACATGAAGACTTCGACAGGTCGAATACCGTCCAATGGAACCTTGCCCTTGCCAGTGGTCTGGTATAGACCCAGCTCATGGCGAAGTTGATCTTCAGACACGGCATCTGGGTGGTCAATCTTGTTCCCCAAAATAACGAATGGGACTTTGGCGAGCTCCTCCATCGACAAGAGGGCATCAAGCTCGGCTTTGGATTCAGATAGGCGTTCGTGGTCCTTCGCATCGACAAGAAAAACGATGCCGTTGACTTCCGGGAAGTAATCTTTCCAGAGCCGTCGGGCTACACGACGGGGGACAATTAGCGGCAAACAAGACATATTGGTTGATTATCGCAGCTTACCTTGCTGATGGCCACCTAGATCAAAAGTTGTGAAGCGGACATTGCCAATGGCAAGTTCCTCGGATGCTGCAAGTTGCTTATCAGCGACATATGGCTTGATACAGAGAGGTCGAGAACACAGGCGTCCTTGTCGGTAACGTACTGGGATGAAGAGTAGGCTGGAGAATCGCGACACGGTCGTTCTATAAACTGACACTTTAGCCCTCTATTCTCCAGGGAACAACGTAACAGGGTTTATATATGAGAGGCTAAGCGGCGCGATCGGGCCATGCTGCGAGGGACAGCTGCCTCCAGTATCATGACGACTGTGGTGTGGCGGGGATCGGACCTTCAGCATATGTAGCAAAGTCGTCTTTCCGGCATTGTCGAGACCGAGGAAGAGCAACTTGGCGTGCTTGTTCATCAAGCCAAGGGACGAGAGGACATCGTAGACTGACGGATGGAATTGTCAGTACATCTCATGCAGAGAGAGCAGGAGGGATGGGAGACGAACACCACTGGACAATCCACATCTTGGCAATAGATCCTATGTATTGGGGATATCACGGTGCTGGGAGTTGTCGACAACGAATGCGCCTAGGCTGTTGGGAGGAAGCTGACGTTTTTGAGGTTTGCAGCAATGGACAATGGACATGTATGCTGAGTCGGATATAGGATATACCAGATACAGGTTCAATGGTGTAAGGTAGGTAGTCTGCCTGTCGTAGCACCTAAAAACCTAGTACGGTCAGGAAGGAGCACATTCCCAGCCGGCAGTCCAATCAGAGAGTGTGCAGCTCGGAGTGACAAACTCGGCAGTGCTGTCCTCAGCGTTAGGACACTTGGAGCCACCTGGCCACTTGCCCCACCACCAACCGTATTTCCCGAAGACCACCTGGACAATCCGAGAAGGTTGGGTAGCGAGCAAGCAATCAATGATGAATCAACTTCTACCTACGTGTTCAACTAAGATTCCGATACCTACTCGAAGTTTACACTCGAAGTTTACACCCGAAGCTTACCTCGTGCGACATACGTTTTACTACCGAATGACAGCTGGCCATTGCTCAAATCAATCTCATATGCATTCAAGGAGGTATCTGTCACTATGCGCCAATCCAAATGCTAAATATGCCTTTCCCGTTTGGTATCCGATGACCAACCCTAGCCCACTCCTCGTCAGAAAAACCAGTCTGAAACAAAGAGAATTCGTAAACCTCAGAAAAGAAAGAAGATATGTACAGCGGGCTATATAGCCCGGGGGAAAGTATGATGCTGCGTTGCAAATAATATACCAGAAGTGAGCCACCACCACCAGGTTCCAACAACTGGGTGCATACACGCTAGACATGCACCCGAGTATGAAACGGCACCCCTCACCTCAGATAGACAAAACATATTGATCCGGATCCAGTTTCCCGGCTGAGAGAAGTCCGATCTCTCTCATCCGCTCGGCCCCTTTACCAGGTTGCGGCCGCTGCTGAGGAAGTTGGCCTTTTCGCGCCTTGTCGTTGTGCTTCTGGAGGTATTTTTCTTTAAACTTCTCCTTTCGGCGTTGGCGCTTTTGCTCCAGCCCCTTAACAATATCGATAGCACCCCGAACATGACCACCGGATTCTGACGGTTTGCTCATTCGGCGCTGGTTCTTGATGTGTTGGGGGAAGAGAGCTGAAGTTCTGGGAAGAGACTTTGTTTGCGTCGGCCCAGGGCGAAATGCCAGCGTCTTGAATTGCGCATTTTGACATTGTCCACCTTGGACAAGTGAAGCTGGGGGAGATCGCGTTAAGGTGACACGGCCGGGTGGGGGCGGTGACACAAGTCGACGGGGTGAGTGTCTGTCAAAAAGGCGTCTCGGGGAACGACCTCGAGTTTTGGGTGGTGGGGAATGATACCGTTTAGGGGACAAGGGACCTGACTTCTTTTTACGATGCTCGCCGTCTTGATCTCGGGTGTGGTGAATATCTTCCAGTTCTCCATGAAGCCATAGCTGTTCGTCGCTGTCGTGACCACGCCTGTGAGGCTTCATCTCCTCATCTTCGGGTTCTGAAGTGGGAAAACTAGGGTCGATGTCCTGTGGAATTGGGTGGAGCTTCTCTCGGCGTTTGACAGCTAGGCAAGAGATATAGGCGTTCTCGAGGACACGGTCTTCATCAAGAGTCCCACACACAAAGTCGGTGCTATCGGGTAATTCGGGGGTCCCAGGGCGAAACTTGATCCGACGGCCTCTTTCTCGAATTCTCTTGGATATATTGGGCCCTTCGGAAGACGAAGAGTCGGACTTGTCACCAGCCAAAGAGGGGCGACGGCAGATGAGCGTGTCATTTGACAGTCGTAGTGCTAGGCCGGTACCAGGTGTCCAGAGTTGCAGTTCACCATCATCCTCATCTTCAGAGTCTGCAAACCCAATCTCATTATCCGTGTTGTAGCCATCAGAAGCAATGTCGTCAGAGCTATATTCTGATTGAGCATCAGAGCCTTCTCCATCTTCGTCTCCGGCAGCATCTTCATCCTCGTCCATGTCGTTCAGATCAACGTCTTCCTCGTTTTCCAAATCGGCTGCCTCGTCATAATCTGCTTCTTCTTCAGCCTCCTCTTCTTCCTCCTCTTCAAGAGCCTCCTCTTCAGCCTCCTTTCCGAGCCGGCGAATCTCGTTCTCTTTCCGTAGCGTGTCATTGATGGTTAAGCGACCACTGGTGGATGGGAGGTTCTGCCGAATCCAATCTTCTTGTACAGGCTCATCACTTGCGAACTCGTGAAATCGGGACGACTCCGTATTCAGGTCATTGGCATTCGCCGTGAGATATTTCGAAGACCGAACTGTTACCGGGCTTTGGTTAATGGCTTGTGGCGCTGGTGATCGCTGGTATCGACCATGAGTTGCTGAAGGAGACCGATATTTGCGGGACATGGAAGAAGCCGCGTCGAGTTTGGTTGAAGTCTCAATGGGCAATAACTGAGGCTTCTGCTGTTCGCGCTGAGGGCTTTCAATCCGGGAAGTGGGTTCTGCGCGGCAAGCAAACTTTATGCAAGTTTTCCTTGGCGCTGTCTCTTCAACTGCGGACGTGGATGTGGGCTCTATAAATTGAGGCTGGTTTGGAGATTTCTTTAGTTCGGGCTTAGGGCCACAGGCAAAGGAGATACATCGCTTCTTCGGAAGAACCTCTGCAGCAGCATCTCTATTTTCGCTGCGGGGCTGCATCGGAGTCGGACGTGTTTGGAAAGGTGTAAATTGTCTTCTAGAATTGTCAGGGCTAACAACTCCTTGCTTTGCGTTCAACAAATCCCTGCTCAACGCGACCAGAGAAATCACTGGTGGTGGTGGGCTAGGAGTAGTTGTACGAGTAGGACTTGTAAAGCCAGTGTCGCTAGTAAGGTCGGCAGTAGACGCCAGACTTATATTACTATTCAGAGAGCGCCGTCTTGCAGGTGCAACAGGGTAACAGGTTTTGATGTTCTCCTCGCCGGGCTGATGAAGCGCCTTCGTTAAGAGAGATTCGGCATGGTCGGCGATCCTTGGAACGACAGTCCTCTTGAATTGAGTCTGAGCAGAATTCAGACCAAACCCTGGGTCCGGGGGTTCATCGACTTCGGCAGCCACCTCATCGTCTGGGCCATGTTGTAAATGAGCACCTTGAGCAGTCCACGCTAGCACGTTCGATGTGACCAGGTTGTTGGCCCACTCTTTCGCCATAGTAGGCCACTCGTCGGAATAAACGATGGATTGGTAGAAAATAGAAGTTATGGTGACCAGCTCCCCCGACCAGGTATAAACCCCAATATCAGTTCCCCAAGAACTGTGAATCAAAAACAGCCCAGTTACAGGCCAAGGTAAGCCGTGAGATAACGTGTGACGTTGAAGTATCGGTGCGCAGAATGCAGGCTCCGGTTCTTCACCAGAAGAAGCGCATTTGGTGTCCCTAGGGACCGTTTTGCTATAACACAAGAACCATGATGTTTCCTTGCAGATTTGCTGGTAGGAAGGGAAGAGTGGGTGGGTGTGAGCTGCAATATAGCGCAGCAGCTCAGATAAAAGACGCTGAGGATGGCGGGTAGGTTGTCTATCTAGTCAAAGAGAGAAGAATGACAGATGGTCGGAAGAACGACAGAACAAACTGACAATTGAGTCGATCCAGGAGCTGTGTACTTGGCTGATTGAGTGGGATGCGAGAGGCGCAAGGGTCTTGGACAGGCTTGGCCGTCACTAATCCTGACGTCGAATCAAGTGGCGCAGCGGGATCTGCAGATAATCCCGAAGAGGTCAAATGTGTTGGTTGCAAAGTGAACGGCGCATACAACTTATACGGAAGTGCGGAAAGCGCCAAGACTCGGAAGAGCTGGGTGTTTCTGGTAACCTGGGTAGGAGAAGCAAACAGGAGGTGGAGGGAAGCAGATGGTCGTTTTAGTATTGAGAAAAACCCGCTCGCAAGATGGGCGGACAGAGAGAATAGAGAATGACGGTGGCGGACAGGTTTTGGACCATTGGTGGGAGACGGACATAGACCAGGGCAAAAAACCTGAGATCTGAATCAAAACGTTAATAGAATAATGCTAATACTGTATGCACACGTGCAGGTAATACATACTAGACCAGATGAAGTCACGGTGTACAGGTGGGTTATCCCTTATTTTTACTTTATTTTATTTTTTTGTCTCCCTTCCTTTCAGCGGTCAGCTTATTAGCTTTCTGCGAGAAGGTTGGAATCTGCTCGGTCGGTACTTGCTTAAGGTAACGGCCTTGGAATGGGTAGTACAGTATTGAAAACAGATGATCCATGATTATCGAATCACAGCTGCCTACGACATAAATTGTGTGTATACCTACATGTATACATACTGTGAGCAAGGCAGCCAACACGACAAAATCGCTACTGTGTAAGGCGGGCATATGCTTGTACCATCGGCTACACCTTGGCAAGTACCTCCTTGCCTCTCCTGCACAGTACAGTAGCATTGCTCTAACTTTGCGCTTATTGCGGCAGGCTTTTGGCGTCATATTATACCTACCTCCCTAGGTACATCCTTCCTTCCTTTTTATTTTCTGCTTCTTGGAACGGCCCCACAACTTGCCGCAATAGGGATATTTTCCAAGTATCGCCAGCTTCGCGCGTAAAGCATGGAAATGATAAGGTCCACCGGAAGGGTCCGACGGCATTATACGCGCGTGTGTGCCGTCGTTAAAGATCCCGTACGGTTTTGCCTCTAGCGAGGGGTTTTTCGTACGGTGCATGCTTCCCGAATCGACGGGTGAAGCCACGTTACGATAATATCGAAGGTACGAGCAGGCGAGGATCTTTTTTGTTAGCGAACCGCGGCATGCCTCGGGAGTATATCGGGAGTACACCGTTTGGGTTAGTGTAGACTTGCTCGCAGTGTCCTTTCCTGGCGTACCAGGTATACCAGGGGCAGTCGAACTAGGACACCTACCTATTTGCCTACCTAGGTCGGTACACGGGCAAATAGGTACCTATAGTACACACCGCCGTCTATCCGAACATAAATCAGAATTGGTCACGTGAGGGGACTGCGTGTCGACCGGGCTTAGCCACCGTCGTGCCTAATCAAGTTAGCCGCAGAAACCTAGGATAGACGTTAATAATACTACTACTACTACTACTACTACTACTACCTCCCTAGGTACCTACATACTGCAATTAGTATAGGCACAACAGACCTTTGCGAAAGCATCGACATACCTAAAAGGGACAGTTCTTTACACTACCTCGTACAGGGCTGGGAACCGGGACCATGGTTGCACGGCACAAGTCCCCCTCATCCTCCCCCGGCCCCTTGTTCTGCTAGTAGTATGTGTACAGTAGTGTGTAGGTATAAAGCTGCATGCTTCAAAACGGCTTTGCCTCATTCTAGTATAACTAGGTAAGTAACCTGCCTTTTCCCAACAACTAACAATTCCCATTAAGCTTCCACTAAAAAAACCAAGCGCCGCATGCAGCCTTTCCTAATAACGCCAAATTGCCCAAGAGCGGCTAATCAAGGCTTGGGAAATCTTGGCCAACGAGCTAGGCATTTAATAAAGGGTCCAAAATCCTTTTCACCATGACATCCACCTACAAATGATTGGTGGGAACATGAAATTGGCATGCGCCTCTAATGCAGCTCATCCACCAGCTAAGTAAGTTTATTCATTCCTGTATACCTCCCGGGCGTCTACCGTGTGCCTATCTATACGAGTACCTAGGTAATGATGATGTTGAAGACAGTCCTGGTTTTGCCATGATCGAACATCTGTGGTGTCCCTTCACATGCACAGAACAATGGCAGGCTAGATTACTAGGAATTGCATGCATCTGTTAATTAATCGACGGTACACAGAGGCCTCGACCTTGGTCGCCGCATGACAATATACAAGACCCTTCACTAAGCGAGTAGATACTTACCAATATGCAGCAGCTGGTGAGCGGTCAGGTTGCTCTCCGTGCCGCCCACATGCAGCTTTGGTCAGCAGGGCAAATCGGCCAAGCCGGGATATTCAATGTAGTATACAATTGGAACCGATCAACCGGCCGATTCATCCGTTGCCTTTCTTCACATGTATAGCAAGGGCGAATTTCTCGGCGAGTTATAATTGGTATGGACCCCTTCTCAACTCAACATTATAGGGTGACGATATCGGTGTGATGCCCGAAAATTGGCACTACACTCGGAAAGTCTCTAGTGTACGGGAAGTCTACAATATCTTGAGGACGCTGGAACAAAATTTGAGGTCTGATCCCTACATATGTATACAGTCGATACTGGGCAATATCTAGGTAAAGAGTTGGTCTGGCCATCGGTCTCCCTCCTCCCCCCCCCCTCTCAGATTTGTAGTGTCATTTACAATACTTACTTACCTACCTACCTAATGCTGATATAGTTCATGTGTACACTACTCGTGTTGTAATATGCGCGATTAAAATGCAGCAAGCTACCTACGTACCGTATTGCAAACTACAGTACCTAGCGTACCTAATCCATGTACAACCTGGAACTACCTATTAATAATTATTAAGGTGGTAGTGCCACAGTAGAATTAGGACTGTCTCTCTGGTACACACAGTGGTTGGACACATGGGATGGTAGCAGGGCGTACGGCTTGACCAGGTAGGACATACCTAATGTGGGTAAGAGCCTAGTGATGGAGGCACATGAGCCAAAGACTGCCTAAATTCCTCCTTGAAAGTTATGCTGTAATCTCTACAATACTGGAAATATCTAGTCTATGCGTACACTGCCTACCTTTGCTACATTGTCTTCTTGTCGCTAGCCCAAGTTGAGATGCCGCCAGATGATGTACACAAGCGCACGCCATCAACACCTCAGATCGGCTTAGCCCCTGCAAATCATAGTCACGTCCGAGGTCCTGTTCAAGGATGTGGTTCTGTGGGATGTGGGACGTGCGACGTATCCCACGCGGATGAGATACACGTGTATGTGAGCGTCCTCAAATAAGCGGTGCAATACCTAGTCGGTCTCACTCCTACAACGTAACATACCTACGTCGTCACTCCAGGATTTCCCTACAAACGAAAACATGTCACAGCTGTGCGTTAGCTCAGCGATGCTGTTGCATAGTAGCTTCGCTCAAGCGGGCAAGGTTTTATTTCCATGATATTAAGTATACTGTTCTGAAGTCTGGGGTCCGACGTCATAAATCTCCGTTGTCATGTATCTAACTCTTGTGAGAGTAGACTAGGGGAAACCCATTCCCTCTGAAGATACATACTCATACAGCTGTTACAACTCCCCAGACGAGTACTTCAGGCCATTATTTTCAACCCTATATGTCGATCTTTCACAGTCCAGCAGTGTAGTACATTCACACGACTCGAATAAGGACCATTCAAATTTCTCAACCACCTCGACCAAGGCCCGTCCCGGACTTTGGATTGCCACATGTCGAGTTTCAGTTTCGTACTACTGCGTATTCTAGTCGGTATCACACCACTACTTACTAGTCATGTCCATATTACAGTGCCCTCGTCCCCGCCTCATGTCACCAGATGGTTCTGGTAAGTATGAGACCGCTCCTTTGGAGCTTGTGACATATCTAGGCCACAGCTTGAAGCGCTTGGTCGCCAATTCTATGTAATATCCAGTTTATTGCCGGATTCGAGAAAGCTCAGTGGTTGCGGGCTAGGGGAACATCGAATACCACAACCCCGCATCAGTCCCATCCGCATCCTCACTACTGTACACTACTCATATCCACATCCATAAGCCCAGGCCCTCGTTGCTCAGCTGTAGTGGGTCACGATAGTTGCAATAGTTGCAATAGGTAGGAGTAGTGGGACCTGGAGGAATGTCACGGTCACACACGAAGTGACTGGTCCGACATAAGACCATCAGCGCCAAGTGCGGGCAGGTGATTTTCATTTTTGTCTGTCTGTTCCAGTCAATGTTGAGCACAGTCCTCCACGGCAGTCGTAGATGTTGCGATGAGTCGTGGTTGCGTGCAAGGTTACATGCCAGCACGGCGCGAGATTCCAGTACGGCAGATATACATCAGATCAGCCAAGCCAGCATCGAAACTATATAGCAGCTTCACAATTAATCAGTTATGTTAGTCATTTCTATTAAAGTGCTAACCCTAATGATAGAACATTAGTATCATATCCGTAAATATGCGGGAGTTTCCCATCCCAGAGCCATACGAGCAAACAACACTGAGGAGTACAAATTCCTAGTGCGTGCTAGCCTTCATCATTCTGCTGGCCTCTAATGTGGTGTTTGCAACACTCTTGTCATATCAAACGCTTCGAAACATGTTTGGACGTGTTGTCTGTGAATTCCACAAAGCCCCGTGTTTGCCTGCGGGTTACATTGGAATTATGCGCATTACATTGTACACGTAGTTGACCTGCAGGGGAGGCTCTCTCCAGTCTGTCTGACGTTTGTCTGACAGACAACTCACCCACAGGCAGTCTTGAGCGGTTCCTCAAGCAAACAATGATGTAATGGACTCGGGTAAGCTCGGGCTTCATGTTCAAGGCTCCGGCACCTGGGCGCTGGGTTCGGGGAGAATGCCATATGATACGCAAGCAAATCGTAATCCGCTTTGCCACCTCATGCGCAGAAGACGAACAACCAATTTTAATAGGTAGGTTCGTTAACTTGGACAACGGGTGGGTTTATGGTTGGTATTGCAGCCCCAGGCAACCACCATGAACGTTGGAATTAACAACTATACCTCAGTGCCCTTCATGTTCGAGCAGATACATCGTCAACGACACAGATAGGGGGACATGGTAACCGAGGGCCGTTCTACTGCAAGGCTGGCACCTTCTGCCCATTTTGCACTACTACCAACCTGCTATGAGTCGATTTATGGCAGAATTCCACTAGAGATTAGGTAATATGCATATGTTCAGCCCTCGGGCGAGGCGATACATGCATGATGACAGCGTCGCGTACGGTCAACACCGACAAAGGCCAGCTTGTTGGTGCTCGGCTGAAATTAACTTCATTGCACATAGTAAGCATGTCAGCTGCTAAAAGTAAGCCACAGCGTCAACTCGCATTAGGTTATACGGTGACGCCCTGCTTCCAGTTTTGGCCATTCAAGGCTTCAACCTTAGCTCCTTGGAGGTAATGTGGCGTGGCATTCCGTTTTGTAGATACCCATCAGCTGCAGGTGAAGAGGCCGTCGTAGTCGAATACTCCAACATTAAGTAATACCGATTCGCGGAATATTTCAAGTAGACTCCCCTCCAATTCAGCTGGAATATTAGGGCAGTGTTTCACTACCATTGAGAGCCGAAGGTTTCATGGATGCTCCCAGGTGGGACCTCTGGCCAGGAGCACCTACCAGCACCTACGTCATCAGCACAGAGCCGATAAAACTGAGAACGGTACACGTGATCTCTGCCCGGCGGAGAAATGGCAATAGTCACGTGGAAAAGCACGTGATTAAGGTGGTACCCTACCCGATCGGGCTAGGTCGAGAACTTCCGAGCACCCGTCTCTTCGGGCATGGAATCCCAATTTGCTGCCATTGACCATCGTGAGCTTTGCTCGTCACCCGTCTCTTCAATTGACCACGCCCGTCATCATGAACGCCTTCCGCGTCGCCCGCGCTGCTCGCGCAGCTCTGCGAGCTCGCCCCGCTGCCATGCGACTCCCCATTCAGCCTCTGCAGCGACGGGGTTACGCCGACGCTGCCCCCGACAAGGCTCGTATCCCGCATCACCGCCGAGTTGCGCGGCTAACATTGTGCAGATCAAGCTCAACCTGTCTCTCCCGCACCAGGTACGATGGCCTCCAAACATGCGGTTTGGTCGCAATACGTCACGCACGCTGCGACCCTCTGTCACCCGCTTTCGTGAACACGACCTCGTTGCCGGCCAGCCCTGCTAATTCCCGCACCAGTCCATCTACAGTTCGCAAGACGTCGTCCAGGTCAACTTGCCGGCCGAGTCGGGGGAAATGGGTGTCCTTGCCAACCACGTGCCTTCAATTGAGCAACTAAAGCCTGGCCTCATCGAGGTCATCGAGGAGAACGGCGCCAGCAAGCAGTTTTTCCGTACGTACATGCAACATGGAGGCGGCATTGTTCGGTTCACTAACATCCGGCACCAGTCTCGGGCGGCTTCGCCACCGTTCAGCCGAACTCCGTCCTGAGCATCAACGCCGTCGAGGGCTATCCCCTGGAAGATTTCAGCGCCGAAGCGGTCCGATCCCAGATTGCCGAGGCACAGAAGGTCGCCAACGGCAGTGGTAGTGAGCAAGATATTGCGGAAGCTAGGATTGAACTAGAGGTAAGATACATGCTCGGTATCTTTTGTGTTCAATTTGACTAACGACATCAGGTCCTGGAGAGCTTGCAAGCTGTTCTAAAATAGACTGTATAGAAGATAGTTATCACGCATCAACTTGTACATCAGCATAATTCCCTACAATTCCCGAGAGCGAATAAAGAAGGTTTTGAGTACTAGGTATCTTGGCGTCCCCGCGTGCAGGTTCCATCGAGTGTGAATGCGCCTACTTGGCATCCCTATCGCAGTTACCGGCATGGTTGTCCAACAGTCGCTACTGACCATTCTGAAAGGGTTTCGGCTGAACCTCTTAAACCATCGACTCTTCGATCTCCTTGTGAGTTGTGAACTGGCCCAGTGACCAACCTAGGTTCTTCGTGGTGCAGATATATTCCTTATGCCGAATGTTTAGCTGGGTGACAATGCGCTCTTTCTAAGTCTACTAGAACCAGCTTCAGACATCGCTCGTCATGTCTTCGCGCCCACAAGGGCGCGCTCCTAACAAGAACGAATACCGTATTCTTGAAGTTTCACTCCCCATTGGAACCGTCAGATCAAGGGTGCGTCGGTTCTACGCACTTTCTACCCAGGTCAACTCGTCCGAAGATCCCAACTCCGCCGAACGCCAGCGTGTGCACACATCTGTCGGTTAGGGACGTCCGCCACGCTCCCAGTTTGCAAAATCGCCAACGCAGTGCCTCGATGTTCCCGACTTTCGGACGCCTCCAGCTACGCACTCGTTTGTATTCCACAGCTGTGGTCGGCATAAATATGAAGAACAGCACAGCGAGAAATCCGGAACTCGGACGCCACTCTTGTTGCAACCTTCTTGCCGGAAAAGTTTCTCCATGGGCCATCTATGCAATAAATTTGGTCTCACAGAAATGCACTCGTCTAGTGGACGACATGTTTCCAACACTGTCCAGGAAACGAGTCTTAGCCCAACTCATTTTCCCTTGCCAACCGCTACCTATGGGACACAGTCCTTCGCGAACCCCTTATCTCCCTCTAAGAACCCGCAAATCTTGCCATTAGTTTCACCCATCTTGCACGATACTCCAGAGATGGAGAAATGGAGGTCAGCTCAAGACATGTTCACACAATATGATATTAGCAGGCCGCCTGGCTGGCTTTCGGACATAGAGGACCTATCTCTATCAGGGGATGGAAATGCCAGCCCCCGAAGATATTGCAGATACTGCCACATCTGCTCGACTGCTACTTGGGCTCCAACCCACTGCTCCTCCTGTGGGCACCGTCTTTGCAAAAGGTGCGCGTGTGAGGTATCCAGTGGCACTCCGCAGGCTCATGCCAACTTTTCGCGCCATGAAAGCCCTATTATCACAAGAGACGGATCACGATATGTATCTGCTCCTAGGTCAAATCTGGAGTCCACGCAAAAATTTCGCCAACAGGGAGGAACAGTTTATTCCACCCCCAACAGCCGACACAAAGACCGCATAGAAACACAGCAGGGTCAATCATCTAAACACCGAGCCGACCCCAGTTGGCGAAACAGGAATGATGGACATGGAGAAGAAACAACGCTGCCTGAAAAATCTACGCTGGTCATGAGAGACGGCCCACAGATGAGTGAAGAGCAATCTAAACAGGTGCAAAGCCAATCGAAACAGCTCATTAAGCAGAGCCCGTTTCTTGCCATGGATAGAAGGAGCCAGGAACAAGAGATGGAGGGAAATGTTTCGTTACAGGCTGCGAGCCGAATGGAGTGTGATGATCCCATGTGCAGAGCAACCCATGTCGGGCACTATCCTTTTAGACATAGTGTTTCTTGCCCCAAACATCAAAACAAGCAGAGGCTGGTTTTCGGCCTTGACAGTACTTCAGACAGGCCGCCCCAGACCGAGGCAATTAAGAAACCTGGCTTTGATGAGAGGCTCCCGCCGGGCCAAGCCAATATCGTTCATCGCCATCACTCTGCCGGCTTCCACAGCTCTCATCACATTGCAGAACACCTGTCGTCTGCAGTCGGTCACAACGCCTATGACCTCCTCAAGGGGCGCAATAGAAAAAATATTCGGCCCACCTCCAAGACAGTCATCAAGCCGAGCCCGTATCTTGAGCCTCTCACCAAGACCAAGTCAGTTACAGAGATTGATTCGTTTCAGTGGGCCCCAGACCCTGTTCCGCCGGGCCACCCGGGTCGCTCGAGTAATGAGAGGCAACAACGTTCACCAGCGACGAAAGCTGCAACAAGTGCACCAGACCATTGGTTTTCCGGGATTGCAAACGAGAAAACTGCACACGAGGGAAGAGACATCATGGCAGAGCAAGCTACTATTCACGGTGAGAAGAGGGAGGCCGGCAATGACTTGAACGTATCTTTACGTGATAATGATCTCCCAAAACTTCGATTAACCAGCACGCCGTCATGGTTAAAAACACCGACCAAAGAAGCAGCCAATGCTACTGCTCCACTACATCACATCAGTACAAAAACCCAGGATACGCATGAGCACGACCATGGCTATCTTTGGAGCGCCTCTGTCGATGGCTGAAGAGGCCACGCGACCATTCGCTCAGCAAGCCCTGCTCACAAAGCTGACATGCGAAAAGACTCGAATCCTTTGAACATTTATGGAGGCTCAAGCCAGGAGCCAGACCAGGTAATCGCTCCTACTCCGCTCACTACCTCGCACATGAGGCAAGATCAAGATGCGCGGAGCCGGCCTGACCCTCGTCATGAGGATCACAAACAATCCGGAAGCAATTGCGAAGCAAAATCCCAGGAAGAACGGCATATTTTCTCGACAAGAATCCATAATTCGACGCCATTAATGCTAAAGGCACCCGAAATACCCCATATGACACCTAAGATCCGGATTGACCCGCCTGAGCGTGAACATCAAGATACCCCAGTTTCAGTGTCGAAGCGGCGCGAAATATTTGAACACGTTCAAAATCATTCGGACATAGCCATCTCGGCAAATACAACGAGTTCTGGACATGGCAACAATGCCGTCCAAAAGACACACTCTCACAAAGATCAGAAGCAAAGGGAAACTTCTACAGCTCAGAGTGGACTATCACAGTCGCTTATAGGAAGATAGGAGACTAAGAATAAGCACCTGCGCGCAGACACTCAGCTCAGTCATGAGGAAGATAGTTCCCCTATGTCCCTACGTGCGCGCCCTCATCAGCAAGAACCAAGCAACAACACCTTTACATCTACAACTCGCAGGTCCGAAGAACATGAGCACAGCGAGTCAAAATCGTTCGTTGAGCAGCTATCCGAAACTGAAATTGCTAAGCCTACACCCATCGCTCCTCCAAACCATCAATGTACCTGGAAAGAACAATATCTGGCCTTGACAGCTGAAATCCGTCAGCTCAAGGCCGAGCTGTCGACCCGCGCTTCGCTGAAAGGTTCGGATATACTCGGTTCTAGCTATGGGCAACGCGAAGACGATATCGATCTGCTGGAGGTCACCATTATCTTACACTTCAGGGATAGAGATGACATCGTCATCAATACCGACGTTGTCCGAGATGAGCCTAGTAACTAAACTTATCGCTTTAGTCAACCAAACAAGGGTTGTACGGACATTGACGATGGTATAAGGAATTCCAAGGGACCGGCTGTACACCATGGACTTGGGTTCTTGGTTACTTGGCATAAACAAATGAATAGAAAGATAGTGAATATGCTTCATTAATAGATGATATTATATGAAGTTTTCTCACCCTAAAATTTTGGGGCTTTCATGGCTTATATCTATAGTAAAGACTAGTATGCGTAGTGAGGCAAAATATTGATGATGAGGAAAAGAAGAGCTAGCTAGGTACAACCCAATTGCGTGGGCAATTTGGGATATCCTACCTAAGGTCCCCATCAGGAGGGCCACCTATATGTGTCCATGGATCCATCCATCCAATAACCAACCCTCTCTACAAGGCTAACCCCCCATATGTGTCTGTATTAATATATTAAATAAATGGTTAATAACAATAATTTATATACTAGTGCGTTAACATAGAGCATATTTGGTTAAGTCTACGAATTTATTCCAGGGAAGCTGTGAAGAAGGCAGTCGAGCAACTGGGAAAGTTGGAACATGCTGTCAATAAAACTACGTATGGAAAAAAGAGAGAAGCAGCAAACAAGCGGCGACCCGACAACTATATATATATACACTCGTTACCGGCCTCAACCAGTCAACCAATAATACTACCTAGGTACAAGGCTAGGCCAGGCCTAGCCTAGACCGTGTAACAGGAGGGAGTGATTGGGCTTGATTGGCAAAGGCGAAAAGAAAGGAAAGGAGGAAAAAAAAGAAAAAGAAAAAGTCGACAGCAATTTGGACTCCGAATCGGGGAATCGAACCCCGGGCTTGACGGCACTTTTTCTACATCACGGATGTGATGAAGATGAGAGCGTCAAATGTTGGCCACTACACCAATTCGGATTGTAAAGCAAGTCTGCTCAATAGCGGAATTGAACCGCTAATCTTGTCATGGCACCTAATACTGTGACACGCTATACCGCTTGGCCAGGCGGCCAATGATTGATGATGATGAACATTGTTCATGATACTACCCAAATAGCCAATCGTTTGTTTACGTAAGCACTATACAATTAATTCAATACCTAATTAGTTTGGGTTTCTCTTTCCTTTTTTTGCTTCTTTTTTCTTTCTTTATTGCTTCTGTGCAAAACAAAAATTTTAATTGGCTGCTTTCTCATGATTTAATAAAGCTGCATTCTGTAAAGACTATCGTCGAGGTTTATCTTTGGCATTCTGCATACAAACTCGGACGTCGAGGGCTCCCAGAAAGGAATAAATATATCCAATACACGAAGCATACAATAGTGAGGTGCAAGGAATTCCATGACCAAAGAGGAGCCGCACACTTGTCTTATGCTGCCTCAGGTAGGTATCCCGAATAGAGAACAGAGTCTAGACAAGCATCTTGTTCCCACCTGTCGGAGATCGCTGCAGAAGCCGAGGTATGTGTACTATGCTATGAACACATGTTGTCGCGTAAGAATCCTAGGATCCTCCTTGCATAACACGCTTTGTGTTCTATAGAAAGCAATGCCATGCCAAGTCTTCCCTCCTGTATCATTGAAACAAGCAGCTTCTAACCCAAAGCCAGTTTGTTTTTTTGGTTTGTTTTTTTCCCCTCTTTTTTCTAACCTTTCCAATGCATGTGTCGCACACCTAGTCGATAATATGGGCATCAATCTCCCAAATAAGATTTCTATCGAAATCCGAATCGATCCCGCTACCTTCTGTCGTGTTAATTACCTCGTCAATGCGGTGTGCATCGGGAGATTGTAATTGGTGCCAAATACATTCTTTCGCAGACCTGGCCAACACTGGTGTAAATACTAGAGAGGGACACTAACTGGCGCGAAAGTAGATTTAAAGGTGCCGATGATCGAGACGCGCTGAGGCACCCCTTGTTCCTTGATATAGGGGCTTCCCTGGGCCCTAACGCGCATCTCCTCGGGCTCCGCGATGCTCTTCACCCTGGCGAACTCGCCTTTGATTCCCGTCGGCTCCTCGTCCCAGATAGAGAATAAGGGGCTGTCGTCTGGAGAATATTTTGTCAGAAATGGTTGCTTGGGACACGGTATCTGGGAGTGCTAGTGTACACGGAAAATGATTGAACTATCTTTCTGGTTGCATTTTTTTGCTCTTGAGATTCACCAGGATGAATTTGGAAGCCGGTAGACACCAGGCTGGATAGTCACTTACGCTTGGTGTATGTTCGCACGCTGATGGTTGTCTATGGTAATGGGTTGCCCGGCACGACCGCAAAGGTGGGTGTGTCTAGTATATGGACATGAAACTGAATGGTCACGTCCTTGTCCCTCGAGGAAGCAGGGTTGCGATCTTTCATAATAGTCTGCTTGACTTATTTTGTGATCAGAAGGATTAGCAGTGTCCACTCATTTCTTCGCCGTTGGGGATAGGAGAAATATTATCGCCGTATAGGAAATTCCTTACTCGATCCACTAGCTGCCATGCACATCTATCCTATTCTACCTATCGGGAGAGAATATGGGCCTTATTATTGCGAAATGTTATGATTGGAGTAAAATAAAATGCCTCCTTACTCGGGATGCTACCTGTGGGAAAATGGAATATCTGCTGATTCATGTTGGGCCACGCCACTAGGAAACACGGATAAAGGAAGTCTCGCATCATTAGTGCCATGGCTAAATAAACCAGGAATGAAGTGGTATTTGTAGATTTCAACATCGCCGCTTATGGGTGTGTAATGGTTCCAGCCGACGCGAGGATACAGTACCTGCTGGTTGATAGGCATGCCAAACTCAAACTGTAGAGCCAGCTTCAGATCCTCCCAGGTGGACGATGGACCTAAGCCCATCTCAATAAGGTCGATTGTTAGTCCGATCTCCTTGGCCCCAGACCTTTTGTACCACAGCTCCATCTGCTTCGGAAACACACACTTGATGGGAAATGATTTCAACCTGAATGCTTCTGATGGCTTCTTTGCTAGTGATTTGCGTCTCGACAGAAAACCCGGGATTCTTAGGCTGTGCAACGAATTGGTGAACCTTGCCATCCTCACACACAATGCCATTAAGCCAAGGCTAGCCAGTTACGACCATGTAGTCTTGGGTCGACTCTCCCTGTTTGCGAACTTCCTCCTTTCCCTCATCCATCGGCAATCCAGAGACAGCATTGATACCGCCCACGAAAACTCTGATAGCGAAGGGCAAACGGGCTGCAAAATTGGTCCACATGGCCTCCCGCTGGTACATGGTAAATAAAGCACTAGATTTTCACGGCCACTCCGGATGAGACTTCTTTAGCGTAATCCCAATTCATATTTATGAGGGAGCATGGCCTACGGTCCATAGTCGAAATAAGAATAAAAATATAGACGATGGATGCAAGAGGGCCGACGGCAGCGGAAGTGGAGGGATAAGTTACGGAAATACCAATTTGAACTAGATAGATAGGGAATCGACCTGGATTTGGAGGCAACGCGTCCTTAATACTTGGATACTCGAATTGCATGGCTTCTTTTTCTAGGTGAACACTTATCACTAGGGATTTGGTGCTATCTGGGGTTCGGATCTGGACTCGGTCATTCGAGTTCGATACTTTGGTAAACATATTTAAAACTGGGTAGATGGTATATTGACGACAAAGAAGAGGCAAGATTGTGATGGGATAGATACTCTAAGAAATTGATCGCCTTGGAGTTGCTACCGAGACATTGGAACTTAAAATTCACTTATTTTTTACACAATGAAGTACACTTTAAGGGAAACCGCCTCTCGCTTTGTTGGAGGATGTCTACGTAAGACTATATGTTCATGAGATGAGTGAAGATGTCTCTCTATCTTACTGTAGATATGCATATAGCAGATCCTGTAGAGTATACCTAGTTCAGGAGCGCAGTACATCTACTGCTTTAATTACCCTGGGGAGTTCTAAAGACTGCCTGTTTCGAACTCATGATATCCTACTCTGGGATTGAGTAACCTTGCGACGTGAAAGTGGTTAGTTGACTGCAAGCTTGGATATGTGCTCGTACTGTTTACTCTTTGCTACCTTCAATGTTCCTTTGGTTGCCAGGAGAATTGGTGGCATCACGGCGAGTCTCTGGAACGCAATGCTGTAGAGTATAAGTACCCTTCATCGTTGTGGTTAAACTTGGGCCTCATAGCACCCGAACAGCGTCTTCTCTAAGTCCATTACCTACTTCTCTGACAGCATATTGGCTGGCAGCGCGGTCCTTTTAGAGTGCACGCTTTGCAATTGTAAGTCAAAACCCTGGGGCGGGTTTGATAAGCATTATGTAAACTGCTTGCACCGTTATATGACTATGGCTCTATTATGAATCTCACGAACCCTGAGCGCTATCCCGTCATGGATCCTCATGCCCCGCAGAGCTGACATTGATTCAGCCCGCTGCATAGAATTGGCAAGACATGGGATGTAGTCTTGAGCAAAGTTCTCACCATACACACCGTGTTACGTAAGGGATAGCGATATACAAGTAAGTCTGGTTGAAGGCGAGACAAGCATCGAATGTTCCACAATGTGATGCCTGCCTGATGGGTTGATGAAATGACTGGCTGTGTACCTAGGATGGCATGGTCGGCGCATGTGAGAGACACGCGTAGCTGTCTCTCCGTTGATCATATGATGTCTACATGTACGCTGATCTGCATGTATCCTGTATCCTGTATCCTGTATCCTGTATCCGGGCCGAGCCTTGACCGACTGCCACATAGCCAGCGGGGCATTCAACACTTCCGAAGAAAATGTTGTGCCAAATAGTTGCCGATTGTGAAGACACCGCATCTCGCTGTGACGACCTGTTCGCGACCAACGAAGGTTTCCAATACGACCTGTTTCGCAGAGTAGCCAAGCTGGTTAAATACTGCCGCTTGTTTCCGAGGTCGTTCAAGCCCCATGGTGCGCTGATATACACTGCCCCAACCACACTCCATCTACGAAACAAGCACGGAGAAGAGCAACCAATGGAGCGAAAATACGCTCACATGGTGGTATATGATGATCAACGGTCAGCAGCAAACGGCCAAATCATGACTTAGCCCAACAAGAGAATGTCGCCATGAACGTTGGAAATATTTGTAGCCTCCTCCAGATAGCAACCGTGTCGTTGATGCCTCTGCCAGACTGGCCAAGACGGGTATCGGGAGTGGTGCCAAGGCATGCCTCCACGAGTGACCAGCTCTGCCCACTAGGTTAAGGGTGGACGGCAAATGCCAGGTAGCGCGTCTACAATGTGAATGCCTGGGCACTACCTACCTATACAGTAGAATATCTGTAGGTAAGTACCTACCTAAATCTAGATGGTTGTTGATTGGGTTAGCGGGACAGCGGGTAGGCACAACACGCATGTAGGTTGGGGTAGCGTACCTACCTAGGTACGGTATCCCTAGGTATCGTATAGTGCACACTACCTATCTAAGATACCAGTAAGTACGAGACTCCCTAGGTCTGCTGAGAGTCCAAGCCTCTTGGCGATGAGCTGCGCGCATTGATCAGGTGCAACGATCCGACTCACTGCGGGGAACGGGAAGTAACAATTGCATTGCAGAATAGGGTAAACAAGATTATACGAGTTGCGAGTCCATAAGGTACGTAGTTAATAAAAGAATTGATCGTGCTGATCCCTGACAATTCCATATAACTATACCGAGTAAACAAAGAATAAGGAAGTGTGTGTTTTGCGATGGAGATGAGTTAGGCGCTGACCATACATAGACTGCTTTCTACCTGATATCACCTAATGTACCTTGCTTGACCCATTGAACTCGATCGCGTGCTTTGAGTCCCGGGTATTTAAGTATATACTATAGATGAGAGTCAATGAAGTAAAGAAATGAAATATAGGAATAACTAACCTATGTACAGCACAGTATTAGAATCAGCCACCTACAAATCGTGGTAACACCTGGGTAGGTACCTGGCTAGCATTCAATTGTACGTAGGTATTGGCTGTTACTGCTCTCCGCAGACTTCTTATTTGCTTTCTTTGATGACTGCATCTACAGTAGGCACTAGAGTACCTACCGTAGACGAACATGTATATACTAGTATCTAGGTAGGACTGAATTTGAAATTCAACACTGCTAGGTACTACTTTATCCAGTCCTAGCTTCTGATATTGGATACACACTAACTACTTATGGGGCCAACCCGACGAGCTGCAGGGTATTGTTCACGTCTAGAAGTCAGTACCTTGCTCTCGAGGTATTTAAGAGCAAAATAGTTTACACGTAGGTACTTAAATGTACCTTGTCAAACCCAATTGATCTAGACTCCACTACCTAGACCCCTAGGTAAACGGATTTAACAGCCGAATTTGGGGCCCTTTTGGGTGTGAATTTTGCACAATAATTCCATGATCAATTGCCGCGCGTCGAAACTGATATCTCGGTTACATCTTTACCTCATGTAGTGTTTCACCCGACAAAGATAGTAACTATTAAAACACGGAATATACCAGAGACGAAAATAACTCGGGATTGCATCTTCTTCGGACCTTCCACCATTCACTACTTTAACTTTTCTTCAATTGTACCTACACGCCTTGAAACGATTTAATAGCCAGCGGAGTGTAGGTACTGCCAACATTGAAGGATTGATTTAGTCTGGTAAACTAATTTACACGACCTAATGTAGGCACTTACTGTATCTCTAGCTACATATGTATGTATCTCCTGTACAACACTAACTGCCTTAAGTCTGACCATACCTGCCTAAGGTACTGTACCCAGCCTACTGTAGGTAATCCCCTACCTAACTTGCAGTGGCACCATGTAGGTTCCGTACCCAGTGTCCAGCAACTTGTGCACACAAGGTAAGTAGGTACCTAGTAGTATACACTCGGTGGACGGCAAGTCAGCGGCCCCACCCCGATCACTGCCACCAAACATTTGATCCCCCATACCCAGGCCAGCCCTTTTTCCCTGGCACCTCTCTTGTCTTCTGTTACCAAATCTTAATGATCTTGCTTTCTCGGCGCCCAGCCTTCAACATCTTCTCGAACACTAAAATCCAACCGCGCCGCAACGAATAGCACGACGACGATATAGCGACCACTCGAGTTCCGTTATCAATTCAATCGATAGATTGGTAAATCTTTGACTTCGAAGCGGCACAGAAAGAGAGCGAGCATCACAGAAAGTCGAAGAATATTGTGCTTGGGTTTTGAACTAAGACGAGTACTGCCACACAAGGACGAAGTTGTGCGACGCGAATCGATCACGACTACGTGCTTTTCACAGCCCTCGAAGGGCCGTCCTTCCATTCCATGGCGGACATCGTTCGATAGCACGCTTTTGCTCAATTCCTCCGTGGCTGCGCCCGGACCATTGTCTCCAAAGCGAAGTGACTTGGGAACCACTTGCTCAATTTTGGCCTGCCCGCAATCTCCGTGACCACGACGTCAAGTATGTCGACGGCCTGCGCGCCACTGACACTTGCGGCGAGTGGCGTTTTATCTATTGTAGGCGCCACGCCTACGATACTCGCTGCCAACGCCGTCTACTTGCCTCCTTGTGCCGCGGCCGCGGCCGCGGATTTTGCCCGTCGCGCCATTATTGTCACTGGGGGTGTCAGCACGGATGAGACGACCGAACCATTGTATTCACCTAATTATTCCGACTTGGGACCTCACTTTTATGCCACAGTCTTTCCACAAGGCTACGCCCTAGCGGCCACCACCGTTCTTGCCTACATGCTCTTCATCATGCTTGTAATTGCGCCGAGATCGTTCCTAGATGGTGGTGTTGTTACTTTGGGACGCCGCGGGTTTACTAATGGCCCTTCAAACGGCATTACCATCGGTGGCCGCCCGTGGCTTCAGAAAATCGCGACGCTGCTTGTCGCAGTATCGCTTACTATTGCGACTGCTGATACTTTTCGCGTGGCCGAGGAACAGTACCTCGAAGGCTATCAGGATGCGCACAAACTACAACAGCGGGTACTCGGTGGAACACAACTTAAGACCATACAACTGATCTCGGATACCTTCCTCTGGTTGGCACAGGCGCAGACACTAATCCGCCTGTTTCCACGTCAGCGCGAGAAGATCATTATCAAATGGACAGCTTTGGCCCTTATCACCCTTGATGTTATTTTTGGTGCCCTCAATAGCTTTCGATACATGACCTCAAACAACTTCAAACCACGTCAGTTCACTGAGGCTGTCCCGGCGCTCAGCTATTTATTCCAACTATCGCTTGGCCTACTGTATGCCGCGTGGGTTCTTTATTATGCACTAACGAAGAAGCGATATGCGTTCTATCACCCTTTGATGAAGAATATTTCATTAATGGCAGCCCTTTCAATCGGCTCTCTACTGGTTCCAGTGGTTTTCTTCGTGTTGGATATTGCGGAACCGAATTTTACAGCATGGGGTGATTATGTCAGATGGGTTGGTGCGGCGGCCGCGAGTGTTGTCGTGTGGGAATGGGTAGAACGCATTGAAGCGCTGGAGCGCGAAGAGAAGAAGGATGGCGTTTTAGGTCGAGAGGTGTTCGACGGTGATGAGATGATGGACATGTCACCTTCGGATCTTACATGGCCTCGCCGAAGGAAAAACCTGAGCAACAACAGTGACGTGGATGAAGGGGATGACGGGGCTACATCCTCTTCCGGCAACCACGATAATGTTTGGCCCGCAATGTCCTCTATTGCCAAGCGGCATTGTTTACGGTCGGATCATACCCCTAGTCGGGCGCTGCCTGACACGGCTGCGCAAGCATCAACGACAGGTAGACAAACGACTCGGTTTTCACAACCGCCACTTTGGCCCTCTCGCCCACCCCCGGCAATTACGCCTATTAGCAGGACAGACACAGCCAGTGCTGACAGCACGATATATCGGGTTCGGTATCAGCCTCTCACCGAGACTACATCTAGAACCACAGATGACAGATATCGGCCACCATCTAGAGGGGACACCGTCGCTTCCTTGCATTCAGATGCGGTGATGGAAAAAACCGAGTCGTATATCGACATGCATGTAACACAACCGAGCCCCGTAACTGCTAGATCGGATAGGCTAGGTTCTGACCCTGGTAAGCGTTGGGGATCTTGGTTGTCTTCGAATGCGTTCCGTCGCAAGTATCGCGATCCGCCTGCAGAAGTTTTACCACATACGATGCCAAAATTAGATACTCCACAACGAGATCACGAGACCTTTTCTAGGTGGGATATTCGAGGTCGAATAGAAGATTTTGCTGCCACTCAAGCTGAGAGAGTTCTCCAACGTATACGCCCAACGCCTGATACAGATAGTTTACCGGTCACAGTCATCCCCGCTCCACCACGCTGTGGTGCGGCTTTGGGTCGGTTGCTAGAAGAAGAAGGGTTGGGGTCAGCGCCAACTTCATCTAAGTCCTCTAGCCGACGGTCGGGAGATGCCGCTGCTATATCACGCACCACGGTTTCGGCGCCTTCCCGCCGAACTAGGAGTCGTAGCGGAACCACACAACATATGAGACCGCCGTTGCTCAACCCGTCTGACCGCAACCAAGCGTCTTTTCCTGGGCCGGCCGATGAGCGTCACAGCAGTTCTAGCCCGGATATTGGGAATGAAGACCAACGAAATACAGGGTACGCTGAGCGACGGCCGGTCGACGATCTGATACAGGACCAGTTTCAACCAGGTCGTCCGATATGAGCGGATCTGATTTCTCCAGCCCAATTTTGGGATTTCGACTTGCTAGAGTTACGATGATTATGAGAGCGCGGTGCACGGTATTTTACGTTTCTCAGTGATATTCATAAGAGGCATTGCATGGAGTTGTTGGAATTAAAATGGGTTGCCTTTTTTTGACTTTCTGATACCACATAGCGCAGTGATATAGGCGAATAAACTCCAAGCTGTACATGGGCGGGGCTAGCGTACATATTTCATCCAGGATAGTTAAATGTTGCGGAAAAGGCAATATGGCAGACTCGTGTGGGCATTTACTGGAGGCTGGCTCATGCAGCTTGAATGTTGAAGCGTGGCATACAAATGTTGAATATAAGAGACCATTCACGAACACCCCCTACGAGATCTCGAAATTTACAAGGTTGCGCGCAATGATGCGAGAAGCTTGGCTGTGATGTAGTAAACTGGCCTTATCCAAAGGTCAGATGATTCTTCCAATTACTGCGTAATCAATGCACCCATTGAGGGAGGGGTCTTGGACCCCTATTTCCACTTTATAGGTATCGTAGTACCTTGTCTCTCACCTTTGCCTATTTCGTCTGCCCAGCGCTAAAGCAGTCGGCATGTGAACCACGTCATCTCGTTAAATACGCTACCGAGGAGTTCGTGTAGGGAGGGGGTTCAACCTCACCAAGCCAATTAATTACATAGGTACTTCTGCATAAATACGTTTCATCGTGGAGTAGGGGTATGTAGGTAGCTTTCCTCGTAGGGTGCTGTTTTGCAGCTTGCATGTCCGGCAGTGTCATTATCCCTTCCAACTCTTTTTCATACATAGCGACAGATTTGGATAGAGCACGTTTAAGGAAGCTTCTGACGTCAACTCTTGTCAAGGATTCAAGCTTAGATCCCTATATAGATTGAGTTGCGCCAAGTAAGTCTCACCTATTTATATACATGTAGTAGGAGAACACTCGCATCT
Source organism: Ustulina deusta (assembly GCA_023159155.1). NCBI lineage: Eukaryota > Fungi > Ascomycota > Sordariomycetes > Xylariales > Xylariaceae > Ustulina > Ustulina deusta. Next base: position 2,826,408 of record JAJNNX010000001.1, on the reverse strand, counting down.
AGGCAATTAGTTGTTGGCCAGGAGCAAGACAGCCAACCAAGATGGAGGGATGCGTCCCTGGTTACATACATGTGTATTCAATGCGGTGGTTCAGGCATGCAACCTTGTTTTTCGCGTCAGTCCCTCGGCACGGCTGCACAGGTATGCGTGTTCTACTCTGTGTGTACATACATGTATGTAAGTAATTACATCCGTCGTTGGCAGGTACTTCGATTACGGCGGGGGAAGGAGCCGACTCTAGGCTAAGCGGGGTGAAGAATTGCGGTCAATACAGCAGCCCAATCAGACAGCGATAAGCGAGCGACGGGTGGAGACTGAAACGGCCGGGGAAAAATTAATCGAATTAATCGAGGGCCAATTTCCTCCTGCCTCCTTATCGAGAACAATAACAAGGCCAGCATCACCGCCCGTCTCTTTCACCGCGCGCTGCTGCCGCTGCCGCTGCCGCTGCTCCTCTCTTGCATCCCGCATTGGATCTGCACTCTGCACTCTGCACTCTGCCTCTACCTCTCCTCTCCTGCCACTCTCGACTCTCGCGTGTGCGTGCCGCATTGCCCCGTGGCCGAAGTGCTGTATGATCATTCCTGGATGACTTCACTCCTTTAGCATCTCTGGTCTGAACCCGCCCTATCATTACTCTTAGGTACTATCCAAAGCCCCCGTCGCCGTCTCGAGAGCAGACGAGAACAAGGACTCGGTCTGTAGATCCCATAGTTGAGCCGCCCCCCTATTGTCTGACACGCATCGTTGCCACGCCGCCTTGTCGCCCTGAGTGCCTGTCCCGTGAATTGCCGATTGTCGAGCCAGTTGGTATCCCCTTGTCGACTCATCTTGCGGCTCGGCTGAATTGGCTCGTTGCGCGTGTTGCCAGGATGGCATCGTCAGAGCCCTTCCCCCCGTTCAACGCCTCGGCGGAGCCATTGCGCTCCGTTGCAGAGCAGACTGCCGCCACGCGTCGTCGACCTAGGAAGTCAAGCGGGCTGCCGGCCGAGATACGCGCTGGAGACACCGGTGCCCCGAGTCTGACGAGTCTTGCGAGCATGCAGAACAACCTCCCGGCCTCGCCGCCGAGGTCATCCGCCGCTGACGGCAGCACGAAACGAGGCTCCAAGCGCCGCAAGGCCCGCTCCCTGCTGCGTCGCTTCAAGCATTTCGCCCTCAAGCACACCTGGGTCTTGCCGCTCATCATTATATCCGTCTTTGGCTCTCTCTATGCCGCCAACCCCACCGAATCGAACCCAGCCAGTCGCTTCATCTTCCTCTCCTATAAGTTACCTCTTCAGCCTGGTGCCGACCCCAGCGCGCCGGCCCAGTATGGCAAAGGACCCTGGGACATTGCCTTTGTTACTTTCTACACCGTCGTGCTTTCTTTCACTCGTGAGTTCATCATGCAGGAGTTCTTGCGACCCCTGGCCAAGAAGGCTGGGTTGAAATCTCGCGGCAAGCAAGCTCGTTTTATGGAACAGTTGTACACGGCCATTTACTTTGGCTTCTTGGGTCCTGCCGGCATGTATGTCATGAGCCACACCCCGATCTGGTACTTCAACACCCGCGCTATGTACGAGCACTTCCCTCACAAGACCCACCCCGCCGACTTCAAATTTTATTATCTTTTCCAGGCCGCATACTGGGCTCAGCAGGCCATCGTGCTGCTGCTAGGCTTGGAGGAGCGGAGGAAGGATTTCAAGGAGCTCGTTGGACACCACATCGTTAGCTTAGCCTTGATTGGACTCAGCTATCGATTCCATTTTACATACATGGGTCTTGCTGTCTATATAACTCACGATATCAGCGATTTCTTCTTGGCGGTACGTTGGAATTCTGACCCAATATGAGTTTTGCTGAACTCCAAGCCAGAGCGTAAGCTAACGGACGTTGGACAGACCTCAAAAACCCTCAATTACATTGACCATTGGGCAACTGGGCCTTATTTCTTCGTGTTTATGTGTGTCTGGGCCTACCTGCGGCACTACCTAAATCTTCGCATCATTTGGTCCCTCTTCACCGAATTCAAGACGGTTGGTCCGTATGAGCTCAACTGGGAAACCCAACAATACAAGTGTGATATTGCCTTTGTTATTACGCTTACATTGCTTTCCTCACTCCAAGCCCTAAACTTGTTCTGGTGGTTCTTCATTGTTAGGATTGCCTATCGCTTTGTGGTGTACCAAACGGCTGAAGACGATCGATCCGAAGCCGAAGTGTCTGAGCCGGAGGAGATCGAAACCAGCAATGAGAAGCCGTCCACAAGGCAGCCATTGACGAACGGCCACGCTACTGGCATCAATGGCCATGCTAATGGCTCTGCTGTGAGTCGTCCGAACGGAATCGTTCCGAAGAAGTCAACCCGGTAGATTGGGTTGGATGCGACAATTATCACTTGAGATTCCTGCTTGGGGTCTTTTCCTGCGAACCATTCAGCAGAGCAACATGTACAACATGGAAATGTTCGGCATGGCTGTGCTAGTAATAGAGCAAAACCGCATGTCAGATTCAGATGCACTCAATAAGTGTTCGAGGGTTATGATCAGTGCTCAGGCAGGAAACCGTGGACATATAAACCCGGTCGCTAGCAACTGCAGTGGTGCATATCACTTTCACTCTCCAAAGTATAACTCTCGGGTAGCTGGAAAAGTGGCAGAGGTGGGCACATGTAATGGGCTCTTTGCAGTCGTTGTTCATGTCAGAAACTTCGTGCGGCAATCCCGAAGTGTGTCACAAACATGTGGTTTATCCAGCGATGGGTTGTTGCTATAACTAAAGATATGACGATAAACAATCACGATGAAAGGGTCATGCAACGATGGTGCGGCTGGCAGGTAGGATGAGACGTGTCATGAGTTGAATTTCGAACCTTTACTCCCTGTATCATTATTACTACCTACATAATAACTAATTAGCAAAGACATCAACCTTGTTTGGCCCATTTGAACTCTCTTGTTCTCGCAATATATCAGTTGTGTCTCGCTAGCCAAGATTATACTTTGAGGTCTCCCCTTCTATCACTCACTCTGGCTAGGAGAAAGAGTATGCTAGTCCTTGAGCTTGCTTCATTATACTCTCATACAAAACTTTTGGGCATGCTTGGATCTGGAGGCATTATACCTCATTACCAGTCTATTTATACTTGTGTAGACACATATTAAGGGTCATTACCATTATTGTTTCTTAGTCACATAATGCCTCAGCAAAGCAACTTCTTAAGCTAGTTTGGACTTTGATTATTTAGCTTCGCGTATATTGACAATTTATGGATAAATAGGATACTGGTCGGTCACCTTCCAACCGTGTTCTTCGGTCTCCTCTTCATGTCCTAACTCATATTCCCCCTTTCTTCTAGATTTTCTGGCGTATACAAAGATACTTATATTGAAGGAGTAGAAAATAACAAGAGGTAGTCGCCAAACTGGCTACGTAACATAATAATGAATGGTCGAAATAAGAACAGTCTACCAACTGACGAAGTCAGGTTAAAAGTCTTGTGCCGATAGAGCATGTATGAACGAAGTGCAACCAACACTTTTTGCCTATCTTTGTTTCTATTTAACCAGACTTACTACCCATCCCACTTGCAGACTCCTAGATTCAAGCTCTTTCCACTCGCCATGGCTTTACACCCTCCCTTCCCTTGCCTACAGCCTCAAACGCAAAACATTGACCGCTTCTGCGCGGAATTCAGCTCATTTTCGGAGGAATGACTAGTCTGGACCATTGCCCCAGATTGCTGCTAGTATCGTGCCTATCCAGGTCCTTCGTTAAATCTATCAGCTATCATCTGTCAACTATCAACTGCTCTACGCAGCGGTTATATCCAACTCTCTACGTTCTACAGACTTATATATACACACCCCGACATCGATTCTGTACGCTACGTATAGGTAAACACCGTAACATCACACCTCCAGGCTTAATTAGGTAAAGTACATGTGTTAGATGTAGACGTAGCCAATGTCTCCCGCCGCTTACAAGTACGCAGAGAGTACCTAGATGACCAAGGCAGGAAGACGGCGCTATCTACCGTGTCGTCACTTCAACATCATTCGCCTATCTCATCCAGGCCCAGATCATATTGAGTACCGAGAGCAAGGAAGACAGGAAGAAATAGGCATAGCAAAGTAGCAGTGCGCAGGCATACATGAATAAATAGTTTCAAACTAAACAAAGCAGCCGGCCAATCAAGCAAGCGAATTGCCGTCCAGCCTAGCCAACGGATCCATCCCGCCTTACAACGACAACCTGGCGGTACCGGGTACCACAAAACAAAAACCAGGCTTGAGGCAGAAGGGTAACTCGGATGAGCGGGGCCGCCACGATCGATCCACCCATCCATCCCATCCAAGTCCAGTCTGTGATCCAGCCATCTCTCCCGTCGCCGGGGCACGCTCGTCGCTCCCCTTGGGCTCGCCATTCCGGTAAGTCCAATTCCATCCACCCATCCCACCACACAGCCACCCACCCGCCCACTCACCCACCCACCTAATCCATCCATCCACCCATCCATCCGTCCATCCAGCCATCCCAGCAGCGCGTATCCATACACCCACCTTCCGGACCACCCCTCCCTCCCTCCCTCTCTTCCTGCAACTTAAATAAAACACGAGCCTGCTGTGTCCAATCCACATCTGATACTCCCATGCGGCTGCTTCTTGCTAGTGTAGGTCTACTTACCTAGTGGTATTGCAAGTAGGCTATCCAAGTCGAGCCGCGCCTCAGAGTGCAACCCTCCCTCCCTTCCCTCGAACCCTGGAGCAGGTAGGTACAGTATTACAGCTCTCGACCAGTGAAGCCCGCCCATATTTCCCCCTCGTCGTGTCACGCGATTTTTATCTCTTACCCTCGTTGAATATCTACGCAACGAAAAGATATCGCCCCTCGTGTCGGCGTTCTGTTTACCCACATCACCCAACCCGTGACTCATTTTTCCGTGCTTGGTCTATCCATCTATCCCGAGTTCCTGTCAGTCTGGAACCAGCTCCTCTCTTGCTGAGGGTACATGCTCCGTTCCTGTGCATGTATTTGCCAGGTGTGGTGGAGTCGGGAACTAGGTAAGAGGAGACTTGCAAGACTGACAGACTTGGCAGATGGACATGATGCTTTGTTGAGTGAGAATTCTTCATTGATTGACTTGTCATAACTCACCTGCTACGATGTACGTGCCTAGTAGTTAGCTAACCTGGCCTGTCTGTCTATTCCATATACATGCTGCTCATTGCCAATTTGCTTTTGTGTGACATTGGAGAAGGGATAGTAGAAGCTTATTGACTGGTTCAACTGTATATTACTTTTTAACCTTCTAAGCTAAGTTGGGCACGAAGGAGAGGGAAGGGGGAAGGGGGGGGTGACGAGATCGCACACCTCTCGTCATTACTTGCCATGTACATACATTATGAGGGAATCTATCAATGCATCGTCATCAACTCGCTTAAGCCGCCTGCCTGCCTGCCAGAATTTATGCACGTGATCATCTCTCATCAGCCGTCATACTCCAAGACCACGGATATGGTCATGCGGGAAAGGGAACAATTAAGAGAGGAAGAGTAGCTGCAAACGCATAGCTCGAAGCTGACCGAAACAACAACAACAGCAGGCACCCTGCTCACCACCCGAAACCACCTTTATTTCCACTTCCTTTTTCTTTTTTCTTTCTTTTTTTTCTTTCCCGAGTCCACCCTCCTCAAAGACGCGGACAATGTGGCCATGTATGCCATCTGGCCCAATGAATGACAACTGATTTTTACCACATGAAAACAGAAAAATGTCTTTGGTATCATTGCGTGCAAAATGTCGAGATGCAGGCACTGCGTTGTTGCCGTCAATGTCCTTTAAAGAGGAGTAAAGGTCTTTCAACGTTTTGTATATCCCACCAAACGCCTGCAATGCAAATGTCCCGCAACACGGGGACATGGTAAAGGTACGAGTAATATTACCGAATCATGCATGTATGTGCATGCTTGTATCAATACTGATGAGAACAAGATCGAAGTGGTTGTATTAGGGGTTTGTTGACGTTGCGTGACTTGGAATGCGACTTTCGGGGGTCGCTGTTAGTTCGTGTTGTGTGGTAATCCTGCCTCCTCCTGGTGTGGTTGATTCATCTGACGAGCTGCTAGACTCGTCTAGACCATTTTGGCCCTGGCCACGGTCGTGTTCCCCCCCAGCCGAGGGAATGTTTGCTTTTCGCATCAGCTTTTCTGCCTTTCGGTAAGCGGCTCTAGCATCTTCCGCGGCTTTCTCGGCTTTGGCCTGCCGGTTCCACATAGAGGCATATTTGCCGTTCAGCTCCAGGAGTTCTTCATGTGTCCCTTTCTCCACAATGGTGCCCTGGCTGAGAACCAGGATCTGATCGGCATGGGTAATCGTAGACAATCGATGCCTAACAGGCCTGCATTAGTATTGTTATTCCAAAGGCGGAACAGTGGGACACTTACGCAATGATCAACATAGTACGGCCCCGGCCGATATTAGCGAGTCGAGACTGGATTTGTTGTTCGGTGTGCGTATCTAAAGCCGATGTGGCCTCATCGAGCATTATGATTTTTGGGTTTTTCAAAAGCGTTCTTGCAATTGCCACTCGCTGCTTTTCGCCGCCGCTAAGTCTGAGACCGCGCTCGCCAACCTTGGTATAATATCTGTCGGGGAAGGACATGATCTTGTCGTGGATGCTTGCGGCCTGACAGGCCGCAATGACATCCTCGTCGGTCGCATTCTGGTTGGCATATTTCAGATTGTACATAAGAGTATCGTTAAACATGATTGTGTCCTGTGGCACCACCCCTATGAAGCGCCGTACTGAATCAATAGTGACATCTTTGACATTTTGCCCATCCACTCGGATGTTGCCGGCTTGACAATTAAAGTAGCGGTACAGCAGGCGGAATAGGGTAGATTTTCCACCGCCGGACTCGCCAACAAGCGCAGTTGTAGTACCCGGTCGACACTCGAACGTGAGATTTCGCAGAGCTGGTTTTCTCTGATCATAGGCGAATTTGACCTTGGAGAACTCCACAAGACCGTTGCATGAGGTCATTGTAGAAACACCGGGACGATCTACCACAGTTGGGCGCTGCTTGAAGAGCTCTAGGAGTCGCTCCCCCGAAATCATGGCCTGTTGAACAGTTCGATAAAAAGTGCCGAAAAAATTAAGCGGACCTTGAAGCTGGCCAAGGTAAGTTATGAGGGCAACAAAATCTCCAACCTCGCGTTGTTTTTGTGTGACTTGATAGGCTCCAAACATAACAGCAGCCAGCATACCTGTCATGAACACCAATGATTGGTACATGTTCATAGAGCTAATGCTCCAAGTAACTTGGGCCTCGGCGTTCTGGAAGTTTTTAATTGCATCTCGGTAACGTTTGAATTCAAACTCCTCCGCATTGAAATATTTAACCGTCTCGTACGATATGATGGAGTCATTTTTGACAGCCTCTTCTTCCCTGTCAGCATTCGACATGGCTCTTCGTTGGGTTGCTGTCTTAGATGCCAGGCGAATGGTAAGGAGGAGGTAATAAAACGTGACAATGCAGACAACCACAGCATAGACGGCATCGAATCTGAAGTAGAAGTAGCTGATGGCTACAAATAGATCAACAATCATAGGGAAAACCTGGAAGGTGACCTGCTCGAGAAACGAATTAACTGAAGCACCTTTATTTAGTGCCGATAGAACCTCGCCTGTTCGTTTTCCGAGGTGAAAGTCGAGACTTAACGAGTGCACATGCTCGAAAGCAGATGTGGTTAGAGCGCGATATGCATGCTGGGAAACAGGAATCCACAGCATCGACCTCCAGGATCCAAGCAGCCCGGAAGGCCCTTGCAGCAGCTTATACAATATAAGCAGTCCAAGTGAAGCCCATGGCATTTGTAGGGGTTTCCCATCGGGGTTAGATTTGTGGCTATCCGTGAGCTCGTTGGTAACAAGTCCGATCTGATAAGGTACCATGATGTTAACCCATCGCTGAAGGACGAGCAGGACAAAGCAGAGAACAACCACAATTTGTAGTCTAAGCTTTTTTGCTGGCCACATATATGGGAAAAAGACTGAATAACCACGTAGATACTCGAGCCAAGTAGTATGAGGGAGCTTCTCTGGGCGATAAAACCCGGCGTCGTCGTCGACCATCGCGAAGCTCGAATCACTATTGATAGATCCATCGCAAGATCCATTGGTGCCCGGCGAAGCATGGCCGTTTGTATGGTAACCGTTCAGATCTGGGTTGAGAAGTGGCGTGTTCTCGTCCGCTTCGGAATGGTATTCCTGCTCACGCTTACATTTCTCACGTTCTGCTCGCCGGCCTATTAACGCCAATGTGATCCACACCACAACGCTGCCAGCAACCATGCACACACGAGTACAGGACAAGCCGAGATCAATGATGTCCCACTTATTCATGACACCAATAGTTATAGATTCATTAGGGCCTAAATGGACCATGACCTCGTGAGGTTGAGATAGGATGATGGCGTCGCAGGTGAAGATGATGATCTCCATACACAAAGCAACTAACCACGTGAGGATGAACACTGGTCCCGGTTGATGTTTGCTCTCAAAGAGTGTGATGAACACATAAAGATATAGGAACGCTGAGCCCAGGGTGTAGACCTATCGAGCATTAATGAAAAATCCTTGACAATGCACCGTGAAGAAAAGAATTACTGTTTTGGCTTCACCGCACCACCAAGCCTGCTCGCCTCCAGGACTTTTCTGGAGAAGTGCACGCGTAGCAATAGCGGCACCTTGGCCGACAAAAGTGAGGGTTACCGCGGTGTACAGCCATTGGAAGAGTGCTCTGATAGCGGGAGAGAATCTGCCATCGGATTCTTGGGACTGGTCGTCAATAGATCGCTTCTTAGTGACAGGCAGAGGTCTGCCACCCGGACCTGTGATGGTAGGGACGATAACATCTCCTTTGGTGCTGGCGGTGTATATGGAGTAGAGGGCTCCAAAGAGTAACAAAATAAGCAACAGCAAGCCCGGGTACAAGTATTGTGTGGCCACCAATATGCTCTCAGCCAGACCGTCGTCTGATTCCACAACAAAGGCGGCCATTTTGGTCTGTTGACGAACGAATCAGCATGCCGGACTGGGCAGTAATCATTGCACGGCAAAAGATGGGACGATAAGATTGCACCGCATGCTGCAAGATAGGCGTGACATACATTGTTATTAACCACGATCCTGCAACAGTTTCATGTCTGCATCGAGCACCACAACAACGACTAGCCCGACGAATTCCCTCTTCTGTCGTGCTTCGCTCCTTTGTCGAAGCGGAGAGGGCGACGACGGCGTATTCCTCCCAGGAGAGAGAGAGAGAGATAGAGGAGTGGAAGCAGACGAAGTGCCCAGCCTAGAGAGATATGCAGGCCCAATTAGTACTGTGAACGCCCCGACTTCAGGTCGTGGTGGGGCAGGTCACCGGACGGGTGTTAGTGGCAAAAGCGACACCGCCGTGGAGTCGTCGTGGAGGGACCCAGACGGGCTAACGATAATAATAGGGACAATGAATTGACAGGCCAGGACTCGTTCCGGCCGAGATCAGCAGCTGGGAAACTCACCGAAGCAGTATAGTGTTGCCACAAGAGGGTGGCCGGCACAAAATCGACGGTGGATACGGATGTGGATGAGGGCGACGGAACAAACAAAGCAGGTCCAAGAATAACAATAACAAGATATAGGCAGGGCGGGACAATGCAAGAAGGGGAGATGAAGAACAGTGTCGGTAGGAACCAGGCCGCGAGGTATAATGGGGAGGTATTACACAGCACGTGTATGCTCAGTTAGTCAACCGAGCCGAGAACGAGGATGTCGGATGTTGTGTAAATTAGACCGAGATTCAAGGATCTAGGATCCATGCACGGTAGATAATAGTCCAGGTTATGCGCAGTGTACACTACAGTAGGTATGTGTGTATGTGTAGTGTATGTGTAGTGTATGTGCAGTGTAGATGTGAGTGAGCGAGCGAGTGAGTGTGTGTGTGTGTCCGTGTGGGTGGGTGGATGTGGGTGCGGAGGAATTATAGACGTCAGGTGGCATACACTTGCTGGTTTGTTTGCCTGCTTGCCTGTCTTTTTGTTTTTGCTTGCTTGAGAGATACAGATAAGTAATCGACTTGGCCCAACCAACTCGCAGAGAGACCGAACACAGACCGACAAGCTCGAGTGGCGTTCTTAGACTGCCGGCGTACCTTCTGTGCAAGCGTGACGAGTCAATGGCGCGCCGCAGCAGCGCAATGGAGGCGACCAGGAAAGTGGGTAGGATGTTATCGTGGGCAGTAGACGAGGTTGTCTAGACATGGGCAGGCAGGGGGGGAGATTTGCAGATGTGGAACAGAGGATGGGAATAAAAAAGAGGAAGAAGAAGAGTAGTCGAGGAGGAGGAAGTAGAAGGAGGAGGAGACAGAGAAGAAGAGCCAAGCTGTAACAACAAGGAAGAAGGCACTGAGAAATAGTAATGGCCGACTCGAGGAATCCGGGCTGTCAATACTCACGGCGGGTAGGAGAGACGGTTGTAGCGTGCACGAAGGGGAAGAAAGCAGAATATACAAAGTGCCTGGCAAATCTCATGGCAGAATGAACACCGTCGAAGTCAAGTCAAGTCAAGTCAACCCGGCGCGCAGAGATACGGCCTTGTGCCGTGTGTGGTGGTGTGGAATCGGTAGTAGGTAGCGCATGCAGATTTGGTAACAGGTCACAGACGGGTTTGACAGGCATGGTGTAGATGGTGCAGTGTGGTGAGGTAATGTAGTGCAATGTAGAGTGTACAGGTAGGTAGACGAATATAGACACGAGACCAGATATCATCGTCATGTTCTTGCTTGCTTGCTTGATGCATTTCCTCTCCATTTCCGGTTTCTTTACTTCCCTCTTTTGCAGTCGTCTAGCGAACTGAATGCCTGGTTGTTTACTATACAAAGAAAGGCCTGCTCCATCCCCCGGAAACGCAGAGCCACGGGACACAAGGGATAGGTAGACAGTTATATAGACCGAGAGACACAGACAGAGACAGGAAACAATGGCATCGTCATGTACCTCCGGTGTTCATGGACACAAACACACGGACGCCCTCAGTGCAATAGAGGGACGTACGTGTATGAATCGATGGCACAACCACCTGCAACACAAGTCTGAGGACGTAGAACCTACCTCTGCTACCTACAGTAAGTGGGAGACGAGACATAAGAAACATGGGGGGACGGGGTCTGGTTCCAGTGGGATGCAGAGGTGTCGGCACGGGCCAAACGGCTCGCAGCCTTTCCTCACCGCCTGCTTTCGGGCTACTAGTGGCTGTCTTCAGAGGGAAGGGGATATCGCCCGTCCTTGTGATAGCTGTGGCATGCATGCATAAAGAGGAGGAGGCATAAGCACCGATGCCTTTACTTACCGGTAGTACTACCTATTCTGTCTGGGCCGTACAGCTTTTCGACAGGGGAGCCAGGTGTCTGGTTTCCAGTCTGGCCCAGCTGCGTTTGTCTTCGCTTCAGTAAGAAAGGACACGATAAGGTGGGGTAAATAGTAAGGGTACATCATGTACCTATTGTCCTGGCTATGTCCTGAATATTCCGCACTTGGAGGAGAGTGGATGTGGGATATATGAGAGAAGACGGGGGTAGGTGAACGTGTAGGTATTGCCATTATGTTATTAGCCGCAATCCCAAGATGTCTTCGATGGGGTTTTGTAAGGGACTAGAGACGTGTACCTAGTCGGCTATGCCCACACCCCGTCGTCATAATCAACGTTTCGATCGATTTGAGGCGCTGGATTATGCTCGGGGGGGGGAAAATGACCTGTCAGTTCATCCATCAGTCAGTGACAGCCCACGACCCGGGAACCGGGCTGTTGCATCGTGGCATCGTGACGGTAGAAGTCGGTAGGTAAAAATAGTGTATCTAGGTTAGATAAAGGAAGAGAAGAGGGTGAGCTATCATCTTAGTGTAAGAACTAAGCAGTGTACCTACTTACACTAAGGTACACTAGATCTGCTTCGCACTAGTAGGTAGGTATACTAGTATTTCCCCGTAAATAGGTACCCTCCAACCAACAATTTAGTATATGTCTCCACAAGAAAGTAGCTGTACTCCTGCCGTCGCTCTAGTTTAGAGGGGAAGAAAAGGAAGAAGAAAGAAAAAAAAAGAACCAATATTAGGTAGGCACCTATAAGTATACATAGGGTGTGCATTAGGTCCTATAGCTATATATATGGAGTGTATATACATAGGTGCAAATATTTATCTATACTAAGTACACTCTTTGACAGGTAGGTATACCCACCACAGCAGGTATTACGCTACACTAAATCTGGGTTGGTTGGTGATTTAATAAGACAGACTTTAAGATGATTGGACCCAACAGCCTGAGTAGACAGCCCAATGCACCCAAGAAAAAAAAACACCTAACCGAGAAGCTTGGCACTCACCACTCCACAACAACAACATTTCTTATTGTCACATAGTAGGTACACCACCACACACATTATAGAGTTGTGCAGGTAATCGGCGACTTCGCATCTATAATAAAGAGTCATTGGATCGTGGCCGCATATCATTGCTTTACTGGATCTGCCTCGGGAAGTACCTACCTAGCTAGGTAGGTAGGCAGGCACCTGGGCAGGTAGTAATAATGCTTGGGACTGCAATTAGGTGAGGCGGAGAGGTTACATATGTACCTATGTACCTACCTTGTATCCATATTACCGTAGGTACTTACCAATGTATGTAGGTACGTGTGTAGGCTAGACGGGATACCCTAAGTCCCTAGGTACATACCTAGGTAGGTTCCTAGGTATCTAAGTACTATGTATACCTACTCCGGTACCTATTTGGAAGTGGAAGGACACCCCAAACACGCTGTGTAACTGGCAGCTCCTGTTGTTCTGGGTGAATCCTTTCCCCCCCTTCACCCCCCAAGTCCCCCATTTTCCCCATTTCCACCCCCAATTTCCCGATCTGCCGGGCGCATTTTGGGGTTTTCTGCAGCGTTGCGGTTGCGGTTGTGTTGTGCAACGCTGAGAGCCTTTCGTCCCCATTTGTATAAGAGACAACGTACAGGGGTTCCTGTTCCGAGTATATCATTTGTATGAGGTATCTAGCCTAGCATATGTCGCATATCTGGCATCTGGTTCTCTTGATACCCTGATCCCGCCATGACCTCTCTTTTCGGCATTGCTTTGACAATTCTCCAACTCTTCGACCTACACTACGGTAAACCCTTGATACCTACACTATCCCTCGCTCAGTTCGACTGGGGCTATACCGGTGGCTAACCATGGCAGAGCAACGTACTAACAATCGTCATTGTCAACCAGAACCAGATATCTGTGCGCCTAGTGTGGCCTATTTCGAATCCGCATGCTAACCCGCGCAACTCCCAGCAGTAATCGAGTAGCAGACACGCCAGCCAGCTGTTGGGTATCATCTGATCGCGTACCCCGAACAACATGGCCATTTTGCTGTTATTCACTGCCTTAACGTCTTCGGGCCGTCATAGACAAGTGTATCTCTCCGGCTCTCACAGAGCTAATGTGATTTACTCCAATATTAGTTTGCCAGCTCATCACATCGACAGTTTACCGCCTCTTACTAGCTTCAATATCAATGGAGCCACCTGTCTCTGTATCTCTCGATCTTATGAATCCACACTTACTCACTCACCTCTTCGCTTTCTCACACGTTTTTTTTTTTTTTTTTTTCTTCTTCTTACTCCCTCCTTTACCGCGCCTCGACATACACACCCTCCCCATTTCTCGCGCAATATGTCCTGGCTATCGCTTCGTTCATCTCACAATATTGAGAACTCAGTCTCTTTTCGTTGGTTAATATTCCGTGTCGATATGCCGAGCCTAGGTATTAGTCCATTCAGCCACGCCAAGCCTCCGCTCGCTTGGCTATCATCCGGCTCCGCAACAGATTGCGTGAGCGGAGGCGGCTTTTCAGCATCGTCTCCAGGTGTCTCCGTTGTCAGCTTAATCCATGAAGGGAGCCATGTCGTAGAAAAGAAGAGAACCATCAATTAACATGATCTTTGGTGATTTGTTTCAAGCTATAGTCCGCAGCATTCGTCCGGCAATGCCGAGCTACCGCCGGCTCGCTACGAACCTTGACTGCGTTTCGCTGTTCCGTCCCGAAAACCGTCGTACCCTGCCGGCTTTTCCTTGGCAAGCCTGACCGATTACCCTTTTAGGAACTCCCTTGTGCAGAATAGGAAATCGGTCAGAAAGAGTGGATTACATAGTAAGTCTCTCGCAGTGGGAACCAACGCTTGCACCAGTGCCCGTTTCGTTCTCCTGTACCTATAGTAAATGGCATCCCTAGTCCCTACAACCGCGGTCTGACGGACATACACGTATATCTAGGAAGCCCTGGCTAGCGAGTGCTACTGTACACGTGAATACCTCGTCGCCTCTCGGGACGGGAAAGCCACACTCCGCTCTTCTACAGCAACATGGGCATCAAGTAGGTACCATACCTACCCATGCCGTACATATTCGCGCAAACTATTGGTGCAACCACAAGCTCAACTCTAGGCTGAATTGATGACCTGGCGTCCTGTTTTCTCTGGTTAAAGTGCCGACTATCTACGGGTCAACTATATACCCCTCCGCTCCTCTCGATACCAGGCAATGGCCCATCGGGTACGTATGCAGTTTGGAGTTGCGTCCGACCGGAGACGTAAATAAGCCGATGTTCATGGGGCGTTACAGCCCGGCTGATGGGAACAAAGAGTAAGTGTGCTCGGGTTGACGTTTCGATTCCCGTGTTTCATCTCATGTTATAGTCTCTGGTGCACACCTAAAAGACGTCCGCAGTGTCCGCAGTCTAAATTGGCTAGGTACGGATTGCTCCAACATCACTTTAGAGGATGTTTCTGAACTCGGTCTTTGTTACAGATTATGCTATGCAGCTGCGGGCTAACAGACGCGTGTGCCCTCTGCGTGATGTTCATGTCAGACTTGCCTGCATGGTTCTAGGTAGTCTCAGAGCATAGAGGGAGTTCTTGCCGCTCAGTGTTATAAGGCTGACCCAAGGCTTATGCACATTCACCAAATACGCCACAAATTCTCTGTAAATGTCCCAACAGTCAGGTATCGTAGGGCGAGGTTGCTTTGGGCACAGATGTGAGTTATCATTTATTGTATACTATTTCACAATTCACCTTCCTGCCCACCTTATCATGTTGTCCACGTCATCCTCCGACCGCCATCGTAAAAGATTGGGGTCAGGGGCTGCTTTTCGGTCCGTCATTGCTGTCTATGGTCGTATTAACGCTCGGTTAGGGTTTGGTAAGGGAATTACTTAGCTGAGCTGGGACTTGCACCGACCAGAGATTTGTGTATGTAAGAGCAAATCCATCGGAACTCCAATCGAGGGGATCCTCCTCCGATGAGCAAATTTAGGAGTCTCCAAGACTCCGTTGATGCGTGGGTGGTACACGAGATTTGGCATGGGCTGCAAAACAAGAGGCATCGCATCTCTACTAGCCAAGCCTTGAAATATAAAGCAATTATACGTTGTGTTAGGACCCGAAATCGCCATTGCGATGTCAGATACTCTCGCTTATGCGTTGGGTGAAGCCCACGAGCTCCTGTCATTGGCTACGGAGATTTGAATCTGCTGTGAACCTGTTATGAGCGCAAACACTTTCTCAGGACTGGTGGCTATGCTTTATAGTTTGCTCTGTGACCTTTTTCTGCCTCTATTAGGCATTGTAGTTTTGTCATATCCGCTTCGTGGTGGCCTAGAGGTAGCATGAAGGTTCAGTGAGAGAATTCACTGCCGATCTGAAATTATTCAAACACGCGAATGAGCTCAACAACGTGTTTTTTTTGGACACGGCAACTAGGTATTTGGAGAAGATGCCAAGAACTTCTATGCCTCAGTGCTACCAGTAGTCAGAACCTGCTTTGCCCCAAACCCATGAGCTTTGGGGACTGATGTGACTATCCAGTGCTCTAGAAATGGATGGTGTAGAGGCCATCGGAACCTGGCCAATGAACGAAAGCATCCTTTGCTAATCTCCATCTAGGTGCATGTAGACAGAAATCTACAACAGCCTTGCGTCGAGAGTATCCCCACTCTATAACCATTGACAGTGCACCGAGTCCGCTCGACCAATAAGGAATGACATTGACCATAGATTAGACCAGGTTGGTTGCTAACCTATATAGAGATCTGCTGGCCGATGCTAGCAAAATCTACGAGCGTTATACGGAGATAGCTGTCAGCATAAATGCTAGTTCTATGGCGAACTGTTACAGGGGCTACCATCTCACGGGTGATCCCGATTTGTTGGGGGAGAAGAAAGTACGTTTGATTTATCTAATACCAATTTGAGGCGGAGCACAAGAACACGGTATAATCTCTGAGTGTGTCGGTCCTCGTGAAAATGGTGAGCCGAACAAGGTCACCCTTTTCCAACTGGCTTCCCTCCTTGGATAGTCCACGCCCTGACACGTAAAGCCGGACCTTTGCACAGCCCTATTTCCCTAACTCGGTAAGTGTTAGGAGATATATTTCATGGAATTACAGGGAATAGGGAATCGCGAGAATATCCTTTTCGATTACCTAATACATTTCATCTGTTACGTGGGAGATCTAATCACCTGCTACAGGTACCTCGCTGAGGACCGAAGATGTCAGCATACTGTGCCACAACATTGTCTGGTCCCGGCCGAGTAGGCATCATACCGTCGGAGAAGGTACAAGAAGTGCAGATGATGCTGCTGCCGAACAAGGAGCACGGATAACGTGCAGGAGCTTTTTGCAGGTGGGAGTCTCCATGAATATCCGACGAGAGGACCCGAAGGCTGTCTATGCGGACGCCTCGCACACGTCTAGTTAGCACCGGTCTTTCTAGTTCTGCACATTTTATGTGCCAAGAGGCCACCAAATCGTCTCCGCAAGGACCGTCGTTGCATGTACTAGGTAGTATCATCCCGCTACAAGCCGACTAGTGCTACTGACGATATTAAAGAGGACTGAGCCCACCAGAGACGGAGAATAAAAACACGTGCCTCGAGGACATGACTACACTGCCTAGCTGATTCCCCACAAAGTGTACCCCCAACATCAGGTTCGTATGGTACTTCCTCTTTGAGCTTGCTCCAGTAAGATACCCAGCTGTGCTCTCAACTCCCGGCGAGCCGGGAGCTACTGCAATGCAGCATCTCTTACTTGCTGCAAGACTAGGTAGATACCTATCACCAGAGTCTCTCGACTTGGAGACCCAAGTACTACCGTTGCGGCAGAGCCCATGCAGTAACCACCTCACAAGCAAGACTTACATGTAGTGTGCTCATACCGCCATATCATCTACCAGCTACTACCTTAGATCGATGCAGCACGCGGTGATTAGCTTAGGAGAGATGCCGTACGCGCCAGTAAGTGATAGGCACTCCGATCAAGGTCGGATTAATATCCTTGTACGGCCTTGATCGGGCTTTGGGTTGTCAGGAATTCAGTGCAACTCATACGCATGCATGATAAGACCGGCAAATAATCTGGCTGGCTGACTCGTGCTTTTTCCTGCGGAACAGGTAGTATGCCTCTACCCGACTAAACCATTTATTCATTTAATTCTTCTGTAACCCTAATCTCATCCAGCGAGAAGGGCGGCAAAACTGGTCTGGGGCCCTTGGCAGATGCTCATTTGCCATGGCCGCACACTGCTCATGGGATGTCCCAATTCCCTGGAAATACGAGTGGTGTAAAAAGCCAGCGGTGTGATGCTATGCTGTGTCACAGAAGCGCACGTCCAAATACAACAACAGTTTGCGAGGATCATACAACCGAGTCCACTGTTCACTCGGCCTTATACAGGAAGGCAGCTCCATCAATCGCAACCATAATTGACACAGCCATACGTGTCTCACCGGTCACAGAAATAACCTATGTGATTTGGACAACAAGTACAACCCCCCCCCGAGCTCGTTGTACTGCACATTACAGCATCCGCACGTATTTCCCCGCCAAAATCGGCACCCTCCGAGTGCCGATAGAGACCTTTTGGGGGGGAATACATGACGGCTACTTGAATACTTGTCACTGAGTTCACCACAGGGGGCGCCGAAGTATAAGACGGCTCGAGCTTCGACTGAGGTACTGTTGTGCAGAACTCGGTTCAACTCGGTCTGCGATGTTTTGGATTGGCAAACCTGACCCATGACCGCCCCCATATTACCGGCATCTCTACGCGAGCATTACAGGCTGCTGCGAGCTACTCCGACCATGTTACGGCGCCAACCGCGGCCTTCGAGGTCAGGCGCAACAACCAGCGGGGTTTCGCCAGCTCAAAGCGGCTGTCGACAAGCCCGAGTTATCCTTGATAACGTGGTCATCTCCCGCGCCAAAATTGAGGGCGGCCTGACGGGGGAGGTCTTAGAAGAAAAAAAATCTGCTGTCAGATTGTACAGTTGGCCATTCGGAATTAAGGAAACAGAGATACATGATGCAGGCGGTACAGCTGTCCCCAATAAACAGACCAATCAATGTGTTGCAAGCAGCGGTAAACAGTATTTCCAGCGCGGGGAGACCTGACGATACACACTGCCATTATTTCTGGAAATGGACAATCACGCGCGTGATGAAGCTTGCACATACGATAACCAAGCGATTTCTCGCTCCGGTTTCTGCGCCCTGAGAAAACAGCGCACACGAACTATGGTATGCCGAGGCCGTCGCCTCCACCGAATAGTCTCTACGCAGCCGATGTGCCGACGGGAGATGGCTATTATGCACGACATAGAAACGCGTGCATGAGGGTTTGGGGGGGAGGGGAAGCCGGCGAGAAGGTTGAGGATGCTCACGTCAGATGACCCACGATTAACAATCGACGTCTTACCTCTGCATCGGTGGTTGACTAGGGGTAGTCGTCTCTGGCCTCCGGCAATGCAGGTGAAGAGGCAAGGCCGATATCTCTGGGGGTTGCGGGAGGAGGCATTTCTTTGGGTCTTGAGTTATGGCCCGAGAGGAGAAAAAGGGGGTGGCGGAAGAAGATCAATGAATCAGTAGGTGCACATTCCTCTGCTGATACCGAGGACAAGACGCTAGAAGAAGAAGAAAATATCGGGATAGGGAAGCGGTGATGAGGCCCTCGTTCTTACCACCTCACGGAGGTAAGGAGGTATCTATCAAGTCCTTTAAGATGAATAGTTGTTACTTCTCCTCTCAGATTCTGCATACTAGTATATAGAATAGGGGTATCTTTAGGGTCGCTCCGAGGATTCGACGCACTCCACTTTTAGCACTTGGCTTTCCACTTAGGTACAACAAGTACTGTGGGGACAGCAATAAACCTGGCAGGACCCCTGTCTACTGGTACCGGCCAGTTTAGTGCCGCGTAGGAAGGTACATACCCAACCTCAATGGGCAACCCAAGGTACCTCGCCCATCTCCCGAGGTACATCAGTAGACAGGTACACGTTAGCAGCAGAGGTACGGTCAATGTTAGGCACATCAGGTCGACGCGTCAATCACGCCGGGCACGCTAACAAATGCCCCACGTCAGCTTCTCATTCAGCCTCGTCACTTTCTAAACTTTCCAGACAATTCTCAGCCTCGCCTCTACAACATTGCCCGATCGTTCCAGGCGGCCTTGCGAACTCAATTGCTCTGTGCTTCCGCCGTAGCGGTTATTCAGACGACCAGGAGACTGTCAGCTAACTGTGACCCCGGATTTTCTGCAACAGGGGAGCTACACGTCCTCCCTTCACTTCGCAAGCAAAGCGCTGGGATCAGTCTGGCGTCGCCAGAGCCCCCGCGAGATCGTGGTCTAGACGAGTCTAGACAAGGCCAGCTAGCAGCGTCGCAGCTTTCAGGTGCCCACGTCTCGTCTGGTCGGCAACAACAGCAAATCAGCCTCTTTCTCCTGCAGTCGATACCCGCCCGAACGGCTGCTGGAGGACCATCCTCCGCCTCCTTCCTGGACCGACAGCCCGAAGAACGACTGCGCATACACAAACATGTCGCACCCGCCATCAACCCCGGTCAAGGTGCCGGCATCGGCAACAGCGTACACGCCAGCCACACAAGATGCCGACCTGCGATCGCAGATCAACACTCTATTATTACGAGACGGCCATGCAACCAGGTACGTGTGTTGTGCTTTCTGTATATTGGTTGTCCATCGTGATGTCTTGCCTGTCGCCGAGTTTCCTGTCTCCCGCCACCGTAACCTCCATGCAACTGCCTATCCACACCCCCGAGGCCGTTTGGACCTGAGAACCAAGCTAACATGCATGTTCTTCCGCCGCAGAATCCAGGAACGCTTCCTCCACTCCCTCGACGCGCATAGCTCAAACTGGCCGTCGGCCGTGCAATCACATGCGCTGGCTTTACTGCGATCGGGCGAAGTCAGCACGTTCCCAGCGCTCATACGGAGGGTACTCGAGGACGTGCGACGGGACACGGCGGCCGCGACGGCGGCATCCAACAATCCCACAGCGAACAACACCCAGACATCCTCGTCATCTACAAACGCAAGCGAGTCTAACCCTACTAAAGACGGCGTTAACGGCGCACCAGTGGTTAATGGCACCAACAGGACGGCCAGTGGCGTTAATGGCACCTCGGCGGGCGTAGACGGCACCACCAACCTAGCGATACCGACAGCGGTCGTGGAGGCGGTGCTGAAGGTGGTCAAGGACAGTCTAGAGACCGTGTGCGAGGTAGAACCCGACGGATCGGCAGGTGGCTGACCTGACATTCGCCTGTCCTGACCAGATCTAACCTAAGCTAACCCAACCAAACCAACTTACTCTACCTCCCAGGCCGAGTCGCCCACATCCCGTGATCCTCTAAATGAATAAATAGATGTATTTATTAGCTTAGCCAGACAAAACGAAAGATAGGCAGGGGGGGAGTCGCACCGCTTGCTTCTTCTTCTGCCTACTCGTTTAGATGTGTTTCGATCAGAGACACGAAAAACGGTCTACCACTACTGAATTGGCTAGTGAGGAGGAAGTAATGAAGAAAAGAAAAAGGCGAGGGAAAGAGGGCTCACATAAACATACATACCTTACCACACAGCGCAAGAAACAGCATTTACTGCTAAACTCCTTTGCTGGTGAAATCAAACGAAGTGAACTCGCATCAAAGGCAAGGAACCTGGTCTTTCTTAAATGCCTCCCTGTGGACTATTCTCTCAACATTCTCAACAGTATATAACTAGAAAAGTCCCAGGCTTAGAAACCCTATAATTAGAGTCTTGCCAACCACCCACCATAAGCTATTCCACATATCTTTCTCGTCTCACTTATAACTCCGTCATCATTATAAATAGAATCAACGGGGCAAGGACAGCAAGCTCGAGGGCTAAAGATGCTGTTCTCCAAGATGGAATACAAAAAACCCTGCCTGGCTAACAACCCTTATATTAAAAGCCCGCTTGCAGGCTGTCTAATGGCCTATGATTGTTGATAATTGACAAGGCTAACCTTCCTGAGTTTGCACATAATACACAGGGCGAGAGCCTAACAAGGCATCGGGCAAAAAAAGTCGTACTTGAAGTCTCCTCTTATTGGGTTCAATGTTCAAAGCGTCATCTCCAGCTCTATCGTCACCGCCGCTCGCTACATAAGCTAACCGTTTGATGTGGGTAAGAAGGAAATGTTTCCCTAAGAATGGATACGATGAACACGGTATAGATAGCTCGGTTAGTAGCAGTCACGAAATTATCCAAAGGCTTTAGGCAAATCGGACGTCAATTGATCAGATCTATCGTGAAACCTACCACCCTCCATCTCCCCATTCTCAGAAACGTGGATCAACTTTCATTAGAAGCTCGCCATCCGCGTTAATACTGTAAAATAGGAGTCATCAACCGTATTTGTGGCAGAGACTGACCATTAACGGTTGTCCCTCTCTAGAGCGAGAGCCTTAGTCTATCAGCAACATCAATATTCCTGGTGGGATCTTCAAGTGCGACCTAAGAGCCAAGTGGCAGCGTGTTGCTTGGCTCTGGGACAAAAAAAGCCCCGCAGATCGCACATTCTGTATGTGAACGGCATGGAACGGGATTAAAGTACAAGTGTGGCGCCTTATACACCACAAAAAGATAGATGCGTCGTCACCGGTTAGTCGTATAGACCATCATCATCACCAGCTTGACCAAAGTTGTTACTATCGCCTCCCGTGTTCGCGGCCTCGTCACTTCCGGGGAATTTGAAGAAAGCGCCAGGACCTGTGTTCTTCATCTGCTGTGCAAAAGCCTCATACCGGCGGATTTCGACGTCATTGACGGATCTGCGAGCCATTTGCATCGCCTCCTCGAAGTGGCGCTTGGTAAGCTCAGGTACAGGATCTTCTTCATCGTCAACTTCCATATCCCCAGCCCCCTCAGCCTCGCGCGCACGTTGACGCTCGATATCCAGAGTGATGGACTCCTTGATAGCAATCTTGACTGCTCGCTGGGTAATGAAGCCAAGATCGGCACCGGAGAAGCCGTGAGTCTTAGAAGCGATGTAATTAAGGTCGACATCGGCGGCAACAGGGGTCTTGCGGAGCTGAGCCTTAAGAATGCCGAGACGCCCGGGTTCGTCGGGAAGAGGCACGTAGATTAGAGAATCTAGACGTCCAGGACGACACAGAGCAGGATCCAGCTGCTCAGGTCTGTTGGTCGCACCAATAACGAAGACATTCTTCTTCGAAGTCATACCGTCCATTTCTAGGAATAAATCAGCATCTTATCCATTGTATGCGTAGTTCTTTGGGGCTTACCAGTTAGAAGCTGGTTGACAACACGGTCGGAAGCACCACCAGCATCCCCAACAGACCCTCCACGAGCCTTCGCAATTGAATCCAACTCATCCAGGAAGACAACGCAAGGTGCAGCAGCCCGAGCCTTGTCGAAGATATCTCGAATATTGCTCTCAGATTCACCAAACCACATGCTGAGCAATTCTGGACCCTTAACAGAGATGAAGTTGGCAGCGCATTCATTTGCGACAGCCTTAGCCAACATCGTCTTACCCGTACCGGGAGGGCCGTAGAAGAGGACGCCACGAGAAGGCGAGAGGCCAAACTTGAGGAACTTCTCGGGATGGTCAACGGGGTACTGCACACTTTCCTTAAGATCCTGCTTGACGCCTTCCAGTCCTCCAATATCTTCCCACCGGACGTTGGGCACCTCGACAACGGCAACCTCGCGGAGAGCTGATGGGTTAGAGACACCGAGGGCAAAGCGGAAGTTTTCCATGGTGACACCCAGCGAGTCCAAGACCTCGGCATCAATGGTGTCCTCATCAAGGTCGATGAGATCCATCTTTTCTCGGATCTGTTGCATAGCGGCTTCAGAGCAAAGCGCAGCAACATCGGAACCGACATAACCGTGAGTCTCGGCGGCGATTTGTTCAAGATCCACATCGTCACCAAGCTTCATATTTTTCGTATGAATTTGTAGAATCTCGAGACGGCCTGTGGGGTCGGGAATGCCAATGTCAACCTCTCGATCGAAACGGCCGAAGCGACGCAAAGCAGGATCAATCGAGTTGGGTCGGTTAGTGGCGGCCATAACCACAACGTTGGAACGAGCCTTCATGCCATCCATGAGCGTCAGAAGCTGCGAAACGACACGTCGTTCTACCTCGCCATTTGTCTTTTCTCGCTTCGGAGCAATAGAATCAATCTCATCGATGAAGATGATAGCGGGAGAGTTCTTCTCAGCCTCCTCGAACGCCTTTCTCAAGTTGGACTCGGATTCACCAGCCATTTTGGACATGATTTCGGGACCGTTGATTAGGAAGAAGAAGGCACCAGTTTCATTGGCAACTGCTCGTGCCATAAGCGTCTTACCAGTACCTGGGGGGCCATAGAGCAAGACACCTCGTGGTGGCTTGATACCAATAGATTTGAACAACTGAGGATGACGCAAGGGCAACTCGACCATCTCTCGGATCTGAGCCATCTGTTTCCGGCAGCCACCAATATCATCGTAGCCAACTTCGTTTAAGTTGTTCTCTTCCTCCTCACGCTGAATCGGTTCGCCCTCGCAGTGAATGACAGTGTCTTGGGCAACAATGCCATACTCGGGAGGGTCGACTTCAACGACCTTGAACTCTACTTGCCGCATACCACCACGAACAATGAATAGATCACCCTGCCGAACAGGACGATAGGCCTCTCGGAAGTATGGAGCGAGGAAAACGTCGAATAGTGAACCGGTTATGCCCTCAACGGTATCTGCGATGGGAAGGACAGCGATTCGCTTGGCCTACTACGGGTCAGCGCCAAATCCCCAAAGCGGCAAACCAACTCGTATGAGCTGCCCAGGCTTACATATTTGATATCGGGGCAGGGGTGAATGGTAATCATGTCACCGTGCTTCACCCGGAGATTGTGTCGGACAACTCGGTTGATTCGGGCACTGCCATCATCAAGATCATCGTCGGCGAGAACAATCAGCACGGTGTCCTTCCTTTTCTTGCCACGGACAAGGACTGTGTCGCCACGGAACAGCTGGAGCAGCTCCATGGTGTTGTTAGAAAGCGCAATGATAGAGTTGTCATCGTTAACGGCATCGGTGACCCTACATCTACGAGTTAGCACAGCCCAAAACGGCGTGGGGATGAAGCACTGCCTACATCAGCTGGTTGGGCTTCTTCTTTTTCTT
This sequence comes from Ustulina deusta, assembly GCA_023159155.1. Lineage (NCBI taxonomy): Eukaryota > Fungi > Ascomycota > Sordariomycetes > Xylariales > Xylariaceae > Ustulina > Ustulina deusta. The sequence goes on along the minus strand of JAJNNX010000001.1, from coordinate 2,801,813 downwards.
CAGAATAGCCGTAGATGTGTCATTTTCCTGAATGCAAGTTAGCAGCACACAACACGAACCGATGGTCAAGCAGAAGCGTACCTCTTTAGGTTCAGCACCAGATACATCGCTGTTTCTCTTGTTAGCACGTCTAGGTACAGATACAAACAACAGCGAAGACGTCAAGACTTACGCCAAGTTGACCTTCTTTTTGTGCTCGGGCTCAGATGCCATGATGTCTATGAGACCAATGGAGAGATGGAGAGACGGAGAGACGGAGAGTATTGAATGTGTGAATTTGGGTAGGAAGCTCGGGATGGGGTAAGAGTGGGTAGCGGCAGAGACAAAACACCTGTTGAAACCAGGGAAAATATCTGCCTAATGGGGAGATATTTATCGGGGCCTGGAGGTTACCAGAATGGACAGGTCGGGAGTAGAGAGCAGGGTTTGGGAGATGGAAGGAAAGGTTGTGAAGTAAAAGGTTTGGAGGAGTGGTTGCTTTTCCTATTGTTGCGGTTACGCTGCCAGGTGTTTGGACAGTGATGACGGAGAGTCTGGGTCTGGCCTGGGAGCTCGGACCATGTCCGAGTACCGTAGTGTTCGCACACAGGTAGCCGCCACCTTCTAAGGCCTTCCACCCGCCTGGTTACCTAGTTGATGCCAGATTGCCCTGTGGAGCGAACTGTGCTGACTGATGCAAGGCTGCTGAGTCCACTAAAGAATGTCCCTCGGGAGGTTACGGTAGGTACTTGCAGGCAGACAATCTCGTACGCAAGCGAGCTGTGATTGGATGGATACCTCGGTGGTGGTACCTTTGTACCTTGCATGTGCATGGAGATACTCGGATTTAATAGAAACTTAAGTATCCAGAGAGGCAATCTTCACCTCGGAAGCATTCTTCGGGTTGCCCCTAAAAGGTACCTACGTGAAAACACAATAACATTATCCCGTAAGACACAACAGCATTCACATGCGTGTCGACAAGACAAGAATCCAACGGAAATCCGTCGAATCTTCCATCATCACGCCGCAATCTAAACACCAGGGTAGTGTGGCCAGCCGGGTACCTACCAATCTCAGTGGGCCTCCTGCTAGAAATCTCCCGCTTCTACACAAACCTGTTGTTGCAGCAAGGAGGCACATTCACCTAGCGTCTCGTTCTACGAGCGGACCTCGATGTCTCAAAATCTATGGAGGCCTGACCTTGAGCGTGGCCCCAGACGCCGCTTTATAGTCTATCATGGCACGTCCATTGCAAGACAGAGAGGTAGGGAGCAGACAAAGAAATTAGATTGCTGGTGAGCTTGAAAATGCGAAATATGAACGCCCCAGTATATACACAACCCCTTTTGGTTTCTCCCGTCTATCATCTGGTAGCAATAGATTATGTCTCTCATACATCACACACAGCTAGCTTCTTCCTAGGAATCAAAAATCGCCCCGAACGCAGGGATGCCACGAGCCTCGAGGCGGTACACCAATTGCTGCGTAACTTTCTTGTTCGAGATGATGCACACAGCCTCAGCGTCGCTCTCTCTCATTAATTGGTAGGCCAGAGTAGTCAAGTCAGGCTTTCCTTGAGTCCGAGTGTTCCAAATGATCGCTTTTGGGTCTGCTCGCAGCACCTCATTGATGATCTCTTCGCCGAACGTTTCGCGAGGATGGGGCGTCGACCACAGAACACGAGCTGGTATCCTGCCCTCAAGCAGTACTGGCAAACAAGGCCCGATGCCCGACCCTGTCGCCACTAGGACAACCTTTTTAAACAGTGGCGCAATAGTCAAAACTCCTGAGGCGAGGGCTCCGCGCGTCCAGAGTCTTTGTGGTCGCCCCTCAATCGTCTTCCGCGTCCAGTCACCTGCGTTGGACACGACGATCGAGAAGCCTTTCTGGCCTGGCTTGTCGATCGTAGCAAAGGCATGCCATTCGCGCATTGGCTTGTCAGATATGCGGATTGCTTTACCAGCAATGGGTGTCTCGAAGTCGAAATGCAGTCGAATGGCATGCTGTGACAGAAATTCCGGTCGGACTGCAACACGCCTGAGCCTTAGCCAAGGCAGCGCAATGCTTAGTGTGATAAGCGCCAAAAGGTAGACTGCTGGAGCGCGAGCCAGAGAATCTGCAAGTGATTGTGTCCTTGGCCTCAGTGAATCGGTTGCTACCACCAAATGCACCCAGACGAGCGCTGTGGCAGTCCAGCCAGCAAAACGGTGTGTCCATTCAAACTGATCGTGCAATTTGACACGAACATCCGGATGAGCCATGCTAACAATAGCTAGGAGGAGGGCAAGAACCAGATAACTGAGCACTACGGTTCCCGCATTGATGTGGACTTCCCGATTGCCTCTCGCAAAGTTGATTGTCGCGCCGACGGTGAAGATGAGCCACCAAAGTACCGCGGAAACTGCAGCGCCAGAGTGAATACCGCCAATATGATATACCCGAGCACTACAACACTCGGGGTCAGTAATTGCCATTTTGAGCACACCCTATTAAGTGTTCCGGAATCATTTGGAGCCTCGAGGGCACGACTTTGACCCGAAAGGGAGCCTTTATACTCAAAAAGTTGCCAAAAGGAAAAAGAAAATGGCCCCGAAGATTGCTTACCATTGACGTCTGATAGCAAGCGGTGCCCAGGTTGGTACACGGGTTGCCAACCAAAACAGGAAGTTGATAACGTGGTCTTGCCGCATAGCCACGGCTACCAAGAGGTTAACTGCTATAGCGGTGGGAAATTGAGAAAGCGGCAAACTGCCACTATCCCACGACTTCCACCAGACAAGAGCAAACGCGAGGAGATTTGCGAAGAAGATGAAAGAAAAGAACCTTCGATACAAGGAAAAGAAACGATGCCGAAGCCATCTCTGACCGTGAAATCCGTTCTTGCTTGGAAGGTCGTATCTGATATCTTCTTCCAGGTCTTCAGAGGAACTGTCCTGATCACTATTCGCCTGACCTTTCTCAAGATCGGTGGTACTTGCCGAAGGGGTAGTCTCGTCCTCTGTCGCAATTTTGGTGGAGGGAGAGCTACTTGCTAGGCTCTCGGCGCTTAGAGCTTCTCGTGGTTTCTTCTGAGCCTCCCCAGCCATCTCCTTTAGTTTCCGCTTATCGAATTTTCCGTTGACAGTGAGGGGAATCGAAGCAATATACAACCACTCTGTTGGGATGGCGTAGTATGGCAGCGTCTCCCCGACAATTCGACTCATTTCGTCGTTATTGAGACTGTTGGTTCCTGAATAAAATGCCCAAAGCTTGTCGCCCACAACCAAAGCGCAAGCCTTTGTCACTGATGGCACACTTTCCACTGCGGCTGAAACGCCGTCGAGCTCAACACGGAACCCCTGTCGTCGTCGTTAGTCTCATCATAACCCACACAGTTTAATACTGAAAGTTACCTTGATCTTGACTTGATCGTCCTTCCGACCAAGTGGTATAAGTTTACCATCTTCTGTCCAGCGGCCGAGGTCCCCAGTGTTAAACATCATGGTACTGTGCGAGTTCGCATTAACATCTCTTGATGGAAATGCGATATATTCCGGCACGAATGAACTTACCCATCTTGGGTGAATTTGTCTGGCTTATATCTTGTGGCGGTCAGGTCTGGCAGGTTGACATATCCCGCCGAGACGCAAGCTCCGCCTGCCCACTGTTTAAGAATCTAGAGTTAATATTTGCTGTTTATGGGGAAAAAAACCAAGGGTCTTGAGAGCTCGCAGGCTATATGGGACACGTCGAAAGGGGGCAAAGACTCTCGAGGATACTAACCATGACACCGGGCTTCCCTATATCCACGGGGTTTTCATCGTCGTCTAGGATATAAACGGTGGTGTTTGGCAGTGGTCTTCCGATTGTCAACAACTCACCAGGCTTATGTAAGTGCGCTGTATTCAAAATGGTAATCTCGGTCGGGCCACAGATATTCCAAAAGTTGACATGCGGGGACCACTCCTCGGCTAAAGGCACAGGACACGGCTCGCCACCTACCACGACTGTCTTGATGTTAGGAAAGTCGGCTTGTGCAAATTTCCCAAGGACTGTTGGTGTGGCGATAACTGTATCCACACGTTTAAGTACATCAACCCAATTCCCGTTGCGAATATGCAATGTCCCGCCGTTCATCAGGGTTGCGAGGATCTCCCACTGCGCTGTGATGATATTAGCATGATTAACACTGGAGCCGTGTAGGGTTACGCACCCATGTCGAACGAGATATTCAAAAGCTGGGCCACGTTCTTGCCAACGGTAATTTTCAAGTTTGCCGGTTCCACCAAAAGGTTGTTCGTCACATTTCGATGCCGTACATCGACACCTTTTGGTTTGCCAGTTGTGCCGGATGTATAAATCATGTACGAACCAATGTTGGAGTTCATCGCAATGTTTGGGCGCGCGTCATTGTCGAAAGGAGCTTCTCGGTCCTGCCCATCAAGTTCCACGATTTCCAATTTCGTCTTTTGAGCATGAGGCTCAACCTTGGTGCGGAACTTGTTGAGGCACAGTATAATTCGAGGTCGGGCATCATTGAAAATATGCTCCAGCGCGGCGTCAGCGACGATGCCACCGTCTAGCGGCACATACTGTGCCCCGGCCTTTAAGACTGCAAGGATTCCCACAAGCAACTCAATCGACCGGGATACGACGATGCAAACTCGGTCGTTTGGGCGAAGACCGCGCTGTATCAACTTATTGCTCAATATATTGGCTCGCTTATCTAGCTCCTGATACGTAATCGTTGTCCCGTCATGATGCCGAGCAGCTGTTACATGAGAATGACTGTCGACGACATTTTCGAAGGCTTTGTGGACGAGGTCAAAGGGGATATCGACACGGGGTCCTCTGCCGAACTGGTCAAAGAGCCTTCGGTCCTCTGGGGACAGGTTATCGATAGAATAGAACGACATGCTCAGAAAGCCATAAGCAGGGTTGGCCTTTACCGCCGAGTTGAGTGAGATTGCCCCTACATCTCCCTGGGCATCATCCTCGAGTGGTAGGCTTTATATAAGATGATCGATGCTGACATTTCTACTATCTAGAGAAGGGGTTCCTGGACTGTGCTTTCGTGGTACCTAGTAACATACCGGAAACAGCCGCTGACGTTACACTACAAGGCACTCAACAGAAAGACAGTCTGATGTGCAAATGGTTATCCCGATCAGGCAATTTCCTCAATCGGTCAGAATGATTTCCACGAATAGATCGCCTAGTCAGATTAGGTCCACGGCTAGCCGTATCAGAGTCGTATTAATTCCAATGCTGTAGTAAATCGCTGTTACACTACATACATAGTACGGTACTATATACTACATCAGTACCATTTCCTAGTGCTGCCGTACCACTGCTGCGACGTGCAGTTACGTCAACTTGGCACTTTTCCACAGCCTGTACCGTCGTGGCATTCAACGGAGCGCGGATCGTCGGTTGTCATTAACTGATGTACATGTAGACAGTTCATTGAGACGTACCTCACTGCTGCTGAGCAGCTTTGAAGCCTACTAGCACACTAATATTATATGCAGAAATAAGACCCGTGTCGCGCAGTGTACACTCGTCCGCTCGTATAAAAATACACTACCTATTTTCGTAGCATAAATAGTCCTTCTATTTTAGTAGTGTTTTGAGTTGATATCTTGTATATCTAGGCAAGTTACTGTTTATTACTCTCTCTATAATTAAGCGTTGTTACGTAACAATTTGCCAGAACAAGTTCATGGGTATACACTATTCCAATGGCGAGGCTTCCTCTCACTGAATCCGGGATGGCTGACCGACCCAGCACCAGGTGTACCAAGGTTATGGGCTAAGCAGTAAAAGCTGAACAAACTTGAGTATCATTTCGTCCGGTACTAGCAGTGTGACCGTTGATGACAATATCATTACAAACCTCGTAGTCATCATCATTTTACAAGGTTCTTCACGATTGGAACGGCTCCAATCTTGCGTTCGCCAGTCCAGGCATAGAACTTGTAGTGTACGTAAGTAACCCTATGCGAGCAAAGAATGGGCACCCTGGAATAGCTTAATACCCAATGTAACCCAACTAGCTTCCAAGGTTGTGGTCGCTATGTATTTCTCCCTGTTAATTAGGTGTAACGCTACGTTCTAGGGTCCCTTGTTCGAAGAGAAGCTTGTCACCATGCTCACGCCCAAGAGACCCGCGGAGCTGTACGTAACTTTAAATCTCATCGGATTGAGCCATGATATAACTTGCGGCTCTTTTGTTGCCCGATTCGGCAGGCAGCACCGGTCGCGGCACGGAAATGATGGGGAGCCGAACCCACAAGATGCTTGAAACTGTCAGCATTTACAAGGTCGTCTTAGTTATGCAGTATCGATCACGTCAAGATGTCTGAAAGTAGTTTGGTGGCGAGACTCCCTCCGATCACACAACTTCCGCAGTCCCATCTTTCAGATCACGGTAAGGCGGGCAAGACAGTGACAGAGAGGGGGCCGAGAAAAAGGTGTAAGAATGGGGGCTCACGAGGTACGCCATGTTGTCTCTCACTCGTGTTACAATACCTACACTGCTACCTGGTATACTCTATCTCATCAATAAACCAAATTCAGTAAAATGACAGAAAGATCGGGGCGGGTAGACCTTGTACGGATGGGATCACTCCTGGAGTGATGAGAAAGGGGTCTCCGAGATGCCCATCATGCGGGATACCGGGTTAGATTTCAAGTCCACACCTACCCTGGCGCGATCGCGTTTCGCTTGTAGGTCGTGATCGGTCAAAAAGGATATTTTGGGTTTAGCGGATTCCAGTGTACAGTTATTGACACTTCCCGGCATCTGAAAAACTGCTAACTATTAACTACAATTAACTGCAAAAGCTGTGTTAGTGTAGCTACAATTTGAAGCTTCGCGGACATGGCTATTGTATGGTGTCAGTATGGCCCATTGCGATTAATTAGCTATATCTACCAGTTTTTTTTTCAGATGCCAAGCACCGTTAAACAATTGCTAGTACTCGGGAATTTTAGAATCTGCTAAACCCAAAATATCCATTTTGACCGGTCGCGCGACCTCTCTACCTAGTGCGTCGTATATGGCGTTTATTTTTATGGGGCATCAACGGGAAGGCGTCTGATTTAGTCTAGGAATATGCGGCACCGAATCTTTCACCTACCTAGGCAGTAGTATCCCCGGCTATCCCTGTCAACAACGGCCCACGGCATTTTTAGCCGGGACACGGAACGGCCCCGATATGCCTTTTTCTTTTCTTTCTTTCTTTTTCCTTCTTCTCAGTCCCTTCTAATTTCGGCGTGACAGAACCAACATGACGAGTACCCGAGTGACATTTGAGACTATATACTCTACAAACGGTTAGCCCGCATAATGCACGGAGTTGAGACGCGCGGTTACCCAGCGTCTCACTCATGTTATTGGAAGTACTTGCCGGACCCAAGCAACAGTAAACATCGAGCCTCGGTTCTGGGCGTAACATGGCCAAACCCTTGGCTGTCCTTGCATGGACCGCATACACTACCTAGTGTGTGTAGACGAACTGCTGTACTGGGTAATACACGTGGAGTTTTTAGTGTTGTGGGCGAGATGGAGAAACAGGGACCTGTCAAATTCTTGTCAGGGGCTCTTCCACCCACACCAACTGTCACGTCATAACTACAAAGTATGTGTAGTACATTACCTACTAGTGTAGTGTAGTATAGCATAGGCAGAGTGTTTCCCTGCTTCTCGAGAGGTTAAAACAATGCATTGCATATGCAATCCTACAGTTCGACCAAGTTCCAAGGTTGTCACACCACGTCCATGCGCAGGTAGAACCCCCTCCTCGTGGACGGCGTGTTGGCATTAGGTATTCATGTACGTGCGCTACGTAGCCCCCCCCCCCCCCCCCCCCCCCCCTGCCACCCGAGATGATTGACAGTTTCCACGTGGACATAATAACGGGCGGTTTCATTGTTTAAAGACAGTCCTCCTTCACATGTCATATCGCTTAGTAACATCCCCTGATGCGAGGTTACACCTGTAGGTATCGTTAAGCGAAGATGCTAGTGTAGAATGGGTTCGAATCCAATTAGTGCTTGCATGTGTCCGCTGCCCTCCTTTTCTGTTACCCGGGCTAGCCGACCTATGGGATCATGAGTAGAAATGGGGTGACGTTACAGACACACACATCCCCCAGGCAGTGCAGCATACATGTTACTAATATAAAGTCCAAAATGTTGAGATTGCACCGTCGATACTGCTTACTAAATTAGAAGATTTTGGCCTCGGGATGCTACGAGATCTCGCCTGCCGGAATGAGACATCCCGCCCTTTCTTGTTGTAGGTAGGTACACATAGAAGCTGATAGGCAGCTCGGAAACAGAAGGACGTTGTCTGGTGTTAAGGGAGTTGGGTTGTTGGACGATCCCAGAATTCGTTCAAACTAATCATAGAGCTGCCATTACCCGCCCATTAGCACTTCTTATGAAGGTTTACACTCCTGGTCAATGAAATGCCTAGTCACACAAGTTGACCACTGTCCCATCTCACGAGCCAAAAATTAGAAAGTGGATGGTTACATGTAGATATTTACACGATGCGACCCCAGACTCGGCAATGTACATTAGGTAACACAACTGTTAGCTTTCCCCAATTGGGGAAGGCCCCAAGGTAGGTAGAGGGCTGAGTAGGGCTTATGTCTATAATACGAGAATTATGCTGGATTCGCATGTAATACAAATACATTCTTTTCTGAGCGTAAGCTAAATGCCACATACACGCCACTTTCGCATGAATAATTTGTCTAGAATCACGTCGTCGTTAGTAGATTGCATCGTCATTCGGACAAGTGGCACTTCTTGATACCCGAAAGCAAAGACTTTGTCGTCTCCGCCAACCAGAACAGCATCTGAGCGTGTTGATTTTTAGCTTCACGGCTTGAAGATTAACACCGACGAGAAAATCACCGTCTCACGAATACCACTCCCAATAGGCACGCCAGCATAATGCAGGCCTCAGGCGTGGCCAGTCTAGAGGTTACGGTCCTACCAGACTTCGAGGGGCTTGAGCGCCTGTCTTTCCCCACAGACCAAGAGAATCCATCGGCTGGAAGCGATGATGTGCGAGTTGGCATAGATCCTGCTGCAGCAGTTGCTGTCGTGCAGCTCAACCGCCCCGCGAAACGTAATGCCCTCACACAGGTGATGATGGACCGATTGATCTCTGTGCTGGGCCAACTCGACCAAAACGGGGCCGTGAGGGCTGTCGTCTTAATGGGGACTAGAAAGGGTGCTTTCTCGGGTTGGTCAAACTTGTAGTATTTTACTACTCTATGCTAATAAAAAGTCTCACCAGCTGGCGTTGATATCAGCGAGTTAACCCAACTGACAACTGGCGAGGCACATGAAAAAAGATTCCTCTCCGATCTGAATGAGGCATTTGAGCGGTTCTCGAAACCTATTATTGCAGCAGTTGAGGGCTTAGCTGTGAGTGTCTGCCTTGCCTACCCCTCACCAAGATGTGACTCTGTTCATAAACCTTGACTTTTAATGACGTAATCAACACAGCTTGGAGGCGGATTTGAAGTCGCCCTCTCCGTAAGTCTATACCGCTCGGACTGCATAATACCCCTGGGTCCTAACATACGAGATATAGTGCGATATTATTTACGCGGCGGAAGCCGCCACGTTCGGTCTACCCGAAGTCAGCATTGGAACGATTCCAGGAGCGGGTGGCACTCAAAGGCTCGTGAGAGCCTTGGGCAAGTACAAGGTGAACAATTCACTGCAACCAGGAGCAACGACGACATATATCCAGCTAACACGAGACTTGATAGGCGATGGAGCTCATCCTCTCACGCCAGACGATTAGTGGCGAAGAGCTTGCCCAGCGAGGACTCGTTAGCAGAGCCTTCAAATCAGACGAGGATGTCGTCCTTGAAGCCAAGAAGCTTGCGGCTCGGATTGCTGCTTATTCTCGACCAGTCGTTAGCATGGCTAAGCAAGCCGTATTAGCCGGTTCGTCGCTCTAGCTGCACAAACAAATGCGATCCAAACGACCATCCACTGACTGAGTTGTTCTGTAGCCGAGAACAATCATCTAGATGCGGGCATGGCTGTCGAGAAGCAACTGTACTACATGACATTTTCTCTCGATGATTTCAAGGCCGGAACGAAAGCCTTCCTGAATAAACAGCAACCAGAATTCGAGCATCGCTAATGGAAATTCGTAAGCTTGAAGAGTGAGGGTTCAAGGCAGGCATCGAAGCCCGCGGGTTGTTAGCGGGAAACATCATCTCCTTCAACTTAGCCCAGGGTGAAGGAGGAGACTACTGATCTATACTAAAGCAATAGTGCAGTATAAATGAAGTAGAGGAAGATAATGGATAGTCACCGGAATTTTGGGGAAATGGTTTCTTCTTTTCCCTTCTCTAGAACAGATGGGAGCGTTGAGTAAGCATCGCCTAGAGGCATCTGGAATTGAACCGATGCGAAGCGCAGCAAAATGTATAGTGGAACTCCGGTATAGCCACCTCGATACATCAATCAATGTGCCCTCCATTGGCCAATCATGGCTAGTTTTACTGGTTTGCTAGCACAGCCAAAGACCTCCACTCACCCCACTAACTGATGCTGAAGCCGAATTCCCCAACGTCATACCCCTTCAATCCGCCACCTCGACAGGAGAAAAAAGATATATACCTGCATGCGCCCTACATACACGACGCACATGTGACGGCCAAGGAATAGGGAGAGGAGGAGAAGTAGAAGAAGGGATGCATCAGTATATGTTTCTTTTCTTCCTCGGCTGTTCACGGTTCTGACGCGCTTTATCATTTATATAACGTCCCTCTCCATATAATACATCCATTCGCACCCTCTTCTCCTGTCCATACATGTATCGTGTGGTTCTCGAACATCTTCGGCTTGCCATTGACAATACGATGGTGGTGACCAGATAGATAAGAGCAATCTCGTCTGCGCAAGGATCTGGACTCACTAGGTCGGGAACTAGACTCGTTCATTATCTTGAGCCCCACCGCTGCCTCTCACTTCCATGCACTAACGAGGTAAGAAAGTAGATACTGACGATAGCATTCCGTCGAGCAGAACCTCGGCCGAGTTGTCGTCGTTCTGGTGTCTTGCCCTCGCGACTTGATTACGGCACTGGCTCCCGTTCTCCCTGCGCCTCCGGTTTTCCGCCATCCAGCGCTGCGACCTCTCTGCCATGGCTGCCAGATCGCCTGCGACGTGGGTCGAGTATGAGCGTGGGGCATCGCCCGGCGCGTCGTCCATTGGTAACCAAAGCGTCGCTTTTGAAGACAACCCCCTTCTTGGCGACCATGACGCCCGGGAGCGAGATGAGCGGTTTCCCCAGCGAAGACGCAGAAGGTAATGGCATCAGCACTGCCCTGCTACCGCCGACAATCGCAGCTGACCAGAATCATCCCAGGTCGTCCGTGACGAATACTCTCGCCGCCCTTACGGATATCGGAGGTGTCAATAGCATCAGGTCGTTCAGTCGAAGCTTCCAACGAGCCGCGGCGTTCCCTGAAATCATCCCTCAGCGACCATCCTTCGTATTCGCTCCTGGCCAAGAACCCCTACAGACCGCCGATATCGAAGCCCACCTCCACCAGCAGCTAGGTGCCACACCTTCCGACAACGCCGTCGTCGACACTGATCAAGAAGATGCGGGTCCCTATAGCCCCTCATTGACACCCATCGATCGTCGACCAAGCGAAAGGAAACGCCTCGGGAGCGAGAGCCTACAAAGAGTAGTGTCGCCGTCGGGCTCCTTGCGCAGCAACTCGCTATTCTCGACGCCTCCTCTCCTTTCTGCACCTTCAATCTTTGGTAGCTATGGGTCGGTTCGAAGTTATGGCACAATCGGGGATCTTGAATCCGAGGCAAGCCATGCTTCCATGAGAGAAGCTGCAGAGCTCTGGCGACAGCAATACGAATCCGGAGCCAACGTGCCAGATGGAGAAAGACCCCCTATCCTGGTGAAGGAGGTAGAACAGGACGGCAAGATAGTTTTGGCTGTCTCTGGCCAGTCTACTCTACCACAGACAATCGTCAACTCAACCAAGTAGGTGGCGCTAGTTTAACCCAGCATTCTCGATACTAACTGATTGCAGCGTTCTTATCGGCGTTGGACTTCTTAGTTTGCCCATGGGACTCAAATATTCTGGATGGGTTGTTGGTATCATCGCATTGGTTCTTTGCGCTGCCGTTACAAGCTGGACAGCAAGGCTTTTGTCCAAGTGCATGGACCTCGACTCTACAATCATCACCTTTTCAGACATTGCCTTCATCTCCTTTGGTAGAAAGGCTCGTGTTGCCACCGCTGTCCTCTTCACGCTAGAGCTACTAGCAGCCTGTGTTGCACTCATCGTGCTCTTTGCTGATAGTTTAGCTTTATTGTTCCCCGGGACGTTGACCATAACCGAGTTCAAATTCGTCTGCACTCTCGTTTTGATACCCCTTCAATTCGCTCCTCTTGCGCTCCTTAGTGTTACTAGCTTCGTTGGCATCTTCTGTTGTCTGGGCAGTAAGTTAACCGCCACATCCAAGTCGACTGAAAGAAAAGGCTCTATACTAAACTATAGTAGTTGGTGTTATCGTGATACTTGATGGTTTGATCAAGCAGACAACCCCCGGTTCGCTCATTGAGCCAGCCGCAACGTATCTTTTCCCGGCAAATTGGCTGACATTGCCTTTATCTTTCGGGCTGCTCATGTCTCCATGGGGTGGACACAGTGTATTTCCTAATGTAAATGAACACAGACTGCAGTGCCTTCAATTTTCACTAACACAAGCTTCGTAGATTTATCGGGATATGCGTCACCCACATAAGTACAAGAAGGTAAGCCAGGTCAACAACGTTGAAACCTTACTCTAACATGTAGTCCAACAGGCCGTCGGTTATACTTTCTCATTTACCGTACGTATTTCGTCCAAGTTATATTTTTCTCGTACTAATAATATGGTAGTTGTTAGTGGATGTTGGTATCGCTATTGTTGGATTGTTGATGTTTGGTGATGGTGTACGTGACGAGATTACGGCGAATATTCTCGAGACTACGGGGTACCCCAATGTGCTAAACGTGCTTCTCGTCGTCTTCATCGCCATTATACCGCTTACGAAGGTGCCACTCAACGCGACTCCTATCATCACTACCGCCGAGGTGTTGTTCGGGCTTCGGCAACAAGTCGTTGCAGAAGAGACGCCTCTAGTCGGCCTCTCTAGCACGTCCAGAGGACTCCTGAAAGTTTTGATAAGGGTCATCACTTTACTAGTCTTCCTGGGAATCTCCATCCTCTTTCCTGCCTTCGATTCCATCATGGCGTTCATGGGAAGTGCTCTTTGCTTCACCATCTGTGTTACGTAAGTGCTTTTTACTTCCACACCATCATACAGAGAGGACGAACCGTACCCTAATAATCGATCATCAGGCTTCCTCTAGCCTTCTACCTCAAGCTTTTTAGCCGTGAGATCACCGCGTGGGAACGCATTCTCTGCTGGTCCGTCATGTCTTTGTCATTTGTAATCTCCGTCGTAGGAACCGTCTGGGCTTTCCTACCTAAGCACTTGATCGGGGCCGAATGATGACCCTCTTCTGGATCTATACGCTACCTACCAGAATCTTACCCGAGATTTGACGGAGATGTAAGCAAAGTATAAAAATGCATAGCGATTTGTAATTCACTAGATTCAGGGTTATCTGGCATTGGATATCGGATTTCTTACGGTCTACTATTTGCATATCATCAGCATCATTCCCGGTTTTTTTTTGGCATAGGGGTATTTTACTTGGAAATGAGATGTTGCATCTTAGCTACCTATATAGATGAGCAGAATGTTCTCTTCTGCAAGATGTCTTGTGTTGATGTACATATGCACTTAGATGGCAGGAAAGCATGGCTTAATCAGGATATAGGACGGGGACTATGAGAATGAGATTGAGCAGACAAATATCGAATTAATATGATATCTATCGAGAGCTTTTTAGTGGTCTTAAAAGTTACCATGCACTAAGCATGATGTGAAAGATTACTGAGTCTCTAGAAGTAGTCTTTCTCAGACTGAGAAGAAGAAGAAGAGGGAAGGAAAGAAAACAAGATATGATATATATATATATATAAAGGAAAAGAAAAGAAAAGATATTGTTACTATTGATGCGACGACTTTGAACTTAATGAATATTTTTATTGGTTAGCAATAAAGTTGCGTTCCACAACAATAGTTCAGTACATGGGAGCAGGTATGAGCTTGTATTCGTAATTGATTTGGGAACTTTGTTCTCGAACTTTCAAAGTCTAACTAAGTAGACAGACTCGGGCTCTCGGTTTCACCACGCGTTTACGGTTCTACAAGGAAACATATGCTTTGTTTGCCTCCTCAACACACGGGCCATTCAACACCATGCGGAGCACATTCTATCTATACTAGCTACCTAAGTACTTAGATAACTCGTCTCACAAAGAAACCTCTGCATTGTGGCGCTGACGAGGTAACTCGATACGTAGGTACTTAACGCGAATGCAGCGAAAAGCCCTAGGAGAGCTCCAGCCGCAGCGCGTCATATTGTACGTAGATCACGCCGGGCAAGACCGAGGTCTCGGTATCCGTCGCGTTGAAGGGGAGGCTGAGCACGAATTCGTTGGCCCCCGCCCTCAGCAGCGTCGTCGGGAACTCGAACTTGTGGCCGAAGTTCTGGCACACGACGCCGCTCCGCACGCCGCACGACCCGCTGCGGTACGACGGGATGACCCAGGTCTCGACGTCCTGCCCGTTCACCGCCACCGTGTAGGCCACGTCCGAGTACGGCTCGCCCGGCAGCGCCGCCCACTTGTTGTTGCCGTTGGCCGTCTTGGCGCCCGCGAGGTCGATGGTGAACGTTGCCCTGTCCGACCCGGCGAGTTGCGGGCCGGAGAGGTCGAACCGGATCGTCCAGTTGTTCACGTTGTCGTAGACCGGCTCCGGCCGGAGGTAGTTGGCGTAGCCCGGGAACCAGCTCCAGTGGATGTAGTTGAGGTCTTCGCTTTCCGTGCTCTCGCCCACGCGGAAGACGACCCCGTCGGGGAAGTCGGTGGGAAAGTCCCACTTCGCCCAGTAGATGCGGTACTGCTCCGGCTGCAGAGGCTTGCTTGCGTCGGGAGCGTAGCCGTGCTTGTACTCGCCCGCCGACTTGTCGGGGGTCCCGATCCGCCAGATCTCGGTGCCCGCGCTCTCGGGCGCCCATTCGAAGGCCAATGGCGACGCATTCGTCGACACGATGACGTCGTCTTGGATGAACCACCCGAAAATTCCGTCGGCGTACACTGTGAGGCGATAAGTGCCCGCCTTGACCATTGGGATGTCCACGCTGCCGGTGCTGGGGTCGATATCGGCCCAGTATTGTAGACTAGAATGATTGAATACGTTGAGTTGGAAATCTTGCTTATTCTCTGATAGAATGGCGATTGGTCGCGTGGCGCCATTCGGCAGCTGAATGGTTGCCTTGAAAGTGGCACGCTTTGACTTTGGTGCGTAATTCGGAACGTACTGCGCGATGCTGTCGTAGAAATCGGCATTCCACTCTGGGTCTGCGAATTTGGCCGCGTCCGCCCTCAGCTCGGCGAGCGTTGTGTTGGGAGTTCCTTTGTTGAAATGGTAGTATTGTGGCCCCCATGTGCGGTCGAAACCATGCGTGATATTGGGAACAGGGGCGCCGTAATGCCCGCTTACCAAATAGTTGTACTATAAAGCATGAGCAAAATATCCTTTGATCACATTCATTCGGTTTCAGCTGTGCTACGGAGCCGAGTGTCTGGTCGACCTTCAAGGGTATGCGTGTGTAATACACCAACTGATTGACCTTCGAGGGCAGATGCAACTGAAACTGAACCTACTACAATGCCGTCAACAATGAGATCGTAATGGAGAGGCCCTCCGTAGTATGTCTCGCGTGTATTATGCACCAACCATGCACCGTAGGTATTCCCGTCAGAGCTTGTCGTGCCGTCCGAATACTGGCCGTGAACTTTGTGGTCGCGCCAGAGCTCAGAGAAGGTATATTTGGTAAAGTAATCAGAATATTTTTGAACATAAGCATCCTGGGCTGTGTTGCCCAAGTACCATGAAGCATCTTGAACAACGACTTGATTCTTAAAGGCGTCCGCTGAGGGGATCGGCGCATAGTTGCCCTCGCCGCCAGACAAGTGTGTCCAGAGCTCGGTATTGGGCCGGAATAACGTGCGCAGCTCACCCAGTTCTCGAAGATAGGGCGTTGCCTCGTTGAAGTAGGTGACACGCGTGAAGAGATGCAGGCCTGTCTCGCCTTCTCTCAGGAACCACCACTGCTCGATGCTTTGGTTCGTCGCCGCGTACGTATCGCTCATTCTCACACCACCGTAAGATGTCCCGGTCGAATCGGAACCCTTGATGAGCTGGAATTTCGCAGTGCCCCCAGGTGTCCAGAATCCAGATGGGACACAAGAACAGTCGACATACGGCCCCTTTCCCGTATTCCCGCTAATAGGGCCCAGCAAGTCCTGCGTATCAAGGACAACGTCGACGACCTGGCCATTGCTCTTGTCTACTGCCACGTAGAGGCGGTCATTCTGAAGCACGAATTGACTCGTTGTTTCCGTCGCGTTGAGGAACGCGACGGACGCCTTCAGCAGGACGGACCAAGTCAAAAGTATGTTTCTTAACCCAGGCATCTCGAAGCATGTTGGTATTTACCCACCGGTCCCATCTATTTTCGACCACCCGAGCAAAGAAAAAGCGCGAGGCTTATAATGCTATTGCGGAGAAAATGCCCCCGAGTGACCCATTTTACCGGTCATAACGACGCTCGATTCTAGGAATCGGAGTGGTCGACGACTTCATCCATCGTCTTCGGTCAATCTCGTCCCGACGAAGACGCTTCTTCAACCAATGCGATGAGAAGTGCGAGGAATTAATTGGCTGCGCATATCGCAGGCAGGCGGGGCCAACGGCTTGCTCAAGTGTCGTCGCATCATCGGGACCAGAACTCTTCAGTGCAGGTTTATGGCGTGAAAAACTCATGAAATGCGAATATCCACACGCAAAGAGTTTGCGCTTCAAGTGGCCTATTTGCATCAGTGGCACGAGCTGGCTGCTGAGTAAATGCCCTTTGTCGAAGTGACGATGTGACTGATGTGACTAATGTGACTAATGTGACTGATGTGACTAATGTGACTGATGTGACTAATGTGACTGATGTGACTAATGCGATTGGCGCCTGGTTCCAACACATACCTAAGTGCCTGTCTAGCGAGTGCATGACGTAGTCTAGGAGCTCGCTGTGGAATTATGAGAGGGGGCAGTGAATGAATGTCCCACCTGACACGAGGCTTAGATAGACGACGACGACATTGGGATGCGAATTGGGAAGTTGAGAAGAAATCACATGGGACTACCATTTTTTTCGACGATCGATTGATGATGAACCATCAATCGATCGCATGACTCGAGGAAGAGGTAACCCAGCAACAAACCAGAACGTTCGACCGCATTTGAGAGAAGCCGAGTCTCTGCCGTTTTTTTCGGGGTAGACCGCGAAGGAATTTTGAACTGCCCATGGAGCAAGCATCGCTCTTCGGATTTCATGCGGGAGGCGAACTGCGAACTGTGCATTGCAAGGGGTTTTCAGCACCTCACCCCCAGCTCGGCTAGAGTCCTTGGAGTCTTCAAATCCTCTCTGAAAACCCGAGGTGGCACACGGGCAGTGCACGGGGGTCGCCGGAGATAGGAATTATACATCGAGGGTAAAAGAGATCCTAGCAAATAAAGCCTCCTGGGGGTGGTATTTTGGACATCTATCTAGGGATATTACAAGGGATTTTCATTCAAGTTTTAGCTCGACAGCTGGTCGCAAAGACCTGCTCAGGGGGGCTTAATCTTCTCGAGTAGGACAGACATTTTCATGTGCTTACTGTTCGTGGTACGTGTAAGTAATCCGCGGGACTTTACAGAGCATTGACAAATTGCGGGCTAGATACCAATCTATCCTAGACGATGAAGTCATAGGTGCCCTAGACGACGAGAGTGGGCTAACCCGCGGCGCGAATCTAGATTCGTCTCATGGTGCGAAATTCTTGCTTGAGATTACCAAATGCGGTCATAGAATACCTGCGGGTGCTGACTGAGGTCCATGATATATCTCGGTAATGTAGCTGAGATGTCAATATATATAAAAGTGCTGAAAGTTCGCTCTCAAATGAACCCAGAACAACAGCATCATCATCACCATTGCCATCCATCACTCAATCAACGAGTCACTACCTATTAAATCAATCTCCGAACACTGCTTCAAGTCGAACATCGTTTTGGAACCAGCATCTCATTGCACACCCCTCAAACCATCAATCATGTCGGGCATCATTCACAAGATCAAGGACGCCGTCACACATCATCACCATGATGATCACACGCATGATCAAGCCAAGGAGAAGAAACATGGTAAGTCTAGCAGTCTCAATCTTGACGTCCAAACTGATTATGCTCGCTCAATACTAACATCACGCCGCCTTAGCTTCCCCCAGAAAGTCGACTGGAGCCCGCCCAGATCTAGACTTAAACTGTTCGCGACCTGCCACTCACGCTCCCGTCGACATAACAGGCCGTCATGTTGAGCCAGATGATCGGGACATAGATGGACGTCGTCACTCCCACGAGCAGGATGCTCCCGATCTAACAGGCCCGCATCACGACCGTGACAGTGTTGATATCAATGGTCAACACCCCACTACCCACAACGCCCCTGATCTGTTAGAGAGCCCTCCAGCGAGCCCTTCTCGTCGGCAGAAATAACTCGCGGTGATGGGAGGAGGAGGAGGACACGGACGGCGGAGATACCCTGTAGATTTGGAAACTCGCGAGCTATGATTTAGACGAGGAATATGAATAATACCATTTGGAATCACTAGTAAATACATATATGTATATTCAGTCAGTCAGTCCAAAAGTGACGTGCTATACTAATGTGAGTGTATTCAAGAACGTGGGACCAATATGACAGAATTCAATTCGCGCGCGCGTGAACTTGAACAATGTAAAGAAATAGAAAGCCGCTGACACAACTTGATTAGCCTTGCTAGACTCAAGGTTCAATCTTCCATCTCCGAAAACTGTGCTAGCCAACTAACGTAGCCCTTTCTCACCGACCTACTCCAGCAGAATAGTGTAGTTACTCCCCTTCCGCTCTCTCGGCAACCTGGTCCAAGACCCGGAGGCTCGATCCAATTTTCGAACGTGTCTTGATTGATGAACCCGATGCAATGACTAGTGAGGAGTGTTGCTTGCCCGTCAATTCATACCAAGAAGGGTTGTAAGTTTCACGAGAGGATTCAGGGAGGACTGCGCTGGGATTGAAACCCCCACCTCCCGCTTCGGCGTCGTCATTGGGCAATATTGTATCCCGGAGCTATAGGGAGGTCATAAAAACTCGTCAAGGCCCGACCAGCGGTTGTTGCTGCATCACAATTGGCATGTAGCACGGAACCTCCATGAGCACCGAGTGACTAACAAAATATTCCCCGTGTCCCCAACGCGCCTGGAACATGTTTTTGCTTGCTGCGCAGATGCAAACCATGGGGTGACAGGAGCCTAGGCTGGGCGCTGAATTTATTGGATTACTCTTAGGGATTTCCCCTATCTTCTCCATAAACACAAGCGCATTGTCTGTCATGCCTCTGCCCCAGTGAAGAAAAAAAAAAAAAAAAAAAGGAACCCGAGGGGCCGTGCAAGCCGGAAAGTGTTTGGCCGCCTAACCTATCCCACACGAATCAGTGACTATTCGAGATTTTTAATACATACCATGGGTGACTGTTACTGTTATATCACTACTATATAACGCGAACGGCATATAGGAGGTTGAGACAAAATGTTTATTCTTCAGTACCAAAACGTAATGGTCGAGTTGTTCATGCAACACTAGTCTTGTTTCTCCAGGTTCCAGCTCGTGGGGCTTTATTTCTCAATTTATAGCCCTTCACGACACCGAACTTGAACCCCTATGTGTTTTTACCGCAGACCCTCCGGCCCGTGATGTGGGCAGAAGTCTCGAAGTATGGGCTCTCATCCCAGCTATCATTGGTTCCGTGCACTGTCTCTACTAGTATGGGTGTGGCCTGTTGTGAAAAGCCGGCAGCTACCCAAGGACTCGTCGTACCTCCAACCTCATGAGCCGGGGGGTCCGTCATGCGTTTAGTCCAGTGTGGTTAGTGATTTCCGCGCCGGTCCTTCTCGAGCTTTCGTTCGGCTTCCATCTCGGTGTCCGCAGCAGGGCACTCGAGAGCGCGTAGTGGTAAGGACACTGTTTCGGAATTGCCTACGATGGCTTCTTGTGAGAACCTGCGAATATGAAACTGAGCTCGTGCATCGCCGCAAGACACGAAGGCGGGGCTCGGGCGTATGGCTTGCGCGCAAGACACTGAGTCGTGGAATCCCGTTTTTTTCGGCGCTCTACCGCGACCCTGACCTCGGCGCGACAGCGTTTTGAGACGCTTTTAGGGGTGCGCATTCTCATTCCACAACATGATGCTAGAAGCTAACTCTACATTATGGCTGAAAAGACCTGTGGTAACGCCAACCCCTCGTTGACCATATCTTCGATGCGGTCTCTTACCCACTGTTCCCCCCGGACCCTCAATACAGGCTCCAGAGCCAACTCGATCTGGCGTGTAGATGCTGTCAGGTCGATAATTGTACCGCTATTGCCTTGGCCCGAGCTATTGCCTGCGGCTGCCTGGTCCGTCGCGACTTGTTGCAAGACACCCACTACGGCACCTTTCAATTCACAGACGAATCTCTCCTCATCTGTGGAACGGCCCAGCGAGCCGAGTAGCTTACTCGCGTTCCGATAGTATACTTCTGCGTGCTTTAGAAGCTGCGGTGTTGTAGTCTGAGCTTGTGCATGTGCGACAGGGGGATATGCTAGTATTTGTAGGAACAAGGAGATGTCTCCCCTCAACAGGTGTGTTGTAGCAACTGTATGCTTATCGATGTTCGGTATACTCGCGACAGATGAGAGGCGAGATTGTGCATCGATTAATATTTTCCACCTGAGCGCCGCATGGGATCCTGTCTTCGGGTCGAGATCGGCAAGTGCGCTATTAAGGGATAAAAGAGCGTTAGCACTAGCCAAAAGGACACCTTCAGAGGCGGCATTAAGTCCGGGCTGTGCAAATGCAGCATCAAGTTCCTGTTTATACTTTTCCACATCGATTGCGGACAATCTGAAGGATAGTTCAAGGTAGTTACTCGTGAAGACGGCCTTCGGCAGCATTACATCGGATAGACGGGGTTCTAGAACCTGTTGGTTTTCATCGAGAACTGTTGGCAATGTATGCGTAAGCAGGTTCATCGAGTATGAGTCGATCCAAGACAGGGCGGACACGGCAGAGGTGGTTAGAGAGGAGCTTAGGATGCTGCAAAGAGCACTGAGGGCTTCTATCTGAGCAACAATCGTTTCAAGAAGAGTGACTGCGGTGACCGGCTCTTCTATGCTGACCCATTGTTCCTCTCGACTAACATTCTGGGATTTGGAGGTAGTGCTGGTAGCTGCCTGTCCACCACCAAACTCAAACTGCGCCATCTCCTGTTGGGCAGTTTCACGCATTGCTTGTTCGAGTTCGAGGCGGCTTCCCGCAAAAGCGGCATACTGCAGTTCAAAGCACCGGCTCTGGATCTCGAGCGCCTGTTCCAGTTTCTGGATTGCTTCCGAATCGCCAGCTTCTTCGTCCTCCGCAATAATCTCAGCGATACTTGTGAGGACCTGGGCCAGGTTGAACAGGGTGTCGGCATGTGTTGGCGCTAACTCTAGGGCATAGTTGTGAGAGCTGAGGGCCTGTCGCAGCACACTTATGGCAGGGACCTCGAGCGCGTCAGAAAGTACAGGATCAGTCGCCTTGTCGAGCTCGAGCCGTGCCTTGTTGTAGGCCAGATCAAAGCTGCGAGGGAACCTGGCTAGTCCCTGGGAGTAAACATCGAGAGCCCTATCGGCGAATCGCAAGGCTTTGACAGGGTCCCCAACTCGATGCTTTCTCATGGCTTCCTCATGGCTATCACCTGATTGAAGATAGTCATCCGTGTCGACAAGTTTCTGCAATGCCCACTTAGCCGTTGTCTCTGTGCGATCGTGCCAAGAAAACATCACTAACCGCCGAGTCTCGATTTTTTTTCGCCAATTTCAATCGTGGTGGTGCCATTTTTTTCAAGTCAGGTCTGGATGTTAAATAGTTAATGGTGCGTATGCGCAAATAGTGATGCCTTTATTCGAAACTGAGCACCATAAACACCCAAGTTGATATGAGGTAGGTAGTTAAGATAGCAGATGCAGTAACGAGAGCTTAGAGTGAGTACCTCCACTCTTCTCGTCCCATAGAAGTGTGTGTGCTTGGGTTCTGGGGCTGTCTCCAAGCTGACAGCTGGCAGATTTCTACAGTCACTTGAAAAAGTCCTCCGTTTTTTGTTTAGGTCCAAAAACCTTCGCTATAGAACGTGGCATATATAACAGGTTTTAGACAAAGGAAAAGAAAAAAGAGAAAGAAATTTTTATATATATTAACAAATGGGTTATCTTTCAGAAAATAGCTTTTATTTATTGTTTTTCTCATGAATTAGGGCAGAAATTGTACTGTATGATACAAAGATATTTCGGCCTTCTAAAAACGCCGATGGGGCGTTTTTGAGCCGCTGTAGGTTCAGCTGTTATCTAGAAAAGCAGAGGTATTGCGCCCCCAGCGGATCCAAGTAATGGAAACAACACCAACAGAAGAGAACATTACATTGAGTGCAAGTTTTTATATTCTATATTTCTAGGCCAAAGTTTCCAATTCTGCGCCATCGTCATGTACGCCAATGTTAGAGCCGCGTAAGTACGCAGTTTCTCGTCGCCCTTACCTACATTTGCACGCTTACAAGGGCACTAATGAATACGTAGGAGGAGCACTGTATAACAGGGATTGCGACTCACACCAAGTTACTTTATGCGTCAGACCATTGTTGCTACGATTGAAATGCTGACCGCTTGCGACAAGTAGAAGGGCGAAGAGTAATTTAACACCGTATTTAAGCGATGGGGACGAGTCCTCGTCCTCACTTTGAACATAACAACTTAACCTCCGCTCATGGCCGACCCGTACATCACCCACTCCACCTGGCTTTGCCTGATCATTGCTAAGTAGAGTGCGAAAATTATTCTCTTTATGGGTCCGGTGATAGGAGAATGTCATGTTGCTGGCGCAAATTTACCCAAATATCGCCGATAACCCCGCCGAGTTGAGAAGATACCGATGATGCACTTCCATTTGGCGAACCGAGCCCACCCTAGAAGGGTTTGACGTACTTCCTGCTAGAAACCTTCCTCGAGGACTTCCAAGAGTCAAATTCCCGCAGCCACTTCTTGACCGTGCGGATTTCCCACAGGTGGGCTTCTCGGATGAACTGGGGTTCGGCTTCGACGTTTAGAATCCCGGACGAGTCCCAATGGTGACCGGCTCCCGTGATGAAGAGCTCTGGGTGTAAATCCGACGTCTGCCTTCTCGCTGGGGCCAGAGGCGAGTGGTAACAGAGCCCATTCCAGACGTCCTGGTCGCCGTCGATAAACGCCAACCTGTCGGCGGTGAAGTTGAAGTCACCAAAGCTGTTGTAGGTATTAATATTAGGGCTCGATGGAACCTTGTTGTACCCCCCTTTCGGGAAGGCCCACTGTGTTTTGATATAATTAGTGCTGGGTTTGCTGATGAATTGACCCACGAAAGAGAAAACGAGGCATTGGCATCATAAAATTGCCATATGGAAAGATGGAAGCTTACTGTGCACCATTGCTGCTCATACGAAGTATTAACGACGCGTGATAGTAAGCTCGGTCCTTCCTTGGGCGCGTCGATGTAAGCTCCCTAGTGAATATAGTTCAGGTTAAGTTACATTGTCATGTGAATTATGCGAGGGATAACCCGTGGGCTAAGTCCATACCTGCTCGGTGCAACTCGTGTACAAGTAGGAACGAGTGCCACTGTTTGTGATGTCTGCCCAGGCACTCTGATTTTGGGTTCCCTGCTCTTCCAAGTCAGACTATCTTCATGACTAGGACTAATTACCACGAATTAGGTTTCAGCAGAAAACTCACCCAGCAATCATGACTATTATAATTTCCCGATCGACAGAGGGGGAGAGTATACTTCTTAATATAGTTCTATTATGAAAAATTGTTAGATATTTGTAAGCGAGCGATATCATACTTCGGGGAGGTGGAAGAACAGGATACTTACAGCGTATCCTCCTAAGCCAACCCAAGGTTCGCCATTCGTGTAAATGCTCATGGAGTAATCAATGTCAGAAACCCCTTTAGGAGCGTCAATATCCGACACATTGCCACAGAAATAGAAAAAGTCACGGGAACCATAGCTGGAGTTCCAGTTCAGTTCCTGCCAGGTGTTAGACAAATAGAAACCGGGGTTTCCGATGGGGTCGGCTATCGCTGAGGCAAAATCTCGATGGTCTGTGAGCACTCCCAAACCAAACAATGCTTTAAATTGTTTGATGGCCACCTTGTTGTTCTTTGCGACAAGTGCATCAAACTTGTCAATTATGTTGTTGATACGGTTCACACAATCCTTGACGGGGTTCATATTAGATAGATACCGAGAATAACCAAACAATTGCGAGTCGCGGATCACTTAGGTAGGAGCTCATAAGGCAAATTCTTGTTACTGACCTGCGGTGCGTACTTCTGTATCGGATTATACCACTCAGGATAACCCACAACAACATGAATGGGAGCCGATGATGCTATACCCCCATATAAAATGTCACCGTATTGTTTGACCGAGAATGCTGTCTGTGCTCCTGCAAGACTGCCACCGTAGAGAATCCAAGGTGTACCTGGAGCTGTCAAGTCACCTTCTATCCCCGGGAACACGGCATTCTGTGCAAAATAGCTATTGTCCGCGATGGTTTGGTCGGTAGAGAGGAAGGCAAGCTGGTCTGTTGTGGAGGTATTAAATGGATAACTTTCTCCATAGTAACGGTTCTCTAGGATGACGCCAATACCATTGGTTGCTATGCTGTGTCAGTCGGGTCGTTTTTTTTTTTCTCTGGGGGGTTTAACAACCTTCCATAAGAATCTGAATAATTCCGGTTTGGAGGTTGGAGAATCTACTGGGCCCTTAGAGTCCTGTGCGTTAACATATGGACGGCGTTCCCATGGCCGTCTCCGGCGACGTCGGCTCGAGGCGAACTCACCACTCGTTTCCCCACTAATATAAAGGTACACTGGTCCGCCTTCTCTTTATCAGTAAATCGTGAAAGATGGCAAATTGAACAACGCTGACCTGGTTTGTAGTAAGACGAATCAAAGTAGTATCGCTGGGTGAAAGTTTTATCCGCAAATGGGAGTTTGTTGTGAGGGAAATGGTTGATCTTCTGCTGAAAGTTGTGGGCTTCATATTGGAGGTCTTGGCGTGGGACGTCGCGCTTTAGATGGCGAGCGTGAACGTTGTCGAACGTGGCGGCAATCAAGCCAGCGGCTAGGATTTTCGGCACCTTCATCTTACGAAATTTTAAGGGAAAAGAGCGAGCAAAAATGGATTACAGAGGCTGATCCGAATACGTTTTCACGATCGGATACGGCGGGATTAAATACGATAGAGACCATACATATCTCATTGTCCTTAGGACTTCTGTCGGAAGGCTCTCATCGGGTCTCAATTACAACTTTGATATGACACGCCCGCTAAGCTTCCCGGGGCGCCGGGCTAGCCAAGCCGGGGGGGAAAGGATGTCGTCATCCGAGCATATTGTCTATGTTGTAGGATAATATATTAGCTGTGACGGAGGTCACTGCGCGAGATAACGCCCAAAGTAACGACGAGTGATATACGAATTAGGAAGGTCGCTTATAGCAGTGTCACCAAGAATTGCGCCATATTTTACACCCGGGTACTGCCCGGGAAACATCAGCCACCTATTGCAGACCTGCATAAGTAGTCAGAGGACAGCATCTGTAATACCTAGAAGAGTGTCTCAATAGGCTGACCGCTACTAGTTGTCCGAACCGTCTTATCGTCCTCCGATAATTTGTTACGAGATCATTTCCTATCATGGTTCCTCACTCGTTGAATAGAAATAATACACCATAGATAAGAATGCTACTTGTTTGTTACCAACTACCGCACGTAATTATCCAGCAAAAACTATCGATCTTCCGGTCGTCATTGGAACCGTTCTTCGAGGCTAGTCGCATAATTACAGGGTAGGTAATGCGGTTAAGGGGAGCTCGCCGATCTAAAGTGTGCAGTGTGGCGTTCCTGAATCCTGCGGTGGCCATGAGTACGGGACATCATTTGATATATAAGTAATACACGCCCACACTTGGCACTACGAGTCAGATAGTACTTGAGCACTAACACCTGTTATTTAGCGACACGCACTTCCCAACATCATACGCGACTACAATTAGTGACTGTTGACTCTCACTCTATATGCTTCCTTGGATCAAGAAGGGCTACTCATGGTACCTGGCGAGACTATTTCCACTGACCGAGAGGCCTTTGCTTGATAAAGGTAACGCTGGAGATGTCTTTCAATTGAGGCACATAAGGTGAGTTGTGATCTGGAGGTCGAATCAGAGTCTTGATTTCAGCACGCGAGCCTCTAGCCCCGCGACGATATAACGTTTATTCCCCCCCACGGGTTCTTTGCTAGAAATTTCCCGACTTAAAGCCTCGGCATTTCCTAGATATGCTTCGCTTGCACTGCCGCTGAGACCCGGCGAACAACTACTAGCATAGCTTGAAAGTTCCCGGAGCTAAAACATCTAGCGCGCGAGATCCATGCAATCGCAGAGCGAGGGCGGTTTTGGAGCATTAAAGAGAGCGAGTGTGACGACAGAGATAATTGGATTGCGTGTCAGAAAAAAAACGTAATAAAATTTAGCCGCCTGTTAGAGTGCATATACCAGAACCGGAAACAACGAGGACTGTATCACCACGAATTCCATTAGGTAGTCGACCGCGACTCTTCCCCGCCAATAACAACCTGGAGCCAGATGATGAATGGCAGTGGAGTGATATATCACTCGTATAGGCGGGGCAAGAGGCGCCCTTCTTGTGACAACTTGTCGGCATCGCTCGGGCAATCTAGCGAGTCATCCTAGTACAACGGCTGCTACAAGCGATACTTAACTAGAATCAACGACATAAGTATCTACCTTCTTCCATTATTGCTTTCTCTCGTGATTGTACCGACGATCGTCATCATGTATCTTCGCGGCGTTCACGCAGAGACATCTATCCCGGTGCTGCGACAACTTATTCGCGACAACCCGTTAGGGATCCTTACAACAGCTATTCGTTCGAAACTTGCGCCATTTATACTTTCTAGTCATATCCCGTTTATCCTCGACGTGGATGATGAAGATAGCGAAGAGGAACTTGGGGTTCTCCGTGGCCACATTGCGCGGCAGAACCCACAAAGCAAAGTCCTGATCGAGGCCGCACAAGCGAGCCGAGCCTCTGCGCCGAATGTTTTGGAAGAAGAAGTTTTGGTTCTCTTCACACCTCCATCTCAGCATTATGTCACGCCCAAGTTCTACACGGAGACCAAGCCATCGACGGGAAAGGTTGTGCCAACCTGGAACTACGCGGCGGTGCAAGCATATGGTCGTGCGAAGATCTACTGGGATCACAAGTCAGATGAGAGCATAGGCTTTTTATCGAAGCAGATATCCGATCTTTCGGAACATGCCGAAACTTCTATAATGGGTTATACCGGAACTTCTGGTAGACCAGGATCGTGGAAGGTCTCGGACGCGCCGGAACGCTTCATCGAACTGCTGCAGACGAACATCATCGGGATTGAAATTCAACTAGAACGACTGGAAGGGAAATTCAACTAGAACGACTGGAAGGGAAATTCAAGATGAGTCAGGAGATGTCAGTAAATGATAGACAGGGGGTGATCGAAGGGTTTGCGAATCTGGGGACCGAAACTGGTAGGGCGATATCCGAAATGGTTAAGAAGAGGAGCGATCTGAAAGAATCTCAATCATAACTCCTATGGGACGAGGTACACACTTGGCACCGAAATATCCCAGGATAATTAAATTAAATAACGTGTATCTTATAGGCTCATGAATGTTTTGATATATAATACGATTAACTGTCTCTGACGTTTTACTTGCCGTTGTTGTCCCCCCGTGTAGACCTCTCCAAACGGGCTTCTCTACTAACCCCATAGGGTATTATATATTGGCGCCACAGAACACGGCCAAGCCAGTACGTGATGAGTATAGAGTTAAACGGTTGGGAATAATTACATAACACGGTTTCTCTTTGTTATGGTGGAACAATGGGAAAGTATTCTTAGTGCAAAAGGTAAACTACATTTCGAATATCAGTCAACCCTAGAACTTCTCTTTTCTATAAAATGATAATGAAGCCAAATTCTCTTCCCAGAGCATGCTTTTGGAAGCTTGTCAGACTTGTACATGAAATTCAAAATTATTCGTAGGTGCGAATCTGTGATGATAGGAGGAAAAGCTGCTCAACAGCATTTCAAGCGCAATTTCGTATTTCACCCCATCTCTACGCGAAGCAACCTTGCTGCTATTTTCGCCTCTAAAGAAGCTCAGCCGACTCTGGGTCAACGCTGACGCCGTAGAGCAAGCCCTTGGCTTCGAGTATAGTGCTCACATTAGTCAGGGCACTCTCACGGGATGTGGCAAAATCTATAAACTGTCAATTTCTCGGGTCCCCAGGAGGGTTAAAATTGGGGGGTGACGGGTAATTAATGCCTACCCCTTGGATTCCCAGTCTCGCAAGAATAGCTGGAGTATTTGACCAGAGTTTCGTTCTCAAAGATCCGATCGCCCTTAAGCGTAACCCAGTACCCAGCGAAAGAGCCATTG
Source organism: Ustulina deusta (assembly GCA_023159155.1). Taxonomy (NCBI): domain Eukaryota; kingdom Fungi; phylum Ascomycota; class Sordariomycetes; order Xylariales; family Xylariaceae; genus Ustulina; species Ustulina deusta. The sequence continues at coordinate 2,772,966 of JAJNNX010000001.1, read as the reverse complement.
CCGGAATAGTACGGAACGACCCCTGTCTGCTCGTATCTCTGCTCGAAGGAGCCATCAGGAAACTCGAATCTGAAAGTCAGCTACAGGAGGGCCACGTTAGCTTGGAGGTCAGAGGTATTAGTACAAGAACGAGCAAGCACAATGAGTGTTGCTCGCAAATAATGTATTGGTGATCTTACACGCTCTCGGAAGGAATAGGTTCCGACTGTGGTCGACTCATTCACGTCCCTAATAGATAACAAAGGGACATTATCAGGGCCTTGCACCATCCAGGGTTCCAGTCCTGCCCATGAAGGGTTGAAGACTAAAGGTAATCTAGTCAATATTGGTGACCAACTGCAAGCCAATGTCATCAACTTTACTCACAATCGTTAGCTACTAACCCCACATCACTTGCGGTGGCACCGATAAGTGCGGTGGTGACCGATTCAGTGTAGTTAGTACCAAATGGACACCTACACGGCGTGCCGGAAATCGACGAGCAGGGTAGCGTATAGATAGGACCTCCAAGGACGAAAGTGGCAAGAGAGGCGGCGAACAGAGCTTGGATGAACATCATCTTGGGTTGGTTGGAGAAATGGAAAGGTTTGAAGAACGGTATATGAGAGTTGAAAGTTCCAAAATATCCCTTAGGGTAGTGGTAGAAAGCCTGTGGTTGACCGTGACTGTGGGGTTTTTTTTCTCTCGATGTGAGTAGAAGCCCCGATCTTTATACTCCTGAAAGCCACTTTTCTCTTTCATACAGATATAAGGTACTTGTTACGAGAGAGGAGCCACGAGGAGCAACTGTTCTCAAGACGATGATGTATTTGTTAGCTGATACTCAAGGAAAGGGGGGAGCAGCCACTTTGCTCCTTTTTCATACTCGCGTCTTGATTTGTTCCCAATAGGTATACTTATTCGAAATGATTTGCCAACCTTTTGTCATGTAACTACAAACGTACTCAAGGCCAATAAAAAGAACTTTGAGTTGCACTTGTGCTTAGTTTGTCTTCAAAATAGCGTGACATAGATCGAACATCTTTCGGAAGGGAATACATAAGATCACGAGTCAAGAGACTCAGGTTTCTTCGTAGTATCATTAAAATATATTTCGGTTTTAAATATGTTCCATTGACCTAGTGGTAAGTAAGACAACAAGCTTCAAATGAGATTCTTAGCGAAGGACACGTCAAGACTTATGAGGTATTGACTCCATTCTTGTACAGTTTGTTATATCATACACGTCGTGCGGTAGATATGAGCTTGATCGATATACTTATACATATATGGATTCATGAATTCTACCCGCGTATTTGATTGGTCACAGATGAAAGAGGTTGTCGTCAAATATTAGGATAGCCCTCCTCACTTTAAAGCATATCTTTCTGAGTAGGAGAAGCCACGGAATCTCCTCTTCCAGATCGCAGAATGCCCACTAGTTGACCGGTACGATGACTATCGATATTTCTTTGCCTTAAACACGCAGAAACAACTTCCAATCCCAAGACAGCGTCTTGTTTGGTCCGAAGTCTCGGTAGAACATATCCTATTCGGTTAGATTACCAAAAGTTTCACTGTGAGACTTTCTCCATGACGGTGAACCAGTTTCCGTTGCAATGAAACATGGGCGAACTGGAGATGTTTTACACGTATGGCTTCGAGTCGAGCATGTGCGATAGCGACTCAGACAAGCCTTTTGCCATGATTGCATGGAGAACCATCTGAGGTGCTGGGTACGCCCTGACTTGAGTGCGTGTAGGTCTTACCTAGGGGTTTATGGCCAATGATTGGAAACTCTTTGAAAAACTGGGGAGATATGCTGATGCCTTCGCCTATCTAAATCATGCGACGCCGATCCTCGCAAGAGCATAAGGATCGCGGTGTTCATGTCTACATGTCTAACCTATACCACAAGTATGATGGATATTCTGCCCCAATCTTTTCGTAATAATACATTGCAAATCCACCATCCAATGGTTGACGCTCGCTCTATGCGGGGTCCTTGGTAGAGGCATCAGCGGTCTCCTTCCCATCGGCTTGGGTGACTGCCGATGCTTCACCCTCCCCACTCGCAACACTTACCGCACTTACGCCCTTCACCAGCCCAGAAAATGGGCAAGCGCTCGCGGCGCCGGGCTCATCTATCTCTTCAAGGTCGTCAAGCATCCTCTTCCCGAAAAGATACCCCTCCTGCTCAATCTCGGGAGCTTCAACTTCATCTGCGAACTCGTCGCCGTCCCGGACGTCTATCAAATGTAAGTATGCGGATTGAGTTCTTATCGACATACTCCCTTGAAAGTCCGGTTGAAAGAACAACTGATTATAAATAAAAAGGGATAACGGCAAGGTACTTACTGGAGACACATTAGCTCAAATATATCGTGTTGGGGTTGGGGTTAATACATACCACCACTTAGCAAATAAGTCATTCTGTATCCAGATAACTTTGCCCAATGCCTTGACGAGGGCTACCTTCCTCTCCATTCGCAGGCGCGGATGTGATAGAAGCGCTTCTGTAAGGGTATCTTGAATGAATGATAGACACGCGCCGATATGTACATATTCAATGTGAAGGGGATGTTCGCGTCCTCTTCCCACATGCATCATTCTAGGAGATATGTGAGGAGTTTGCCCTAGGTTTGAGGTGGGTATTTGCACTCACCCGACCTTATCTAGATAGTACCAGAACTCCATGGTAGAGGGGTCCGAGCATAGTTTGTATAAGTAGGCCCGCAAGAAGGTCTTGCGATGCAGAATAATGGGACTGTCGTCGCTGAGGTTCTCGTCAACGGGCCCTTCATAGCTCGTACTCCTCGTCTGTAAAAACGAGGTCAATCACGATCCATGTATTTTCTCGAGCAGACGGGACTGTCTTTGTGGGGAAATAGCGTGGAACAGGTGATACAGCTTCTTTCCAAGGTGGAATCTGAATCCCGGCCATCCGACATCACCCCTTCCAGGCCGGGATGAGCACCGCGCACGGTATTGAGGCTATGTTCAAGATCTCATAGTCCTGAGGGCGGAGAGTCATGTTCCCTGAGTATCAAGGCTGGCGGTTGATTTTGAAGGCGAAAGGCGGGTTCTAGAGCGGGACAGAGGAAGGAAAAGGGGAAGAAAGAATCAATGAGTCCACTCACGTGGAATGCCCTTGCTGTGATGTCGTACTGCAATAACTTATGGTAGACTATATTCACCAAAGCCGGAATCAATGCTTTGATGTATTTAGAGCCCGTTATCAACGCTTCGATGTCTCCTACAACGGTGTGAGTGCGCCAGCGGCCTATGTCAAACGTGTCTTGTAAAACGCACGTGAACTGAAGTCTAGGAATGAATGGAGGTATTGGATTCTCGTCTCTAGATTGGTGTACAGATCTTTGCGATCAATGTGTTTCATAGGCCGTAGCAGTGGCGGCATGTTGGCGGCGGGATTCTGGAGATGATGCGAAGATTGACTTGTGCGTTACTGTAGGTTGAATTGCACACTGATCACTGGTCGGCGAAGGAAAGATGAAAAGATATCTCTTCCGTCGTCATAATGAATTGGATATCGTTGCTGGTTTGACATTTCTGGTTTAAATATCGAAGCCGCCATGTTGCCGACCCAGCCCAGTGGTATCACGTCCGCCTTATTTTCGTGTCTGAGTAATTAGCGGCCACGAGATTCGCTGGTGAGCTGATGAGCTGATAGTGGCATGATTTGCCGTCTATATCAAGTGATGAGGGATTCTGAGCGCTGAAGGACTCGGGGTGCGGGGCTCCTTAGGCTGGCGCTAAGCCCGCAAACCCCAGGTCACCCTAGGTGCCTATTGGGCATGAAACCGGCGTGACACCAAAATCTCCGTGACCAATTGAGTTTTCTAGTGTTAGAAAGCCGTTGGTTACCCTATTCGAAGTGCTAGAATGCCCTGGACCGATCTCTACTTTTTACACTAGGTACCTTAAGTACTTACTTCGGTATATGCTGTTCTACCACTACTACTTAAGTAAGTAGTATCTAAACCTTGCTACTTACCTAGGTATGTACACCAACAGATGAAGAGATTACGTTCGAGTACCTGCCTAATCGCTAGGTCATCTTTAACAAGGAAAATAATAAAAATAATAAAGAACAGATGTCCTCAACCGCCCTCGAGGGTCTTGGTGGATGACAGCATCAAGTTCGGGCCGCTAAAGAAAATGTCGGATGTTGCCGAGACATTGGCAAGGTCCGCGGCCTTCAAGGCACTCTGAAAATTACTTAGGTATGTAGTGTACTTACACATGTCAGTGCAGGGTTGTCGGCCACTGCGGGAAATTCATTCCTGGCGTCGTAAAATTTCGAGAGTTTGTTGTTCAGATTACTCGCCCGGACTGCCGGACCAGCACTCGAAGTCTCTCGTATTGTAGGACAGCACAGGATTTTGTTCTTTTTCGGCCCAGCTTATGCCCTGACACCTCAATTGGGAAGCTGGGAAGAATCATTGCTTCCTCCTGTCCTAGTGTAGTTTCCCTTCTACCATCTGTAGAGGTGAGGCACCGACTCGACTACACCAGAATAAAGAATTGCTTTGTTTCCCAACACGCAGGAGGCCACTGACTTGTACTTCTCAGTTTCGGATCCCTTTGCAGAACGTTTCTGGTAAAATTGGCCGACGCTCGTTGCTAACATGGCCAAAGAGCCGTGCTGGAGACTGCAGAACGCGATGATATCGGCTGCAAGATTCTAGTTTCAGGCTCCTCTGTCGCTGTTTGTCAGTCGCGATATTTCTGATTCGGAGTGGTGAATGTCGGTAATTTCAACATACCCTGCTATGAACCCAGTGATACGAGCGATGAGAGATGGTTTCAATTGCCATTGCGACGCGTTTTCTGACAAAGCTTCATCCATATCATTGGGCGGCCTGAAGCCGAAGAGAGCTCAAAAGGGCGCAATGCCGTAGACGGACACGAGACCTGTCGCAGTCTAGCACTCAGCGACCGCAAAAAGTTTATTGAGAGCCTCGACTCTCAAATAGTGTAAGACAGCAAAGGGCATAGCTCATTCGCCAACTTCCACATAAATTACCAGCGCTTGTGTCTCTGATTGAACTTTGCGGGTTCACTGGTGGGTGGTCGACCCAATAGACAGTATGCTCTATTTTTATTCGACTTATACCATTGTAAATTGCTTGAATACGATGGATTTAAATCCTCAAGCTAGGCACTCGATCGTCAACTCTGCATCACGTTTTAATTCACAATGTGCAGACTACTATTACTCTAATGAGTCTACAACGTTGTTTTCACGATATCACTGGCCATGTCTTCAACATATAAAGCTAGTCAGGTCCGAAACTGGAATTGCTCATGATGAGACCCATCGTTCTCTACGTCTTATTTCATGTGCTGATCTCTAAGTAGGCATTCAGCACCAGTTCTAGCCTCTTTTCTGTGATACGATGTTGTGGTCTTCTATTACATAAGGCGCTATGGAAGAGTTGTAAGCGGAAACCTAAAATTAGATAAGTCAAACCCTCCACCCAATACCGTCAAATTAACACTATACTAAATACACCTCGGAAACCTGTCAGGCCGCGTGAGCCTACCTAATACCTAACGCCCCGACTAAACTTCTGTGGCTTAATGTTCCCGCGGTTGCTTGCCGGCGCCCAAAAGGAGATAAATCATGCATAAAATAAAAGTCTACAGGCACATATCCGCCAACTTGCCGTCTTTCCTGACTCTACCCTGCGATGATATCCGAATCCTTGCAATCAAGGAGCAGCATATGCCCGGGCGAGTGTGCCATGACAACACCCTCCAAATTCGCTCTCATCACCGCCTCCTGCGGCGTAACCCCGCAACCCCAGAATACAGGGACTAGATCATCACATTCCGAAAACTTTCCAAGCGGCGCACCATCCAGCGTTATGGGTGCATCTCCCCACTGCGGGCTATCAATATCCACAATTCCCAAAGCCTTGATCGCTTCCCAGCCCCAAGCGACAGGCTCGCCGTGCGTAGCAGAAAAAGCCCGAGTGATATCTCTCACTCTAGGAACGTCGCTCGCTCTATATGGCCGCATCGACACAACAAAAGTACTCCCCGTGAAAACGCCAGCAGGAGACAGTGGGATCGCGGTACGATACATCGGCACATTTCGCTTCAGGCTTGTGTGAAGTGGCGTCAGTCCAGCCGCGGCGAGTGCGGATTCGAAGCTGAAGGAGCATCCGATTAAGAACGCCACATGGTCGTCAGTCCACTCGTCCACGATGTTTGGACAACCTGGCTTGACCAGTTGGGAGTCTTTATAAACGTTATACTTGGGAGCATCATTTCTGATGTCGACATCAGTAAGCAGTGCGTGTCCATCGAGCCCTGGCAAGTGAGACTGTACGGAATCCCATCTTCCGGGTTGGGACGACTCGGCGATAAGGGGGCAGGGCACAGGGTTTCTAGCGCAGAGAAGTCGAAAATCCGAAGCATACTTAGATGGCAGGATGATCAGGTTCGCTTGAAGATACGTAGGTGCAAGCCCAGATGTATTGGGACATGGACGGCTCCGCGCATAGAGACGGACGTCCCGACCGGTCTCCAGTGTGTGAGGCTCTAATACAGTCGTGGATATTACGGACATATTGACTCTCAGGTGGGCATATAGGACAATGGTTGGATTGACGCACGTGTAGACCGGAACGGCCGTGTCAAGTTGAAGAACTGCGGCCCCGCCAGCAATTTATCTAACTCTCTAGTGGTGGCCAAATTCAGTTCCGATTTATATCTTTCTTACCCATTGACGTCGCCGGCGGATTGCAGAGCGGGCAACGGACTTCCACCGCCGACGGCGTGGGTCATGTCTTAACCGTGGACGCCTAATAGGCAAAATCAAATGGCTGTGCTCTCTAGGTAGAATTTAGTCAGACTATTATATAATACCAGCTAAGAACCCACTTAGACTAGGCCCCGGTACGGTCCCGACTGTCTCGATAGATACAGGTAGGATCCGGTACTTATTACGCTCTCAGACTGATAACTCCGCCAAGCTCGTCAACTTCTGTTACGCTCTTCATCCATCATAACCTAGCTGTAATCATTAATAACTACTGATGAAGGGAACTGGTGATGGATAAATTGATTCCTGCAAGTGAGACGACGTCGGTTTCTTGTGCGCGATGCAGGAGAAGGAAGGTAAAGTTTCACCGTTACTTCATACAATATCAAGGATTTTCTAACAGGAGATGGTCAAAGATCAAATGCGACCGCCGTCAACCTTGTTCTAAATGTCGTAGGGCGAATGTCGAATGCAGACGCGTAGGGACTGGGGAGAAGCAGCGGTAAGCGAACTATCCCACTAGACGATACCAGTTGTATTGGCTAGTTACTATCCCGGCATTAACTCCAGTAAGGCCCACCCCGAAGAGTTATGTGCAGGCACTAGAGGCCCAAGTTGCGTCTCTAGAGACGTTTATTCAGAAGCTTGCCTCGAGTGATGACAAGAAACGCCAGCAGATGCTCGATGAATTCTCCCGCGTGACCGAACTGACATTGGCCGAAGGTGACGAGGTCGGGTCAAGTTCATCCACTAAACTAGTAGCCGTCGACGGACAAGATGACGGAGAACGGTTGAGCCCGGCACGTGCGGGCCAACTTCGAAAGACAAGATCCGGCAGTTCGGCACACTTTTATGGAGGAACAAGTCTATACCATATCCGTCTGTCTGAAGCAGGTCCTGTCCCGTCGCCGGTAGTTATAGACTCAGCACTTGATGCTGGGGCGGCCTCAACAAGCACGACGGAGATGATGTTCGGCCAGACACTTTGGAATTCGTACCCGATTCGGTTTGCTCCACATGATGAGGTCTCGCAACGCTTGATGGCGGCATTTTTTAAGTGGCAGTACCAGTGCAGCATGTGTATCTACCGAGAGTTCTTCCTCCGGGACTACGACACCGGAGGGGGGAGGCATTACTCGGACCTGTTGCTATTCGCTATCTGTGCAATAGGGGCCCTTGCCACGAACGAATCCCTTCTTTCGGACATCTTCGCCAACCAAGCCCAAGCGCTGTTATACCCTTCGTTGAACCACCCCGACCTCACAGTGCTACAGGCCCTTATCCTATTGGGTCAGCTCGAAATCGGTCGAGGTCGAGCTTCGAAAGGATGGCTATTTTGTGGCATGGCATTTCGCCTCGCGCGTAAGTTATTTAGTCCCCCTTATCGGTGGCTTCCAGTGTTGAGAGCGGCTTATTACTTAGCTGAGCGGGATCAGCTTTCGCCATACATACCACTACGGCATTCCTAACCTCTTTACCTTGAGAGCAATTACTGACTACTAGTCCCCACAGATGAGATGGGGCTTCATCTCGACCCTACGAACTGGCATAACACCCAGGATTCCACGCAGGATCCAGACGTGGAACGAGAAATCCTTCGGCGCGTCTACTGGGCTGCCTTCGTCGTGGACAAGCAGCTCAGTTTATTCTTCGGCCGGCCGCCGGCTCTCTACCCGCAAGTGTCGGATGTGCGCGGAACCGAGAGAATCCCATACCCCCCGGATTGGGCAAACTTACTCGACATTTACATAGCCCCGGGCACTTCCGTGACCGCGTTTGAAGACAGCCCAAGCCTCGTCAATTCACTCATCTACCGTATTGAACTGTACCGTATCGTGCATAACATGATCACAGAGGTTTTCGAGAACCGTCGCATCAACGCCGGCGGCCCTGTTGTCGCGGCCACGATCACGCGGATACACGTTTCCCTCACGAAATGGCTCGCCAGTCTGCCGAATAACTTGAACTGGAATCAGTGGACTCTCAGTCAACTTCCACAATGGGTCTACCACCTCCAGTATGTATTTTGTCTCGCGGGCCGGGTTAGGGGGGGGGGGGGGGGGGATTAATTGAATCAAGAACTGACAATGAACCACCACTCCTAGTCTGCTTTTCCACACCGTGATGACTATCCTACATCGTCCGCCAAGCCAGCTCCTGCAGAAACCCGAGTCTAGCTTCAACCGCGACGATATCGAGATATGCTACGAGTCGCTCGGGGCCATTCTCAGGCTCCTCCGGAACTACGGACGGTTCTACTCGTACAAGCACCTGCCGCTCGATTTCGTCCAGACGCTATCAACGGCTGCCGGCTCGATCTTGATGAGGCGTCACCTCGACCGCCTCCCTTGGGACGATGCCGAGACCTCGCGGTCCCTGGACCTCGTTATCCAAGCCATGAAGGACATTGAAGACACATGGCCGTGCGTAAAAGAGATCTTGAATAGTGTGCTCAAGGCTCGGCAGACCGAGGCGGCAATCATGCCTGATGTAGACCCTGTTATGGACTTCGACTTCCTCGCCGCTCAGCCGCCGGTGTTGCCGGAGGATGGTACAGCCTGGCTGTCTTCGTTCGGCAACGTGATGACGGGCTCAATGTTGCCGTGGGACCATGCTGAACTCGGCAAGGCTGATTTCCAATGATATACAGGACTTGCTGTTTGGTGATTTCATTTGAGGCCTCACTTTGGCCCAAGTGCTAGGATCGAGCAGCATATATTTTTATGAATTGTACATATTCCATTGATCCTTTTTTCCGGTTCTCGGGTCATTTGGTTTTTGCGGGTAAGACGAATATGGCGCCGCAGATCTAAGTAAGTTCTGTGCTTTGTAGCTGTTCCGTCTCGTATGTATATCGGGGCATGGGCGGAGGATATCACGTATGGCGACTTTTGGATTCATTTATATATTTAATAATTTTTTTTTCACTACATACACAGGAGGCGGGTTCACCTGCTGTGCATGTTGGCACTTGATAGAGGCCCCAGTTACCAGAGTCTCCCGCAGATGTACGCAGCAACCGGGCTCTGTCGGCGCAGTCAACTGAGGTCCCGGGCTTCGAAAGGCGAGCGTACCGTCTTGGCGCCCAAATTGCCGGCAATAACTAGTTGCCTTCACATCTACCTCGAGAAGGAGTCGCAGCTCCCTCTGTTGGTCTCTACTGCATGCGCCGGTGTCTTGGCGACCGAAGGATGAGTGGCTCGCGCCGAACGTCGCCCACCGATGTCGTATCGGCACACCCATTGTGCTGTCTGTGTATTGGTGAGCGATAGCGCATGAATATTCGAAATTGCCACTGCTACCATACTCCAACACATCGAGAGTGATACTTCTCGTAGTCTTCCACGTTGCGTTGACTACATCGGCTTCTCTGGCTTCGGTCTCTTGTCTGCCATCCGCCCCCCCTTTGATTGATGGATACGAATCTAGGACAGTTGTGTTGAACCACTGTCGCACATCTGTACTCCTTACAAACAGTGGGAACTTGGCAAAATACATACCGAGATACCTAGGTAGGCAAGATAGGCTGAGTCGTTGAAAATAAGGCTACTAAGGTTCCTACCTGAACTTCCTTCGTGGGTGCCTGGAGCCATTGAAAGGGAGGGGTTGAGTGGGGTTGCTATTTAGGGAGATGCGGGGGTTTAATTGAGACTATTTGGGATTAGTCTCGGTGCTACAACAAACATCCACCAACCAATAGAATCAATGTGCTTGGGGAAAGAGATGGCGTCACTCTGCGTTTTTCCCTTATTTCATAGCCATTCTTCAGCATCCAACATCACCCTCGTTCCTCGGAGGTGGTTATGGCTATACCAGAGGTCTGTTATCCTAACAGCGTCGCATCGCATCGCATTGCATCGCATCACATGCCTCACGACTTTTCCTCGGCGGTTCGGGACCTCATCGCACACGCCGCCAAAAAAAAAGGTCGAATATCTCACAAACTAACAACGATCCTGCTCGCTAAAGATCACTGTGCCCCTTTCAAACTCCCAGTTCTCTACATCAGTCATGTCTCGTTGACTCGGGGTTTGTCTTGTCAGGATTCAACCCAGGGCGGCCCCCACATCGTCCTCGTCTCGCTGCGTTTGCCGTGGCGCAAAGATGACTGGCGCTGAGACAACCAAGTAAAATCAGCCAAGGAGCACAGGAGACTCCACTGCCACAATCGGTATCGATCAATGGAGGGCATCTCCAAGCCAACCCAGCTATCAGTTATCCGGCCCTATCAGCAGCATGAGATGCATGGCTTTTCAGCTCGTGCGGGACGGCGGCGGCCGACCCCGGCCACCTTGAAAGATGCATAATCAGGAATAGGGACGCCAACGATGCGGTATACAGTCTTGTGCACCTCAAGGCTCGTGGCTTGTAGTAGTATGTCTTTCGGTGAGCGCCGTGCTTGGGAAGCGGTTGGACGTCGTATCGCCTTCGCGACTTGGGGTACTACTGATTACGGCGATCCGGAATGTCTGTCGTCGAAATTGAGCTCAGTTCAGCTTGCTGCCGAACAAGAGAAGAGAGGCTGGACCTGTTTTGTGGATATACCTGCCTGTTCCTGCCTGGCGGTCATGACCTACCACCTAGCTTCTTCCGTCGGTCAATGTGTACTATACTCATGTAGGCATGGTGTCGAGGGGGGGTTGACTCACGAATTCCATCTTCCTGCAGCGTCATCTCTCGGATTACCATGCTACTATCAATTCCCATGGATGGTTTCTACATCATTGTTGGCCGCCTTAAGCCCCGTTTCGCGATACCTACTCACTATGCTACCTATGCGTACGTATGTTTTCAAGCGGACGTGAAAGAACAAGAAAATGACCAGTACCGGCCTTTCACCACTTCCCGAGTGGCCGATAAACGGTTTGTTGCTTAGGTATGTGACTGGCGCGAGATTGGATCGGGACGATGCCCCGGACCAGGGTTACTATCAGCAACACCAAGCCCTATGAGTTTCTATTGTGGATCTAGTCGAGGAGGCAGAACCCCCAAAAAGAAAGCTACAGCCAACAATAGTTTCAAACCAAATCTATCCAAGGTAATAAGTCTTGTGGGTGGAATCTGGCTCGTAAGCTAGGCTACTCAACAGCCTATCTGTCTGTCATGGCCTGGCGTAGTAAGAGTAGGTATTCCCATACGCTAGAGCATCCCGTCCAGTCATAGCTTTGGAACTATATCAACAAGCGGCGTTGTTGCTGGGATGATCCCCCAACTCGCATGGGATCAGTTCAGTTTTAATGCCCAGTCCGAATTCTTTGCCTTTCCCCTGCATTGCCATACGCGCTCGGGTTCCCTTCGAGACTCCCGCATCCAGTAAAATACAGCCAATGAAGATTGTTCGTGGTGGATTGCCAATAGGTGGTTACCTTTCCTCGATAGAACGTTTTAACTTATAGCGCTCGCTCATTTCCTTGGATGGAAGAGCCGCAGTCGTCCTCGCCTTCCTCCTACCTACCATCCACATAGTAGATACCTGTTTGTAAGACTCGGTTTTGGGGGGGGGGGAGACCCTTATAGTATCTCTGCTTTATTGCTTACTAGGGATTGTTATTATGCTAAACTCCTTGGGTCCATGATCCGGTTGTCTGATTCGAAAAGAAGCTCGGTGTTTCATAAACTAAAGTGCCGTTGTTGCACAGACCTTCTCCCTCAAAATTACCCGCGCCGTCCTGTACTAGATAGGTACCTACCTAACCTACCTACATATACTGTACACTACACTAGTGACTGGGTCCAGTAGAGTCTAGCCCTAGCCGCCCTAGCCTCTTGTCTCCCTACCAGTAGCCTCCAACTACCTGCCTACCCAAGCTTTGAGACCGCTCAACGTCGGTTGATCTTGTCCCTTCAGGTTTTTTGTTTGTAGCCAGCCTGTCGTCCACGGTTGAACTTCTCAACTAATGATCCTCTAATGTCTTCTATTTAATTGGTGTGTCACTTCCCATCCGATCACCTTCGTTCCCTTAGAAACGGTCTGAGAGCCAGCAGCAAGCTAACTGGAAGCTCCTGTGGTGGTATAGTTGTGTCTCGGGCATGCGGAGTTTATGATCTTCACCTCCACGACTGTAAATATAATGTGCAATGATAGACCACGATTGTAGAACATTCTCTCGGCTCTGAAAACACCAAGCACACCAATCCCCACCAGGCCGTCGCTCTGCATACGGCCGATCCGTCTGGATACCTCAGTCACCGCCCCTCGACGTCTTATTGACACAGTCCCCACCTGGACAGCCGTTTGGGTCCTGGAATAAGACCTTCGGCCGGTGTTTGTTTGCTATGCCCGACCCAGTCTTCGCAGGCACAACAACAATCTGGCTATGAGTGCGGACAGACCAACTACTAGGTAGGCACGCTCGCTCTTCCGCGAGCCATCTCGTCCCTTCGTTGGCTTGGTCGGCTAATCTGCATTTCTCGTACCTAGCTTTGGTGATTCCAACACCATTCCTCCCACACCGAAACAAACGCCCACATCCGCCGAGTTCCCCCAGTCCGCCTTCGAGACCCCGAAGACCAGCCAGGCCAGCTTTGACGACCTGTCCGGTTGGACCCCACGCTTCGCCGAGGAATATTCTGTTTTCAACACCACGCCAGGCAACCTGCGCGGCTCAGCAGGCCCGTTTCCTGAGCTGTCTGTCTCGACGCCGTACCAGCGGCCCTCTTCCAGCCATAAGAGATTGCTCTCTGCTGAAAGTCTAGCTGTCGAGATAGCATCTCATGTTAACCATTACTCTCCAACCTCAACGCTCCCTTTACCACCTGTCGACCCGTCTCATCGGCTGCCGTCGTCCCCCACCGCCGCCGGTTCCTTTCCCAGTCCCGTAGAAGCCGATTACCCGAACAACTCTCAACAACGGCTAGGCAAAAAGGTTCGCCGTGGAACACTGGTAAACCCAAGCCCCCAGCCAGTCACGCCCCCGCCGTCGGCTCGCAAGAGTGAACGACGGCTTGCTCCGAAGCCGCAAACCAACAGTATGCAACATGAGGAATTCGAAAGCGAATTCGTGGCGGGCGTGCCGCAGCAGCAGCACATGCTTGGCGGGTTTGTCAGTGCCCCCATCGATATGTTTGGGATGTCTCTGTCGGCCCCTGCAACCGGCCCCGTGTTTGACGATACCCCGAATTTTTGGGATCCCGGGATGAGTGGAATGGACATCGATTTTTCCATTCCCGTAGCTGACTCTTTCCACGGCACCGATCACAGACCAATGGATTCATTAGACTGGGGGAAAGCCAACGAGATGTTCCAGGAGACAGGAGTGGTGCCACCTAAAAACCCAGAAATCCAGCCACAAAAGAAAGGACGCTTGCTCGCACCGAAGCCAACCCCCATGCCAAATGTAGATACGAGCATGGCAGAGGCACCTGTGTTTGCGCATTCCTTTCAGGTACCTCTTGATGCTTCTTTCGCACCTCTCAACGCAGTTGGTGGTGTTGATCCTGGCCTTCTGCTCACACGCCCTCCTTCGTCGAGCATGGAGCTCGCTTCTTTTGATCCAATGGCACAGCCTATATTATTGGACTCATTGCCGTCTCCTCAGCTCCCTCCGCCACCCGCGAAAGAGCTAAAGCGCGGACAACTACGGCGCTCAGCCAGCACGAAAGAAATTGGCAAGGCCAAGAAAGATGAGCGAGCCCCGATTGGCTCCCCCGTCAAATCTGCAAGTCGTCCAGGACTTCTTCGGAGTGCTAGTGAAACCAGGGGACGAAAACCTTCCAGTCGAGCTGGCACCTTGGCCGGCTTGGTACCTACTGTTCGTAATGGCCTCCCGGCAAATAGCGCTCGATCAGCTTCCCAAGGCTCGCGGACAAGTGGACGAACATCACCCCTAAAGATTCATCAGCGGCTTTCGAGTTTGAGCTCTATTCCAGAACATAGCGGGCCTCGGACACGCACTTCGGTCCGGTTCACCATTGATTCTCGAGGTCGGGCTCGTGCCGAGACAACGGTAATCGTCGACGAGGAGCAGCAAACGCCCACAAGAACACGACGTCGGAAAGATGAGGGGAGGAAAGAATGGGAGTCTTCTGAAGATGAGTCTTCCTCTACAGACGACGAACCTATCATCATTCCGAGTAGGAATTCTTCGTTCGCCATCCCCGAGTCTAGAGCACCATCGTATGTTCGCCCTTCTCATACATCGCAACGGAGTTTCAGTGATCAGAGCACAAGTAGTCTCGGAATTTACTATGCCGAGCCCAACTCGTCCCAGGGCGACCCAGACAGCGATGCCGAAACTGTGATGAACATAGCAGTGAATAATAACAATGGAGGCGATGCTATGAGCGAGTTGCGGAAAGTACGCGAGAGTCGGCAGAAACGAGTCCCAGCTTTGAATAACAGCAACCACCCTATGTCAGGCATGCCATTCAGGGCAAATTCTGCAATTCCCAACCCATCAACGGATCGCGGTAACCAAATTCGGTGCGTTTGCAACACCACTTTAAGCCATATTAACGGAGACGGCTATATGGTGCAATGGTAGGTGCAACCCCTCGATGAATGTGAATTCTTGGCAGGGTTGTTGATATGCAAGCTTTTAGTGAATCTTGTGAAATGTGGCTTCATGGTAAATGCATCAAAATCACTCGACAAACGTTACCGCGGGTCTATGTTTGCGCATTCTGCGCCAACACACCAAACGCCCAGGGTGTACGCGGCCGAGGTGTGCACAGGAGCGTCGCAGGGCCGATGCCTCGCACATCAGCTACGTCTCCATTGGCACACAGATCGGTGCGCTCGTTTCGGTAACGCAGGCATCGCTGTTGCTAGGGCGGGAAGTCAAGACTAGGAAGCTCATGTTCTATGCGAATGCCAGACGGACTCGTGATCCGGATATAAATAGATGGATGATTCTCTTTTGTACGATGGGCAAATGGACGCTGGGAGCTGAGAGGAACCACTCACGCATAGCTCATGATACCCTGCTATAGATGCTTGAGCGAGGAAAAGAGGGATGACTTCCGGATTCGGGTTTAGCAAACTGTTAATAAAGATAGGATACACAAGGGCTGGGTTTCAGTGCTCTAACGTCATTTTTCTTCTTCTTTTGTCTTCACCCAGCCTGTCTACTATTCTCAGATAACCGCTCAACAGATTCCCCTAACCTGGCGATACTTGATCTAGAGATGTAAGATGACATCAACCCTGTACATAGATATTGTCTATCACCCATATGCTGGACCCAGTGGTGGCGAACGTCGATTACCATGTCCGTGTCTGTCCGTGCTTTGTCCGTGTGTGCGAGGCCGGGAATTACTGTTCCAGGAAGCCGCATTCGATCCGCTGTGCCGGTCGATCAGCTACCTACTTAGCTTGTGGACGGTGCTGGCCGCAGCCGTGAATACGTGTGTGCTCAGGAACTGCCCAAACCCAAACCCAAACTCCAATCCCGCCAATTCGAATTGCCTCACGATAACGTCAGCATCATACTTGACATGCAGAATAACGAAGAGGAAGTACATGCGTTTTCTTTTCTCTTCTTTTCTTTTTTTCTTTTTCTTCCCAACTTGACAATCCCATTCTCGCTCGAGGAATTATAGGCCTGTTACGCGGTGAAAGAAGTCGGGACTCCGGCCGATCTCGGATGGTGGGGTTACTCTGTAAGTCTACTTGGTGGGTAGCTGGTCGATTGACCGCGGGGCAATCTTTGTCCAGCTTCGCAGCGCTCCAGCTTCGGAGCCATTTCTATCTAACCACCCTTTAATTGTTCTTTCTCTACTCGTCCAGCCTACACCCTGCGCAGCCTTCTCCTCGAAAAACAGTGACCCATTTCCCTCCTCTTTTTATTGTCTGTGTTTTGATATTCAGCGACGACCAATTGGCATTTATTTATCCACCCACACCAACGCGTTACCCGGTCGAACAAACACACATATTCCCTTCCCTTCCCGCCATGGCATCGTTTAATATCGTGGTTTTTGGAGGCGACCACGCTGGCCCTGAAGTTGTAGCCGAAGCTGTAAAGGCATGATGTCTTATTAAAACATTGAAGCAAAACAAAAAAAACTGACAAGAGCAAAACCAGGTTCTCAAAGCTGTCGAATCCAACAGCCCCGCCGGAGTCCAATTTAATCTGCAAGACCACTTGCTCGGTGGTGTAGGTCTATCTATATGCGCTCCTTGCGTTATTTACGCCTGCCCTCCTCTCACGATCCGCGAGGAGGGCTTTCAGGCTGACAAGTGTCCTCGTATTGATACAGTGTTCCATCGACGCTCACGGCACCCCTCTCACAGAGGCCGCCCTCGAGGCCGCCAAGGCCGCCGACGCAGTATTGCTCGGCGCCATCGGGGGCCCGAAATGGGGCACGGGCAAGGTACGTCCCGAGCAGGGCATCCTGAGGCTGCGCAAGGAGATGGGCACATACGGCAACCTCCGACCGTGCTTCTTCCCCTCGCAATCGCTGGTCGAGTACTCGCCCCTCAAGGCCGAGGTGTGCCGGGGCACGGACTTTACCATCGTCCGCGAGCTGACGGGCGGCATCTATTTCGGCGACCGCAAGGAGGATGAGGGAGATGGTTTAGCCATGGACACGGAGCCGTACTCGCGCCCCGAGATCGAGCGCATCACGCGTCTGGCCGCGCACCTGGCCCTCGCCCGCAACCCGCCCGCCCCCGTGTGGAGTCTCGATAAGGCCAACGTCCTCGCCACGAGCCGGTTGTGGCGCAAGGTCGTCACCGAGGTCATGGAGAAGGAGTTCCCGCAACTACAGCTGCATCACCAGCTCATCGACAGCGCGGCCATGATCATGGTCAAGAACCCGCGCGGCCTCAACGGCGTGGTCGTCACAAGCAACCTGTTCGGCGACATCATTAGCGACGAAGCTAGTGTCATCCCCGGAAGCATCGGCCTCAGCCCTAGCGCGAGCCTGAGCGGTATCCCAGACGGAAAGAATCGGTGTAATGGCATTTACGAGCCTATTCATGGTCAGCAGCACACCCTTTCTACACTTGTGGAGTTTAGTGGATGGATGGATGCTAATCGGAGATATACGAAACAGGCTCGGCACCCGATATTTCAGGCAAGGGCATAGTTAACCCTATCGGCACGATCCTATCGGTGGCTATGATGTGCCGGTATTCCCTGCGGTTACCGAAAGAGGCCGATGCCATTGAGAAGGCCGTCGAGATCGTGCTTGATGGTGGTGTCAGAACCAAGGATCTCGGTGGCGAGTTGGGCACTAAGGAGGTGGGTGACGCGGTTGTTGCCGAGCTTATCAAGCTATTGAAGGCATAGTGTTATCACCTCTCTTGCTATAAAAACAACAAAAATCAGACAAGATAAAAAAACCAAATAAAAAAATGAAAAGTTTTTACCTAGCGTTGATTTGGTATATTGGCACAGACTCCTCTGTTTGGAAAGTCTCGATGGAGAAACTTCAGCTAGCAGGTAATCAAAACTGAAGAATGAGGTCTCTCATGGTCACATTTCTTTGTCTCCTACGTAAATTTCGAACACTTGGATTCTCTCGCGTAGAGGCTTCCTGTCCCGGGAAAGCATTAACCAATAGTCATCATTGGGGATATGTATAACTAGTCCATTCTTTTTGGGAGGCCTGGGGAGAATTCCCATCATCTATCTGTAGTACGACACGACGTAAATGCCAGCCAGAACGCCATCCCATGCCATGAAAATGCAATCAGTACACACGACCGCCTACGTAACCCAGAAAGAGAGAACGAATTCCCGATAACGCGCAACCTAGCAGCAGCAAAAAAGCGGCATGCATGACATACCGGCGTCCCAGTATCCTTCCGCCCCAACCAGCCGAACTATACCGACCAAAAAACTACCCCCCCTCCGTTTCAAAGCTGAGCGTGAATTCGTTTCCAACTTTTTTTTTTTTTTTTGGCCCTCACGATGTCCCAGGGCCGCCAGTGGCATTACTATTCCCGATCACGCCACCAGGGGCAGGACCGCGGGGACCGGTTGTTGTTGTTGCACGCGTGGCGGCCAGGACGCGGGCGGCGTCGTCGCGGAGCTCGGGCATGGCGTTCTCGATCTCGCCGGCCAGGACGTCGCGGAAGCTGGCGAAGGCGGTCTGCTTGCCGCGCATCAGCTGGTTGCCGCGGCGGACGAGCTCGACGAACTCGCGCGTGTAGACGTCGGGGTTGCGGCCGTTGTCGACGTACTGCACGAGGTCGGGCGGGACCTGCGGCAGGGTGCGCGTCGTCGAGGTCCGGTGGATCGTCTGCAGGGAGCGCGAGAGCGCGCCCAGCTCGGCGGCCAGCACGTCGCGGGAGGAGGGCGTGCGCGTCGGCGTCGCCGAGGTGCTCGTGGTGTCGTAGGCCGTCACCTGCACCATTATGTTGTGCATGGATTGGATCGTGTCCTTGAGCTGTTCTGGTTCGGCGGCGTCGCGGTTAGTTGGGGGGGGATTGACTTGGTGCTGAGGTTGCGTTGGAGGGCGTGGGGATGGATGCTTACGCTCGAGGACGTTGTGGTCTACGTTAGGCATTGGTGCCATGGTGGCGGAGTTGTTGGCTGTGGTTTATCGGTGCTTCTGGATGTCGTCGGCAGCATGAGACTTGTGCTCGTGATGGATCGATGTAGATTTTAAGTATCGTCTGATAGAGTGAGTGCCTGGCGAGATATGCAGATGTCAAAGGATGGGCTGGGGGGTCTTGGCTGGATTTGAACTCAGATAGGTAGGTGGGTGGGCAGGGGTATGGAGATCCCGGCGGCCAATCAAAAGGCGAAAAGCCTTACCCCAGATTTCGATACCATGTACCAAGTATATTTGTTGGTGGGTCAGTCATCCTTCGGAGGTAGCTTGGGTCACCCAGATGCAACCAAGAAACATCTGTTGAGATATAAATGGAGATGCAAATACTGACTGTTGCCGTATTATTATGTTAGCCAGAATAGGTGCTTAAGTGAAATTCAGCCGACAATCCTTTCAAATTGGAGAAAAGGAATGGGGGCGGTGTAGATTACACGCATGTGTACCACACTTCTAAGTATATGTGTCGGCTGTGAGATACCGGTGCTAAATGATATATGCCAGACACGGGATTTACCACAAGCGGAATTGTTTTTGCCATATATATATATATATATTTGGATCGTTGACTGGTGGCCAAGGTAAATACCAGAACATAGGTTTTTCGGCTCGAGGTATCTTGTACTTGTCAAGACGGCCTTCGCTACAGGTTCAAAGCCTTCTCATTAGTACGCTGTAAATCAAAGTGCAAGGCACTTCAATTTAAAATTTTCCTCCTCTTTAACTACCTACCTATACCAGGGGGAGACCCGGTAGGTCTATATGGGTATAGTCTCGAATAGCTACAACTAGAGTCCTAGTTCCAGGGGTGTCAAACTGCTATTTAGGAAGATTCCAGGCGAAGAGTGCGTAAGCTACCTAACAGATGTAGATTTAGGGTTGTAGGTGAGTTGCTTGGCATGCATAAGCCAATCAGAGGGCCAGGATCTTCGATTTGACCAATCAGAGGCTTGCGGACAAATATAGAGTTTTTGATCGATCTGATATTAAACATCAAGCTTTGCAAGAGCGACTGGGAGGCTTGCAAAGCTTTTCAATGATACCAAACAAACTTCGGTACCCCTCCTCGGTTCTTATCGCAACTAGTTGTAAGTCTCCTAGCAAACAAGGTGAGAAACTCGTCACACGTTAAAGAAACCACCCCACTCTAATCGTCTAGTCCTCCAACCCTATCAAAGTAGCGCTTTTCAGCTACTGTAGCAACTCTTGTTCCATGTCTTATTACGCGGTGTTCATAATCAGAAGTTGTGTTGTAAACACGTTAATCATCATGTTATCGCCACTTGAAATTTGGTTCAATACATACATGTACCTGTTATCCCAACGGACAGAGGTGCTTCGCGGGTATCCGGTCCATATAGGAAGACATCGATCGGATCAAGATCCGACCTGTTGAATCTTGCTAAGGTATGCACCAAGCTGGTCCGCTATAGAAGTAACTGAGGACACAAGCCACGCCTTATCTTCGGCTTCTACTGACTCTCTGTACCTTCGTTCTTTACACTACTGAGACTTCCGTAGCCTTCCTGATATTCCCATGTGGCACCTCTGCCTCATCCGTAGGCCCGTCATTCTTAGCTATGTAGGTAGCACTGTGCACGGCTAACAATTCGACGATAGGAACGATGATGGAAGTTTGGAACTGACTATGGTCATGAGCGTTCAATTCACTGACAGACGTGGTTTTTTGAACCAGTCTGTGCGAAGTATACTAGGGGCAAGAGAAGAGAAGTGGATTATATGGCAAGTTTCTTTCAAGATCAAGTGGAAGAAGGAAGAAATTTGTTACAGACAGGGGAATAGCTCCTCGGTTTCTTCGCACCCGGGAAGTCTGATTTATCCTCTCGTTTCAACCTCCATTGCCTTTCCACATGGCTTTCAAGTACCTACCTGGTTGGGTAGATGACTGGTCCGTTGTTTGGGGGCGAATGATGTGCGGCTCATTCTGTCGGCCGCGGAAGGCGATTCTATTCTATTTTTGTAGGATGGTGGTATCGCATCGAGAGCCTTGCCCCGACAGCACGTGTACCTATGCAGATAGCCTTGGTACGGGAGTATAACATGGTAGGTAGAGATAGAAGTAGGAATAAATGACATCAACACAGACGTGGCATGACTCGATGGCAAGCGAGAACTGGTCAGCCTGTAGGTAGCATTATCCTGTGCATGACGCCGGACAAGATTAAGAAGTTGGATGTGAGAGTAGCATTGATTATATGCAACCAATGCAGCTAACTGCATCATCTCGCCGAACTCCCACTAACAGAAATAACGAAGGACATGGTGTATTGACATTGCAGTGATCCGTGGAATCCAGCTACGACTGCCCTGCGGGTTGCAGCCAATTAACACGTGGATCACTTTATAAATAAATATACATCCTATAAGGCCTGCAAAAAGTTACAATATAAAATACTTACTAGTACTTATTAAAACACAGTAAACACTGTTAATCCAAACATGGGCATAGGTCAGGCGAGGTGGTCTGTACGTTAAACTGTCTTACTGCCGAGCTAGCTCTTCTGTATATAGCCAGCCATCCCGGACCAGTTCTCTGGCTACTATTCTCACTTTATGTATGCTTACCTAGAGAAACTGGACTTCGCCCTCACTCGTCGGTCAGGCTTGCACAACGCTATGTTGGCTCAGGCAGGGTAACTAGGAATGGAGGCAAAATCGGTCGTAATTGTATATTCTCTCTACGGCTTTTTCCAAACGAAACTGACCGTGTTTTGTTGACGTGAAGCAATAGTTGTTAGCGAGGGCTCCGCGACTTCGGCGTCGAGATCTGGGACTGGAAGAAACTTGACCTCAACACCAATGTGATCTGGAGGGCGACGACTGCCCCTGGAAACAAAGGAGTATCGGTGGTCAGGGAGATATCTCTGTATTCGACGCTAAACAACGCCGTTTTGATGGGATGGGCTTCCCCTCAAGGCTTGACAAACAAGAAAAAGTTTCCTGCTGTGAGTTCCCGGCATTAACTTTCCTTTAATACTGTGTTTAGGCGTATTAATTATTTTGCAGCTCAGAAAGGTGAACTTGTTCATCCGAGAGGTAAGCCCCCCTCCACCTACCAGCATGTGGTTATTTTTAATTTCCCCAGTAAACTAATATTCCCCTAGAGTCTTGAAGACGAAGACCGCCCCGATAGGTACATTGAAAGCTTCAAAGAGACCATCAGATTGGAGACCGGTGACAGAGTCAACGTAAACCACATCCTAGACAACAAGGACATGAGTTACGCCTCCGAATTCAAAAGCTGCGAAGGGTCTCTACAACCGTCAGTCTTTAGCCCCTTTATCATGAACACGCTAGCATTGTATTTAACAGAAAATAGGGAACACTCATGGATCGACTGCGTGTCGAACTTTGCTAAACTCCTCCGCACTGCCCCGGCTTCCAGCAACACCCGCCCCGTCAAAGTGGCCATCATCGACGACGGTGTGGATGCGTCGCTGCTTAGCCTCGATGGCAAGATTGCTATCGGCAAGTCCTTTTGCCCTTACGTCAACTCCACAGATCTCATGAGTCCGTACTACGTACCATCAGGGAATCACGGCACCTGCATGGCGACCCTAATTTCCAAGATATGTCCTGAGGTGAGCTTGTATGTTGCCAGGCTCGACGAGCAACAGGCACCAGAAAGCTCGCATAGGCAAATTACCACCAAATCTACTGCGGATATGAGTTTATCCCTCTCATTTCCCACATATCCCGTGTATGGTGGAAAATAAAGTCTCTTTCGGTGAGGGTGCCGCTAACCGGGCGTAGGCAATCCGATGGGCAACTGAAAGAGGCGTGGATATCATCTCGATGAGCTGGACCATCGAGACGCCTGTCACCGGTAACGAAGAAATGGAGCGCCTCAAGGCCGCGGTCCGCGAGGCCGCAAGCAAAGAAATCCTCATGTTCTGCTCAACCAGCGATCAAGGCAGCAGCACCAAGGACAACTGCTACCCAGGGGACTTCGAGGGCTGCATCAAGATCGGCGGGGCGACCGACACGGGCGAGGCACTGGCATGGGTCAACGCCGACAAGGTGCACTTCCTCCTGCCGGGCAAGAACGTGTCCTTCACCTCCAACGAGGGCAAAATCGTGTCGTACGAGTCCGGCAGCTCGGTCGCCACCGCCGCGGCCTCGGCCCTCGCCGGCCTGCTCATGTTCAGCACTTGGCTGCTCAACAAGGACGACCAACTACCTCCAGGACCAGAAGAACATGCGTGAGGCGTTCAAGACTCTGTCAAGTCAGTCCTCGGAAAACAAGTTTCCCCGCGTTCAGGACTACTTTGATCTCTACTTCAAGCAGCTGCTCTCACAGGACGACGACGCGCACAAGCCGAAGGGGCCCGTCCCTTCGTACAATCTCCATAATATGGAATGGGATGCTAAGTGCAATTCAGCGCTCGGACGGATTTCCTCGCTGATCAAGGGGAATTATTGAGCTGCCGAGCATTATGCGACCCGAGTAATACTTTGAACCCGTCTGTTCTGTCTGTGCTGTAATCTGGGAATTGCCCTAGTAACGGAATCGATGTAACGGAGCGGAAGACATAAGAGGTAGTTGTTCCATAGCTTTAGGGGTCAAGAATGGGCGCGGTAGATACTTCTAATTCTAATACACCTTAACTTATACCTTTTGCACATTATTATCTAAGTTTTGCTATCTTGTTATGCGCAACTCCAACCCCTGAGAAATAAACAGCAGTATTCTAAAACGGAGGATGAAACTAAGCCGTAACTTGAGTAACATCTCTGTTCATTAACTTTCCAGCTTCCTCACTACAGGGTCGAAGTATAAGAAGTCGCCTCGCCAGCAGTAAGTAGGCATGAAGCAGTTAGAGTCCACAGCTAGACAGAAGCATCATTTCAACGCACCTGGTCCTGACACAGTCTTCGCTCAGAGGCGTTGGTTGGGCGCCATATAGCGGGCTCGTCATCCGGGAGTTTGCCAGCCGCATTAGTAGCGAGGGCTCTCTGGAGCGCAGCCAGCGAGATCGCTTGCCAATACTGCACATCGAGCTGCCATTGATTATCGGGCAGCTCGCCTTGAAGGGCGAGGTAGAGGCCGAATCTCGGCGTTGCCTGCGGGTTTATCTTCGTCGGCGTCCTCAGTATCCTGGTGACGCCTCTCTGGGGTGTCTGCTTCGTATTTATATATCAAAAAACTGCACCTTAATTTTAGTGAGCATCGCTTCATCCCAACGGAGAGTGATGGTTCATTGAAAGGATAGGCAGCGGAAAATGCTACCTAGCGAACCTTCTCCTTCTGTTCAAGAATAAATATAGCTATAAGTCTAGACAATACTTGGCCCTCCCGTCATATAACGCTATCCTTAGAGGAGATGTCTTCTATATAAGAGCAGGGATGGGGATCTAGCAATGTGCGTCTCTAATCAAACCTAGCAGCCTGACCCTGGCTGCTCGAACACAAGGGCATGCCGTGTTATGACTCTGTGACCCCTCCTTCTAAGACCTCCGTGCCTATGGATTCAGGGTGCTCGGGGTCCAAGTGTAAATTAGTGTATGCTTTTGCGTGGGAATGTTGCCTTTTTAAGCAACCGTGCCGCCGATTCGGATAGTCAATCCACCCTGGCACATCTTCCTTATTCGAGCATCAACTTTTTGAGGCTCTGTTACCGGTTTCCCAAAACAGATGCTACCATCACCCCTTAATCCTCTGATTAACAACGTATAATTTCCGTAAGCACTCCGTTAGGCTATTTTCTGGTTTTGCTTACATTTAATTGTTACAGTACCTTCAACCCAACGCCTTGCACACCCATAATATCTACATCTTAGTTACTCGTTTTCTTTCCTCATCAAGTAAAAAGAAAATAACTTGAATGCACTTTTCCCCTCTTTATTATTAGGGAGATATTGCATTTCTCACTCTCCATCAATGCAGCAGGAGGACCTAGGATGGTACCTAGTGTACGCGGGTGGGAGGACATATCCCCAGCAAGCTGTATCTAAATCTAATATATGTATTACTAAGAGATACTGGGCTGACTCGTAACTAAGTACGCAATTAAAAAGGACAAAATTATAGCTCGCAGTTGAAAACAATGACCAGGGGCTAGGGTTATGGCTAGGTTTACTATATAGTTCGGCTGTAGTTATACCCTATACAAGCAATTATATAGCATAACTTCCGGCAACATTTCTTTGGTAGGTATTTATTTCCTTCTAAAAATTGAGATATTATGCTTGTATAACCCCTTTACCTCCTTTCTCTCCATCATTTTTTAACCTTTCTATGCTTTGTTCACCCTCTCACGAGACACAATGCCCATAACCCAGGGCTAGGCTCGACGATGGTAGCAATGTTTGAACTTGAACCAAAAAGCCTCCAGCGGGGACTATTTATCTCTCAAGAAATTAAATACAGAGCTTAGTTCAGATTTCGCAGCGAATTCTCGAGATGCGGAGGTTACCCACAACACACTCGTTTTTACGGTCTATTCTGCCAAAGCGCAGCTTAATAGTACATGGATATCTGCTGCTAAGTCCTTTCCCTCTCGAGAAAATCTTGATCAAATCTAGATTTCGGGGTTTCTAACCTAAAGTTTTCTAGTGCTTTAGGGACTATAACGCCGCGATCCGCTCTTTAACAATGCGCATAAATAACCTTGTTAGCTTTTACGTACCACGAGATATTAATAGCATAACAGACAAATTAGGAAAACAATGCGCTCAACAACAACCTTGGCTGCGTCGAAGCAGTATTATCCGGGAATCTTTCGCTTGTAGTTGGTACTCCGGAAGCCGAGGATCTTGTATAGTCGATTTCCAAATCTGAGGCGAAGATATTTTCCGAATCTAACTCCGACGTAGAAACTAATTCTAACAGGGACTCTAATATTAAATCTGGCTACACATCTGCAGAAGAGAGTCCGCAATTCTGTCATGGATGCATGGCCGAATGTAAGAAGCGATCCAACGTTGGCCAAGCGGGGAGATAGCGCTAAGAAGAGGATACGTGTAGAAAAGGCACAATAGGTTCAGTAAGTATTATTCATAGACTTTGTACTTTTTCTGTATTAACTTATGAAACAGGTTCGGCCAACTTGTGGGCAAGATCGACAATGCATACCAATAAGAGAGCTATGAGCATCGATTTACTCAGGGCCTTGAAGGAAATCCCCTTCACAGGGTGAGCGTTTTACGAGGCATTCGATTCAGTGGAAGCTTGACTTATAATGAAGTCATTATTTGGGGCATTCAACCATCGCGCATATCTCCCAAGACTTTAGCGAGCTGTATAGAAGATAGTAGGCAGCAGGATTGCGTCATATCACTACTCTTCGGCCATTCGTATTGGACGAAAAGAGATGCAAGCCATGCCTCCCATTCCACCGAAGCCTCGGAAGCGACAACGGCAGCTATGTTGGAATAGATTCAACCATGACTACAGTGTACGAACATGATTGATCTCACAATTGACGAGCGTGGTTCATAGCGCTCGATCCAATATATGTGTAAAGCTAAGTATATGTCCTAAGTTTGTGATGATCCCTTAATTTCGACCCCTCGCGAGCTCCTATATGACTTACACATAAAATCTAGCCCCCTTTTTGGCTGTTCTCACCAACAGCCATCCGCACTGCTTCACTATGAGAGCTGATACTCCTGAATCAGTTTCTCTGCGCAACTCACACCGGTCGCGTAGGCTACGGCTTGAACATGACAGCTTGCCAGAATGGGGACGACGCTCATATCAGCAATACGGAGGCCCTCGAACCCCATAAGCCTGAACTCGTTATCTACCACGGCGCCCGGTTCTCCGGACTTCCCCATCTTGAGCGTGCCAGTCATATGCCAACTAGAACCTATATATTGTTCCCAGTACGCAAGCAAGTCCTCGTCGGACTCCGACTTCGGGACCGCCAGGCTAGCCACAGTATCTTTCGCGTAATCTTCGATCTTAGTGAGCTCCAAGACCTCGCGCAATGCTCTAACAGCAACGTGGCGATCGAAGGCCGTGCCCAGGAATCTAGGATTGAACTTCAGTGGCACGCCCGGGTCCGAAGACTGCAGCGTTACCTCTCCACGGCTTTGCGCGTTGTAATAGAACACTAGTAAACATGAGTAGTGTGTCTCCGCTGGGACGTCTGGGATGAAATAGTGAATAGGGAAATGAGTGATGACCTCGTAATGGGGGATTGTTTCTTTGAGCAGAAGGTTCTGCTCGTCTTGGGGTAGGCTCTTGAATTCTGGCGAAGACTCCAAACCGTCGAGCTTCTTCCATCCGATACCTAGTTCGGATGAATATTTCGACCAGTCTCCAGTACCATCTTTCTTCCACTGCTGGAGAGCGTCGTCCATAGCCTGGGCGTTGCCGTAGAACGACGGACGCGACGTGCTTGTCTCTGTCCGCTGGTAGACTATGGGGACGAACATGTGATCTCGTAGACCTTGACCAACCGCTGGAATGTCGCGAATGACGGGGATGTTGAACTCTTCCAGCTGCTTAGCCGGTCCAATGCCGGAGTGCATCAGAATACTAGGCGAGTTCAGCGACCCTGCCGAGAGAACGACTTCCTTCGATGCGAAGTAAGAGGTTTCCTTCACCTTGACACCAACAACCTTGGTTCCCTCCACAATAAGCCGCTGGACGGGGGCCTTAGTCACAATCGTCAAGTTCTCAGGCTTAGACGTCAATAGATCACTCGCAGTAGAATGCAAACCGGACTGAGCCGAATTGATCACGGTTGCCATGCCAATGGGATTGCCAGAGTTATGATCTGGATTCAGCGGCCAGCCGCCCTTTTCAAAGACATCAAGCATGTGAGGGAAATCGTCCTCGAACTCGCTGGCATACCCAACCTTCAAGGGGCCTGAAAAGCCGTGGTCCGATGCTTTAGGTGCAGCATACTTGGCACTGACGCCCGCGGGTAACGCTGGGTCGAAGGACTCGAGGTTTTTAAAGCGTCGCTGCATGCAATCCCAGCCGAACGAATTGTCGCCAACAAGGCGAGCCCATTCCTCGTAGTCGTCCCGTGCGCCTATGCTGTAGACCCCGAAGTTAATGGCGCTCGATCCACCGAGACCGATACCACGCGAGTAGTCGAGCTCTCGGCCGGCGCAGCTGGCCTGTGGTGTCGTCTTGTATCCCCAGTTCAAATCGGGGCTCATGAAGGTGGTGAAACGCTGTCCACTGACGCGGAGGTTGCGGTCCGCGTTATCGCCCCCGGCCTCGAGCAGTAGGACGGACGGCTTCTTCGCCGATCTAGCAAGGCTGACAGCCGCGGCACAGCCAGCAGGGCCGCCTACCGATCGTTAGTAACTGTTGCGCGTTTTCCCACGAAGCACACCACCAAGGGAAGAGAGGTGTTGACGC
Source organism: Ustulina deusta (assembly GCA_023159155.1). Taxonomy (NCBI): domain Eukaryota; kingdom Fungi; phylum Ascomycota; class Sordariomycetes; order Xylariales; family Xylariaceae; genus Ustulina; species Ustulina deusta. The sequence goes on along the minus strand of JAJNNX010000001.1, from coordinate 2,744,350 downwards.
CGTTGCGAACTGTAGCCTCAGGCGGCAGGCGATGGTATCAGCTCAACCTACCTCCAATAACCACAAAGTCGAACGTGTTTGATGCCATAATGACTATGGATAGCTCTACTGTGGATAGCCCAAGGATGAAAGGAATCGAAAGTCGCTCGTGGTCTCAGATCCGAGGATTTCTCTGGGCACGGGGGGGCAGCTCGAGTTATACGTACCATATCATACGCCATCGCACTGCTGCACTCGGGATACCCGGTCGGCCGATTATCGTGCTATAACCCCAGAGAGGGTTACATGCCCACCCAAATATCTCCTATCAGCCCCTGCAGCATTGCATCGGCACTTGCAAGCACACGTGATAGGTAAGGCATGCAGTGTCGTGTAGGTCGTTTGCTTTACTTACACTACAAAGTTGGCGAAGGGTTCCTGAACGTATGTGGGTCCGAAGTGGGCGCATTGTACACTATAGAAGTACCTTAGGTACCCAGGCAGGCAGGTAATTACCTAAAGTAACATGATCGATCCACTGTTGCATGCAGAGAATCAATCACCCGGGCCAGATTCGGAGGCATGAAGAAATCGTCTCCAGTCATGAAACTAACCCGATTGCTGCATGTTTAAGAACGAAGACTAGTGTTTGACGGGGATGTTGTAACGGGTTTCATTATGTTGACAGGAGAATGGATGGACGATGGAGGAATTGACAAACAACGTCCAGTCACTTTGGGGATAAGTGTATCTGCCGCGATGGAAAAGCGCGCAGGTCCAAATCTTAATGTTCTCGCCGTAGTGTAAATGCACATGCAATGATTGGCGGTGCAAAGGTGGTTGCGCAGTGTAAGAGTCAGCATCCTTGTCAATACTCTCGAACCCCCCGTCGATCCTTCGATCCTGGTGTTCATGTCTCCGGGCGTGTTAGTCGCAGTCGCGAGGCGGCGAACAGTAACCGCCAAACAACCGTCCTACTTCAACATGCAGCAATACTACCAACAAACCCGTTTGTATCAAAAGATGCAGGTAATATGAGCGCTTCGAATCTATAGTGTTGGCAATCTTTTTTCCGTTGTTTTTTTATTGTTGCGTAAATAGGAAGCCCAAACGCTGTTTTCTCGCCGTCTGCCATTGTTGTCCGACCCGGCTAGTGGTGGTAGTGTAGCATCGATGCATGACGCTGGTGATCTTAGCAATCTAACCTACCTATACCACACTACATGCTGTTGCATGCAGGTGAAGTTACAGCCGAGATGGCGATGCAACGGTGGAACACTGCGATTCTCAGGTCAGAGCCGGAGACAGGAACCTTATAGGCAAGGTTTCGCGGTCTGCTCCTATTTTAGTTAGATTTAGGCATGAGGTCTGCTTACACTATTGCGGGTGGCCCGTGCATGATGGACCGGTAAAGACCTAGACGGCCTAGACTAGACAGCGAATGGTAAGAATGGTAAGGGCCGCACCGCGCTTCACGGTCCGGTGGTGACCCCGGCCTTCTCGGTGTGCGGAGCTTTTCCCAAGCCCCTGGTTCTCGCTGGGTTCCTTCTCCACAGCGCGACGGCAACGCACGGAATCTGCGTGGAAGCAGTGTGCTAGTGTATATGCACGCTATAGGGCTCGCCAAACCGTTGAAACGTTTTGGTATCCTTGCACGCTCCAGCAGTGGATGCTCCAGCAACCGTGCACCGCAGGACCTGGTCCCTACCATATGGCGTACACTACCCACCCAGCAGACCTGCTAGACTACAGTAGGTATCTAGTGTACTGTATACTGTACTATGCATACACGACACTATCACGACATTCGTCCGATCATCCAACTTATTGCTGTCCTTGACATAGCAGCCCCCTCCCCTGCATCTTGGTCCAGAAACCACTTTGCACAGTACACTAGAAATTGCTAATTAACCAGGCCCGTGCGTGCATCTGCGTCCTCCCTAGTTCGCTGTTTGCCACTACCGGCAGTGCTTTCGTCTCCTACTTTCGCCCTCGTCCTATCTGTCCCTTCACTTCTCGATTTGTAAGTAGTCCGAGGGTTTTGTTGCCGTTTGGTCTCTTTTGCTGCGAACGCTAACCCTTTTCTACTCTCCTTTTGCATGGCCCGGGCCCGGCGCCTCGAGCTGTTCAACGTTCAGTCTTGGTGTAGTTACGGCGGAACCAGGAGAATACTGGCCAGTATAAATCTCAACTTCGGCCCCGCCATCAAGACCTGACATATCTTCTCCCAACTGGCGTTTCCATTTCCACTTTATTAGACCCATTAACCTTGCCGCAGTGTCTTGTGGGCGAATCTTCAGACCTCTCGTGCACAATGACAATGGCTGTAGATGCGGAGCCTTGGGTGCTGTTGTCGCTCGGGACAGCCTTCGTTCTCCTTCGGCTTTATGCGCGATGGTCTAAGGTTGGGATTCGGCAATTCCAATTGGACGACTATCTCATGATAGTCTTTGTTGTGAGTCATTCTAAGCTAGATCAGTCCCTATTGCTGTGTAACTCATCTAATACGTATTTGGGCTTGTAGCTTGGCTTTGTGGCCGACGTTACCTTGGCCTACACGGTCGGCGCGCTCTTCCAAGGCTTGACCAACAGTTATATGACGGATGAAGAGCGTGCATCGCTCTCTCCGGACTCTGTAGAATTCTATTACCGCCAGTCGGGATCTAAAATCCAGGTGGCGGGCTGGTCCGTTTATGTCTTCAACTTATGGGTTGTCAAGTTCGCCTTCGCTGTTTTCTTCAGCCGTTTAACGTGAGTCCCCGACTACTAAGTCGCATCCTTACGGGCCAAGGTTCAACAACACATAGCGACTAATATAGACGTCAAACAATAGATCAGGACTTCGCCATTTGCAGATACGTGTTTATATAGGATACGCTTTGCTCACTGTCACATATCTCTTTGTGGCTCTGGGCCTTATACTAAGCTGCCAACCGATGGATCGCTTTTGGCAGATCAACCCTAATCCTGGCCGTATGTCCTCCTCGCAGCGAGACGTGCTCCCGAACAGCGATATCTAACCAACACGTAGGACTGTGCCAACCAACGAACTCGCCATTCTATGTCCTGGCGACCCTAATATCAGATATCGCCACCGATCTTTACTTAGTATCGATCCCTATGTCTGTGAGCATGTTCCATTTCCTGTTTGATTTCTAACGACTAATTGGCCTCAGCTTCTCTGGGGAGTCCAAATACCATTAAGGAAGAAAGTGATATTACTCGGACTTTTCGGCGGTTCTTTCTTCGTCATCGTCGCAGGTCTCATCCGGGGAATCGTTATCCTGACTGTACGTTACAATGCCTTTTCCCCCTTCCCACAAAGTACAAAGCCTGACTCGTCTTTGGTTGACAGGCCGGCCCAGACGGGGCTATATCGGGGAGCCAGTGGGCATATCGCGAGCAATTCGTCGCCGCCATCATCGGAAATCTTCCTGCCTCCCAACCACTCTTCCGAAAATGGGCTACCAAGGTAGGTTTGAGTGGTATTTTCTCCAGATCCGATCCAGCTAGGGGCCAAAGCCACCCTCTAAGCAGCATGGACAATACCAATAGGAGGAGAGTGGCTCCAGTCTCACATTACACTGGTACTGCTTGGGCAAGCGACGAGCGTATCGTTGAAGACACAGATTCACCACACTCGACCAAGATGTTCGACAAGAATTCAAACATTGTTGTCACACATGACTTCACAGTAGAGTCAGAATACTCAAAAGGGACATAGGCTTCGCGCCGGCATATATGTACTATAACTCAAAACTTTATTACCGAACATAATTTAAGACCCTTTGTCACTGAAACCGTGGTTACAAAAAAGCCAAACGGAGGTAATGGCAGACTCTAGTTCCTTACTCCGCTCCTTTGCAACTATATTGCTCCATCTTTCCTCATACTAGTGGGTTAGTAAAACATCACAGCGAACTTGGCAATGTAGCTCTGGCTGGATACAAGCTATTACTCTACCCCGGCTTTGTTTCAATGGCCAGTAAAACGTAAGAGACAATGAAAGCACCACAAAACACCTCGAGAGCGCCATAACCCATCCTCTTAACAGCCTCACCCAGAGTCTAATATCGGTTACGTACAACAGGGCAACCTCACATCTGGGTATCCCTTCAATACTACACCGCATGTTTAAACCTTTCACCTTCAATACTTAATAACTTTATTATTTTCTGGTCGTTGAACTTTTCTTTTCGGTACTATTTAAATTGATAATGCCAAAATATTTTAACATAATGTTTTAAATATTATATAACTAGCTTAAACCCTATTGTTAGTTGTTAGCACATGCTTTTAGCAGCATAGCTAAAGAACGGATCGGTAGGCCGACGGCGTTTTAAGAAAATGGAAAGGAATTGGACAAAACAGAAATGGTATCGTCCGGAGCAGAACAAGCCGGCTGTTCTCGGGGTTCAACAGTTCCGTTTTCCTTAATACAGCGCGCTCTGGTGGAGTCGAAGCACGGATAGCAAAACGGAGCGCCTGCAGCTATAACGAGAAGGCTGTCAGAAAAGCAGAACCAGTAGGAGCGCCGCACTGCTACAATAAGTCAGCAGAGGTCTTTGTGTCTAGTGTTCAATATTGCATAAATTAGGGGAGCACCAAAGCCGGCCCAGCCATTTCAGTAGGCCATCGAGACGCGGCTAAGTGGTGGTCGTGGTAGGACCGCAGCCGGCTGTGTAAGGTAGAGATTGTCTTTGTGGAGGCTGAGCAAACAAAGGTAAAATGTATATTATTTATGTCGTAGTTGTAATCTATCTGAGAAAGTCGACTCCAGTCCTTTTAATGCTTACGCAATGCTCACACAAGGCTTGCGGGGCCCCCATACGTAGGCAGTCACTTCAACAAGACAGGACAGATCAATCAAGGGATATGTCACAGTATGCAATAGGTGCTCTCAGCCTATTATCTTTCAGTCAACTGTGTCTTTTTTTTTTCTGTCTTCTCCTGAGAGATATGTTCGTTCCTAAGCATTATTCGAGTGTGTCACGCGCCTCATTTGCCTCCCAGTCTATCCTCTCAGTTGTGCTAGTTCTACGCCTAGTTATGGATATATTAGCCTTTATTCAGCTTTGCCTTTGAATGTAATAAGTACCGCATAAGCCCCAACAGCGCTAAATTCGATCTATATACAATACGGCCGCGTTAGGCTGCTTGCTTTTATCTTGCGGTCATGTGTCTCGGAGGAATAACACCTTAAAGGTGTTATTGTGCCCTCCTGATGGCCGTAATAGCCCCTACCCGTAATAGCCCTAACAGTAAAAATAAACGTTTGTTTTCCCATCGAATGTAATCTGACTCCATTGTATTATGAGGTGTAGATGCGATGGAGGCGAGCTCTATGGCTACTGTGTACAGCATACTACGTGGGTCAGGTGACAGTTAGGCTCCTATAAGATTAACCTATACAACTCCGCTACTCCTAAAGTAACATCATCAACATACGGGAGTCGTTTGCCGAGTTGGGGGGAGGGGGTCCGCGGGTGTGAGAATCACCGGGTGCAAGAAGCTAGGAATTCTGAGAAATTTGGGAATGGATAAATGTGATAGTAGCTATAAACTAAATGCTTCATTGAGTGGGAAAGCATGTTTCTCTGGTGCTCGCAATTTCCATTCCATTGCCAACATATACATCACCATATTAGGCGTAACACTAACTATAATACACTAGCAAGGCAATTTGCTTATTGCGTTTACTGGTTTTCTAATCCCTTTTGTTGCTTTGAGATTCTGGAGAACTCTTTATCTTACACTGTATCAAGTCTACTCGATAGCCGAGAATTGTGCTGCTATTCATCATCAACAGTAGATTGTTCTTGAAAACTCATCATCGCTTAATTCTGGTTTGGTATCTCTGTTGAACCTTGTCCGGGGATAGCAAAAATCGAAAGACAGTACAGAGATATATTCCCACATTTTGTTATTTGCTCTATACACTATTCTTTGCACCTTTATATTTACCACGGTTAGCAGGCTGCCTTCCTAAATCGCTACGTTAGTTAGCAATAAATTCCTACCAAAGGGATATGGTTGTAGTCTGTTACTGTTTTTTAAATCGTCTTTCAGCTTTGAAGGTCTATCGTCCACCTCACAGATATCGTTAGACAACGCAGTGAACTACGCCTAGCAGTGCTACACGACGAATCATTCCGAGATCCTTGATTGCGACAGACTCGTAAATAAGAGGCTACTCACGGGAACTATTAAATTCAATGCGAGTTGTCGTTTTGAGTCAAGTTTATGACGAGGAAATGGAACATCTATACAACTCCATACAGGTAATGCACTGACATTAGTATTTCAGGCTGTCTTACATGATGACGGACAATTGCCACTACCAGAGAACCAACAGCGGCTTAATGTTGTCAATTGATGGAATAGCATGCTGTCGCGGAGATGTGGATTATATACCGTTAGTACGTTCACGTCATTAACGGCGTCGTTTTTTCCTTGACACATGCTTGTTACTATTCCATCATTCTGTAGAAATACAGAAATAGGAGGGACTAGTGATGTTTATTCTCAGAATATTAAGGAGCGAAACTTCTGTAAGAACCAGGTATCTTGCGCCCTTACGACCCACAGCAGGTGTGCAGGTACAAATATGGGTTACTAGCGAATTTAGAAATGAAAAGTTCTGCAATATATTTCGTTCAATATTTTCGCCCTATTAGGTACCCGTATCATAGTTTCGTTCATTGTGGAGCCTGTCTTCTCTTGCCTATCACATCATCGAAAATACCGGCAATATGAACATATTGAATGGACAGTTAATGAATCCCTCCAATTGCATCATCTCGCGAATGACAAGCTTGGTTGAGAAGTGGTCGGGGGGCGCGGGCGACGCTCCAATCACAGAGCCAACCGCAATTCTCGCTAGTGTCGATATTAGTAACAACAGATTCCTCGGGAGAGGAACCGAAGCCAGATCAGAATAAATTCGCAAGCACCAGGAAATCTAGACCCGCCAATTGATACCAGTGATAATACGACTACCATATATAAGGGTAGAACAGATGGCGGGTCACCAATTACGCCTCCAGTAACTCCGACAACGAACTTCCAGGTGGACCAAGCCAGCCACAAGATGGCTCCCAGCTACCCCTGGAAACCAGTCCGCCGGGGAGAGTATATCCTGGGCGAATTCTATCAGTTGGACAACCTCAATACATAAGCTGAGAAACTTCTACCTATCTATGCTTTGCTCTCATTCATCTCACTAGAGTCTCCTCTGTCAAACATAAATCTCCGCAACTGAGCGTCTCGGCCAAATCGAGGAACCTCGAGGAGCCGCAGTCTGAACATTACTTGACCAGACCCCAGCGTGGCACCAAGCCTTCAGCTCGCCCTTCCTGCATTAACCAACACGCATCTTCCGGCACCTGTGTTTCATATGCAAATTGGCCAGTGAAAAATCATGGATCTGTTGATAGATGTTGGTTGCACTTCATCATAGGAATGACGAACGAACGGACATTGTTTTTCGAAAGCCTTTCTTGGTTTCTCGCTGCCTTCCAGACAACACTTCACATTTAAAATAGGTATGTAGCGAATATTTTAAGGGTTCTTATTTAAAATATATAATACCTTGATATTTAATCATGTTTAAACTTTCATAATATATAGCAGTGATGATTAGGATACCGGGTGAGGTTCATCTCGGCCCGCAACACCATCTAAGCGCCAGACAATAACATGCAGAACGGATGTTCTCCTACAAAAGAGGCAGTGATCTTCCAACCCCCACGTGACATGGCCGAGCGTATTATCAATTATTATTGACTATACATGCCTAATCCGATGCAAGGGACTTATTGTGAACCCAATCGCAGGGAGAGGGTTTTGTTGCAGCTCTTAAGTCTCCCCATGGCGTCCACTTCTTTCCGCTCAGTCTAAAACGGTTGATAACGTTCCCTGAAGAATCTTGAAGTCTACCTCACACCAGATAACGAGAGACTCACCTCACCTAAACGCCCATCGAATTCAAGCACAAGCCGCACTCGATCTCACACTGATATTTCCTAGAAGGCACTACACAATGTTCAGGCTGTACGACATGGCTCGATAATATGGCATATACTACGGTCCCTTGTGTTACCAAGGGCAGTGTGACTGCTATCGGGGTGTTGTTTCCGCTTCTTGCCATACTCTCTCTAGCAGCGCGATTCTATGCATGGCGACACCAACCTAGGAGACTCGCGGTTAATGATATCCGCATGATACCCCCAGCTGTGTGTCCCGCGAGATTCTATTTGGGAAGCTAAAGACCGTTGTGCCGCTGACCCAGCTTCTACTTCTCGATATTACTGGAGGTGTTGCCTTGATAATAGGTGCTGAGTATTCCCAGTAAAGCAACTCACTAGTTGCTGCTAATACACAAAGCCTGACCCACAGATGAATATCATTGGCCGACATTCTTCACCAGGAACAACAGAAACTGAACAAGTTCAGCTTGGCAAGGTTATCTCTTACTGACTCTTTGAAATTATAGCTTGATATATTACTCGTGAGTATCCTACAGTTTGAATATGCTTTCTAGATAGGCCATTTGTGTTATCAATCGGTCTCATCAATTTATCAATTCTGTTCCTTTTCCGTTATTATTCAAAGGTTTGCGGTCACTACCCCAGAGCCTAATCTACGGCTGGTGGTGGCTTTCATCAAATTCGGATAGAGTGTTCATTCAGGACGAGCTTTGGCGGCACTAATTAGACCCCAAGAGTCCTTGTCTCTCTTTAGACTGTCGTGTTTCTATTCTTCGAGATCTTTGTGTGCAAGTCAAACCCCTCGGCAAGTTGGTCTAGACTTTCTTCACTGCGTAATTCTGCTTGGATACATTCGGACTCCAGACCCGCTGTGCCGCTCTCAGCTGGGTTTTAGATCTGCGATCGTTATTGAGCCGCTTGTTCGACGCGAGAAAGAATTACCATCCAATATTGGCTAGATCAAAACACTTGACATGAAACTCAAGAGGAAGGCTCAAGTCTCACTGGTCTTCCTTGGGAGTGGCTTGTAGGTTTAAGAATCGATGCGAATGGTCAACGCTCCCACCTTGACATAGTTACCAACCCTGATATTGTGCTTTCTGGGGTTGATCCCTAAGGTTCAAATTAATATACAAGACTTAACGCGCCCGGTTATCAGAATCCTTGCTGCAAATTTGTCAATAGCTGATCAAAATGGTATTAGTCTCTTTCCACCTAAAATTTAACGGTGAGGCGTATTCTTCGCAGCTATTGTCTCCATCGTACTTTTTTGGACCTACATCAAAATTGGAACTGGATTTCTAGTCGCGCGTCTCCATCGGAGCGCCTAGGTCTTTGATAGAATGTCTTCCTACCTTTTATAAACTGCGTTCGCTTCCGCCCATCGGGTTTCTTTTCCGGTGGGACGGCACAACTCACCACGGAAGATAGGAAGACACACAACGTTTTGAAGACAACTATTCTCCCAAAAAGTATGGACTTATCGAGGTGGAGTTATGATGCTGGAAATTCTGAACTGGCTAAGATGAAGGAAAAAGTATAGCTAGGCGCCTTCTATGCTCATCCTTCCTGAGTTGGGCGTACACAGAGTGATAGAAGTGTATGATTGCGTATAGTCTCTTAATTATAGGATATGACTAAAACGCAAACGTCTTCCTAAACCCCTTCGGACTATTATATTTTTATGCTTCTGTGTGAGTTTGGCTTGGATCTATTTTCTTCGAAGCGAGTTGGTGCCTCCAGTTTAGTTGGCTATTAGGACTATCACCATCGAGGCTCCTAGCAATTGCCGAATAGACTGAGCTATGCCGTCGATTAACTGAAGTCTGGAGCAACCTGTATACGGCAAATTCTACCGTTTTTTTCTTTTTGGGCTTCGCTCTATTATAGGGCAGTAAACTCAAAGATTAACGGTGAACAAACCGTAAAACTGCCACAGAGACCATCCACAAAATTTGGAACAAGCGCCAAGGTGCCAACTTAACATTTTCTGCCAACTCATCCTTAATGAGTATTTCAACTTGTTCATATATCCTTTGTTTCACGGTATTTAATTCGTGTTTGCCTCCCTCTCAGCCGCACTGTCCACAAAATATTACCTGTTGTATAGGTCTTCTTCGCCTTGGCCTTGTTTTTTTCCCGTGATCCTCCGCCCTCGCAACTCAAACACGAAGCTGCCACTCCCTCCCATGTTACACTCTTTTTATTTCTGCACCGAGCGCCGTTCCTTGTTGCAAGTGGATTGATAGGTCAGCGGATGGTAGAGCACTGATGGGAGAAAAGCCCGGGCGGCTTTCCAGTTTTCGCGCTTGTCACGAAATGGGAAGTTCTCAAGGTTAGGTAGGGTGACTAAAAGTCGGGGGGGCGGATATTCTGCCATCGCGTATGAGACTGGCTTAACGACACGCTTGCACGACGAGCAATCGACCAATATAGAATGGGGTGAACAAATCACTTGCTGAAGATTCTAGAGAGGTGTGAGTGTCGTTGTATCACACGGTAATATTACAAATGTACTGAAACCTTGAGATGTTTTCCTAGTCCTGCATTCTTACTTAGTCACGAGTTGTCGTGACTGCATATGCTAATCATCTTCACTCCTATTGGTCCACGGGCTTGACGTCCATACTACACACACCACTTCAACGGCCGGGGATTCCATGTCGATACAAGTCAGCGGCGGTCAATATCGTTCCTCGCGTGTGACACCCAACGACACCGTAACGACAAACTAAAGTCCAATCGTGGCTGAGAACCCCATCGAGGGGTCTAGAAAGGCGTCCGCGTGAACGGTGAATGGCAAAAGCAAACAATCAACACAGCTACTGCAACCTCAGCACATACGCATGTTGACACGGGCGAATCAGGCGGGCCGAGGTTCTCCAGTGGTTGCTAAGAATAGTCCGCAGTCAACCTGAAACGTTCTGACCTCAACCACCCAACCATGGCCATCGCCATCGCCCACGAACGAGATGCGTGTATGAAACATCCAAGATATGCACGTCGCCCCACACACAACATCACATCCCGCCTCAGCACGATAAGCTCACTGTCTGGCTTGTCTCGTCAGACCCAAAGCAGACTGCCTTGACCGCAGATGAATCGCCACTGAGGGGATCGGAACCGTGTTTTCCACGAGGGATGGATGGAGGGCATAATGACCATGATGACAGAAGATCTAGCCAGGAACGTGGCTTATGGTGCGAGTACCGCACAAACACCGAGTCCAGATTGCGACGTTAATTATCGAATATAATCGGGATACGAGACATGGTAACTGCTCTTTTGGCACTTACAAATAAATACGTACGTCACCATAGCACTAATATATGCTAGACACCACTGCCTATAACCCAAGAGAGAAGACGATATTAATATCCCCCGGGTAGATAGTATTCTCGTGTTTCTACTCACATCGCTATTCCCGGTATTGTGGACTAGAACGGACGGATTGGGGCGATGTTAAGGGCATCAACTGGTTCTATAGGACGAGGTTTAATTTAGCCGTTCTTGATTTTCGCCATGGGTAAGCTTAAAACCCCATACTAAGGTCGGGAATAAAAGGAACTTGGCAATCTGTATGTCAGTACTGTTCCTTCTAAGATGATACGGACAAGTCACAAGTGAGTGACCTCGGCGGGACTTATCAAATACGGCAGGAAGCCATACTCACGCAGCACAGCAAAGGAATACATAAGGCCAATGGGGCAGTCACCGGACACATGGCATCCGTGCCCATCTCACACCCCTTCTGCCGTCTCACTACTTTGAGCCAGCATCATCTCTACGCTCCAGTCTTGTCTCTCACATCTCTTGACCATCGACTATTCCCCCAATCGCCATCGTCATTAACACGAAACAATCCCTATGCTTGAGCCACGGAGGAGAACCCAGTGTAGGTAGTGTACGACGCAAAAGAATCCAGCCAAACTAGCAGTTGAGGGAGAAAAGGATCTGCCCGGCTTACCCACAGATCGACCTGATGCACACGCACGCACACCTCAACCCAACCCAACCCGCACCAACCAGTCAGCCCGGTCGAGCCCAAGGTACTAGGAACCCCCCTGTGCGCGGTCCCGGTGCTGACAAGGCTGTGCTTGCACCGTCTCTCGGTGGGGAGGGCAGGGTGTGTCTTATTCTTAGGACTCGGGATTACCCTCAGTAGATAAGTAAGCTGGGTATCTAGCGAGCCAGTATCACGCAGAAACATGTAATACCGATAGAAGAACCAGCAAGCAAGCGGCACGCAAGCAAAACAGCCAACATTCTCGTCATACCCACCCCAAGCTACTACCCAGTAGCGTCGTATCTGGTGGTGGCATGTTGAAGATAAGCGTGCAGCATCAGGGTTACTCCTGTATACAATATCGCTACCATGTCTTGGGAGAAAGAAATCTCTTCAACTCTTCTGCCCGATGTAGACAGACAGAGGCTTCCAAGACAATAGCCAGTGAGTGAGTGAGTGTTTGAGTGTGGGCTTACGCCCGTCATCGTTGCTTCATGTCCGTCTCCGCGGATGATGCCCTCGAGAGGCCGTGAGACTCCACCACCTACCTACTTACTGCTCTGTCTCGTATGTATGTATGTATAGGTAGGTAGCACATCCGGTCCATTCAATACGTGGATTCCTATTTCCTGTTGGTTTGACGCCGTGTACGTGCAGAGCAGGGACCAACTAGCATTGGACGCCACTTGAGGCCTTAACTGCCTATCGGGCTCCAGATCTTCTCGATGATGCTGGATAGAGGGAAATGAAACGCGAGTCAGTACCAAATGCCGAGATCTAGTCTACGTAATGTGATGATGGAATAGTACGCCTGACGTCGTGCAGGTCGGCGTGTAAATCATCGGTACTGAGCACACATACCTACATCCATTCCCACGTTCGGAAGTCCTATTTCGTCACGTAGAATTTCTGAGAAAGGGTCACCAAACGGCCCATTTGTTGTCGTCCAGCAAATAATTCCGACATCAGGTGAGCTAACATGAGTAAGGTATATGTCTGATTCTCGTATTTTTCACATAGTATTTTTTACCCGCAAGAAAAACCGCGCATTATGACCAAGATCAACTTGTTAAATGCTTCTTACCACTGCCCAGCAGGACCGTTCTGTTGTGTTGTGTCAGTTCTCACCGATCAATCCGTACCCTTCCTCTATGTAAAACAGGAAAAAAAGAGAGAAAAAAAAGAAGAGGAAAAGAGAAATAAATCCCACAAGATCGCGTACGCCCCTTGTCATCTTCCTCCACGATAAATTGGTCTCAGTCAGTCCTCCTTTCCCCATAACCACGACCAAAGGGTATCAGGTGATGTAAAGCTATCTACAATTAAGCTATCTAGGAGAGAGTCAAGGAAAAATAAAATGTAGGTTTTCTTTTGTGTCGTGCCATATGAACAGTGTGAATAGGAGAGTCAAGTATTGTTTTTTTTTTTGGCGTGGGGTGGGTACGATGAAATTGTAGCGGCAAAAGAGTCTGCAGATGATAATTGAACTCTTCGCACATGAATCGATCGGAGCGGATCAAGTGTGCCTTGCTTGCGTCCTGGCTCCAGGATTCGCCACGCATTGTTTCGTCGTTCGCACTTGTGCCGTCTCATATTAAGCAGACCCCTGGGGAGTGCGGCAATGGAAGAATCGGCATCTCCACCCGAATCGGTTGTGTTCAAGGTCGTGGTGTGGTGTGGTGACACACCGCACATTGCGCGCATCTTCTGGAATGGTGCTCGTGTGTGCGATATATAGTAGAATATAAATGTGACTGGTATTGCTATTAAGCAAATCATAACCAGTCCCCGTCCCAGTCTATATCATGTCGGTTTCATCCGGATATCAATCCATGCATATCATAACACGTGCAGCATTCTTTTTTTTTTTTTTTTTCAAGAGCAAGGAAGTGTTTGCTTTTAGAATCTTAGCTTTTAGATAGAAGCTAGGTATCAATCCTCTAGATCATGTTATTGGCGTCAGGGACCAAAAGCGTCTTATGAGGTTGTGTTTTCTCATCCTGTCTTGGCGTTGAGTGCTGGACAATAGGAAGCATTGATGCTGGTGTAGGAGTAGTAGCCATAGACATGCAGCCAGACGTGTTTTGAGGCGTCACAGGACGTTGCTGCTCTGTCCTTGGCTTCGCGATATGTGAAGCAGCCAGAGCCCTAGAGTGACTGCTCTCGCGACGCCTCTTAGGAGCATCCTTGATCTTCGGGTGCGTGTGGCACTGTCCAAGTCAGTACAAACTAACACATGTAATTGCCATGGTGCATTCATTCACTGACCTTATAAGCGTGTCTAAACCATGTTGTACCCTTCTTCTTGCTGCTGACCAAGGCAATCCAATCATTACAACTTCCACACAGGCCTTCCCAGACGTCCGGACTACCATCCATTCGACGAGTTTCTTGTGGTTCTTGGAAAGGGTTCCCTGTTGCTGCACTAATGCCGTGGGTGAAGCTCTTGTCGTACCAGAAAGCCGAATTTTTTAACACAAGCCATCGACCGGGTTTGCAAATACCGCACCAGCCCTCTCGCTTATTGCCATGTCCACGAACCCATCTCGGGGTATATAAATCTCCTTCAAATCGTAATTCCTGTTCGTGAGGCACCAAATCAGGATCGGAAGGATTCATGTCCTCAGGTGGTGGTGGAATTTGTTCCTCTTGCAGTGAAGAATACAAATCTGGCGGATCGGAAAGGTCGGTATAATGACCGTGCAGCGAATGTGGATCTGCATTGCTTTGTAGCATTCTGAATAATCCATGCGACATTAGTGGAGGGGGATTCTCATAGCGGTGTGGCTCCGGATGGAATCCATTCGACGGCAAATGTGGTGGTAATTGACTCGGCAGAATCATACCATTCCGGAAGGCTGGAGGGTGCGATATGAGGAAGGGATATTGCTGCACAGCTTGCAGGTTTCCGAAGTTTAACGGTAGTGTATTGCTAGAAATCGTGGGCGACGAATGATGCGAGGGCATTCGTGCCCCAAAGGCGTCATGAGTGTGATGATAGACGAAAGGCGAAGGTCTTCGGTTAGGAGTCGTCCCATAAGACCCAGTAGACCACCTCTTATTCCGCGAGCTATTATCCACATTGTATGGCGCGGATCTCATACCTGGACGTGGAGAAGGAGACGCGCCACGGCCACGACTTTGTGCGCGAACAAGCTCCGAACGGCTCTGTGGTGTCATGCGAGGAGATGCGACAGGAGACAGCTGTGTAGAGGACATAAGTGAGTTCCTGTTGGAGGGAGGCGGGTAGTCTGATGAGAAAGATGGCGCTTCCGATAATGCAGCAGAGAAATCGTCGTACGAAGGTATGTCGGAGAGGCCCGTAGTCGACATGGTAAAAGAAGAGCCTGACATGCGACGTGGTTTTAGTGCAGACTCGAAGTTGAGTGTTTCATTGTCGACCTGTGAATTAGAGTATCGCAAATCTAGGATCGGAATTGCTTCGTCTGTAGTGAACGCCTGACCAATGGCCATGTCGGTGTCGATATGATGTACTTCTAGGTTGTCTTCGCATGGCTTTGATCCCCATGAGTCTGTCTCGGTGGTCAGCTCCTATCCTGTGGCCTTCTAATTCGACTCACTGTGTTCCATTCCCAGCCCCGGGTAAAAATTCTGATGCATCGAGACGGGGCGCGACACCGTGTCACTTGGGGTATGCATTGTTAGGCCTGATGAAGGCTCCCATGACGGCATTGACCCAAATTCATCTCCAGCGCAAAATGTAAAGCCTTCGTAGATAGTGGCTGGTCTGGGCCGAGAACCTTGAGATGTAGGAGTCGTCCAGACATCAGCGGACACTGCTGACATGTCTGTTTTCGAGGGAGTTTCCATCCCAGCCATGGTGACCATTGGAGTTGAGCTTGGAGGCCGTCCGTCCACCCTCACTTTTTCGTCAAGGTTGAAGACAAGAGCAGGTGTTTGTATTTGGTGTTGCCTGGTAGTGAGTTAGTGCGGATAGAGACACGACAATATAGGTCAGAATCGAGTTTACAGATTTGTATCATTCGAGTCCATGGCTCAATGTACCAAGTAATGAAGTGAACACAGCTATACTACAGAGCGGAAACTGAAATGAAAAGGTGCACATTAGCAGATGAATGGCGACGTGGCCTAGCTTGATATGTATGTATGTAGGCTGATTTTGGAGAGTGGAGGGGGGGACTGAGAGGTCGATGGTATGGTTCGGGTCTCAACCTCTATCATGGCACATGACCAGGTCTTCGTTTGACTTACAGAGTATAGTAGCTCGTAGTATGGGCGGTTAAGCAATCATTAATTTCCGGAGGTTTAAAAAGGTGTACGGGTCGGGACGGAGCCTGGCTTGGATGTGTAAATAGGAATATTGCGGAAAGCGTGTATCGCGACGTGAGAGCTAAAGGGAGCGTAGAAGTCGATTTGATTGAACAACGCTAAGGACTTGGGGTCAGGAACGTTCCCGTCGGTAAAGAGCGTGGTGAGTTGTTTGAAGGAACGACAGCCTCTTAGGTGAGTTGGGTCAGGTACACATACGCTGGCGCGTCTTGGTAAGAAGAGAGCCAGCTCCCAATATTATAGACCGGAGGGGCAATAGCAGGCTTTACTTTGAACGGCAGATAAAGGAGTGACTAGCGGTAGTATGCCTTCATGGTCTATAGCGGGTGGAGAGAGTGGCAAGGCGAGAAGAGAAGTAAAAGGGTAGGTGGTCGGAGGGCGGCACAGGTCGCCCATAGGTATAAAAGAAGTACTCGTCGACTATAGGCATCATCCCGGATCACCTCGATTAAATTCACCACGGCTAGGCTCGGAACGCCGGTAGGAGCTAAGCCGGATTCCCTGATACAAACCTAGGCGACATCTAGAGACTTAGGAGAGAGATCGGTGTACGAGGGGCTGCTTGGCTAGTTGACAACGGACATCACGGCAGGGCAGTGAACAGGGAGCAGCAAGGGCTACCTACTAGGATTTTGGTACAGGGTTGGGAAGGTTACATCTGTCCGTTGATGATGTGTTCCCATCAAGCCTCGGAGCAGGTTAGCAGTTGTAGGTAGTGTAAGGGACATATGGGAGAGTGACGGAGGGATCAAGTCGCGCGTTACTGTGTAGATGGGAGAATACAGTTAGAAACTGACGGGATGCCAGGGACTGCCCCAGTTCGAGACCCATGAAGGTTGCATGCTTTTGGAATAGGCGGACCAGGGTCGGGATATAACAGGACAGAACATATTTGATATAGGGCAGAAGAAGAAGCATCACAGAAAATTGGGTAAGAGCTGCCAAGACCGAAAAAGACGACATGAGCCTCACTAAAAGAACCGTGCTGCTGTGAGGAGAGGGTCATGGGGGAAAGGTGATTGGGAGGGGGTGGCTTGTACGCATCTTGGACGGGGCAGATTGATACACGGACCGCGAGACCACGGGTATTGAGCCGTAGCACAATTGAGAGCCAAGTGCAACCATTCACAATGAGCAACCAGGCGTGTCAATCGCCGTCAATGACATTCAGCTTTGAATAGGTAGAACAGAGTCGAGATGAGGCGTTCGAACAAGACAATCTTTCAAGCACAGGGTATCTCTGTATGACACGACCACGACACCTGGTCGGCCGGATACGTCGATCTGGAGAAGCCTAGTTTCTAGAGGGCGCAACATGTGTCTTACGAGGGGCAACTCGGAAACACGTCCAGGGCCTTACCAGTAGGGCAACACAAGACGGGCAAGCGATCGAGTGAGTTGCGAAGCTTGGTCTATCGTATGCTAGGTATCTGTGGGGATCATGGATCATTCGTCTGACCACAAGATCTCTGACATGTTCTCTGCCACTTGACCTCCAGCTTCTGTGACTATCACGCTAGCGGTTATTAACACCTGCACGTAATAGCAGTGGGTTGCAGTGTAGCGCAGAGAGCCAGATTTCGTTCTAGACATATTTGGAAGATGTTCCCCAGATCGAGTGATGCCGCGCCGAGCTCCGCGGAAACGGCGAACTATCACCAATCAGGAGTAATTAAGGTGTAGTGCAGAGAGGTAAGCCAGATACAATGAGACATAGGGACACATGCATGCGGTTATTAAACTGAACCATAAGGCCGGCAACAGCGCTGAGGGAGCCATTCGTCTTCCAGAACGAAACAGCATCAACCAGTACGTATTCCGAAGGAGGCTGAGGGCAGATGGGATGATTTTTGAGATGATTCCACCATTGCGCCTTTTTTTTCTTCTTCTTCTTCTCGGTCGTCTTCGTCTGCTGGAACAGAGGCCTTGCATCCTACCCACAAGTGACTTCCGTATATAGATAGGTATAGCCAATGAGCAGAAGGATTGTTAGGCTGCGGAAGTGAAGTCAGCTGCAAGAGAAGACCGAGAGATGCGGCTGCGGCCTCTAGCACGGCGAGATGGCGGCAGCTAGGCGTTCAGATGAAACCTGGGCGCGCACAATCTGAGGAGGGTATCATCAAGAGGCAGTGCGATCTAGGCTCGAAGCTGCCGGCTAGCTGTGATAGGGCCGGAGAACGCGTGTTTTGGTACTGCTCGAAGTTGGAGGACAGACAGTTGGCTGGTTACCCGCTCCTAGACGAGAGAGAGGGAGATGAGAGATGGGTGCAAGTCGCAGCAGAGGTTGTGGTTCAGTCTAGCTCAGAGTGTGGGTTCCATCGTCTCGTCTTGAGCGGAGTGCGTTTGATGTTGTGAACCTGGAATTTAGGGTGGTGGGGGGGAGGAGAAGGCCAAGCTAGAAATACGATTGGGTACCCGAGTGTAGTGCGGGCGTAGCGTGGGCGTAGTGTGGACTTAGTGTGGACTTAGTGGGCGAGCCCCTTGCATCGTCCTGTCTCAGATTCTGTTACAGACCCAATCCCTGTCTGGGGTTTATCGGCAGGTCCAGCTTCACATCTTGGTTGGCTCGCCAAGATCACCCAATGGACAACCCTGGTCTCCGAACAGCACTCGGGAGTCTGGACCCGTCCTCTCTGCAAGTTGGGAATCACTATCTAGACAGAGAATCCGCTGCCGATTTGGCCTCAGATAAGGAAAAGACGTGCTTCATGTATAGATGGCACCGATGAATTACTGAGAGGGATTTATAGACGGGTTTGTATAGATAAGTGCAGCCAGGTACTATATCACACACCAAAATAAAGTAGTAGGTACTCCAAAGGCAGGCCTTCCTAGCTCGCCCAGAGATCTGTGGATGGGGTCCGCTATCGGGCAAGTACCTATAAGTATGCTATGTAGGTACCGTAGGTAGGTATTAGATTTATTCAAACACGTGTACCTACCTCGCTCTCCTCTTATCACGGTTACCAGCCGCTTACGAGTTGACGGTTACAGCGAAATGGATCTTGTAACAACTTGGTGGAGTCTCCCTCTTCCATATTAGGTAGTCCTATGCATACTAGCATAAATAGCTAACCTAGGTAGTGGTCTGGAAACACACTAATAACCGTACACTAATACCTACGCGAGAAGACCAATGGTACGATTTTCATTCGAAACATTACGCTACCGGTATGTATTGTTTTGCTCGAGTGGTAAGCGAACTCCTTCGGCACGCACAACTAATAGTATAGCATCGGTAGGTACCTGGGTGGGAGAGATGAGATGTTTACACGAATCAGCCGTTGTCACTTGGAAATGTTCGATAGAGGCTATGACAAGCAGCAAGTCAACCAGCGTTGGCGTCTGATTCGTCTAAACCTCTGTTGTAGGTCATGTCATCCTCCATGGTTCTTGTTTCTATTTCCATCTGGGCGGGTTCCTTTCGGGCGTATACCCCAGTTTAGGTAGCTTATGATGTTCAGATGCCTGGTCGAGATCAGTTCACTCGGTATACCTCCATCGATCCGGCAGTTGTTCGTGATTGTCAGTCAACCTTCAAGGTAGTCAGTCTCCTTAGGCATGTAAGCCTGTCCGCAATCTAGTGTACGCCTGGAAAGTGGTTTACATACAGCATATAGATTACAATTATGACTCATATATTTGAACGAACTAGACTTCGCTTTGACGTCTGCACGATGCCATATCGGTTCTTACTTTACGCTGGTTGCCGTTGCGTCCGGGTATAGCAGTGGTCCCATTGAAACGAGATGTTAGGTACCTGTGGTCTTCGCAGAATTGGACGTCCATCCGCTCTGTTTAGAACTGAGGCCAGCACGAAGGCTTTGTTCATAGGTTAGATGGGCGGCCTCCGAGATCATATGTACCCGCGTCCGACTGCCTAGACACCTCTCAGAGTCCATAAACTCATACATTAAGCCTTTCGGGCCGCGTAATGTGAATGGGAAGGAGCTCGGATGGTGACACGCGACTGTTTCCTATTCGGCCACCGTGCCCCGTCCACGTCCTCTTAGAAACAAGGCGCACGTACCGGAACAGGCACCTCTAGGGTACCCTCCCATCGTGAACACCGCGTCCTGAAGGGAGACAGATAACAAGAGGAAATCGACCATGTAGCTTTCCAAACGGGGATAGCTCCGTGGGGACGCCGGTTACTGGTACTATACATATAGATGTTGCTACTGTAGCATAGGAATCGAAGGCACTACCTACCAGCCCAATGCGAGGACTCGCTAAGTAAGCCGAGGTCGTATACACTAAGAAAACTTCCACGACTTCGACAGTTGTTCTGTAGACTGTGGGTCAGCCAAATCCATGATCTCAAACAAGGCTGCTGGGGTACTGCCCGTTCCTCGCATGACATCTCGGACCTCTTTGGGAAATTATTCAATGCTCTGGCCTTTACCCGCATGCTCTCGGGCCTATAGTCCTAATCATAGTACCTACACCATATCGACCCTCATATGCAGATCTCGGACTAATAGCGATGAGACCGACCTCGTCCGATACAGACATCAGTAGTGTACCTAGTGCAGAAAGTCCTGTCCATGGCGTGTGGGCCCCTGCCTTTAACCACCTAGGTAGGTACTCGCGCACAATATCAAAACAACACAGCGAGTCGGGTTCCCGAGGTCTTTGGGAAACTCTGCAGATCAACGGAAGAAACGCAATCAATCACGTGGCAATTTATACTAGTTGTTCTGGGTTGTTTTTATCTGCAACTGGAACTGGTCGGTTTGTTGTTTCCCATACATCATAGATGCAGCCCCCAACAGCCCGTGAAACCAATTAAAACTGCAACGCGCGGGGCTGGATGCTTTGTTAGGTCGACGAAGCAGAGGCTCACGCGCTTCATTGCGTAAATCCTCCGCGTCATACGCTACCTCATACCCTGGAACGCCACAAATAGAACGGAGCTGAGTCCTCCTACCACGCCTTCCAACCAACCAGCAGTAGTGTACGGTGACCTGTACACGTGTATTTGGGTGTCGGAGAATTCCCCAAGGGTGAGGATACAGCGATAGGTGAAGTTCTTTGTATTTTCTTTTGAACGTGTACAGAAGTACTGCGCTCTCTGCCTACTCCTTGTTGATCTTCTTCCACACCTCGCTCTCTACGGCAGCAAGCCGTTCGCCTGTCTGCTGAGCAAACTTTTTGGCAGTCCCCCACACTCCATTGTCGTCTAATTCGCGCTGTTCCACGGCCGATCTCTGGTACCGGTCCAGCTCGGAGGCATTGGCATTCTGTTGGTAGCCCGCTGGGTGTGAAAGACTATGTGTGTCGTCGCCACCGCCGCCAGTCATCGCAAAGGGCATTGTAGTTCCGTAGGGCGACGATGACGCGACCGTTGCAGTTGATGTGCCCCGCTGCAGTAAATGAGACGCCACAGGGGCAGGAATAGCCATTTGGGGAGGATAAGGCAGGGTAGTCGCGGGAGCCTGGGTAGGCGGTTGGTATCTCTCACCAGCCTTAGGTGGGGGTGGAACGCCGCTGACGGGGACGGATCCTGGTTGAGGTGGTGCCGGGCTGGCACTCGCCATCGACGTCGTAGGAGTGGGTTGCAGACGAGAGGATAGCTGAGCCAACGCTGGGCTGGTAGTTGTTGGGAGCGATGGCGTAGCTCCGGGTTGAGCAGCAGCATATGCGGATGGTGTATAAGTTGAGGTTGGCGATGATGTTTTACTTGTTCTACCTGAGGCAGCTGTCCCGGATGCCGTCTTGGGTGTCACGCCGTCTGGCTTCGCCGCGGTAATAGGGCTGTTGGTGTATACGGGAATGGGGGCCATTTTGGAGGGACCAAGTTGAGACGTGCTGCAAATCCGAGTATTGAAGAGGCTTGTTGTACAGTTCAGACGTGTCTCGTTACAACAGGCTGACCGAATCAGATGTTACAGCAATGTCGGTCGACGGACACCGCAGCAGGTAGGATGCAAGATCGACGGATTCACTGGCGTTGTCTGGGCGGCGTAGGTAGGTAGTGGGCACTCGTAGCATACGCTAATAGGTAATGCTCAGATGATTGAGAAGGCCATATACTATGTGTATGCTGGCCGAATGGGACGAATGGCGAGATCGACGTCATAGTGGATGGTACCGAAACCGATGACTGCAAAGACAGAAAAAGTCCAATGCCAGGTGTCATTTCGATAAGACCACTTCAGCTACGTAGCCTAGATAGATAGCCTAGAACTAGGTAGATAGCCTATCCACCCGGCGAGCGTCGATAATCTAAAGAGCTCTCTGGCCTCTTTGACTTCTTTGACATGTCCTCCTTTGTCTATTGCTTGCGCCGGGCTTTTGCCACGAACATCACTGGGCATGCACTATAGACCTCCTCTATGAGCATTTTATTACCGAGGTTTGATGCAGACAGACAAAAGAACTTCGTGACGCCGCATATCCTCGGGAGTCGTAGTAGTGTAAGGTAGGGAGGTTATTGTTCGCTTACACCACAGATTTGCAGGAATTGATCTTCGCAACAGTACCTCGTATGCTGTAGGCAAGGCACAAGGCACAAGGCTCAGCTTTGGCGGGGCTAAATTCCCGATAAGATAGCTAGCTAGGTAGCCCCTAATCTGTACCTATCGTAGCGCCCTTGTGGTCTCCAGCACCTACCTAGGTACCAAGGGAGGTGGTGAGTAGCCTTCCAACACTGATACCGATACGGGGTGGTCAAATCAATGGCGGTGGATTTGGATTCTGGATATTCCATTCACGGTGTTCACTGTGGTGGCAGCTGCAATGGGAGCGAGCAAACATCCTGCACAAAATTAATTACTTAAGTACCTATACTTTAGGCTAGAACGCTAGGTGCCCTGCGATGCCGTAGACCAGGCCTCGCCCTTTTCTGTTATTTACTTGTTATTGATTGATTCGTCGTCCTGTGACAACGCCGGGCTACCAACACTCCTGTCCATCGCCAGCTTCGACTCTGCCGCCCGCCGCTGTCGCATGAGGAGCGTTGTCGCCGTCGTAGCTCGTTTTCAGGATGGTTGGAAAAGTCAGCGAGCGCGTCCTTCTCCGCGAAGGTAAGGTCGCGTACTATGCAGCCTTGTGACGCCGAACCCATCGTCGTGAAGCGCGCATTGTGGCTTGCCTTGGTTTTTTTTGCTTTCGCATTCGCTGACACGCGCTCCTAACCCAGGACTCGAGAGGACCGACAATGGCATGAAGCAGACCAACTGGCCTGACGTCACTCCTATCAACCAGAAGAACTATTATACGTACGCCATCCGCCATCCGTTAATCTACGTCTCTGGCGCTCGCTGTTGCTGCCGTGCTGTGCTGACCAACCGCCTGTCCTGGTAGTGATTACATGAAACGCGATGATCAAGTGCTCGCTCTGCGATTGCAAGCCGAAGCCACACGGGACAGGCTCGTCCAGTCTGCGAAAGACCGGGATCGAGCCCTTGCCCGAAATGGCCACGCTGAAGTCCCTCTTCCCGTCGCCGATATCCCGCCCGAGGAGGCTGCCGCGTCGTCGAACGATGGAACAGATCCCTCCAAAGTCATCGTCATACACCCCGGCAGCCAGAACCTACGCATAGGCTTCGCCAGCGACGCCCTGCCCAAGACAATACCCATGACCGTAGCCGCCAAGTTTCCCCAGACCGAGTCCGAGATGCACGAGGCCCTACCCAGGCGACACTTCGAAGCCAAAACCACAGACCAGCAGTACGGCGAAGAATGGTCCAAGAAGTATCAGAAGATGTGTAACGATCTCAAGGTCGACATGCGCGCGAACAAGCGCAAGGTGCTTCCCAACTCGAAGGAGCTCGTAGTTAACTACAACAGGCGGACCGAGCCAGAAAAAATACCCAAGCACAACGACCCTCAGGAGATCGACTGGACCGACGTGAATGGCCTCGAGGACCCCGATTCGGTTGCCTCGTGCTTTATTGGAAATGCAGCCCAACGGGTTCCGGACGACTCAAACCCCAAATTCAAGCTTTGGTGGCCCATACAACATGGTGCCCTCAATGAGGATGATTACGCCACCGCCGAGCACCTCTACGACGACTTCGAAACCCTATTAGACAAAGCCATAAGGCAAGAGCTAGGTCTAACGAGTACTTCTACGTGGAGGAACTACAGCTGCGTATTTGTCATCCCGGATTTGTACGACAAGAAGTACGTCGAGCAAGTCCTAAAGTCTTGTATGACTTGGTTTGAGTTTAGCAGGATATGCTTTATCCAGGAGAGCATGGCGGCCACATTTGGGGCAGGTTACACCCAAGCCTGTGTGGTCGATGTTGGAGCTCAGAAGACCTCTATCGCTTGTGTTGAGGACGGCTTGTGTATTGAGGACTCGCGCATAAACCTGAAATACGGCGGCTATGATGTCACAGACACATTCATCAAAATGATGCTCTATGACAACTTCCCCTACCAGGAAATAAACCTTCGGAGGCGTTACGACTTCCTTCTTGCCGAGGAGCTGAAGATCAAACATTGTACCATGGCGCAAGCCGATATATCAGTGCAATTATATCAGTTTCACCTTCGCGCCCCGAACCAACCCACCTACAAATATCAATTCAAGACATACGACGAAGTGATCCTGGCCCCCATGGGATTTTATGACCCGGCGATCTTCGACAATTCTACTAAACTTCGAGGTCGCCGGAAGTTGGTCGACCGCTCATACAACGCCTACGACGTCGATGTCCCTGACGACCCGGCATCCGCTGCCCAGCTAGCAATCCTAGCCCACATCAAGCCGTCTATTGTCTCGAACGCCAACGGATTCCAACCCAATCCGTCAGATCCTAACCTTGCTACCCCTATGAAAGAGAAGTCTCAGCCTTTCAATTTCTTGTCACGCGGGGACCTCAACGGCACACCAGGAGGTTCAAACGCCGCGTCTCCCGCCCCAGAAGGCGCATCCACTCCTATACCACCCGCTTTCCACTTTGGTGCTAGCGGGAACACCGGCAGCCCAGCACCGAATGGACCGAATGCTCTTCGTAATGCAGCCTCACCAGCACCGCCCGCAGGCATGTTCGTGGACTCGGCGGCTCGTAGCGCGCGGTCATTAGCCGCGGAGCGGGATGCCGTCCTCCCCGTTGCACCACTCGATATCGCCATTTTCACCAGCATTCAGAATGCCGCCAGGGGCGACGACAAGCGGCTGCGTGACTTTTTGGGCAGTATCATGGTGGTTGGCGGGGGATCTAAAATACCTTTATTCACACAAACACTAGAAGAAAAGCTTCGCGCCCGCCGGCCCGATCTCTTTGACCGCATACTGGTTTCGAGGAGTGCACGTGACATGGACGAGCAGGTGGTCGTCTGGAAGGGCGCATCCGTGTTCACGAAGCTGCCCGCCAACGACAGCTGGATCACACCTTTCGAGTTTGAGCGACTAGGCGCTCGTGTGCTGCACCACAAGGTGCTTTGGGCTTGGTAAGCGAATGGCTGCAGCGACTCTGGGTTGTTAGATTAGGTATCATACTATAGCGCACGGCCTACCAGCCCCCCAAAGCGATGGGGGCTAAATGGGGAAATGCGGAGAGAATAAGGATGAGAAAAAATTTGGCCAAAAAGAGAAAGAAAAAAAACATTTTTAACCAATGAATTCGCTATAAGAATTGATAATCGAGCTCTATGTCAGAAAACATGGAGTCGGTGTAGGACAGAAACTGCTTCAAAGCGTGACAGTTGTTGGTTAGGCGGGGTCCTCAGATCAGTTGCTGAAGATAATCCGTAATTTCGTTGCTTAGCATTGATTTCACTCGTGGTTTGATTTGGTTGTGTCGACGTCTTCTCTTCCGACAATATCCAGTGACCGGATCTTGAATTATCGTTTCTCCCCCTCTTCCATCTCAATAGTCAATGGCCATTCAACACACATCCCAGCATCCTCAGGCTGAACATAGATAAGAGGAAGCTTATCCGATTCAGCTCATACCCTACACACTAGTCTACTAGGCATGTTCACCACGCAGAGCTCATGTCATGGGAGAAAAACGAAGGAGATCCACGCAGATATTCATCCACGATTTTGGTCTATGTAGCTTGAGCATATAGCCTAGCCTAATCCGCGGTTCCTGACGAAAAATCTACGCCACGCCCGAAGTCTGAGATGAGAGCAACTTCATATGGGAAATGATCTCGAAGCCAGATCTCCCAGCAAACCCCGTAGAATCTAGACCTATCATGTCGTTCCACAACTTTCCCTTTTCCCCTTCTCAAACTTGCTGGTCTTGGAAACGGAGACGTGCTTAATAACCCTCGCCCTTATCCATTCCTCAGTAATATACACCCTACCCCTATGCATGCGCCAGAAATTTTATTTCTTCTCACCCGTCAACCAGAGTGCCTCCCCCATAGAAGAAAAGTAGAAAGCTCCCTTGTGGAAGAGCCGGGGGTATCTCAGACATGCAATGAAATCTAGAGGAAAACGCCACACCAGAAAACGCCTGAACGTGAGATGTTGAGAAATAAGTTGATTGAACGGAGAAGGCATCAAAGCAGCATATAGGAAAAGAACCGATCATCTGGAGTCACGAGGTGCACTGCCAGAATCCTTACTTAAAGGGCGTTCTTGGTTGTGGTCGCAGCGTGAACTTTGGAGATGGCGGTGTCCTCGATGGGACAGAGGATGATGGGGCTGGTATTTCTGCTTGCCGGACAATATGTTTAGCCCAGTTGGGGAGACGCGGCTCCTTACTGGTATCTGAAGACGGTGATGGAGAATCCTTAGCTATCCTACGCTCCATGACAGCTCGTAGAGCTTCCTGGTCGTCCTTCTGTTGAGTTTTGTGTCTCCTACGCTCGAACACAGCTT
The DNA here is from genome assembly GCA_023159155.1 of Ustulina deusta. NCBI lineage: Eukaryota > Fungi > Ascomycota > Sordariomycetes > Xylariales > Xylariaceae > Ustulina > Ustulina deusta. The sequence goes on along the minus strand of JAJNNX010000001.1, from coordinate 2,717,277 downwards.
GCAGTGCCTCGTGGTCATCAAGTCGATAAGATTTAGAGTGGTCGGTTTGTCGACTGCCCTCGCCCTGCTTAGGAACTGCGGACAATCGCTGCAACGCAGTCTGCAAATGCTAAAGATTGAGATTAGTTCGGGGTGTCAAGGTGTCACGCTGATGCTTTTGAGCTGGGGAGTTTACTTCTGGATCACGGGATAGTTTTCGCGAACTCCATGCCATTTTTTTGGTTTCCCATTCTGAAGCGGCCTCTTCCTTCCACGTTTTGAGCTGTTGATTGATATTCTCCGGAGTCAATTGACCCAATTGCTGTGGCGAAATGAGGCCCATACAGAGAGCCTCAACGAAGCGTTCAGCAGAGACGGCATGCATGATTGCCCACCTCATAGCGCTTTGTTGTTCGGGGTTGATACACTGTATATTATCCCATATCGCGCTCGAGACAGCAAAACCCACCCGACTCCTTGTTTCCTTGTCCGGAAAACCGGCCTTCACAGCAAATTCCCGAATCAAATCTCTCTGGATCGCCGACAAAGAGTTCCAATCCGTATTAGAGACCCCATTTGAATCATGAGCCGAAGGTCTAATATGTACTTCTGCCCCCTGAAGTTGCATTGGTGGCAAGGTCGACGGTGGACGTAGAGAGTGGCTACCGGATGGTAGCGGAACGTCGAGGTTTGGTTGGGATGCAGGAACAACAGTCAGGGACGTAGGAGGATGGGATGGCAAAGTTTGGTTTTCTGCAGGAAGTCTGGTGAGAGAAGACTGTGGTGAAGGTTGACTTGCACTTGGAGGTTTAGCAAGAGGTTGTGGTACATGTCGGCTTCCGCTTGGAGGCACAAGATCATGACTGTAGCCATCCGGTGTCATTATTCCATTACCTGCCATTAGAGCGACAGACAAGTGTGCGGGTAGAGGCTGTCCCAATCTGCGTGCTTCATTTGCTTGTATCATGACGTTAGAAAGGTTAATATCCTCTGCTGACAACTCAGCATCCTCAACAGCCTCTTCTTCAAAAACGTCCATCATCTGAACAGCTCTGATACCCTCTCTATACTTTTTGTCCTTTAACACAGCATCAAGAACGGCATCATGGCCTAGGAATAAATCCAAGTCCTCTTGCTTAGGTTCTTCAGGCATGTCCCAAGCCCTAGCGAATTGGGGTGCTTTATTAACAAGATGTTTCTTATCAACAACCCGGGACGCCAGTTGCATCTTCCAAATGGCCTGGTGCAATAGCTTTTGCTCACACGTGCCTCCGCAGACGAACCGGTAAACGAAAACAGGTTTTTTCTGTCCGATCCGATACGCGCGACCAACAGCCTGTTGTTCGTTTTGGGGGTTAAACTGAGCGTCAAAAATGATGACTCTGTTCGCACCAGTGATATTCAACCCGAGAGCACCGGCCTTCGTGGAAATCAAGAATATGTCGATATTGCCCTTGTTGAAGCGTTTGACCATGCTTTGGCGTTCTGCCATCTGCGTCTTGCCATCCAAGCGCAGAAATGAGCGCTTTTGCATACGTAGTAATCGTTCAAGGTAGTTAAGTACGACCCTAGAATGACTAAACAATAAACAATTGTCACCTACCTTCTTGCATAGGTCCAGAATTTCGACTAGTATAGGAATCTTCCAAGTTAGGATAAAGTCATCTTTTGCTTCTCTTTCTGCGCTACGCAAAAGAGCCATTTCGTCGCTAACAAGTTGTTGGGGTAATGTGACTGTTTCGGTTTTATCTGCCGAGTTACTCCCCGGGTTCTTCAATTTCTCTAAGAAAATTGAGGGAGAAGCACAGATTAGACCGAGGTCGTGGATTGCGAAAACAGGCACCTTGTTCGAATCGGAGTAGCCATTGGAGTGATATTGTATGAACATCTCATACGCTTGTCGCTGAATAGGTGTGAGGGGAACAGTGATGACGAATTCTTTTTTGATTGGTATATCGTGCTTTAATACAGCAATAGTAATCCGACTGACTTTCGGGGATACTTCCGACTTGAGAACACGTAGCATTCTTAATGCACGTCGCCGGTCAGACGCCGTGCTGTCCGCCTGAAGACCATTCTTGATAGGGTTTGCATACTGGGCACGAAATTCGCGTATATCACCGAGATAATTGGGAGCAACCCAATTGATCATCGAATAATATTCCTCAACATTATTCGCTAATGGAGATCCAGTTAATGCTATCCGACTGAGTGTTCTAAAGTTGGCAGCTGCGACGTGAGTCTTAGAATTGGGGTTCTTCATCATATGTGCTTCGTCCGCAACTACGATGTTCGGTTGCTTGAGGAAAATCTCGCCCATGTTCTCATCGTCAATGAACGCCTTAAAGAGATTGTAACCAATAATCATTATACCACCTTCGGCACCCCAGGTTTGAATGGCCTGATTTCGGTCCTCGACGCTCATTATAGCATCGACCTTAAAGATGGTGCCAAGTTGGTGATGCTCAGGTAGCCAGCTCAGGAGCTCATCCAGCCAATTATTAGCCAGAGTCGCCGGACTAAGTATCAACGTTCTTGACTTGCGCATTTCTTCCGGGATCTGAGAGGAAACAGTAGGGTCGTTAGATGCAGCGGCCTGGCTGATAGTGACCAATAGAGTAATAACTTGCATGGTCTTGCCAAGGCCCATAGTATGTGCTAGAAGACAGCCTTGCCTTTCTTTAGCAACAACTAGCTGATCCCACATAAACCGCACTCCCGTGATTTGGTGTTCCTTAATTCGTTGGGCAATCTCATCATTGATGTAGATAAACCCTTGGTCGTCTCGTTTGCTCTCGTTGACGATGATGCTCCCATGCTGACTGCCCAGAGCTATACTACCCTCTGTTTCAAGTCTTGCACGGAGAATCTTACGACGACTCTCCTGCTCTGCAACAAAGGCTTGGTCTCGGTCTCGAACCATAGCTGCTTCGCGGTTACGGACGACTTCTTTGCGCTTCTTTTTCCTCTTCTTCCTTTTTTCGTCGGATTGTACCGCATTTTCTTCTTTGTCTACTTTATCAGTGCTAGCATCCGTATCCTCCGGGAGAGAGTCTAAGTCTGTTTCTTTCTCGCCGCCTACATCGGGAAGGGACGTAATAGATGTACCCTGTTTCTCTTTGCCTAACTCAGTCTTGTTCCACTCGAAGCGATCACTCAATCGCTTGAGGAACCTGATGAAGGCGTCCCATTCCTCCGAGTATAGCTTGTACAGTTCTTGAAGTCGTTTCTTTTCTTGGTCGTCGGCATCTCTATATCGTTTGAGTTTGCGGGATGTACCGTCTCGATATGTATCGAACAAACGAACCATGGTATACGCTGTTAGGCTTTCTTTCTTGAGATGGGTATTATAGGGCGCCTTAGGCCATTCTCTGTCCAGTGCAGGGAGAATAAGATCCAACCAAACATGTTCAGGCTCACAGTGGCCAGTGATCGAGAAAATGGCATCAAGATATGTTTGGTCGACTGTCTCCAAAGCCTTCGCCACATTTTGCTCACCAGATGCTAAGTCGGTGATTCCCATGATCAAAGGAGAAACGGCGGAATTCTTCTTGGGTCTATTAGGGGTTTCCCTCGAGCCCAACCTGCCGTCTTTGAGGTGTATTATGCGACGCGTGCGATCAGGAGGAGTTGTCAAATCAATGACAACGGGTTGCTTAGGTTTTGACGGCGTTTGAAGGATCTTCTTGGAAGCTCCTGCAGATCTAATCTGACTTGGAGTTTCTATGACCTCAGGGGGGATAAAGCCATCTTCGAAAGGTTCGGTGTGATCTTCGTCGGTATTCGAGAGGGGTATGTTATCATCATCAACGATGAAATTTCTCAAGTCATCTTCGGAATCGCTGGTCAAAATCTCCTCATCATCCGCTAAAACAGGTTGTGGTTTTTGGGGCCGTTCTCTTGGTTCACGAGGTCGACTAATTTTGGCCGGTTCAGACGGAGAAGTAAGAACGCTGATCAACCACAAACGGTGCTCTCTATCGAAAACGCTCGGTTCAATAGAGGACAGTAACTGTTCAAGTTCTTTTACATTGCGGTAGTCGTTCTTTCGGGTGGTCTCTTTGCACTTTACAATGCGAGCTTCGAACTCATGCAGCTCCCTTCGAGCCCTGTCTATTGCGTCTTTCAAACCAGACCTTCTCGCATCATTCCAAATACGATTTGCCTTGCTAACGTATTTGGGAAGTTTTGATCTTCCCCACTCAGAGGCCATCTCTTGGAGTACTCGGTCAATGGTTGACGTTATTTCTTCAATGGTAAGGCCCTTCGGGAGAGACCGTTTTAAGTCATTCTCGATCCTCTCGGCCTCAATTTCTCTCCATGTGTCAGAATCATATTCCATGTCGTCATCCGAGTCACCGTACAGAGGAAGGACCATATCATGATCTGGATTATTCGAACCGGAAACAATATCTGATTTTGTGAATTTAATTCGATGGGGAACAGTCCTGCGAAGAAGGAAACGTTTCATTAGTCGGTGAGTCTGGACCATGCGCCCAGGAATCAGCCGAGTCGTAGACACAATATTGAACTGCTTGTCCTCTTCCAAAGGTGATTCTGAATGGCCAATAGAATCGAAGCCCAGGATGTCGAATCTAGTGATAGATTTGTTCCCGAGGTAAGCGCCAGTACATAGGTTATCAGAAAGATCATTGACAGGCTCTCTTTCGGTACGCTCCGCTGCGAGTTCCGGTGTTAAATATACCGTATCTGCTTCGGTTGCAATACTCCGGTTCCTATTGGGATCTATCATCGGAGTAATGAGAGTGGGGGTGATTTTTCGCTTCTTGGCCATCTGCTCATTAGTAACCGTTGGAGATGAGCCGTTTGGCAATAACGTAGATATAGATGGAGGCGTCTGAGGAGGAGGCACCTGAGGACAAGGCACCTGAATATGTTCTTCTAATACACCCTTGTGTTGGACCTCATCGGGTGGGTGATCATTATTTACCAACTCTTCTGCATCTTCCAAGTCGGAAGCTTGTCGCTTTCGGTAGATACGATAGCGGTTACTTCGCAATCGAATATCCTGAATAGCGTTCTTGAAGGTAGATTTGTGCTTCAAGATCTTGATCCCAAGCTCGGCGCACAGCTCAGCTTGGTCATAGGTTAGGAGAACTTCACCATCAACTTCATGTTGGCGGAGGGCTGCCTCCAATTGATCAAGGGGCGGCAGCTTGAGCGGCGTCGACGATAGATGCCACGATCGGTTGGACGTGCAGAGTTCCTGCACGACTCGATCAACATCCCAGCCCCAGGGATCATCCATCTCGAACGTAAGAATTTTATTTTATATAGCCGAAAATCACAACAACATTTGGCTCAGTGATGTGACACTGTCCGTGCGATTTGGTCAGTTCAAAATAGTCAAGGTTGTGGTGGCTCGGTTCAAAACCACGAATGCATGAAAGATCCTTGAGAACGAAGAAGAAAGAAACCAAAATTTCCAGAGCCAAATAAACAATTGACATGATGGTTGCTGTGGCAGGCACGCCAAATCGGTAAGGCATCCAGGTGCCTTCAAGTTGCATTCACCTAGGTGCTATTCCAGTGAATCCATATTGCCACCCATCTTCGGGGGTATCATTCCCCCAAGAATATTAATATTGTGAGAGAGCAAATACAGGAACTGGGGCCAAGTGGTGTGAAGATCAAACGACTTTCTGATCGGTTGTACTCTGCAAGGACGAAGGGTGGGCACGATTCCAAAACTTACCCAGAAGATGCAGATTCCCAAATGAGGCGCCACACCTAGGTTGTGTGTGTAACTATTTATGTCCTGTCCACGACCAGTTGACGACGAGATGGAGTTCTCCAGATTGGTTGTCGAAAAACTGCAGGTAAAAACCTGCACTAGTGATGAGACCTCGTATGAGCCAGAGACGCCGATGTTCAAGCCAAGTCGGTGGCGGTCGGAATGGGGGCTAACTATGGGAATCCGAAGCGGAATAATGTTGCCTCAGCAGCTCCCGAAAGAAGTGGTTTGTGCAAAAGATTGAGTTGCCTTATGCCAGAGGCTACTGAGGGTGGCCGGGCTCGGGCTCGGATTGTATGCAAAAATATGTGTAGAGTCGGAGATATTTGCCGGCTTAGCATCACGAGGTGCAATTCGAATAGATTGATGCACGGATGTTCGCACACGGGATGCGACAAGTCGTCGAGACAGAGGGGGAGGAAGATTGTGCCTGGCGTGGCAGGGTTGGTCAAGGAGAAGTGAGTCGGGAGGTGGTTAACCGCCCACTGCTGCAAGTGGTAAGGTCTGAGATTGGCTGTTAGCAATCGTCGATGGCGGAGTGACGGGAGGGCTCACTCCAGCTATTTGGCAACTAGACTCGCGAGGATGGGATTGCGGGAGAGTGATGATGGCAGGAGGATGAGGTACCTTTCAGGCCGGACGCGAGATGTGAGATGCCAGAGGCACCAACATGAAAATTATTCGGCAATTGCGACAGACCATAAACGGAAGGATGCACCTGTTCCAGATAAAAACATCGACATCAAGATAAGGGTCCCACCTACCATGAATGTCACAGGCGCATGAACGTGTACCTATGTAGGTACATGCATATGTATTCTAGAGCTGAGGAACAGGGAATTATCAGCCTTGTTAATCGGCCACGACCAGGATTCAGATGCAGTAGGGCATAATTGAACCGCAACTGTTGGTTCAAGGGCACACAGATTTCAACAATAATTCTAGAACATGAGGGGGATCTAAGAGAAATCTTGTATTGGAATAGATATGCTCAATGATGCACCGTCAAGGTTGCTATTGCAGCCTCGCGATAACCCTGAAGTATACCTAACCAGGTGTCGGAAAGACGCGCCCAACAAGTCTTGCGATCATCTGGGGGGATCGACACTCGAGGTTTGTCGCGTCACGGACATCAGAGAAGTCCACGTGACATGAGATATTTCGGGGCTAATATACCTAATACCAACCTAAGGTTCGGTACATACTACTTCCTCGCCGAGTTGTTGCACAGATCGGAAGGATTTGGAGACAAAGTGGGGAGAGGGGTAAAGGCATACCCCACTCACCCCATGCGTATATCAACCCTGGTTACATGCCTCAGGTAAAATGCCTATGAATACCTCTACTTCCCTACCTAGGTAGGGTACTACTGTAGCAAATTTAAGTTAAACAATAACAAGTAAGTACCTGGTTAGCATGTGATATTTTAGAACTAATAGCATATTTAGGACGAGAATTTCGTCAACAAGTGTCTTTTTGTTGCTGCATATATTCAGCTAGTAGAGATGATAAATCGCTTCTTAATACTAGAATCCCTACCTATCTGCAGAATGCTAAATCTGCATACAGAAAATGGCTGGCAAGGCCAAAAAGATGTTGTATCGCAAATGGAGGGGTCTGTAGCGTAAGCCTGCCAGCTAAATACAGTGCTAGTCTTACACCTTCCTCCCTTATGTACACCTTACAGCCACTGGTCCTGCCCACTCATACGTGTATATATAAGGCGCTCCTAATAACTCTATTTACAAGTTAAAATTGTCTGCCTCGTGTACCCAATGGCGTGTTACGGTTAAGGTACCTAAGTAAGTGTAGTTGCTCCAGTAGGCCTACCAACAGGCCTCTTGGGCTGTTGGTCCGCCACAATGCCGCGTATGCGCTTTCCACGTCTCTCCCTTCTGGCGACTATTTGATCTTCCCCTCCAGGACACTTTGTTTTTTGTAACCGAGACAGAATAGGCCAACAAGCACGGAGCCTAGGCCTGCCAGATATTCATCGGATGAGGAGAGCGTCGTTTCCAAAAACTAGAAATACCATATATTGACTAGACGTTCGCTTTATAGGTTATAGTTTACATCTAGCTGTCTCATTATTACTTACTTTAATTATAGATAGGTGTCCTGGAATAGGTATTACCTATCCTGGGTCGAATCCTGAGCGACGGTAGCAACTACACTAAACCGAATTAGTTATGCACCACTTTTTGGTGGTGGTAAAACCAAAAACCTATATGTATGCCTGAAGTCTGGCGGCAGTATAGCATTAATAATCAGATCAATCGAGCCACTAGCAGCCTCTCTGAGCAATCCAACGTCCCGCAACTTTCAAGGGGAGAACAACCGTGATGAAAATTATTAGTTGAATCGCTCTTGGAACCTGACAGTTTAAGAAGGCAACGTCTCATGTTTTGCTAATATTTGCCAGTAAGGTATTGACAAAAGGTCGCATTTGTACCGTCTTGCGTCAGATCTTTGATAGGCCGCAATCGTATACAGAATCTCGAAACCAACAGATATTGATTAGTTATGGCAGACTACCCTCCCGAGATTACGGCCAATGAAGAGGCCAGGCTGGCCGAGGTGGCCAAGGACTGGGCGCTTGCCCATGGCCTCACAGTCCGACCACCGCCTGCCGTCGTGGCTGCTGAGGCAGATCCCCAGAGTATACTGGCCACCGCTGTGCCAGTGACACTGTTTCCCAGCCCTTTTCCAAAAGTATGCTTTGAGCAGGGCATTGCCGTGCAGGAGGCGTACAATCAGCTCTACGCCTCTATTAGCCAGGACGAGGAATTCTTGGCTCGAATGGTGACAGAGTACGTCGCAGAAACCATGAACAACATTGAAGCGGCATAGTGGGAGAGGCCATAGAGATTGACCATTGCCTCTGTATCCGAGCTAATATGTTGCAGGATAGGAGGCAGTGATGAGTTCATTACAGAGTTGTGGAAAGTCCACCTACGGGTGAAGGAAGAGGGTTATGTTCAAGTATGTGTGTTCATCACTTACTACCGCCAACACCATATTAACTCGATGACAGCACAAGAGCTTGGGTCTGTTCAGGTCAGACTACATGGTTCATCAAGACGCAAGTGGCTCGGGACCCCAGATCAAACAGGTCGAGTTCAACACGATCGCCTCATCCTTTGGGGGTCTCTCATCTCAAACCTCCCAGCTTCACAAGTCAGCAGCCCGCACCATCTTGCTCCCATTACACTGTACTAAAGGAACTCAGATACCTCTCATCAACCGAGTATCCCTTAATCGAAAAGGCAATTCCAAGAGACACCCTCGACCTACCTCCTAACAACAGCGCAGCAGGCCTAGCCTCCGGAATCCGGGAAGCGTTCATCTCCTACGGTGCCTCAACCACCGGCCACAGCAAATGCGTCATCTTCCTAGTCCAAGACGGGGAGCGCAACATCTTCGACCAGAAGCATCTCGAGTACTCACTCCAATCCTCCACGGATCCCGTAATCCCCGTATTTCGACTGCCATTCTCCGAGATCCAGCAGCACACCCGTCTCGCGGATGGCCCCGGCCGGCAACTCCTGTACACGCCGCCGCACCTGTCAGCACATCATACCTTCGAGGTAGCCGTGATCTACATGCGCTCAGGCTACGGGCCAGGAGACTACCCGGACACTCGCGCCTGGGAAGGACGGTACCATCTCGAGCGGTCGGCCGCGATAAAATGCCCATCAATACTAACACAGATCGCGGGAACGAAGAAAGTCCAACAAGTCCTCGCAACGCCCGAGGCGTCGTCGAACCCATCCATATTAGGACGCTACCTAGCCTCGAGCTCCGCATCCTCTCTATCCGCTCTAGCGGGCACGTTCACCAACATCTACCCGCTCGACACCAGCGAGGCGGGTCTCAAGGCGCGAGCGATCGCGACGGACCCGGAGCTCTGCAAGGGCTACGTCCTGAAGCCGCAGCGCGAGGGCGGCGGGAATAACGTCTACCGCGGCGCGATCCCGCCGTTCCTGAAGAGCGTGCCCGAGGCCCATTGGCCGTCGTACATCCTCATGGAGCTGATCACGCCGCCGCCAGTCCGGAATTCCATCTTGCGAAACGGCAAGCTGGAGTACGGCGGCGTCATCTGCGAGCTCGGGATCTACGGCACGTGCATATGGGACCAGCAGGCAAAGACCATCTCGCATAACGAGCAGGCCGGGTATCTGTTGCGGACCAAGGGCGATCAGAGCGAAGAAGGCGGCGTAGCCGCTGGATTTGGCTGCATGGATAGCTGTACGCTGGTCTGAGGCATGTTGTCCGGGAGTCGGACTTCGCAAAAATCAGAAACTAGATTCCCCGATGTTCTCAATACATACTTAGAATAAACAGACCTATTGTTATTAAACCAGGCAACTTGTATTGATCTCCACGTTATCAGAACCGCGGGGTATAGGTACACTTATTTACTACTCATACAACATAGCCCATCTTCCATTTCCCCTTAGACAACCTAGGTGAGAAAACTGTTGGCATAGAGATCTCCCTTCCAAATCGTGAAACGCATCGAGGGACATAGGAGATAAGTATCGAGTGGGGTGCAGTAAAGCTCTAAAGAGAAGAACTCTAGTTCATTGCGTGCCTTTTTTGTCTTGAACCATATGTCGGTACGACAACTCATGCACCTACTAACGTGGTAGCCGTATTACCAGAAGCCGATATTTCGCCCCATGGAATTGAAGCATTTACTCGGAGGGGGTGCCACGACGGAGAACCTCTAGGTTTTCTGATGCAGATTGTGAGCATCAGCGAGTATAACAATGCGCGCGGCTGTCGATTAAGGGGAGGGGAGGGGGGGTAATCTTACTCTGGTAGATGCTCAAGGCTGATCTCGTCTTGCCGTCGGTGTCGGTGTATTGGTTCATGACGGCTTCGCCCTCGATATAGACGGTGGACCTTTTGTTTTTTTTTCGAGATGTCAGTCAAGATTCTTCTTCGTAATCAAGTTTAATCGCGTGCAACCGTCGACACAAATCGTGAAGCCAACCAACCGGGTGAGCCATATCCCTCCGCAATTACATCCTCGCTCTGGGCGTCTACAGAATCGGATGCCATTCACTATGCCCGTGAATACGAAAATTTTTCAACCCCAACGGCTCTACTATACCTGATGTGGATAGAACAGAAGAGGAACAGAAAAAAGGAGAAGAAGGGGAGGAGATCCTACCCTTTAGGCAAGCTGGTCAAATAGTCTCTCCGCGGCCCCTCCTCAACGAAGGTCGCGACACGAAACCACGAAGTGTGTCTGTTATCCCGGGGTCCGTCGCTGCTCGCAACGCTGTACTCGACCATCTCTCTCCCGGTGCTTGTGGCCTTGATCTCGGGTGTCGCGGCCAGGTTGCCGACGAGAATGATCTTGGCAATGTCGCGGCGCGCCGAGGCGCTGAATGCGCGGGTCGCACCCAGGAGGCGAGGAGTGGCGGTGGTGAGGCGACGAGCTAGGAAAGACATCTTGTGGGGGTTGAGTTTTCGTAGTTTCGGTGCGATTGGGCAGGAATGCGAATTCGGCAGGAAACTCCAGAGATACCTATCTAGAGTTTGGAGTTTAATTGGGCAGATGGTCGTGCAAGTGACGAAATGTGACAAGCTTGGTTGTTGGATTATTCTTCTGTGCGGAAGCTACCTTAATGATAAAGCTGGAAAGGATGGGCACAAACGCGACGGCGGAGATTACCTAGTCGGTAAATCATCAAAATTGGTCAGAATGTGGGGTATGCGTGCCGGCATAAAATAGCACAAGAACCTTTTCAACTGAAACTGCGTCACTGAGGATGGAGAACAAATCGGCACACAATTAATAGCTCTCTCTAATTGCAGTTATTTTATGTCTAACAATCAAGCAGTTCGTCATGCGGATTAGTCAGCGATCCCTTTACATTCTGTCCTCGAAGAGACCCTCAAAAGGTATTTGTCGCGGTGCGGAGAGATCCCTTAGTGGGTACGGCAACCGCGACGTTCCAGAATAAGCTAGCCTATGTAGAGTGAATTAAGTTATCTCATCATCAGCAAGAACATGGATCTGATCGGCGTAGGCAGATGCTACTGTGCACATGTCAAAAATTCAGAGGGATATTTCCCGCTGTGGTTTGTTGTAGGTATGATGTTCAACGATTTTTGTATTTTTTTTTTCGATTGATTCATCTCTAGTAAGACAAAATTTTTGGCTTGGTTGCTTGTTTCCTATTTGTTTGTTACCTTGATTTTCTTTTGTGTTTGGGTTCTCGATTGCCCGAGGAGAATGGAGAGAAAGATGATCGTATGCGAAAGGAAATCGCTTGCTCACGCACTATTCCTACGAAGGTCCACCTAACTCTGTCGTCTAATACAGTGGGAATGGGTATCGTGGAATAATCGAAGGTGCGACGATGACCTTTCTGTGGATGACATGACCATCCAGCGTCTTGGCTAGGTAGACATAACTTGTCTCCAATTACCGATGGCGTCAGAATCCGCGTGCTCCAAAACGGTTCTGTCCATTTGCTCACTCGGTGAGAGTGACAAGTACATAATCACGCCTCCGCCAAACCCCGTGCCGCTTAGCTGTCTGAGTGTAGCAAGAGTAAAGATAAAATATGAAAATAAAAGGGCTCCAGTCGAGTTGTCACCTGTTTGAACGAGTATCTGCGGCCGCTTCGTCGCGACACCGCTGGCACATACACCAGCCACCGAGGCTGCCGCTCGCCCATTCTCTACGCCGTTGAACCGGGAGATCAACATCACAGTAATGGTTGAGAATCTCCTCTCCGCTCCTAATCCCCCCGGGGGCATTGCCCACGATGCGCGCATCTCTCGCTTTTAGTACCATCCTGCCACTCCATGCCCATGTTACATTTGGGTTGCAATCGTGGTTAGCGAGGCACCAAAATGGATGTACTGCAGCCACATCTGGCCGGCCGTCTCTCGGGTTCTTCCGAGCTGATGCCGTACCCCGGAATTTGCTGTACAGCGTGTTGAAAACCCATATATCGTGACAGGCTAATGTTTCATAAATATTGATATCCATCTTTTCGAGGATGTGCAACGGGGTTTCGATATTGTACTTAAAGGAGAAAGGTAGGGTCCATTCGGGTGGTGGACCCGCGTTGGGCGAGAGATTAATTTCATTGGCCTTTGAGTCAACGAAATCTCCCCATATATATTTAATCTGGCTAACATCGAGCGGGTGGATGTCTTGATGAGCCGCCATTGCCAGGACGCGTGCAAGGAGTAAAAGATGGAGAGTTTCGTCAGCCTCTTTCGCCTCGGGATCCCTGGCAATTGAGTCGACATCCTTATCACACACAGCCGGATGGTAAAGCTTTTGAGCTTGTTCAAAGCAATGCTGATCACAAAAGACGGTGTCATAACATTCCGGGCAATTGACAGCTTGAGAGTTCGTGCCTAAAGGCGGGAGTTCGTCGCTGCAAGCGTCACAAACCGGGTCTTTGAGACGGTTGTTGGCCGTTACGAGGGAATACTCGACCAAGACGTCTTCGCCTGGTGCTATATCATCCTCTGCGAAAACCCCAAGTTGGTTGCAGGTAGGTATGATTTCATAGCCATCCGTGTCGCTAGCACCTGCGAGGAGAATGGGTAGTCGAGCGACTTTCACACGGCACTTAGGAGCCATCCCAGCCAACTCTTTATTCAAAAATTCCAGCGACTCGTCGGAGAACCGGTCGGGTTCAAAGTCATTCCATGGATAGACTTCTCGACGGACCATCCCCCTGTCGGGAAGATCGTGGGGGCCAGTTATTTCACCACGCGTTCTTCGTTCGCCAACTGTTTGAATGTATTGCATCGCGTTTTTTAGTTCTTGGTTATCCGGGGCCAAGGCGAGGCCTCGTTCGCAAAAGCCATAAGCACTCTTCAGACACCCACACAAGAGTAGACTTAGTGCTAAAATTTGGAAACAGCGGATAGACACAAGCGAGGCGAGAGCAACGGGATCGCTCCCGGACGGGGACTTGGCCAGGCGATTTCCATCTTCCGACAAGGTACCATAATTAAGCACGTCAACAACGGTGCCGTTCGCATATTTCGCCAAGGACTCGGAGGCTCTCTGATGGTACTCAAAGCCATCGTTGCGAATCTCATCCGTGAGAAGAAGGGCTCGGTAGGCATCTCCAGAAGCCAAATCGGGATAGCCGAGGTCGGAGTGAACAAGCGCGCGCTTCAAAAAGATAATTATATCATAAGGATTAGCATGTAACTCCTGAGTTAACAAATGACGCTGTCGTAAGAGAGACTCTATTCGAGTGTCAACCTCTTCCTCCGACTCGTCCATGGTCACCGTGCGCAGCGAAATCAGTTGCCGGGCTAACCAGGAGCGGAACTCACGCACACACGTGCAGGAGCGGAAGGGAAAGCGATCCTCTAACCAAGGGGGGGGCTACAGAGGCAGCCTTATCGACGTACGGAGGCGTTGGACGTAACAGAGGAGATCTTCACGCTTCGTGGAAACGAAACAGGGAATAAAAGAAGTAGAAAGGATAAGGCGACGACGGGATGAGGGAGAAAGCCACCGAGGCGCTAGTCGTACATGACAGAGGTCAGTGCCGTCGGCTACAAGAAATCGGTTCATGATGCGTACCGCAAGTGACTGGGCATGTGTGACAGCTGGCACTTGGGAACGAGAGGGGTGAGAGGGAAAGGCGACGGGAGGTCGGCGCAGCATGGTACAGTAGCAGTATAGGCACTTAGATGGGTAGTTGGGGAGTTGGGTAGGTGGATAGGCGAGATTATTGTAGGTGGTTGGTGTGTGTTGGTGAGGGATTCCATTCTGGTGTCGTGGTGCGCCAACTGACGGGCGAGACAGAGCACGAATGGCAGAAGAGCGCTCGTACATATGGCCAGCAGCAGAGGGCGACGATGGGGGAGCGTATGGAGAGGGAGGTACTGCACATGGCATGCTGTGGACTGTGGTGTAGGGACGTACACACTTACCGAATATCCAGCGTAGTGAATAATGATCGCAGTATGATAGGACAGAGCAGACGAGGGTTGGCTACCAAGTTCGCTAGGGCTGGCTCTAAGTTGGCGAGGCGAGCGAGGACACGACAGGAATTTTTAGCGATAGCCTTGATAAGTAATGATAGACGAGTCTTTTCTGTATTCTCGAGGAGCGAGCAACGCCGAGCAACCCGCATGCGGAAAATAAATAGCCTACCTCACGCCAGTTTAGTCGATATGATAGGTAGATCACGGGCGTAGGTCCGCGGGGCTATATAGCTCGCCATGTCCGTTTCGAATGGGCCACCAATTGGCAGCTAACGATGTTGTGGCCTGCACTTCTTCCAAGTTTTCGGGCTTGGTTCCCACGTCAATGTCATGAATATGTCATCGGTGTTGCTTCTAGGCGATTCTTGGTGCCCAAGCAGGACTGAGCAGGACTAAGTAGTGTAGTATCCTACACTAAGTCTGCTAAAGGGACCAAATGCAAATTGAGACAGCTTGTTGCCCCTCCCCCTCCCCTCCCGCGTGTCTGTGTGTCAGTTCGCTGTGACACGAGATTAGCATGGACGCAGGGACCCTTGATTTTAGTTTACATGTAAGTACAAGCCATGACCCTAGCAGACCCTAGGTACAGCACTTATCCTGATAGGTGCAATGTGGGCTGATCAGGGCACCAGATGCACCAGGCACCCAATCTCGTGGGCGCTGGTCAGTTACCTAGGTACGTTACCGAAGTGTGAGGACCGTTCTGGGGCCAGATCCTTCGAGGGTTATGTGGACCCTCATGGTCCCTTGATCTGCCCTTGAGCCTCTCACCCGGGCAGAACTGGGAAGGAAAACACCCCGGTCCACAACCATGTGGAGTCAGGTAGAGAGACAAAGCCAGCTTTGGAGTTGATTGGCTGGTCGCGAATCTGTGCTGGTTTTATGGATATCTGCATTTGCTGACATCGCTGACATTTCTCAAGTATCATCGAGCAATTGACTACCTAGAGGAGCAGTTTGGGCGTCTATGCTAGATGTTTAGAGAGATATTTAGAATTACGGTACAATTAAGGAGTAGGCACCATATGTGGTCATGGGGATAGCTAGAAAACGGAAGGCCTCGGGATGCCCTACAGGACATAGGTGAATAATCATAGCTAATCGTAATAGTTGAGTAGGCGAATAAAGACACTAATTGTGTTGAAAGATTCATCAAACCATTGTGACATTTATTTAATTGGAGCATTATTAACGTGCACATGGTTATAATGCAGAGTCCCGCCAGTCCCTCCAGCACCTCTCTACTGCTTTTTGCTGGCAGCGCCTTCGTTGGCCATTCCTTCACATCCGCTGAGCTTGCCTAGTTTCTGCTCGACCACACCGAAGCCGTGTGAGGGGTCTCTTCGCTCACCAGCAGCTTTCATGGTGTCGACAGCATGAGATTTTGCTTGCTCCCCAGAGCTCTTCCACGCGTGTGAACCGGTCACGTCCCCGACAGTAGCCTATTGAACATTTGTTAGCCAATGTGTAGAACTAATGTGATTGATACAGCTGATGGAAATTGCTACCTCTGCTGCTCCTTTAATGTACTCGGCATGGCCGCCAATAAGAGATGGTTGGCTGTTATCATTGGACGACATAGTGATGAGGTGTGCGTTATAGCTAAGTATGCTGTATTACTTATTTTCTAGTGGTTTGAAAATTGGTATGGTACAGAAAGCTGCCTTGGGATGGAGATTATTGAATTTGCTAACAGGTTCATAAATCTAACTGCAATCGTAGACAAGGCAGGAGCATCTATTCTGAGTTCTCACCAAGATGACCTCATCAGTGACGTCAATGTCCGTTCACAAAGCAGTGGAGGTAGCCTTCTTGGTTCAAAACATGCCATACCTTACAACTTTTGTTAATATCGAATCCAAATATTTAAAAATATGACAGGTTTGGTTTCGGAGGCGTGCTTGTGATAATAATAATTTAGCACTCAATACCACATTCTCACATATTTCCTTAGCTTGGTTGCATTCTCTATCCTAGCACTGCGGTTGGGTAGGTGGGTATAATCTCATTCAAAATACTCGCTGCAGCAGAACCCCCCGTCCTACCTACTATATATCACCCCGGAGATCATTCTAGGATTCTTGCGCAACAAGGATTATCTAGGGCATATCTATACTTCAGGCCAGTGACGGCTCTATTAAGTTCGTGACGAAGTGGAGTCCATACTGGTCTCACTGAGAACTGTGACATCACTTAAAAAAAGGCCCGAGCGTGTACCTAGGTACCTAGGTATACCTCCTTGTAGGTCCCCACTAAAAAGTTAGCGGGACCATGTCTCAACTGCGGCTCCAAATTCCGCGTCTTTCTCCTGCAATTAGCATCGAAGGAATCGACCAGCAGTCCGGAAAATAACAACTTATCCATTTGTCATATATATAGTACCTGGACAACGACAACCTCTCCGAACGACGTGTTGGGATGGAGCCAACAATCATTCACGAAGACGACTATGCCTCTGAGGAAGACTCTGACTTTGCGCCTGGCGCCGTAGCCGCAGAGTATGCGTCAGGGTCGGAATCCGGATCCGAAGCAAACGTCGACCGACCGACCGGCGCAACGCCCAAGAGAAAGCGAATAGACGCCGATACTGTCGAGGCGGGCTTTGAGAATTCTGGCGATGAGGCCATAATACAGAAAGGGAGAAAGCGGCAGAAGAAAGCGAAGCGGACTGATGGCGACGCCGAAGAAGAAGGAGGTGAAGGGGGTCTCATTAAAACGAGAAGACAACGTGCGCAGGAAAAAGCAGAGCGAAAGCCGCACGCGGTGACAGGGCCGGTCACTATCGATGTAAATGATCTTTGGGCGCGGATGACTGCCGCGCCGCTTATACCTTCAAAAAATGATACGGCGTCGGCCAAGAACAACGGACAGCCTGGACGGGGCGGTGGGGTTGAGAACGAGAATGCAGATACTGCAAAGACAGCCTTGAGGAAGTTCGATAACACCGATACGCCAGGGATGATCAAAATCAAGCGCACATACAACTTTGCTGGCAAGGTCCACACAGAAGAGAAATTAGTTGCTCGCGACTCGGCCGAAGCCAAACTCTACCTGGCTTCCCAAGACCCAAAGCCCGCCGAAGCTGAAAACGAAGACGAACAGCCGAAGCGAAAGCCACGAAAAGCCTTCCGCTCAATCTTTGAGCCCGCCATCGAAGGATTAGCTCAACGTCTCGACTTGAAACTGGGCATGAATATTCGATTAGAGCTTCGCGAACAGCAGGCCAAGGCCAAGAAGCTTAACGTTGTCGAGAAGAGCCGCATGGACTGGGCTGGCTTCGTTGACAAGGAAGGGATCAAGGATGAGCTTGAGCTTGCTGGAAAGTCAAAGGAGTCATATGTGAGTCGGCAGGACTTCTTGCAGCGCGTTGAAGCCAAGAAGGAGGAAGCGGCAAGGCGAGCAAGAATAGCCGGCCGCGGATGAAAAGCATATATGGAGACTTGGCTGCAGCTCAAACACGACTCTAGCTCCCCTCGGGCCCTCGGCCAACCGCAGGCTTTGAGTGTATTCTCAGAAGTATTCCACGCTTAGCCCCGGGGTATGCTCACTGAGGTATGCTACAAGCTCAGTATATGCGTACATGTGCCTCAGTCGGCTCCTGCGCATCGGCCAGTGATTGAATAGGGCACTCGGGCATAATAGCTACATTGTCATACGAGGATGCCGTGCTATCATGATCGGTGGCGCTGACCAGTGACTGCTGGTAGAGCACCTGCGGTTTTCTTTCAGCAACTGATATCCACACTCGAGTCTTAATAGATAATGGTGGTAAACGTCATAAGTAAGCGAAGAGTTCAGTATATGATCATCCACGTCCGTGGCAAGCATTTTACCTACAAAGTCGTGGGGAAAGCTAGAAGTGGGGTGAAAGCAAGGACTCTGTTTCTCAGTAGAAGGAGTATCGAACGGTGGCACAGACGCGCTGCTCCTTCGACGGAGGAATCTAGATGTTTTGTGGGATTGGATCTCATGCCCGAGGTCATAGATACGTTTTCCATCGATTACCGCTCTGAGAATGCCCTCAGGATTCAGTTGTGGGCAAAGAATGTGATCGGCGGCCAACTAGGAGGATCTTGGACCGAAGGTATCAGTCAGGGTGATTACCAACGCTGTCTTGAAGGCTCGGCTAACAATAGATCCCGTTCCTGAACCAGCGCTGGCTGGGCGTGTGTACAACGTCCCCGCAGCTTTGTAGACACCCACCCGTGGAAATACGTTGTTTTATTGATAGAAGATATGGCCAAATACAAGTTTATAAGGGCCTCTTCATCCAAGGCAACTAATGCACTTAGCCCCATGAGCAAAAGTCGTTGTTTCTAAAATCCATCGCAGCTGTTGCGAGTTCAACTGAAGTTTAGGCTGCGTGGTATGGGTTGGTCCATACCCGCCCGCAAATAGCATTAGGTGTGTTTGACTAGTCGCAAAGTCTGAAAGCCCCTTGTTAGAAAGATTAACATTCGTCCCCACTAGGTAGTATTGTCCTTGGTACATGCCTGATATTAGGTGCCGTTGAATATCGACGAAATTGTGACGGTCATGAACTCTGTCGTGTGCAGTATCGAAGATGTAGTCAGAATGGCCAATTCAGCACCTACTCTAGAAAAGGCTATAACCAGAGCGCTCTCAAGATTATGGGCGGTCACGCAACGCTGCTCATTTATCATGCATATATCATTTACGCTATCCGCCCGAGCCTTTTCTACTCACTGCGGCTTTTCTAGGGAGACCTAGGTTTATTGATAGAAACGCCGGTACAATGACACTGATGTGGGGAACTGGACAAGATATTGAAACTAGCTTAGATGATCTATCATGATTAGGATGTGTCTCTATCACGCTTCGGGCTTTGGGCACGTTATGTGAGCAACAGAGCTTCGCAAACAACCGCACCAATGAGGCCCACAGGATATGTGTTTTGAGCGCAACTTTAATAACTCTCCAGATCGTCTATCCTGTGAAATATCGATTCACACAAGAGCCCTGAGATTTCAGAGATGGCAGAAGCGCATCTATGATGCTGCAAACGAGCGGATGTAGCCGCGTCCGCCATCGGCTCATACGGAGGTACCGTAATAATGGCATCCGCTTGATTCAAGACGGCGAACAAATATCCAGCTACCCTGTCCGGTGGCAAAAGAGCATTGGGCTTCCCGAGCCTGCATCAACATACAAACTCATGAGACGGTATCGCTCATAAGTTGACTAGTACCTACACATTGGGAGACAATAGTAAGACGCTGCGGGACGGAGAACCATCTAAAGGATATATGGATCTCGTGTGATTTCCGCTGGCCAGCTGCCGTGGGTGATTTTCGAACTAGACAAAGCTCCGAGGCTCCTCGAATTCCTTTCATTTACCAATTATCGAAATTACCAAACCCGCCTGTTTTCGGTTTCTTTTTGACTGGCTCGTCCCAGGTGTCGAGATCCTCTTCTATGATTTCATCGTCTGCGCTTTGGTACAGTTGCGCTGCTTTGAGGTACTTGCCTACACCTACATCACCACTGCTCTGATCCACGGTACCGTCTGCTCTAACACGTTTCCCTGTCCAAGTCATCTTATCATCGTCGGTACCACCTGTTCTTGCGATTTCTGCTTTGGCCTCTGCAGCTTTGTCACGCTCGGCCTTTTGTTTCAGAAACTCTTCGAAGGGGTCTAGGTAGACCACAACCTCCTTCATGAAGATCTTGTTCAATGGCCGATCTGAGCCATCCGTTTCGACCGCTTCTATCTTGCTGAGAACATCCATGCCGCCAACAACCTTCCCAAATATGGTATGCTTCCTGTCAAGATGTTTGGCCGGTCGGTATGTAACGAAGAACTGACTAGAGTTGGTGTTCTTCCCCTTGTTGGCCATGCTGAGTATACCGCGGGAGTCATGAGTGTTCGGACCATCGAATTCATCCTGAAAGTTTTTGCCCCATATACTACTTCCGCCCCGTCCAGTTCCCGATGGATCGCCACCCTGAATCATGAAGTTTTTGATGTTCCGATGAAAGGTGACGCCTCTGTAATAGCCCTTCTGGGCGAGTCGAGTGAAGTTCCACACAGCCCGTGGCGCATATTCAGTGAAAAGCTCGATATTTAAGTCGCCTAAATTTGTCTCAATTCGTGCATATCCCCGTATTTTTACACGCTTAGGTTTCAGCATGTACTCTTCATCCGTTAATATAGCTCGTTCGCCACTCGTCTCGGGCGTTAGCCCGGTACTCGTGAAGCTTGCCGCGGCCCTTCCAGTCGTATATACCGCGGCGTTGTATGCTACCTTTTTGTCTCGTATCATGCTTGGCTTTGGAGCACTGCTTGCACCAGTATTAACTATGGCGGTCGAGGAACGATTGATATCTTGGCCAGCTTGGCGCTCTTTCCTCGCCTTTTCGACCGCTTCTTTTGCTCTCAACACTTTGTCGCCGACCCTGCCTAGAGCGCTAATATTGACATTGCCCTCTTTCCGCTCCTCTTCTTGCTCGCTTGTCAATAACGCATCCTCACCGTCCTTGATATACTTGAATTGGCTCAAATCTCTACTGGCTGCATTCTGGGGATCTTGAAGTGTGATGATGTCTGAGCGACCGAACTCGGCGTCGTCTATTAAATCTCGCCACATTTTGGGCTTGATGTTCATTCTCTCGATCGTGTCAAAAGCAAAGACATTGGCGTAAGTTCCATGCCGGATAGCAACGATATGCGTATTGTCTGTGAAAACCTTGAATGTGACGGGGTCTATGAAGTCCCCTTTCCCATCGCTCCCTGTGCCATCCGTGGCTTTGCTATCAACATCTGCGTTCCGTGAAAAATTCAGTTTGATGAGGTCGCGAGCAGCGAGAGGCTTTCCGTCGACAGGGTTCGTCTTCCGCTTTTCCAACCATTTTGAAATGACTTCGGTATCAAAAATAGTACCGTCGAGCGTGCAAACTGGATTCTTAAAAGGCTGGAGACTTGCGGCGCAGAAGTTGAAGGGTAATCGTCGAAAAGGAGCACCGGTCGTATTGGATCGAGAGCCGGTATTCGCAGAGAAAGCATCAGAGGAAGCCCACTCGGAGTGTGTAATGTAGAGCTTGTCTGTGCCTTTGCCCATGTTCGGCAGATAGGCTGGGAAAATGAGAGAAAGTCGGGCCGTCCAGCGCACAGGAGTAAGTAGTCGAGAAAGGGGCCTTGAGCGCGCTGGATCGATATTCGTACAGATTAGGTTTTATGTTGAGGAATGAAGATGTTCGAATAATGCAGCGCGACAGGTCGCAGGCTAAGCTAGAGGTAACGCGCTATCTTAGCTTATCGTAATGATACTTAGGTACCTAGGTACTATAGCGCATCAGATACCCCGGTAAGTATGCCAAATAGGTGTCCACCACTGCCGTTGACTGCCACGGTACATAACCGCAAGGTACCTAAGTCTACTTGCTACATGTACCTAGCAGCTGTTTAGTGGCAATGTTCCTGGCGCGACGTGAAAGTAGCTAGGTAGGTTAGGTTAGGTAAGTTATACAGTTGACAACGTAATACTTCCAAGGCTGTTTCTAAAATTACAGCCAGCCTTGAAGCTCCTTTAATGCCACTTTCAAGTTACCTACCTAGACCTCTATTCTCCCAAGTCGAGCAAACCTTATCCATATCGCGCACTCGGTGCCATCTTCAAGCCTCATCAACGGAGCAAGGGCTGAAATAAGCACAAAACACCCCATTGCATACCCTCCGTCGCACATTCAGGAGAGCGATACCTGATACGAACGGCACACTGATCCGTGCTGCCCGACAAGGCTGCCTTGCGCGCCGAAGCCTCGTCGCCAACACACCGCCATCATGAAGACGTGGTTATCGGCATTGACGGTGCTGGGGCTGTCCTTATGGACTGCCCAGGCATTGGAGGTTCAAATCGTAGGTCACGCGCTGGTTACCACTGGTGTCTCTCTGCTCACCCGACTTGCTGTAGGACCAATCCGATGAGAACTGGCAAAAATGCGCTGGTATGCTTCCTGCTCTCCTTATCTGCCTCTACTCGCGCTCATGCGCTCACTCATACTGTAGGCATGTATAGCAAAGCAGCATGGGGTGGCCCGGTCGATCCCTTCATCCTTACCGTGTTCCCGAACGATACCGTTAAAGCCGGCGAGGACCCTATCGTGAGCGTCATCATCTTCGAATGGAAAGACCAAGACTTGATTGGAGCTTTTCCCAACCCAGAAGCCTTTACTGTATGCGCCATGGATATCAACTACGCTGGGTGCGTGCTAATAGCCACTCTAGAAAGAGCGGATATGCAACAAAGACAACGTCGCTCTTAAACTCTGCGAGGACACCCATCTAGGCGAATGGATCGTGGCTCCGAATGCGACCGAGAAGTCAGGAAACCTAATTTTGACAAAAGCTATACACCTCAAGTCTTACGCTTCCATCAACTATGCTATTAAAAAAACCGGCTACTATTGCGTCGCCGCATCTGGGTATACCACCGAAAACTTTATGGGTGTTGTCGAGTTTCGCGAGGCTTATGGCGAGCTTCCAGCGAGCCAGATACCGAAGCTGCCCTTTTATGGTGGCATAACGATCCTCTATGCTGTTGTTGTGTATGTTGCGGATTAATTGTCCCCATGCAGTCTCGTTCTTGTACTGATCGTGATTAGATTCTGGGCTTTCTTATATTACCAACACAGATATGATATCTGTAAGCAACTCTCCGTGCCTACTCGTACACATCGGCTAACTTGGGATGATAGTGCCTGTCCAGAATTATATTACAGCTATCCTAGTTTTCCTTGTCATTGAGATGCTTTTAACTTGGGGCTTCTACGGTAAGCATTACACTAGTGCGTGCACAGCGGTCGCTTACGATTATAGATTTCCTGAATAGGAGCGGCTCTAGCATTGGGTCTAAGGTCCTCTTAATCTTGGTGGCCATTCTGAATGCATTCCGCAATTCGTTCTCATTTTTCCTGCTACTCATTGTCTGTATGGGCTACGGCGTCGTCAAACCGTCGTTGGGCAAGACAATGATTTATGTTCGATGGCTCGCTATTGCTCACTTCGTCTTCGGCCTTGTCTACGCAATCACCAGTCTTCTTGTTTCGCCGGACGCTGCTGGTATGCTTGGTTGAAATCTCTGCGCCGAATAAGAGTTTACTGACCGCTGTTAGGACCGTTCGTCCTCCTCATTGTGCTTCCCCTTGCTGGCACTTTGACTGCCTTCTATGTGTGGACACTGAACTCGCTCAACTTCACGCTTAAGGACTTGCGTGAGCGCAAGCAGACTGCTAAAGAGGCGATGTACAGAAAACTGTGGTGGTGCATCCTGATTAGCATCCTTGTCATTTTTGGTTTCTTCTTCTTCAACTCTTTCTCTTTCGCTTCAGCTTCTGACCCAGATTATGTTCCTTTCCATTGGAAGTCTCGGTGGTTCATACTCGATGGTTGGCTGAATCTTGTCTACTTCGCTGACGTCGCTTGGGTTGCCTATGTATGGCGACCAACTGCAAATAATCGCCGATTCGCAATGAGTGACGAGATTGCTCAAGACGAAGATGGCGGCTTCGAATTTGCCGATGTGGGGGCTCCGGATGACTCAGATGACGACGAGGAAGCACAGGTTGGAATGAAGACCACGAAACCGCAACCGGCGCCGGCAAACGGTGCCAGTGTGGTCTCGCAGGGGACAACCAGAACCCCAGCAAAGCCAGAGTCCCCGCGTGACTCATTTGACGGCGAGACAATATTCGCCGTTGGTGAGGATGGTGACAAGTTCAGTGATGATGAGGATGGGGGAGAAGGATCAACTCTTGTAGGAAAGAACAAATGAGGATGTGTGGTCAAAAAGAAAGATAGGTTGAGGAGGGCGCTGCCAAAATGTATACTCGGGTCGTTGCGTGTTTCATCATTGTACTAACATGGAGACTCTACGTGGCGTTGGGACACATTGATTAACCACCATGATTGCTTCCAGGGCTATACGTTCTCAAATGTATTTGTCGTTCACTCAAACCTGATGGGGGGGGACACTGGCTTGTGTGTGAGAGTCCACTGAGCTTACGGAGGGATTATATGAGGAACTTCGCACGTCTTATAAAAGAATTGGCTGCTGAAGGCGAGGATATATTGAGCATTCCTGGGAAATATGGGTTTATTATTTCATGATTATCGTACAACATTCTGTACAACTCTGTGCCCCTCGCCCTCCATCGTTTCAGCACGTACTTGTAAGTCGTATAGCATCGTACTCAAGCGAAGACGGACGAAATATGGTGAGTGGTATTATACACGTATCGTCTCGCACGCTTGGGCTCGGCACGGCACGGCACTTATGCAACACCACCAAAACCAACAGGCCGTCTCTTGCCGGAGTTCTCGGGTAGGATAGCGAGCGCCTTGTAGACCTTGCCCATGCCGCCGGGGCCGCGGTCGACGAGGCGCCTCCACGCCCTCTCGATCCCGGCCTTGGCCGCGTCATCGCCGGCGCTTGTCGCCAACTTCTCGGCGCGCTTCGCAATCCCCATGCTCTCGAGGAAATAAGCCTGGTCGACAGGGCCATGGCACTCGACGCCCTCGCTCGCGCGAGTCGCGGTCTCGACGAGAGCCAGGAAATCGACGTCGGCGCTGAGGTCCACGAGCCCCGGGGCCGCGAAGGGGCTCACGCGCGCGTGCTGCCGGATCCCGCGCAGCGAGTTCGTCGGTATCGTGTCGGCTGGGCCGTAGTCTATGATCAGCGCCGCGCCGGACGGGCGCGGCTTCGGGTTCGCCGCTGACCCGCCGATGCGCGTCGCGAAGTCCGCTGCGTACAGAGACGCGTCCGGACATACCTCGATCAGAGCGCCGGACATGGACCGCAGGGCGCGGTACCGCGGGGATGACTCTGGGAGGTACGCTGCATGCCGTGTCTGCGAGGGGCTGAGCGAGACTTGGAATTCCGGGACGGGCTCGTGTTGTGAGGATCTCGGCGTGCCGAGGTCGGCGTGAGTTGTGCCCTCAGGCGTCGGCGAGACTACTATCTCTCGCCACTGCAGCGTCGGGGATGACGTGTTGGACGAGGGGGCGCGCGGGCTGCCGCTTGATGTGGCAGGCTGCTGCGTCGGCGGCACCTCGACGACCTGGAAGGCGTGGATGGGGAGCGCGTCGAAGAATTCGTGCGCCACGATGAAGGGGGTCTTTCTCGCGTGCTGCGGCACGGCCTTGATCGAGTCGGACCAGACAATGGGTATGCCCGAATACTTGCATGTGCTGTGCCAGCCTTCCTTTGATTCGCGCAGCGCGGCGTCCTCGCCACAGAGGAGGTTCTTCTGCGCCACGCGCAGCTCTTTGCTTGCCTCGACCATGTACACGGCGTCGATGGCGGATGTCATGTTCCCCACGCTTGTCATCGTCTGTTGGAAGTGTTCAGACGGCTTGTGGACGCTAGCAGTCGGGATAGGGGCTCACCCGTAGTATATCATCCATCAACGTGCCTCGGCCTGGGCCGACCTCGATGAGCTCCACGCCTGACCGTGGACTACCCTGACACATCCATTCTACGACGAACCACACCCCAATCATCTCGCCAAATAATTGGGATATCTCAGGCGACGTGGTGAAGTCGCCCCTTTCCCCGAACTGATCGCGGCCGGCTTCGATTGCCCCCGTGTAGTATCCTCCCACATCGCCTGTGAGACACATGCGCATGTAACTCGCAAGTGGCACGGGGCCAGTGATCTGAAATGATTTTAGCCTGTCTCTCTCTGCTTCTCATAGGATGCCAGCGACATACATTGATAGCTTCAGCCAGCTGCTTTGCTAGCGGCGTCGACCATTTCCTCTCCTCTTGCCGTCTGGATGGCGTTGCTGATAAGCTCCTTGAGCTCTGGTATATGAAATTGGGCGCCTGCAACACAGGTCTACGGGATGCATGTCCGAGCCCAGCCCGGGCTGTACGCAAAATGGTTGACCTCATGTCGGTCAAGACCTTATTTGCTCATTTTGCGAAATTGGAAAAATGAACTTGAAAGAATGAAGTTCCAATTATGCTAAAAGCCCTACCTAATGTTGTGGTTGAGAGTTTGTGAATATCTTGTACATGTACATGTATGTGAATCGGGAAAGTTCGAGCTCCGAGCTTGTACCCGTATCGAGAGAGCTTCATAAAAAAGTAACTAGGTTACTCGGACCTTAGCCCGATTATTCTCCGATTGCTGGGAACAAACTCGAACTTAATGCCTAGTACCTATTTCACTCTATACTGCACCAAAGATCGTGTCAACACCTCACATGGTACAGTTTCCTGCGAAACCAGTTCGTTCCAACTGGTATTTAATACAATTCATATTCGGTCTCACTCTTCCACTTTGAGAACCTCAGCCTCGGCGACGGCAACATCCTCGACACTGGTCCCAGGCAATGATTACGCGATAGCCCAATCCATCTCGGCCACCACCCACACCCCTCCCCGACACCATGGCGAGCAAATCACGCTGGGCCAATACCGAGGAAGACACAGCGCTCGAGGCGAAGCTCAAGAAGGAGAAGGAGGAGAAGAAGCGATTAAAAGCCGAGAAGGCCGCCAAGGCGGAGCAGGAAAGGCAACGCGCCGCCGCCGAGGCAGCGCGACAACAGGAACCACAAGCCCAGCAGCAGCCAGACGAAGCAGAGAGCGGTCGACCGCCCGCGAAGCGACGGAAGCTCACCCCCGAAAGACAAGACGGCGGGACTGGCGACACCGAGAACGTAAAGCTTCTACGCTTCGAGGCCGGCGGGTGGGCGCCCTCGCGCAGCGTCGAGAACTACGACAAGCTTAATGACATCGAGGAGGGGGCATACGGTTGGGTGGCGAGGGCGAAGGAGATCAAGACGGGCAAGGTGGTAGCGCTCAAGCGACTCAAGCTCGATGACCACGATTCGACGCGATCTGGACTACCGGAGACGGGGCTACGAGAGATACAGATCCTGAAAGACTGCTCACACAAGAATATTGTCCAGCTACTGGAGGTTGTGGTGGGGGAGGACACGTCACGCATCGAGAACGTCTTCCTTGTCCTCGAGTTTGTCGAGCACGATATCAAGAGTATCCTCGCCGACATGCCAGAGCCATTCCTTGCGTCCGAAGTCAAGACGCTCCTCCTACAGCTCGCGAGCGGTGTGGCCTATCTACACGAAAACTGGATTCTCCATCGTGACCTCAAGACGTCGAACCTGCTGCTTAACAACCGAGGTCGGCTCAAGATCGCCGACTTCGGCATGGCGCGGTACGTGGGCGACCCGGCCCCGAAACTAACAGACCTGGTCGTCACGCTGTGGTATCGGGCGCCGGAGCTGCTCCTCGGGACCAAGAAGTACGGCGCTCCTATCGACATGTGGAGCGTGGGCTGCATCTTCGCCGAGATCTTGACGCGGGAGGCACTGCTGCCTGGCAAGAACGAGGTCGACACGCTGTCCAGGATCTTCGAGCTCTGCGGAATCCCAACCGAGGAGTCGTGGCCCGGGTTCCGCCGACTGCCTAACGCGTCTTCCCTCCGTCTACCCTCCAAGAACGCACCAGCTTCCACGGGTTCCGTCATCCGCGCCAGGTTCCCGCTCCTCACCGCCGCCGGCAGCGCCCTGCTCTCCGGGCTCCTGTCCCTGAACCCGGACGCCCGTCCCACGGCCAGGGAGATGTTGCAACACGAGTATTTCCGCCAGGACCCCAAACCCAAGCACGAGGCCATGTTCCCGACCTTCCCCAGCAGGGCCGGACAGGAGCGCCGGAGGCGACACGACACACCGAATGCCCCGGGACGCGGCCAGGTCGCCGAGCTGGGCGCCGTGGACTTCAGCGGCATATTTGCCGGCAGAGACAAAGAGGAGCGAGGCGGCGGGTTTGCATTACGCATGGTTTGATAGCCTCGAAGAAAATGAGATAATGCCATCCACTCAGCCCACCGTAACACACACACACACACATCTCCCGACCTTTCCGCTTCTGATACCAAATCGTGCGTGTAAAAAGCATAAGCCTTGGAACTAAAACCAAGTCTTCAAGCATGGATGTTATTGCCATTACCAACTATATACGGTAACCTAGTGAACAGCCCTTTTCGGCATGCAAAATTTAAGGTTCATCTCATCGACTTGCTGAACATCTCTTCTTCTTCAGGATGCTGAGCCCGAATCACACCTGCATTTTTCTCCCTCACGTCTGATTTCCCCAACTAAATAAGTCCTGTAAGTTTATGTGTGCATGTGGCATAAAGCCGTTAATGACTGACTGTATACTTAGTACTAGTGTAAATGTCCAACTAGATACAGTTATAAACAAGTGAATCATGACAAAACGCCATTTCCTCGTCCCAATATAGTAAGCAGCTTTCTCCAGATTTCCCCGAAAATGATTATTACTAAGTTTGCATAATATGATGTGTGTATAACAACGATGGTGATGATGCGATTGGTTGTCTTGTCTGCCCGATCCAGGCTGCTACTCTCTCTGTCCCTGAGGGTTAGGGTGAGTGCATGCGTCTGATGCAAAATTAAAACAACAACAATCCGATACAGTTCCTTTCTTCACCCGCCCGTAACTATTTATATCAGCGCTGCAATTCCTGTCACGTACCACGTGAAGCTGAGGACGGTGAGCAGAGTCATGGTGACGGCGAAGCCAAGGGCTTGGCGCTCGAGGGGACCACCAGGTGCCGCGCTGCAGGTGACGCACTTCCACTCGGAGAGGTTGTCGTAGGGCCTGGCCGTATACAGGCCAAACTGGAAGCCGGAGTACGGCGCGAGGTATCCGGGCTGGGCCGTGTCGGTAAAGGATCCGTCCGAGTCGTAGACGATCAGCGTGTACTGCTCGACGGGAAGCTGGTTCCCGATCTGCTCCTGCTGGAATTTGTTCGAGTCCCATGTGAAGGTGGCGGTGGGCGCGAATGTCATGTTCTGCGTCAACGTCCACGTCGCCGTCGCCTTGGAGCACGAGATCAGCACGTCGATGGCCGATGGTTTTCCCTGGAGCGACGTGTAGTTCCACTTCCATGTGATGGGATCCGTGTTGTCGATTCGGTACAATGTCATCGCTGCTGTTGCCGGCGGGTCGATCATGGCCACGCTACCGGCCGGATCTAACTCGTTGAACGTTGTGTGCTTCGCGCCGGTGGTCTTGCTGGTTTTGCTGGTTCCCGTAGCGGACTTTGTCCCGGTCGTGGTGGAAGAGCCGCCATTGTTGTCGTCGTCACCCTTACTGGATTGGCTGGGCTTGGAGGTGCCAGTTTCTTCAGGGGCGTCAGAGCTAACTGAGCCTTTGGGTGATGGTGTTTGCGTAGGTTTGTCTTCTTGGGCTGGACGAACGTTAATATAACGTCGGAGGCGTCGAGATTTTACATGTCTTGGTACACTTACTAGAGGATCCATCGTCCTGCCTGGCCACTAACGAATCTAGGTCAGGCAACCACTGAGCCCATGCTGCAGCCAAGGGCGACAAAGCAAGGGCGATGGTCAATATTTGCTGGGGGCTCTTCATCTTGGTGGTTTAAAGGATGGAATGTGACAATGCTATGCAGTAATAGGATGTTTGGTCGACCCGGAGAGATGGGAAGTGATCGATTCCAGGGGTCCTTTGACAACGAGTTGAAATCGTTCAGCTTCGTGGCGTTTGGATCGCAACGTGCGGCCCGGAAAGGAAGGGTTCCGTCAGATGTTGCGGCCGGTCACGTCGGTCGTCGGGTGGTTGGACCCCTTTCTCGAGCCGATGCGATGGTTGCACGCCGCAGGGAAGGAAAACAAACGCCAAATGCAATTTTAAACGAAAGTTCGGGGTTCGCCAACGAGTGAAAAATGCGAGCGAATGATGCAGATTTTCTCTGGAGCGAACGACAGTGTTTTGCGAGAGAAAGCACTACTGCAGGGGATGGAAGACGTCTGGTCTCATCAATTCATTGATACGGTTTAGAGGTGAAGGTGACAGAAAAGCAAAGCAGGAAGATGAGATGATGTCCGGAGCCAGGCGGGAAGGGCATGACCCAGATTCTATTGGTCCGCCATTGGCCTAGCGAACACGAGCATTAGGCCGTGGGTGCATGCGACCAAGACCAGAAAGGTTTGGCGGGCATAATCAATCCCAGCAATGGAGATCATCAGTGGTGGCAGTGGTGGCGGGAGGTCTAAGCAGTTGCCCGGGTCTCTAAGGGGAAAAAACAGCAAGCCTGAACAAGCCCCTGCTCGCCCCCGGCTGAGTACCCGGAATGGATTGAAATCAAGGCGAGAGCTGCCAACAGTCATCCCTGTCGCGCTAAATTTTGAGAAAGGCATTGTCAGAAAGAATATTAAAAAGTTAGAATAAAAAAGAAGGAGGAAAGAAAGGGAGACTAAAAATAAATAAAAGACGACCTATCTTTGCTGTCCGCTACACATCGTGGACGGTGAACAAGCTTATTGTTATTGTTGGGTTTGGTGTTGTGCTCGTGGCACGTTGTGTAGTGCCGTATTTGCCTTTTCTCATACTGGATACAAGTCTCCAGGTAGAAATGTACTAAATTAAGCCCGAGATCGTATTCCCATCAAAGTCCCGCACATCCACCAAATCCTACCTCCACGTAGTGCCAGGTACCTAGGTACATGATGTAGTGGAGCTCGTGCACCTACGCATAGGTACCTATAGGTACTACACAGATTACCTAAGAGATGTTTTGCTCATAACAGGCAAGGTGTGCTTATTGAAAAGCCGTGGCATCCAGCTATTCTAGAGGTAGGTATCAATACCTACTTCTCCTCGTCCTCTTCCCACCCTAAGGCGCAAACAATAATATAGTGAGCTATAGCAGAACTATGGTACCTATCATGTGACAACCGTGTTCCAAGTTGTCGAGAGTTAAGACATGATGCTCCTCCAAAATTAAAATCCCCCGATCCAACCACCATCAAACAATCAACTAATTCTCCAGCGCTCAAGGAATATCTTGCCAACGAGTTAGTTGATTATGTAGAGTCTGATCAATCCAGCGTTTGATGGCATTTAAACTCCAAAGCCGACCGAGTTAGCAGGAGACCAGCCTTACGAATAGTTATTATAGATATTCCGATGCCAAAGTCTAGGCGAGATGGCAGCAACCTATAAATTTTGACAGTAGTTTGTGTGGAATGCTATAGCCTAGGTATTAGAATGTTAAGGTTGAACTGCAGAAGCAATCAGTGAAGCCACGTAATAAATGTCCCAAGTTGATGCTAAGTTTTTGCGAACCTATCAGCTGCGCCTCAATAAGAAGACGGTTCATTCCAGTTGGAACTTGGAAGTGGGCAACAAACGAAGCCTTTAGATGGGAAATATCCTCAACATCTTCACTTCTTTTTCTTTTATTTTATTTTCTCTTCTCTTCTCATTTCGCTACCCTGTACCTTTTACCTATTACTAGGAGCAAGTGGGCTCACGCAGTTAGAAAGAAATCTCGAAACGATGATGTAGAAATGAGGGACCCCACCAATGCGAACCAAGTAACTTGCGTATAAGTGTGGTAGGTATTGTTGTTGGTGACATTAATCAAAGGAACCTTATTAACGAGCAGACTTACTACGACACATGATGTACTTCACCTCTCATTGGAATACTACTGTACACTAAGCGGTTAAATGCTGTAGTCCAGTGGCATCAGTTGAAGCCGGCCAGACTGGGGCACGTCATCTGTCTATCTATCAACTGCCAGTAGTTTTCTCTTATATGTCCACCATGCGACGAGCGCCCCCCCTCCTGTGCCACCTCTGCGAAGCCTTTATGGAGGGTAGTGCTGTGATTGCTTGGACCGACGATCCCTTGCAATAAAGCTGCAGGCTGTTCTCACTATGTGAGGGGTGCTTTGATCTGTGATTTGCTAATGGAGAGCACATGATGTTGATGGTTAACATCAAGGCTGACATGCCGATTGCTTGTACAAAGGCTCTTGGAAATGGCTTCTGACCAGGAGGATTGATCGATTGGGGGAGAAAAGTTCGGTCGATAGCAGTGCTACCTATTCATGAATGTCTCAATGCATGTTCAATGCATGTTCCTATTGCAATAGGAGGTGCCTAGGAGATACCTTTTCTTACCTTCATGAGAGGACTAAAAAGAATGCAAGCACCGAACCTAGCTACCTATGTAGGTAGACTGTTGCATGCTCTGGAGGGCGCTACATTTAAAGATACCTACCTAGATAGCATCACAACACCTTCAATCCTCAGCTGAAGTAATGTTGAGAGGGTTTTACAGATGTACAGTAGGTAGCTACCAGTACTTAAGTATGCAGTCGGTAAAGTGACTGCCCAGGTTGGTTCCAGGCTGTCTTGGCAAATCTGTCAAACATGCGGGGGTTGTGATTGCTCTTGATCCAAGTAGGTACACCTACTAGATAATATATCTGAATGTAGGTATTCATTACATCTGTACATCTGTGCCTATTTCCACTTACCCTACCACAGCACCAAAATCTTAGGAAGGCATCCCCCCAGGTACCACTTAGTAGTCTACATACATACGTAAGTAAATGTATATCTTGTATATATGAAAGGTCTGGCAACTTTCCCAGTTAACCACCCTCAGCCAGCAGTTATATGCCTGTTTGCACCAGCTGCGGGCAAGAACGACCCAAATGTAGGCTAGGTAGTGACACCATAGGTACCCTGCCTAACCTGGTACCTGCCATATACCGTACATCCATAAATAGGTACCTAGGGAAGGCAACCCCATGGGACCTGTGTTATTATAGGTCCACAGGCTTGTTGCTACGGTGCCTGCCGAGATCCAGTGGATCCCCGCCACTCCTGTATTTGGACTCCCAAACGCCTAATATAATTCACCCCTAGTAAATCAGTATATTTCCTACTCATCCTCCCACACTCGTTTGTCTCTCCCGTCGTCTATCTTTTCAGATCCTCTGGGAGAAGAAAGGACAGGATCTTCTCCGGCCCCGCTATGCCAGCTTCCATAGCAGATCCCGTCACAATTGACCGGGCCTATTTCGAAACTATCCTGCGGAGGTGAGGCCCAAGTCTCCCTGCCATTCATGTCCAAAAAATCTATTTAAGTCTCGCGATGCTGCTCTACCTGTGTTGCCGTACCGAAAACCTAATACAATGTTGCTGTCTAGGGCCAATCAAGTGCGTTCCCATTTTAAGGGCATCTTCTCGGTGTCTGTTGTTCTCTAACTAAGTGACTCGTCACTAGAACGATGGCCTAGGTGCAACGCAATTCGCTTGCGATGATGAGACAATCGTGCTAGTGCCCAAGAAAGATTACGAAAATCTTGTCTTACTTTCGCGTCAATTTGGTAAGCAACTACTCCATTTGATGACCACAACGCAGTGATATGTATCAAGAACTAGCTAATGTTTCCTAGCGAACCTAAAAGGGAGCCTCTTGGGAGCCGGTGTCACGGAAGAGAATATCGCTGTAAGTCTCCAATATGGCGCGCCACAGCCGTATCCGCCCCGGTATCTCTATGTCCCTGATCCTGTCATTTCTTCCTCGGCTCCATTGACAATCGTTAGACACTCGTCCAAGATGCTACTAGTGCTAACGAAACCGATCCCTACGTGGTTATTACACACCCCTACAATCGCAACCAGAGCGATGGCCCAGAAGCGCGTCCTAAACAGGCTGTGTACCCAAGTTCCACCTTTCAGGCAGCATCTTATACCAACTACAGCTCTACCGCAAATGGTACTTCTGGAAACATTTCATACTTCAATGGAGGATCCAGACCTTTTGTCTTGGAAGAGAGTCATGGTTGGAGCAGTCATGAACACCTAGGAGGCACTTTTACTCCTTCCTATTCCGCCGACGGACCAACAGATGGACACATTGACCCGTTCCATCAAATCCAAAAGCCCATCTACCCTCGAATGTGTAAACGAACGATTGCGCTTTGCGGATTGCCTACCTTTGCCACTCTCGGAGATGTGACAAGTGTAGTGCGTTGTGGGCGATTGCTAGATGTATTTCTCCGAAGTGCTGAGCACATTGCGTCCGTATCATTCGTGCAGGAGGAGGATGCAGTCCGGTTCTACGAGCACGCGAGAAAGAACGACATCTATATAAAGAATAAGAGGGTAGGCAATCAATATTTTTGCAGTCATATTTAAATTACTAACGGTGAATTAGGTTTTCATTAAATGGGCCGACCGACATTTCATTCTCCCTGGGCACGTCGCGAACAAGGTCGCTGCCGGCGCTACTCGAAACTTGATAATTCGACGTTGTGGTGCTCACCACACCGAAGACAGCGTCCGCGAGGATCTGGAACACATACATAACCTAATTGTGGTCAAGGTCGAGTTCATCGGGGGGAGCTGTTACATAAAGACCAATTCGGTGCACAATGCCATGTTTGCGAGGACATGCATGATGAGCCGCGCGTAGGTCTCCTGCTGACACAAGGCATCATACAAATCTGACCGGCCTATTTTAGGAAATACAAGGGGTCTAAGATAGAGTGGGATGTTGACGAGTGCGATCAACCCTTTGAGATCATTCAAAGGGCGCCGGTTAAGCCGCATCCTCCTCCTGCAAAGACGCCGGTGGCTGGCACACGCAATCGATTTGACATGCTTCGCCTCGATGACGATGACAACAACGAGAGTGACGATAAGTTCGACACGTCGTCTGAGATGCTAAGCGCTGTTGATGTCACAGGATAACCCACGACATCTATCTAGAAATAAAGTTGCCTAGAGGAGGGGCCAAATCGACGCCCCATATCCCGTCGCCTTCTCGGTAAGTGAGGCGCAATAAAAAATGCAGCTTGTGGAATAACCTGTGGGATATCGAGGACGAAGCTGCAATATGGGGAGTATTGGAGTTAGGGATACCCAATTGCAAGATGGTTGCCCTGGAACGAAATAAGAGATCTCAATGTTTTATGTCATAATTTTTGTGTGTCATCCGTCTATTTCCTACTTATGTGACGTCGAGCCTTGGTTTTCACGTTACGGCTGCCTCAATGGCTATTTTCAGCTCCAGGCCATCTCGTGCCATAGGCAGCATTGATATTTGACTTCCACAAGCTATGAACTAATATTTTTTACAGCAAGATGAGCATTCTTTCTAATCCCTACCTCGGTACCTAAGTACTTAGTGAACTAATTGCCGGCCCACTCTCGACCCGATTCTGTGGTACTGGGCCCGCAAAATAGGGTACCTAGTTCCCGGCACTAAAATTAGAAGCGGTTCCCAACACCTACCTACACCGCTCACTTTTCCAAGTACGCATACCTAAGCCATAACTACCTCTGAATGGTGGCATTTGGCGTTAGTAACTATAGGTATGACCAGACTAAATTTTGGGCGTGCCGATGTGCTAGTGTGGCATTCACTATTTTCTTTGACAATAATTGATAAGGTAAGATTCTGATCATTTCTGCTGTACCTGAATAGCACCCGCTTTAAACATATCATGACCTGCGGAATCAATACATAGAATATGTAGCTGTTTTGGAATAATACCAAAGATTGTTTAGCGGCTTAATAATTTTGGAGTTGGTTTCCGGATTATACTTTCGACTTTCTATTTCATACAACAATAGGCATAACAAACAAAACGCATCTGATTTGGTTGGATAGCACCATACATCGCTGTGGCTTCCGTGACAGGGTACAATGATTGATGTGGGACTTGAAAAGCAGCTAAAAATTGACCAATGAAATACATCCTCCATGAGCGAAGACAGAATACCTACATTATGTAGGTAGTGGACCAATACCTTTTGCTAATTGTGTCACGCTACGTGTAAACTCTCTGAATCGGATGCCCTCATGTAGGTAGGATAGGTAATGAATCAAGAAGTAGAATTAAATGTGCAATAAACTGCCATTCCCGTATTGTAACTATCATTGAGTGAAATGGTACTAATGAACTAATGAACTTACCAAGATGGGTTAAGTACCTGCGTTATTGTTTTGAGAACGTCACTATCTACACTGTGCAGTATCTAAGCACATATGTAGGTACATAATGTATGCCTACATACTGCGAGGTAGATACCTGGGTGCCTAGCCACATGTACCTAAGCCACTGGCCTGTCCCACTCTCTCAGCCACGACTAGACCAAGTACCCATAGCAACGCAAAGCATCTGGGGCCATGAGCAAGAGCCCGCCAGGGTACCTAGACGCTACGCCACGCCAGACAGGTTGGGCATCGCCAACCACGTAACCAAGTCAAATCACCACTGCTACCTCACTTATCAACTTTCTGCCACGCAAGCAATATATCCCCTCTCCTCTTCGCGCCAGCCTCGCAATAGAGCACCTCGAAGCCCTCCCCAGTATTCTCGCAAACAGACAGACAACTTGCACCAATTTTTGTTTCTATTGACAACATCTCTTCTTGACGCCATCCGTAGCTCACTCCGAACATTCGCCGCCGAGCGCAATCGGCAGTCGCCCCGCTGGCTCTTGGTTCTCCCAAACATCCGCGGCGATATCAGACCACGCCCCCTCTCCTTCTCCCATTGACCCCTCTCACTTCAGCCAGATAACCTTGGTCATGCAAGCCAGTCGAGGTCAACATGGCCCAAGAAAAAATGTCCCTAGAAGATTGTATGTTGCCACAACCATGCCTCTCCCGTGTTCGGATGGTCGCCATCATGGAGCCATCAACATTGCGATTCGAAGAAACGGTCATCGTTCGCGTTGATTCGCAAGTATCTGACAGAAGCTCCTAGGGCTGGACGACCTCTGCGTCCGATTCATCATAAACCTCCCCCGAGAGGACCTCTCGTCGGTAGCGCGCATCTGCTTTCAAATTGAGGAAGCGCAATGGTTCTACGAAGATTTTATTCGACCCCTAGATCCCGCCTTGCCCTCCATGTCGTTAAGGACCTTCAGTCTGAAGATGTTCCAGCACTGCCCTCTTCTCGCGTCCTTCTCCGCCGATATCCACCTCAAGGCCTTCGATGAATTCATGCAATATAAGACGAGAGTCCCCGTCCGAGGGGCCGTCATGCTCAATGACGCTATGGATGCTGCAGTACTCGTTAGAGGATACAAAAAGGGGGCGAGTTGGAGTTTTCCCCGAGGGAAGATCAACAAGGACGAAGACGATATCGACTGCGCAATTCGAGAGGTATACGAGGAGACAGGGTACGATCTCCGCGCTGCTGGCCTGGTTGAGAAGAATGCACCTGTTCACCCCCTCGAGGTCACTATGCATGACCAGCAGGTGCGGCTTTACGTCTTCCGTGGCATTCCAGAGAACACCGTTTTCGAAACGAGAACAAGGAAAGAGATAGGTGATATCAAATGGTATAAGCTCTCCGAGCTGCCGGCCTATAGGAAGAAGAAAGGCGTCGGAAAGAATCAAGCACCTGGAACAACTTCTCAGGAGAAGTTCTACATGGTTGCGCCGTTCATGGTGCAGCTAAGACAATGGGTTCTGAAGCAAAAGAAGGCGGACGTGCAGAGTACCCCAACTTATACTGGACACCATCATCCACCAACCTTCTACGACGAAAACCTAACAGATGACAACATGCTTCACGAGCCGGCTCCACCACCCGCCTCCAGCTCACACCCGGAAAACATCGATAGCGCAACTAAAGAGTTACAGCGGTTACTCCAAATCAAACCTCCAACACAGGGTCTCCAGTTACCACCTCAAACTTCAAACCAGCAGGCCGGGCAGGCATTATTGTCCATTCTACAACCTAAGATGGTCAGCACAGGATTGGTCACAGACCAGGGTCGTAGCCAGCCTCATGATCTTCGTGACCAAGAAATCACAAATGCGCCTCGCCCATCGACTCTGCAGCATCACAGGCAGGCGCAAGGTGTACCAATGTCCGATTCTTCGCCACCGTCATCGTTCCCTCTCAACTCGAATACTGGCCCGTCTCTCCAACAACAGTATCTTCATCATAGACCTCGACCCCGAGTCTTTATCACGAATGAAATTCCTCAGGTAACACGCCAAACGGAAAACCCACCTGTTCAGCTATTGCATCCGCAACCTTTGCCGCCTCAAGTCCAAAAGGAGATGCTTTTACGTGATTTACGTGATTTGGCCTCGTCACCCCATGCTGCAGGTGCAGTCGATCAGTTCGCTCCTCCTAGAATGGCTCAAGGTTTTCACCCTGCACCCGCGAGTGCCCAGCATCAATCGCATCCGCACCGAGGCATTGATAGTCGTGTAAAACATGGGCCTCAATTAGCTGCACATTCCGTCAACTTGTTAAATGTATTAAAGGGGGATAGCTTACCAGCTTCAGCAGCGCAGCAATATACTTCGCATCCTCCACCTTTGACTAGTAACGTACCGGCCCAAGCAGAGGGTCAACGCCAAGTACAACGAATGCATATGTCCGAGGCCGAATTCCGTGGCCAGTACGGCGGCGCGACTCTGCCACCAACTGCATATCCTGCAGCAACCATGAATGCGCCAGCTCCTTTTTCGCGCGGTAACAACCGGCCTGTTGCACCAACTGACCAGCACCGTGTCTCGCTGCTAGGTCTGTTGAAGACTGGGCTATCTACTGTACCTCAAAACCAGGTCGATGGCCAAGGCGCGTCATTACCACCGACTGTTCCTCGAACGAATAAAACCGACTCACCAAAGCAACAGCGCACGAAACAAGGCCCATCGACTGCTGATGTTCTAAAAGCCGCTGCTCGGGAGAATGGGCAGCCCATACAATGGAACCCTGAGCTTAATCTACCTTATGGTGCACATTCTATATTACGCCGTGGCCCTAGTCGAGGATCAGCCCGTAGTCCAGCACTATCTACACGAAACTCCAATGAGGCTGCCATGCATTTACCGGTGCGTTCTCACCCGAGTCCAGCGTCATCACGGGGCCAGATGTCTCCTCGACGCCATATGTCGCCTCGGGGTCAAATGTCTCCTTATCAGAGTTACCTAAATACGAGGGTGCAGTCTCCAAAGCAAGCAGCCAGTCAAGCTCAGACACATGCCGCAGCATCTTATCCGTATGGCGGGAGCCAAGGTAACGCGTCGAACCCTCTATCCCAATTACGGGGCTCCCCGTCTACTTCGACGCTTCCTACGCCCGGTATGATCAAGCCTCGGCAGAACTCGACAGTGGAACACAAAAACACATTGTTGTCCATCCTAGGAAAGCCACAGCCGGAAGCTGAGCAAAGCATGGGTAAGGATACGATGGGGTCTGAACACATGGCTGCTGGCCCTGGACCAATGCCTCGATCTCGATTGGCTTCGTTCGCTTCGCAGGGGTCAAGACGTAATAGTGCAACGCTTCTATCGCCCGCAGATCGGAACTTCTTGCTTGGTTTCTTGGAGAACGCCTCACACAATGCAAAGAGCTGAGAGATGTGATCGAAGCTTCGACAGACGAGGGACCCGTCAGTCGCGTATTCATAGTCTAGCGCGAACGAACGGTAAAGAACATGGTTATTCACTCAGCGGGTTTAATTCATTGCATACTTATCTAGTATACACCCTCTGGCAGAATGGGAATATGTAGGTAATGAAAT
Organism: Ustulina deusta; assembly: GCA_023159155.1. NCBI lineage: Eukaryota > Fungi > Ascomycota > Sordariomycetes > Xylariales > Xylariaceae > Ustulina > Ustulina deusta. Next base: position 2,677,156 of record JAJNNX010000001.1, on the reverse strand, counting down.
CCTCGTGTCTATACGTGCATGTAAAAACGAGTTGTCTGAAACTAGGTTTTGTGGTGCTGTACTTGTAGTGCCAGTCCGGCCTCTCCAGACCTGTTGTAGTCCTGTGTTGAGTTGAGCCTGTATATGGTTTCTGGGAATTTCACTAAGCCATGCCGCTTTTAACCCAAGCCCAGCCTTGGCAGTCTTTAATTGTGCAGAAGCTTAAGCGTGCTTGCATGACTTCAAATATACACCACCCTTGTGCTGTAATATCGGAAATTATCATACTGTAGCAGATGGAGAGTAGGTTCTATCATATAACAGAGTTATGTTTTGATCGCAAGATCAAACAAACAGTCCACCGAAGACCCCCACGCGGTGAGATATGTTATATAAGTGATTCAAGCGCCTCAAATAGGGTGCCTGGCATCGTAACCACTGAGAGAGAATAATTGCAGCGAAGAGATTTAGGTCCGCACAGTCTATGTTTAGGTTGAACACAACGACGAAGATACTATACGGATCGTCACTATAGGTGTAAAACCCACTCATTATTAGCGGATATATTCCCGTCTTACTTTATGCACCGGTCTAGCAGCCATAACCGGTATCTCAAGAGATATATGTAGTATTCCTGTTCGCATTCGCTACAATACAACTATCGCGGGTAAATCTAGTGTTCCGATGCTGTCAAGACCACAGCTTTATACCAACGTCATTAGCAGCAATAGTATGAATTATTCATACTTACTGTGTTCATCAGTTAGGTAGTTTTTTTTTTTTTAAATTGAATACTTCCCTTCTATCTACATCGTTCAGCGTGTCTATTTTAAAACCACCTAACACTGCTCGGGGCACGGCTTGAAGTAGGTCCTTGAATTCAAAAGCAATGAAGCTTAGCTTTTGCTATCGCTTCCGCTCTTGAACCTAGGGGGGAATATAATGTCGACAAGCCGCTAACACTTGGTCGTCTCTTCGCCTTTACAATGATCAGACGAGATGCGTCTGAGAAGCTGCAAAACTTGGTATCTCTTCGCCCTGGCCGTGCTAACTTGTACCCTGCAGTTGAGAGTATAGTCTAGGAGAGATCCGGTTTGAAATCGTTGGGATGAATGCTATCTTATTTTGCCGCAACAGAGCTACCTATTAGGTCAGGATGCTATTCAGAAAGTGCGTGTTTTAGGTAACGTAAGTGCCGTAAGCGAAATGGTATGGGTTATTGATATGCAATGGAGACGAGTGTGGCCTTGGAGGAAAGAAACAAAACCATCGTAGCAGTTGTATAGAAACAAGGCACTGGCCTACCTGTATTTGGCGGCTTGCTGCCAATGCGTCAAGCTGCTCGGGGTATGACAGACTAACTAACTCTTCTTTCCCACCGAATATTCGGCTCGACTATCAGGACTGACCAAGTGTTGGACAAAGATTTTGGAGCAGGGGGAGAAGCAACCAAGGTAATCTCACCCTTCATCAACCCATCAGGTTAGGACCTACTTGTGTTGTAAAGTCTTGAGCCTGTTTTGATTCGGTCGGGCGGGCTAAAACAGTCGAGATACTATGTCACGGTCTCTGGCTATATAAATCTGTGGCTAAGTTTCCACTAGTCACCTAGTCCAACCGGAGCCACAACAAAGGTATATATATCCTCTTCAATGTTGTTAGTAGCCAGCGATAGCGGTGTCTAGCCAAGACCCTTTCATTCAAAACGGGTGCCATAGGTAAGCAACAACTGTACAACCTCTTCATACCCCTTCTCAGCAGCCCATAATAGCGGCGTTTGGCTAGAACTATCTTTTGACTCAAGGTCGGCACCTTGGCTAAGCAGTAGCCGTACAACTTCTGTATGTCCGTTCTGAGCAGCCCATAATAGCGGCGTTTGGCTAGAACTATCTTTTGACTCGAGGTCGGCACCTTGGCTCAGCAGTAGCCGTATAACTTCTGTATATCTGTTCTGAGCAGCCCATAATAACGGCGTTCGGCTAAACCTATCTTTTGACTCAATGTTGGTACCTTGGCTAAGCAGCAGCTGTACGACCTCTCTATGTCCGTTCTTAGCAGCCCATGATAGCGGTGTCTGTCCCTTAAGAGGTTCGAAATCCCGTCCGTAATCCAGTTGCATAATAATGCCGCTTTCACTAAGTGCCGTTTTGTCCAACTGCAAGAGAGCCCCGACCGCTTCTCGATGCCCATTCGCGAGAGCAGCGAATAGGGGATATCCGTATCGCTCCCCATTAATATGGACCTTCGAGTCGTAGCAAAGCATACTGTTAATGAGGCTGGCGAAGTTGTTCTCCGCAAGAATATACGGCAGACTTGCAGATAATGTGTGACGGCGGATTTCAAATTTCTCGAATAAGTTATCCAAATTAATCCAGGCTTGGAGATCAAAGGTCTTTAGAAAATCGTCTTGAGGTAATTCAATTGCAGCAGCGTTAGCATGGTAGAGTACCTGGTGGGTCGCATATTCCAGGAAAGGGAACTTTTTTGACACCTGTTGTCGTAAGGCTTTTGCGCTGTTGGAAGATGCTGTCGGGAGATGTTGGTCAAAGGAAACATATTCGGATATGTCTGTTTTCATATAAGCGTAACAGCACCCCTTTAGTTGATTATGACTGTGACTTTGGAAATCTTTCTCCAGATCAGGCCACAAGTCACGAATCCCTCCGTCCTTCAAGAGGAAATCTCGCACAGACTCGTGGATGAACTGAACAGTCCCAGCCTTCGATTTTGTGACCTCGGCGAGCCCTTTAGATGAGCTTGAGACGAATCGCTTCATGTCGTCTGTTGTGGTATGTTGAGGATTCCATTCAGTTAGGTTTTCGCATTCTAGATCCAGTCCAGCGACTACTGCATAGTAAAATTCTTCTGGTTTCAACGGCCTTTTCGCGTAAAGTATCCATTGAATACACAGCAAGAGGTCGGCTATGTTTTCATTATCTCGCTTCAGAATATCTCTGAATAGTGCGCTCAGTTCGGCAGGTGTTTCTTGAAGTCGTTTCCTCACTGCAAAAATACGGCCATCTTGGAATTCTTTGTTCAGAATATTAACAACCAGAACAATCCACATAAAAACGCCAGCTGCCTTTTGTAGGAGCTCAGTTCTGACAGACTGGACGTCTTTGCCTTTTCCCGCTTGAAGCTTGCTTCGAACGTACTTTTCCAAGTCTTGGCTGTGACCGGATTGATCTTCTAATGTTAATGTCCGTCCATTCTGAATACAGATGGTTGGATAGTGGCGGCTCGAAAAGCAGATATAAAGGTTTCCTTCAGTTTCAAGAGCAGATTGTCCAAGCTGTTCGAAGTATTCAACCATCTCCCGAACTTGAGATTCGCTACATTCGTCCAGGGCGTCAATGAAGCACGTTACTCGCCGCCGTCCAATTTTAACCATGGCAGCAGAAAAAAGGCGCTGGAGGACATCAATCTGCCATGAGCCATCACCATTATGACCTTGACCAAGGTGGCCAGCTGCATCAAGCACTTCTTGGAGGTCCGGCAGCTTTTCAAACAGTTGGAGGAGTAATGAACGGTACATTCCTTCTGTCGACTTCTCCAAATTGTCTCCTCTAGCATTGAAAAAGAATGAGATAGTGGTGCCCGTGTTCTCTAGTGCACGTGTATAGATATACTTCATCAAGGTTGACTTTCCAGCGCCAGGTTTTCCATGAATCCACAGGAGTCCATGATGCTGAGGATATTCGGCGGGAGTTAACCATCCTATGTAGTCGGGATGGCTTAGTAACCAAGCGCATGTCTTGCCATAGGCGGACCTGATATTTGCATGTCGAGCGTCAATCTTCTCAAACGATAATGAATCCATTAGAAGTCGCCGGTGCTCTCGGATCTCTTCTCCTGTTCGTATGTCAGCAAAGCCTAAACTCATCCACGATGGGGTATACATACTATTGGGGGTTGCTTGCATTCTTGTCGTAGGTATGATCGAGAGAAGCTCCTTCGCGTATGCCGCTGCGGTGGCAGATGCATATTTCTGCCATTCTTTACTCTTGTGAGAATCTGAGTAGTCGCAGATGCCGCGAATAACTAGGCATGAATAACTAGGCATTGAACGTTATCCATCAGGCCAGCCGCCTCCATCTCAAAGCAAATGGCGTTGAATTCTTGGGCTAGCCGGTCCCTTGTCTTAGCGTGTCTCATAACTTGGTTTCCAGACGCGATAATTCCGTAATGAATCATCGGGTTATTGTCACTCCGGGAAGGCCGGCATACCAACCTTGATCTATCGCAGTCATCGCAACTTTCAATCAACTCGGCGTGATCGTAGGCACCATCGAATAGCAGGTCTTGGAGTACCTCACGATCGGTGTATTGTCTCATAGAGGGGTACCGCTCCCGCATTTGAGAAAGAATGACGGGAATCTTCGAGGGTTCTGATTCATGATGTGCTCGTAGTACTGAAATAGCTGTCATGAGTGTTGGTAAAGGCTGGCGTGTGATACCTGTTGCTTGGAAGTGGCCCTGCTGAATAGTCTTGCCTATGTCGTACTGGATCACCCCTGTGCTGACCACGACGTCGCCGAGTCGTATGTCAACTTTCCCGGGGGCACCACCGCCAATCCCAACCATGAGGAATATTCGTAAGGAGGGGAAAGTCCGGTGCATATTGCTCGCCACGATAGCTGCATTGTTTGTGCCGTATCCAACCGCTGGTAGACACGCAACGACAATATTGTGGTGGCCAAGACTGCCAAATATATACGTGTTGCTGTCGTCCGGGCTCTTCCCTAGATTCTCGTGGATATCGTGCAGCATACACTTTGCGGCCGCCATTTCAATATGAAGAGCACAGATCCAACCAACAGTATAGTCATTCGCTGTAAAGCCTGTTCGACTTGAGTCCCCATCGCCGGGTTCGCAGTCAGGCTTTCTTCGTTTTGACTCGGTCGGTGCCAAATGGTCTTCATCGGGAGGCCGCTTGTTCCATCCAGGTGCAGGATTTTCTTGCCGCTCATCTTCGGAGTACATATCTGACCTTGACTGCGTCGAATGGCACTGTAATGGAGGCCTGTCCTCCTGATCTAACTGATACTGGGCCGTTGGCTGTGGTAGGAGAGTGATTTACGAGCTCATACATCAAACTCTCGGTTGGTCGGATGTCGATGGCAATGATAAAAACGAGCAGATTTCTTAGAGGGAGGACGAGTCCCATCTGAGCAACCGGCGGGGATTGTGAATGCAGGTGGCACATTTTCTGCCTTTCAGCCTGGCGACAAGCCACCCTCACGTCGTAACGAGGACTAAGGTAATATAGAACGCCGATTGGTCGGGCGACGGCGAGACCCGCCTGCAGCGAGATGGTAAGACCGGCTTCTTCGTGCGATATTTGCACTTCGTAGGTAGCTGCTCATATTAGGTTCAAACGATGGGAGATACCATTGCGTTTGTGTAGGACAGACGCCATCTCCAGCAAGACCATTTTGACGGAAAGCGGACAAGAGGAAATGGGTATAGCAACTGTACCACCGTACACTTGGCTGTACGCAAACATACTTAGCCTCAATGGCATATGCCAACGGTCTGTCTTCTAGATAGGTTGGTCTACAGGGCGTTGGGTTCTGAAAGGCTAGAAAACCATGAAACGGCCATTTCCAAGGTTGCTTCCCAACAATCTATCAATATTTCCTTCTCTCCTATCCATTCTTCTCCTTGATGAATATAAAATGCGCCAACCCTTTTTAGAATCTAACGATCAGTCTCTCTCCTGCTCTGTTCCAACCATGACTTTTCTATAGGAAGCATAGATATACAACACCCGCAGTCCACTTAGAATTAAACGCCTCACTTATAACCGGACAGCAGACAAACGTAAAATCAACCAGGTAGGGAGTTATGAATTATTAGATCGTCGTCTCGCTACTACGCTTTCCTGTGGTTTTTGCAAAGTTCGTGAGACACTTATATAACAGAGAAACTCTTTCTCATCGGTGCCAACTCTCGATTCAATTGCTCAAAACAACCTTGTACATCGATGTTGCACCAATTTGGGCGCAGATATCCAGGGCACGCATAGAATTATCCTAACCCCTCTCTGACGGACAGCGGCGAGCCGGTGGATTTATATTAACAGATAGTTGTGTGTCGAGGTGCTTCTAACATGTTGCGGAACGATCCTATTGTTTGCGTGCACTTGACTTATCGGGCTAGGTACCGTGAAGCTACTAAAACCCCATGTACGGTAAATATAGTGTCCCTAAGTCTGTTGCACGTACTTAGCTACCTCTGAGACAGGTTTTACCATCCCGAATCGGAATGGGAATTTCACCTGAGCCATGCCGCTTTTAGCCTGAGGCCAGCCTGAGCAGAACCCGCTTTTGCATAATCCAAAACAAACGAACTTGCATAACTTTCAATAACTGGACGTACTATTACTGTAAAACGAGTCATTACCGTAAATGCATCAAATCAAGTCGAAAGCGACCGTTTTATTCCAAACCGGATTCGATAGGACCGTATAAGTGCCTAGGAAGTCGCTCTGACAAACAAAAGCAGCTAGAGCAGGTCGGATTTTCGAACATGTCACTTCAGCTATCTAGACAGGAACCTAAACCCTTTCAAGTAAACCCCCACATATATTGCCTATCCGTGGGTTAGAATTGAAGCTACAAACTTAAGCGATATATTCGCGTAGTCTACCTACATAGCGTGCGACGCGTAGAGGACGTTCTCGCAATTTTTTTTACCCAGAGGGGCTCCGCCCGGGAGGGTTGGACCTCTGAGAACTCGGCCGCCGTCCCTCACGGTCCGGCCCTTTCCCAACGCAATTCTTTATAGTTGTGCTTGCTACATTTATTAATCTGGCTACTTTTAGAAGCGTAGTATATGTAGTGTTTTTGGTGGCATGTGTAGGTGGGCGAATGTATGTGGGGGTTTCCTAAAAGGGTTTAGGTTCCTGTCTAGATAGCGGAAGCGTCATGTTCAAAAATCCGACCTGGTGGCTGTATGGTAACGTTCTGTTCGGCAAGAAGTAGGTAGTAGTGCGCGTCAAAGTTCTCACAAACATAAAATGAAAATAACCTGAACTACCACTCAATCATCTACTCAACCCATCCTTATTCGATGAATTTCAGACACTTCTCTCGTTTCTTACCTTTTGGCCAGATCACCTGCCGTACAGGCTGTAGAATGGCGTCTACTATTGTGGGTGATTCCGGTCGCGTTTACGTCAAAAGCGACGTGCTCCAGCGCAATCGCGAGGATAACAATCTCAGCATCTTCAAAGCCGAGTATGTCTTAAACTCCGTGTGCTTTTCTCCTATTTCGTCGAATTATCTAAATTATATTATTCAGGTCAGAGAATCAGTCTTTTGCCGTCAAGCGTGTGTCTAGGCCATTCTATAATATGTCGGTTCGCCTTGCGACCGAATTTGCGGGCTCCCGTCGACTTCGAATACACGTCGATTGCAATCAAAAGGAAGGCGTTCTTATTTATCCTTATTATACAACTACCCTATTGTCCTTAATTCAGAACAAACCGGACTTTTCCCCAACTCAACGATATAAAATTCTACGATATGTAGCAGAAGCTATAGCAGAGCTTCATAATAAAAACTGGATCCATATTGGTAAGTTCTCTAAAATTTGTATATTATAAACCTAAATAACTAATAAATATATCTATAGATATCAAGCCAGACAATATCTTGGTTAATTTGACTTGCGATAACGTTACCAACGTAGCTCTAGGTGATTTTGATATTGCTTGCAAGCTAGAGGATGGACATGTCTTCCAGACGCCTCATGCAATAGGGAATACAATGTGGCGAAGCCCAGAAGGGCAGACTGGAACGGGTGTGACTAAGGCATCGGACATGTTCTCATTTGGGCTTGTGGTAGGCTTTTCTATAGCTAACGTGACAAAGCCCTGCTAACTCCGTCTATAGTGCATATTCACTCTGGGTGGTGGCCCCTTCTTGCTTATAGAAAATTACGAAGAGCTTGTAAAGCATAACATTAGGCCAGAACAAGAAATCCTAACTCGACATTTCTCGATGTTTGGGCCTGTACCTGAAGGACTCCTCAAGCAAGTTACCAACGAAAACTGGCGTCGCGCTCTAGAAATAGGAGCAAGAGCAGGCGAAGAAGTAGTGAAGCAAAACCCTTTGATAAGGTTCTCTGCGTGGGGCGTGGATCTTGGGCCTGAGGCATATGATATGATATCTGGAGTAACAAATCTAGACCCAGCTGCTAGAACGAAGATAGACCGAGTATTAAGCCATCGCGTGTGGCAGGAGGAGGTTGATGAGTCTATCTAAATGTTTATTCTTAGCCGAGCCTGAGCAAAAGCTGCGAGCGCACTAATCCCAATTTGTTGTGCGCTAGGAAAGTGGTAAAACCTAGAACCTACCTTCAGTACCTAGGTAGGTAAAGTACCTATAAATTGACAGACGCTGCCCCACCAACCGAATCCAATCCACCCCAAACTCCCCAGTCTACTACCTAGTCTGCCTAGTAGGTGGACGCGTGCGACGCTGTGTGAACATCGGCCCCTCCATGTTTCATTCGAAGAAGTCGAGGTCGTGTTCACGATTCCATACATTCTGCAGCAACAACTACAAACCGAATCCGGGATTGCCCTCCTTGCTGAAAACAAAAGCTAACCTGCTTCCCAAGCTGATACGTTATTCAGCCAAGATACCGTATGGCGCGACTTACACAGGGACCCATCACGCCTCGGAGAAGCGTGTCCAATCCCGACTCGCTAACAGACCTCACCCGTCTGCTCGGCCGCCTGCAACAGAGTATCCTGCACGCCGACGCCGAGCGAGAGCGGAGGCTGCGCACGAGCGAACACGAGCGCAACAAGGCCGGCATAGTAAGTACTGCACCGAGTGCGGCCCAGAGGCAACCTTGTTGCTCGCTTGCTTGCAGGCTGGCCCTAACCACGCTTCACTACCACAGAACCTCGAGTACGCCCGGACTCTCCTCACGAAGCTGGAACAGGATGCGCTGGCTATCAAGGTGCACTCGAAGAGGGTGGAGATGCAGGCCGACCTGAACCAGAAACGGGATCTGTACGAACAGCTCGCCGAGAGATTGCGCGAGCTCGATGACGTCAGCATAGACAGCGACGAAGACGACAGCGACGAGGGCGAGGACTTGCTCGGAGACGTCATTCCAACCCCGAGCCAGAGCTCCGACTCGAGGTCAGCCGACCACATGCGTGACGAGTTGGGGGATGGGCAACATGGAGAGAGCGAAGAGGAGGATTACGAGGGTGAATCCACCGTCCTACCCGAATCAAGACGAGCAGAACCTGGGCCAACATCTACAGCACCTACGACAGCTGCCTCGCCGACACAATCACAGTCGCTATCACAACCTCCAGAGCCGCGAGCTACAGGCATAACCACATCACCCACACTCCGTCCGCGCGGAAGCGCAGCGGCCACCCAGCAAACGCCCGCCACAGACACAGCAACAACCAGCGCCCTACGATCCCAACTTCTCGGTGCCGCCGCAGCCTCGTCTACAACCACAGCCACAACAACCGCGACGGCCGAGGCAATACTTGACCACCACCGTGCGGAGCAGGACAAGCTGACTCAGTCCATGGTCTCGATGGCGAAGGCGTTGAAGGCGTCCACACACGCCTTCTCGTCGGCCCTGCGCGAGGACCAGGACGTGCTAGAGGGCACAGGCAAGGGGCTCGACCGCAACGAGCGAGGGCTTGAGGGCGTCGCGGGCCGCATGGGGAACCTCCGCCGCCTCACCGAGGGTAAGGGTTGGTGGGGCCGTATGCTGCTATATGCGTGGATCGCGGGGCTTGCCGTTTTTGCATTGTTGCTGGTCTTCGTGTTCCCGAAGCTCAGATTTTGATTGGAGGACTGGCAAACCCGGTCAGATTTTGGGGGACACGGCCCAAATATGGCACAAATCATTGGAAGTGCCCTGTGAGAACAAAAGAAAGGGACACAAACGACAAAGTGTGTTAGGTTAGCATGTAATGTGTTAGAACGGCGAGATGACTCACGACTGACGAGATGAATGTACGTCGACATTGTATGATTACATATGGCCCGCCGCGTCTTGGTTGGTACGGTTGTGAGTAAATTGTTTCGGTCGAAATGACAATCTACGAGCACGAAGCTACGGTTTGCGGTGATCCTTCTGTCCTCCCTTCTCCTTTCTTGAATCACCATGCTGGCTAAGCATAGGTACAGCCATCAGCCCTACTTAAGTGCACTCTTGTCGAGTAGGCATGAAATATTCATTAAATCTTCGTTGAAGGTTATCTGCCAACCTATATAACCTAAGGGTATAGGGTAGAGTAGGTTATATAGAAAAGAAACCGGTAGAAATCTCGAATATCGACTTCTAGTGCATCGCATCGCATCGCGTCAGCTAGGGAGATGCCTTACAGGCACCAGCAGATAATCTCCAGCAGCACACAACTCCATAACCACGTCCTCGCTTACCTGAGAGACCATCGCTGATCGCGAGCTACGAAAAAAAAGACAAAGCGGGATATCCGAATTCGAACTCGCGCAGACTTCATCCAGTCAGTCCGCTGTTCAACATTCTATCCCGCGCGCCACGAACCTACTTATCTATCGCTCCCCAGACAGATCCACTCTCCCAACCTGCAACAAGGCAGGCTGTCGAAAGCGAACCGTGACATCCGTCGTTTCGTTCCGCGGACCAACTTGCCTGATCAGTCAGTAGTCGCTCACAGAACCAACCGAGTCGTCCTCGGCATCTCTCCTTCTCTCCCGCTCTGCTCGGGCACGGAGGTCCACTCGCTTCTTGTATGCGAGGTCGATCAGCTCGGCTTGGCTGTCGTTGACGAGGCTCACGCCGCGGTTCGTCTCGTAGTAGATATTCTCGGCTGCGGCACGGGCGAATCTCGCGGCCGAGACATCGTGCGCTTCTTCTTCTTCGTCTTCTTCTTCTTCTTCTTCTTCTTCGACATTCACGCTGCCGTCGTAGGTGTAGTAATCGTCTTCAACCTCGGGGTACTCGGCCTCGTTGTGCTCCTCCTGGTCGGATTCGTCACGGGATTGCGAGATGCCGTCGTCTACCACGTCGCTGGGTTCTGGCTGGGTTCCGGGCACGCTAGTGGCGTCCTGGACGGGCCCGTCGCTGGGCTGTTGTTCGTCGTGGTCCTGATCACTCTGGTTACTCTCTTCGGACTTGGAGTCGGAGTCAATGACGATGGCCTGCTCAGGGGAACCAGTGTTGGTCTCGACAGATGCACGAACGGTTTCCGCCTTCTCATGTCGAAATTTTTTCGCACTGCGCTCAGCGTCGTCTGCATTCGTCGTGGCGTGGTCAGCGACACTCTCCTCTCTGGGACGTTTGCGCGGAGTCTCGGCAGCGGAAATTACTTTTGCAGGCCCATTATCATGCTGTGCTTCTTCTCTAAGAATAGACGCTCGGGGTTTACGTATGAGGCCTACCGGCTTGCCTCCGGTCTGTAATCTAAGGTTAGAAATCGCGTGACTAAATATCAACGAGACTAATAAAAAAGTAAAAAGGAGGAGAGGGGAGTTCTGTGTGGAAAGAGTACGCACTGGTGGCTGATATAGGAAATATCTCGGGCTCGTGGTGCCCACCTTGTCGATGCGGTCGTCCCATACAATATTAGCCTTCTTCTTGAAGAAGGACTCGAATTTCTTGAGGGCCGCGTTCAAGCCAACGGGAGAGTCATGAATGCGAAACCGGACCGCTTTCCGGTGGGACTTTGTGAATAGGGTGGTGCATACGTAGTTGTATGGTTTTGCGTTGCTCTCCCACAACTAGATAGGTGATGAGTTAGTCGCCGCAGTATGTGGAAGAGAGCATAATTAATGTAGAAGAAGGCCATGTTATCTTACGGTCAATAGATGCTTCTCGCGAACCTTGCCACCCTCTTCATCGATGCGCGTGAGTTGAATCTGGTACTCGAAATAGGTGCTGTCGCGATAGACATGCCAGAATCCTTCCCGTTTCCTTGTTAGCACACGATATTCCTTCAAAGACTAGACGGGCCTCTTATGCCTCACGCTCATCGACGTAATCTTTCGCATTACTTGAAAACTGTTCTCTTTTTTCAAGCTCGCGCTGCTTGGCTTTCTCCTCCTTAGCTTTCTCATCGAGCTGGTAATGCCGGGTCTTCAAGCACATCTTCCTGTTGACTGTTCAATTCAGGGTTAGAAAGTGCTAATTTCCAGCAACACCTCCTCTTAAGGGGGCCAGCAGAGTACATAGCTCATGAGATATTATTCTAGCTGTAATATAACTCATTTTACACGTAGAAATGACTGTATTGGGAAGACAGTGAGACGCGAAATTACTCACTGGAGTCCTCAAGCCAGTCGCGCACGACGACCTTAGTGGCCTTGTTCTTGAGTGCTGCCCGGACCGGACCGACCTTTTTCTTGAAGTTTTCTTCAGTGCATAAAAGATGGGTGACGTTGCCATCGACTATTTCAGAGAATGTGCCGCCCCAGTATTGGACCCATTGCTTCACCTTTTCCTGTTTCCAGGCGCTATCGTCGAGGTCACCTGCGATTGCCACGACGCAGTACTTGAATATTGAAGGCATCTTGACACGAAATGTTGACTGACGTGAAGTTTGAATAAGGGTGTAAAGGTGAAAGAGGGTGAACAGATTAGGTAGGTAGGGGCTGGTATGTAGTGAGGCGTTAACAACAACCAACCATTTTATTTAACAGCTGGAAGGTAGCATCCAGTTGCATGTAACAGTTAACCTGGGCAGGAGGAAGTGTAAGAGCTTGCAAATGACAAGTTTGAAGTGGCGCCCTTCGATGGTATGAGGATGTTATATTGATAATGTAAGAAGGAAGGTTAGTAAAGCTCCGCCTGTACACCTGGGGTTGGATTATGCCTTGACCTTTTTAGTGATGATAATGCCGTCTACATCGCCGTGAGAGGCGATTGGTCTAGCTCCTAAACAAAGCTTGAAGGTGGAAAGGGGTGCTGAACTGAAGGAAAACTATGATAGGGTAGAACTGTGATGAAGCATATGGGGAGAAGGCTACATATTGTATCCCGAGCTTGACTTTCATAGATAGAGGCAGTGACTGTCCTAGGATAACGGAGTGAAAGTAGTGTTCCATATGATTCTCGTTTGGTTGAACAGCTACTTTCGTGAGGGTAGATGGCGTACCGTATGGGAGGCGGTAGTTGCGAAGGAAAGGTGTTGCTAAAGCCTGAATGTTGGAGATATGTGAGTGATGAATAGGAAGGGAAACATGACACGCCTTCCGAACTAAATACTCGAGGTTTTTAATACGTAGTAAAAACTGATGCACGGTTAGATTGGCGTTGACTGTTAAATTGAGAATGTTACTACCGAACTGAAGGAAATAAAGCGAAGTGGTTTTTTCATGGGTATCATCAACTAACTACCAAGTGTAATAAGACTTTGTACCTGCCTCTCCAAAAAAATAAGCTCGCTGGGAAGTATACCGTTCTACTGAGGGCTGCTGTTTATACAGATCTTTCGTTCTCCTAGAAGAAGGTGCTCTTCTTCTTTTGAATCTTGCTATCTCCGCTCCCACCTCTCCACCACCCGGGTCTAGTTTGAGATTGTGGTTGAGGTGGACCGAAGAACTGCGGCGGAGGCGCCATACCGGGACCCATGGCAGGGCCAGAGAACCAACTGCTATTCCCAACTCCGGCAGGTCTTGGTCCGGCGCTTACGGGCCTCGGCGGCGGAGCTGGGGTCTGTAGATGTAATACGGGACGACTCGGACCTGCGTTACTGCTGGCACTTGGACCCGGCCGTGGAGGTAGATTGGGTTTCGGCCCATACTCTTGCCCTTCCATGCCAAATTCTTTTCTCAATCTTTCAGTTTCCTTCTCCACTGCCGCCTCGCGCTTCCTTCGCTCCCTCTCCTCGTCTTCTAGCATTTTCTTGATTCTCCTCTGCTCGGCTTTCTCTCTTTTCTCCTTTTCACGCCCGTCCTGTGGGGTTACGACCTGCGGTCGCCTAACCTCGCCATCTTGTTGTGGAATGATCGGCGAGTTAACATTCGTAGGCACGGAAATTCCTACCCCCGAGGTCATGCTGTAAACATCAGGTTTTGGGGAGCCTGGCGTGTTGGCTAGGGGCCTAGAGTTCTTGCGCTTACTCGGTGGTGCACCACCTACGTTGAACGAATCTCGACTGGGTGTCAGGTAAATCTCACGAATGACCTCTGCACCCAGGAGTAGAACAATTTCCAGGCCCTTGCGGTCTTCTACTTCGACCCTTTGTAGGTTGGGCTCGTATATGGTAATGGCTGTCTCCCTCCCGTGTTTGTACAGTGCCACGGTTATGTCAGGCTCCTTGCTTTTCTTCCCCCCCACAGAACGACCGGTCATGTAGCAGGTCATGTCTTTGCTGAATTTACTCTCGCGCTTCCACTTAAACATGGTTTTGGGCGTAAGGCTATTTGTGACGGTGTCGTTTTGTTGACGACCAATCTGTGACGCTGACGGCATCCGAAACGTCTGCTGCGGTATCTCGAACTCGAAGGACTCTCTACCCATCCACGTGCTCTTCTCGCCCCTGACAACGATCTGCTGGTCTGGATTGTATAGCTGGACTGTGAAACTCTCAGGTACTATTGGAGCCGGGGCTACAGGAGCACCGTTGCGCGCGCGGATTTCGGCGGCCGAAAGACTGGGTTGTTGGAATTCAGGCTCGATCAGGACTTCGGCAAAGATGACGCCTTGAGCGCCGGCGTCGCCCAGTGCGATGGCATACTTGTTCTTGGCTTGAGGGAGAGTCGGATCGAGTTTCTGTAGAGTGTATTCGGCATTCGGTTCTGAGCCATTTTGAGTAAAATATAGGTTCGTAAAGAGGGCATTATCAGACGGCTGTCTGAAGTAAAACGTTGGTAGGTTTTCGTCGAGCATCTTGGGAGAAAATGGCAGGATGTCTGGGATCGATGCCTGTTCCCTTCCTGACAAGATCGCAATGCTACCTGACGTAAAATGAGTAGAAAAGGGAGGGAAGACGTTCAAGACCCAGGACCGAGACGAATTAGAGGAGAGAGGAAACTGAGAAGAAGACAGGCGATGGCGACTGGCGAATGAGTGTAAAGGTATAAAGAACGGTGGTGAGAGTACGCAGCCCTGTCGCGGCGGGATGACGAAGATGCCCCTCCACATGGATCATGAGCCCGAAAATAGCAACGAGCTCGCCCTGCAAGACGAGAACCCACAGGGAACAAGGAACACTATAATGCAGATCCCGCGCTCTGGAAGCAGCCGCAGGTCGCTGGTAACATCACACAAAAGCACTACTGGTCTAGTCGCGAAGGTGGTCTAAGTATAGGTACTAGGGCAGCTTTTTGCATGGTTTTCTTGACAAAAAAAGTCGATAGCGAACAAAGACGTCAGTAGATAGGAGAAAACCAGCCTGAAGCCACAAGTAGATGTGTATTTACAATAATATAGGCACTTAGATTCGATACTTTCTATGTAGATACTTATGTACCGTTGCGATGCCGACTGGTAACATTAACTTATATAGGTAGTACCTAAATGACCTGGGTGTCAGCTGGCGTCCACGGCCTTGGCAAAACCCAATCCACTAAATAACAGCCAAATGTAGGTGCCTAATTGCAAGCGTGGGCTGTGCCTATTGAGGCTGTGCCAGCTCCCTAGGTTAGTGGTTAGTAGGTATGGTGGTATGTGCTACCTAACCGAATGTCTAGGTAAGTAAGAATAGTCTACCTCTCTCCTACTTCGTACAGCTTCTTGTTTCATCATCCAACAGGCATCTAGCAATTATTCTCCTTCTCGTCACATTCGCACGAGTTTTGGGACTTCCATGAAATGGACCTCTACTACGGTATCCTACCGTATAATCGACTGATCATTTGAACGAATGTTTTCTCCTCTCTTCAACGCCCGTGGGTTCCAAGGCATAAACAAGGAGCCGACACGCGATGCAAGTAGATAGTGGATGCCCACATCTTATACCACACACATCGCTAATAGGACAACTTGGGAACTCACCCAGCCTCAACTTACCCATACCCGACAGCGTTGTCGAGTACTCACTCTGGTACCCAAGGCTCCGCGTGTTACAAATATCGTATCTCGTATGACGGGGTTGCGTTCCGTTACCTTTGAACGGCAGGCTGTTTGGCAAGACTTAATTAATATATGTATAGTCCGACTTGTCAATCCTAGCCTGTCAATTCCTCTTTTAGTACCTTGCATTGCCATCAACTATCAGGCAGGATTCGGCCTATCATGGTGAAGGTTTTGAAATAGCCCGATTCTGGTGTGATAAGTTGTAGCAGCCGCCTTCACTGTTAGGCCCCAACTGCTCTTTGGATATTTTATTGGTGAAGGGCATCGAATACCGAACTAACTCGAAGGTTATTGACGACATGTCGGGTTTCTTTAGGTAGGTATCTTGGGACTTGTAAATCCTAGATTTTCCGAACTGATGTGCTGCACTATAAATGGCTAGTTCAGCCTAATAATCGAGCGACTCAACACAGACATACAGATGCCTTCACTACCTGGTAGTGTACCAAGGAAAGCTCTTATTGCCCACGCTAGGGCGGATTCTACTCGAGCTAACTAGGCATTTATATAAGTAAGGGCTGCGGTTGGGATATCCTGGAGACTGTCAAGGATGGACCCAACCACGTTCCTGTTCTGCTCGGCTGATGCAAGCATTGTGACATATGGCGTGCGACACCTCGACCACCCAAAAAAATGAAACCTCAACATCGATGGCCCCCCATGGGACAATGCTTGATTCGGTTTTGTCAGCAGATCCTCTGACCTCACATGGCGCAATCTATCGCCAGCAGCTCCCCCTGCTGGAAAGCTGCAGGATGGCCTCGAATTGTGAGCTCTTCACATTTCACCTTGCCAATGAATTTCCTCGACGAGAACATCAATACGCCCTGTTGTTACCTGCCGACTGACATTATACGAGTGTAAAGACGCCTCGAAACGGAGCCACGGTCCACAGCGGAACTATAAGCGGATGCTCCGGACTCGAGCTCACGCTCACGAAACGACGTCGTAGACATGGCCAGCGGTTCGCGGGATGAGGAGCGGCCTCTCCTTGCCGAATCTTCTCTCCTAAGACCAGATGAGAATGGCCAAGCACCACAGCCGAGACACGGGCGTTTGGAAGACGATGTGCTCCCGGAGGAGTCAACATTAGGACGAAATATAGACTGGAAAAGCGCGTACGTGATTGCTATAAGCCGCGTGATCGGGAGCGGCATCTTCGCCGTACCGGGCGTCATCTTAAAGGCGGCGGGCAGCGTAGGCTTGTCCCTGACGCTGTGGATTGTGGGCGCCATTATCGTCGCCGCCGGCCTGGCCGTCAGTCTCGAGTATGGGTGCATGCTGCCACGCTCAGGCGGCGACAAGGTCTACCTCGAGTTCACCTACAGTATGCATCTCGGCGTCTCTCTTATTATTAGTCTTCTCACTTCTGCATTACTCCCGACACCCGAGTGAAATCTTTTTTTACCGCTATAGACAGTGATGTTGTTCTGACCCGTTCACTTTCATTCTAGCGCGCCCGCGCTTCCTTGCCTCCACGCTGGTCGCTACCCAGGCCGTCTTGCTCGGTTTCACGGCTAGCAATTGCGTGATATTCAGCCAGTACGTCTTCTTCGCGTTCGAAACCGAGCCCGCCGACGTGTGGCGCAAGGGGCTCGCCGTCGCCCTGTTGACAGTCATCACTGTGATCCATGGGGTATGGTACCGGGCGGGTATCCGGATCCAGAATTTCCTGGGCTGGGTTAAAGTCGGGCTGGTGGTTTTCATGGTCCTCTCGGCCTTGTATGTCGTGGTTTTGCGACCGGAGCACGGTAGTAGCCCTGAGGAAGCGCCGATGGCGCGTTTCGGACCCGACAGCTGGGAGGGTTTGTGGGAGGGTAGTGACTGGAGTTTCGGGACGATTGCTACCTCGCTCTTCAAGGTCTTCTACTCGTATGCCGGGCTCACGAACCTCAACAATGTCCTGAATGAGGTGAAGGACCCCGTCAGGACGCTGAAGTCGGTTTCATTATCGGCCCTCGTCACGGCTTGCTTCCTCTATTTGTTGGCCAATCTTGCTTATTTCGCCGTGGTGCCGGTGGAGGACATCAAGCAAAGCGGCCAGCTCATCGCCGCGCTTTTCTTCGAGCGCATATTCGGCCAGAATGTGGGCCGAAGGTTCCTTCCCCTGGCTGTAGCGCTTTCAGCGGCTGGAAATGTCATGGTAGTCACATTTGCTCTCGTAAGCTCGACCTGATCATTGCTCAATGTGGCAGGCATGCTGACTTTAAAAACGCGCAAGGCACGCCTCAATCAAGAGGTCGCAAGGGCAGGCTTCCTTCCATTCTCGAGGTATCTCTCGTCTTCGAAGCCATTCGGCGCACCTATGGGAGGTCTCCTCGTTCATTACATCCCATCCGTCCTCGTCATCACCCTCCCGCCTACGAACGAGGTGTATTCGTTCATTTTAGAAGTGGAAGGGTATCCGGGACAGATTTACGGTCTTGCTATTACCATTGGTCTTATCTGGCTGCGGTACAAGCGACCGGATCTCAAACGGCCCTTTAAAGCCTGGATGCCGGCTGTCGTCTTTAAAGGTCTGCTCTGCGTCGCACTGTTAGCCGCGCCGTTTTTCCCACCTTCACATCCAAACCCTGACGGATTGTGGTACGCTACGTATGCTGTTGTTGGAGTGGGCGTGTAAGTTTATGGTTTTCCTCTCCTCCTTTTCCCTTACTACATTCCGACCCCTGAACTGCCTATACGACAGTACCGTCACCAAGACAAAAGTCCTCGAGATTCACTGACGCTGTGCTCTTATAGTATCGTATTTGGCGTCCTCTATTGGCTGGTCTGGACCATTATCTTACCACGGGTGGGTGGCTATAGACTAGAGGAGAAAGAAGACGTCTTAGATGACGGCACCACCATCACCGTGCTGGCACGAGTGCCGAAGACCGAATGAGACACATAAGCTGCAAAGCTGATTTCGCTACCAGTATATTGGGGCTCTCGAAAGTGAGGGTATAGATTTATAGGTTCTATTCAACTATTGCATTTTTCGGTAAATCGAGTTTTGGGGCTAGATGCAGTGCCAGTGAGAAGAGTGGAAGCGGAGCGGATATATTACAAGATCAGATCTCTACAATCACGTTGCCTGGAACGGTCTCCCTGTACACAGGTTATCTGTTTTCTTTGAGTGTGACTTTTTCTCGAATCCGAAATACGCGGCTCTTCCATATGCCATGTATGGATCGATTTTCTACTGCCCTCGAGGTTCATTCTGGGACCGAACGATACAAGAGCTACTGACAAGTCTGATGTCTGCGAGGATTAGATGACAATTTTCCACATAATACCGAAAACGTTAAAAGAACCACGAGTAATATAGACACTGGCCCCGATGAAGTGACTTGTCGTCGTTCAATGAAAGTGGTATTCGTCGATGCTATATACCTATTGTCAACGAGGGGGAAAAAAAAAAAGGCCTCACATTCAAGGCGTCTTTCCCAATTTTAAAGAAGGACGAACAAAGCCACCCGCCCCGGGGCCGATGCCATTGAGTAAATTAGTTTATCATATCAGCTAGTCCTCTTGACCCGCCGTTTCTGCTGATCGACCCAACTATTTACCGAGCGGAACCGGGTCCGGCGGTCGCTCGTGGTGGTGTACACCGTGTCCCTTTGCTGCTCGGTCCCGGTTCTGCTCATCCAGGAGAACGGGCGGAAAGCGCCGCCCGTGTTGGCGTTCGGCATCGCCCGGGCTGTTGTCGGCGTCTTGGGCACCATGACGTTGGGCGGCGGCATTATGATGTCGCCGTCTCCGAACCCGGACGACAGCGACGATATCTCGCTCGCCCGGTACACCTGCCGTTGCGCCGGATTGTACGCGTCGGATGGCTGGTGGGCGAATTCGGATTGGTTGTAGTACGGATCGGGCATGCGTGACCGCAAGGTTGAGTCGGTGTCGTCGCCGTTGGCCATCTGGCTATTGGGCTGTGGATATAGATTTAGAGAGTTGGTAGGTGGCAGTATTTGGCCGTCTGCAGTCTGCCTTATTACCATCCCGTTTTGGAGGGCCACTGCTGGTGGATATGCCACCACTCTTTCCGGTTCCAGGGGGTATGGCTTTCTTTGATCATAATAACCAAAGGCCTCCATTGAATTATTGTTGCCGGCGTCATAGGCGGGCAACGGCTCATTTGGCTCATAGAAGCCATTTAGGGGTTGGAGATTGCTCGTGTTCGGGGTTCCACGCCAAGGAACCAGTCTGGCCAGCCAGGAGTTGCTATTGTCCGCACGGCCGGATTGTTTGGACTTCTTTATCGTCCGATAGATTACCCACACGATGAAGCAGAGCACGATGAAAGCACCTTTGGAGACTGTCAGCTTCTTCAATGGACAGTCTCGTAATAACTACTAGCTAAGACTTACCGATTGAGCCTGCAGCAATCAGTATTCGTTCTGATGTCGCACTGAGCCTGCTCCCATGGTCCTTCTTATTATTATTACCATTGTTGTTGTTATTGTTGCCATTCCGGCCATGGTGGTCGTTGGCACTGCCAGGGTTGTTCGCCACGTTGGTTTGGGTGGCTGCCGGTGTTGAAGAGTCTGCAATATCAGAGAGAAAAATTGATGTCGAAGCCTGGGGAGGATCCAGGCCGTTATCCGCCAGTGAGGTGGTTGGGAAAGCTAGAATCGGTGTAATAGGGTTCTCGACAGCAGGCAACTGTTAACTATTAGTATCTGGAAATTGCAACTATTCTTGAGAGACTGACCGGTGTGAGGAAAGGTATGGCGGTCTCCCACGATATGGAGGGCACGGCTGTTTCGGAGGCGGATACGGACGTAATAAATACCACAGATGTAGTAGATATCACAGACGTAGTAGATATAGCGGCCGGTATAGTCGTGCTCGCTTCGACAGTGGGAACAGTACTTGTTGTCGACGGTGACGCTGGAGGAGGTGAAGTAGAAGAGTTGTCGTCTGAGCTCGAGTCTGAACCACCGCGATCTTTCCCCGAGTCTCTGCCTCCTCGTCCCCTATCTCTTCCGTTACCGTCGTCATCACCATCACCGTCCATTTTACCATTACCTCCTTTGTCATTGCCACCCTCTCCTCCTCTATCATTGTCGGATTCTCTACCACCGTTGTCATCTCCCCCTCCGTCGTCGTCATCACTAGGTCTGTCCCCTTCATTGTCGTTCTCGTGGAAGAGACGAGGACTACCGTCTCGTTCGTCACCCGCACGCCCATTCCGACTACCTTGAGTATCATCACCACTACTGCGGTCTTTGCCCCGCTCATCACCATCATTTTTACCCTTGCCGTTGTCGTTGTCGTTGCTGTCGTTATCCCGCCTCTTCTCCAGAGTGAAGCGGATATCTGACTTGTCGGCGTCTGGCGATATATTTTCGTCACTCTCGTCGCCGTCGTCATCGTCACCGCCGCCGAGTTTTTCTCCTATCAGTAATGTGGGCCGAGTGACCCTGCTCGACACCGTTCGGCGCCGGCCAATGATTCGAGGATATCGCTTCTCGCTGCATAACGGTGGCATATTTTCTCCTCTAGCCTTCTTTGAGTAGGTTGCGTGCTACGATGCCTCGCACGTAATCGCCAAAGGATTGGTTGATAACATAGCCTCTAGCCGAGGGTCGGCAAGCAATAGGTTGTACAGGGCGATCAAGATAAAATCTAGGGATGTCCTCGGAAGTGATGCTGCTATGCAAAGAACAGAAACAAATATCCAGCGTTGAGATTGGTAGAGAAGCGAAGAGGACCAGCCCCGAGAATGTAGAAAGGAGATGTGAAAGAACGACTATGGAAAACGTGGAGAGAGTCAAAGTTGGTGTGGGAGAAAGTACGTGTAGATTCGGCTTTCTTGCCGAATCTCCTGGATGTGTTGAAAAGCCAAGATTGGCCCATTGGGACGGCATGGCCCCGTAATGGAATGATGGGGGTTCCCTGATATGACGGGGGGGTTACATCTGTCGACGGGCTGCCGCAAATCTTGGTGTCAAGCAGCCCCTGTTGGTTGCCTACAGCGAGAGGGGGATTGGGACAATTTCCTCCTTGGTGCCAGAGGCTTGATGATACCACACCACAGCAGGGAGACGGCTAAGGCAACGGGGATGTAGGGTCAAGCTGTCCTTGGGGACGACAACACGATGGAGGCTGGGGGCTGATGACGCACTGACTGACGCGCCTCCACGCTGTCTGCGCTCGCGTCTATGGGATATTCACGAGAGGTGACGAGGGCCGATGGGGGCCAACCAGAGCTGTCTTGAGTGTGTGGGACAGCGGGCTATGGCACGTTGAAGAGTGGGCTGCATTGACTTGAGGCTCTACCTGCGGCAGACTAGGCCAGGACTCCGGGGTAGCTTGTCTCAGCAGGGGCGTGGATTAGCGGACCAGGGTTTCACTCGAATCAGGGATCCGTGTCCATGACACAAATTGGATAGACTTAGCACCTTTCTCGTATAGCTAGGACTTGGACTACCGGTAGTGTGAACTCGCAACTACCTACTTACGGCGTAAATCACCGAGTTGGCAGCTGCCTCTACGCTTGTAGTAGGCCGTTCTTCCCCTTGGGACGGGTCTATTGTGGCGCATAGAGGCTAATCTGAAAGTCAACTGACTGCCAGAACAAGACTAGACTAGACTATCTGGTTGTAGTGCAACTAGTGCAGTGTAATGAACCGAACGTGGATCATCAGCCACAATGAGCGTTTCCAACAATCCTGGCGACGAGGGAGGAAGAGCCCCGTAAACAACCCCATCGTCACATTGCATCACGATACTACCCTCTACCACGGTCGGCATCTGCCCTTTTCGGTTACCCGGGGACCGATATTTCGCCTAATAATGACCTATTCCACCAGTCGGGAAATAGAGAGAGAGGCTCGAGCTATGCCAATACAGGTCTCTTCACTAGCCGAGCGAGATATCCCCGGCGCCGTTGCTGCGATCCAGTAGGTGAAGTCCCGGTCATAAATTCCCAGATTTCACCGAACAGGGTTCGGTCATGCCGCATCCGTGGTTCCAGTTCAAATCCTCACACACCGCTGCCCGGGCTTGCTTTGCGTGTTCCCACAAAAAAGACTCAGGCGAGTCCACATATACAGGAGCTCAATGCTCGTAGAGTCTGTCGTTGCAGCACGGCGTGTGGCCTCTTGGATACCCATTTCCAACTCGTGCTAATATCACACCTTCATTCTTAGAGAGGCCTTCGCCGACGACCCCTACAACAACTGGGTATTCGATAAAACCAAGGTAAGCAATCAGCAACCACCCTACATACTATTGTATTGTATCTTCGGATCTTCCACCCGACTTAGTGGGACAGCTTGCTGAGCAGGGTTTCACCTCCTTGGCTCGGTTACTCGGATCCTTTCCAGATCGACGACATGTACTGTTTCAAGCATTCGCATGAGCTGGCATACCAGATCGTATGCCGGCCTTGCCAGCGCAGCCCTGCTGTCTTACAAGGTCCTCACCTTGGTTTCTTTCTCTTTTTTTTTTTGTGGTCCAATACAAAATCAATTTCGTCGGAGCTTCAACCCGAATTTGGCATTTGATATAATAGTACTTAAACAAAAAGAAGAAGAAGAAGAAAAGCCGGCCGCTCGCTAACGCGCCTACTAGTTTGACGCCCAGCGCAATGCAGTATCGTTAGGGATACGCTGTCGATGGGGAATGCGTAACGGCATTTTCCATGTCGCCAAAGAAGAAGGTAGTGACGAGGTTCTCGGCGTTGCTTGTTGGCTGCGACCACAGCAAGTGGACCAACCTCCCACCTGGCACGACTGGCTTGAGGATTGGCGCTTGTGGTTCAACCAAGTTGGTATGAACCTTTGGTACGGCCGTGGGGGGCTGAATGTCAAGGTACGTTGATCTATCACCGAGGAATTTTGCTCGAGGGATTTGCATAAAATCTCCTGATCGTCGGATACTATTCTGGCGGGTTCTACGCTTGGTCTTTCAAGTCCTTTCAAGTTGGGCTTATCCTTGAATTGGGCCAATGATGAAGGGATCAACTACCGGGTTCAAGTCACAAGACAAAGCCCTGGCGTATGGCTTATTAGCCGCGAGCATGTTGTTTTAGCGAATGGGTTAATCATACAACGTGAACCAAACATCAGCCCGACATCCCCCCTTTCCCTTCCTTTTCATCTTCAAGTTTGGGCTGCACACATGACCTGATACTAACATGGTTCTGCTAGCGGTACTGGATCTGGAAAGCGGCCCAGTCGAAAGCACAATCGGCTGTATGGACCGAGCCCAGAGGGTACTATTTTTTGAACGTAAGCTGGGGAGTTGCCATTCATCGAAGCCTTTCATCTTACCACCCGTTTCGATTTCTAGATCATGGTAGTTCTCCCAAAAGCACAGGCTCGCGGCATTGGCCGTCTGATGATGGAAGCTGTGACGGACAAAGCCGACGCCGAAAAGATGAAGTGCTACCTTGAATCTAGCCGTGACGTACCCAACATGCAGATATATGAACGCTTTGGCTTCAAATTCGCGAAGGAACTTGAATGCGATGACGATGGCACGGCCATAAAGCTATTCACTAGTGAGTATTCTCGGAGTCGTTTCCTTCTTCCTTTTCGGACTAAAGCCAAACCCTTCCCCCAGGAAGCTTGTAAACTGCTGAAAACCTCATATATCATACTCAAAACGGCGATAGCTAACTCTGAGTGTTGTAGTGGTAAGGGAACCGAAGACGAATTAATGATTCCATGCCTCTCGGACCCAATTCTTTACCAATATTTGATTCTGTTAAGAGAGCAAGTGAACTATATCAACCCAGCCTTGATATTCTAGACTTTAGATAGTAAAACACATCCATGTTGTGTGCATTGCCATACGATTGCATAGATATACAGGCATAATATATAGTCTCAGATGAAACGTCATTCATCATCGAGTAAATTGTTTCATGCTTCCCTATCCCGATCGCCGTCGTTCACCTACTTTTAGCCGCCATCAACCCTAGACCTACGGGGGTTAATCAGTCGCCAATTCACTGCACTGATCCGTCTGGGAAAGTTTTCGGTATATTCTAGCATGAATGAAGATCGCTGTAATAAAGGGTTCGAGCCGTGGCACCTTACACCACGAAATATAATGTGTACTCAGGGCTGTGGGCACATTGTGATGACGGGAAATGGCCGAGTAGCGAATATACGGACGGGCAGATGGAACTTGAACGTTTCGATTTCATGATAATGTATTTGAATATGCCAAGTAAGAAACTTATACCGCCATCCCCTTTGTGTGTAGGAAAACGCGCCGGCCGCCGTCTCTAAGCCTTATACTCTATAAAATATAGGAGTGTTTAGCTCATCCTGACTACCCTCACTAGGCCAGGATAAAAGAGACACCAAAGATAACGACAGCTTGCAAGAGGGATGGCAGAAAAAAAGGTACGCTGGAGCTTCTACCACCACGTATTCTCACCTTCACCGCTACTATGGTCCTAAGCTTGATCCATGTCAGTCTGAGCCCGATAACAGTGCGCAATGTATGTCCTGATCACGGACCTTGTGTCGTAAGCTTTTCAAGAACCAAAAGCCATAGGGTAGAAATATGAAGGTTATATTATAGAGATACAGCGTAAGAGAAACATTGGCCAACAGGAGCATCCCTACCCTACCCATTGCATGACCGCAACGGCAAAGCATTTCAATCCAGGTTCCCTCTCTATGTTATAACCATGCCCAATGTCCTTTCTATCGAATTGTGTGTACACGTGCACGTATTCTATGTACCTAGTCTAGGCCACGCAACCCCTTTGGTTGTGTTTTAACCCAAACTCCGTTATTTCAAGATTGTGGGGTCCCTTCAGCGACCTGCCCATGAATTGGTAAGCAAGACTCGTTCTCTTGCTATTATGACTCTTCCTCAGGGAAGAGGGACAATAGAACTAGGATTCTACAGTCTACTCTCGGGAGACATCGCGGCCATAAACCTTGGCCTTGACCCAGTCGAGAGCAACAAGAACACGATTGCGCGCTAAAAACTGTTAATATAGATAGTCCTAAACGAAGTGCGCACGACTAGACTTACTGCTGAAGCACATGCTCAGGTAGGCGCTTCGCCAGAAAAGGTAGGTCAGCTTGCCGCCAGAAGCGAAAGTGCCGTTCCACCAGGCAATATCAGCGACAGCCTTCTCGCTGCCGATGTAAGCTAAGCTACCTTGGTGCGAGTAGTTGAAAGGCTTAACGTCCTTGATGCGGTGGAGCTGCTTCTCCAGGCCTTGAATCTCCGATGTGATCTCGGCCGCATTCCCGGGCTTGAGGTTCAGATTTGAGCTGAGCTCCTGAATCCGGTTCTCGAGCGCGTCAGTCTTAGCCATGGTGTTGAACAAGCGCGCTAAGAAGTGACCCTCCTGCGCAGCAACCTGTGCGGTAGGGGCATATCCAGCGACAGCGCAATCGCCAACGGCCCAGATGTCACGTGCTCCCTGGACGACGAGGTATTCGTTCACGGCCAGGCCACGCCTCGAATCTTTCTGAGCTGGAATTTGAGACAAGAGATCACTGATCAATGGGCGGAGTGCGTTGCCCGTAGCCCAAACCAAGAGGCCATAGGGGATAGTGATGTTGGACTTGCTGCCATCTGGATTAGTAACCTGAGCCTCGACGGTCTTGTCCGTGACCCTCTTAACCATCGTCTTCGTCTTGATCTCTATATGCTCCTCCTTGAAGGTGCTTTCGGTGTAATCAATGAGTTGCTTAGAGAACATAGGTAGGACGGTAGGCAAAGCTTCGACTAGGGTAACCTTGAAGCGCGGGGAGATATCGGGGATCAGTTTCTTAATATCCTCGTCAAAGAAGTCACGTAGCTCGCCGGCAAATTCAACACCGGTCGGACCACCGCCGACAACAACCATGTGAAGCAGGCGATCGATTTCGGAGGGATCCTGGCCCTTGAAGGCGGCGGTCTCTACGCAGTCCATGATCTTGGTTCGGATGGCTTGGGCATCGCGGATCTCCTTGAGGAAGCAGCTGTTTTCGCGAACACCAGGAATGCCAAAGGTGGCGTTCTCAGCGCCAACGCCAACAACAAGCATATCGTAAGGGACTTCTGTCTCATTGATGGTGCCTTTGATGTCGCTGTTGTCGGAGATCTTGACAACCTTTCGCTCGTAGTCAATCTTGGTGGCCTCGGCTTCGTAGAATTTGACGGCAACCTTCTTACGACGTAGGATCTGGCGGATGGGCTCCATTATAGAGCGATGTTCGATGTTTCCAGTAGTACATGAGGGCAGCAGGGGCGTGAACAGGAAGTAGTTACGGGGAGAGATGACGACGACGTTATAGTTGGCAGTATCGAGCTTCTTCAGGAGGGACACGGAGCCCCAGCCGGTTCCTACAGAAGGCGACAGTCGAAATTAGCCACCCGCGGTCGGTCATTCGCCCGGACAACAGATTTGCAACTCACCTAGGATGACCAAGGTCTTCTTCTCGGGATCAGGGGTGAACTGATCGTCCGGGTGGCGATCAAGGTAGCCATCGTAGATGATAGCGCCAACACCAACGAAGAAGGTCAGATAGCTACCGCGCCACACCCAGGTGACGGCAGTCCGGACCTTGCCGGACTTGCCCTTGGGGGTTGGCCCAGCAGCATCGGCGTAGGTCCTTGCGAATTGGCGAGAGACTGGGCCGGCGGCGCTCGAAACCACAGCAGGCCGCGTCACATATGCTGTGGCCGTCGTCGCAAAGGTCGCAGATGGGCGCACGGCTTCGGCGGCGGACAGCCGCGTTGCTGCCGGGCCGAAGCGAGTCAGAGCCCTCGAGTACGAGGCCATTGAGGCTCCCAGAGCAGTTCAATGGGCGGCTGCAGCGGGTTCGGGGCCGGGAAGCAGGAGGATGTGTGCTTGGGAAGGGACTGAGGACAGAAGCTAGAATCCAAAGAAAATTGACATCGCTGGTGCTTAGTCTAGCATGTGGGTTATAAAGTCGGTCGTATGGTGCAGGTCCGCAGGTCCTGCAGCACCGTGGTCGTGCCGTGAGGTGCTATGGTGGAGCGATAAGCTCTTCGGGGCTTGGCGCAAAAGGTCCCCAAGTCCCATGATTGCCCCATCATTCCGGTCGCACGGAGGGCACCTTTGATAGCAAGCCCGATACAGTAATTGACCTGCAACGACCGATACAGAAAAAGGCTTGGAGTGGCTAAAGTGGGGGCGGAAACGGGAACTAAGAACCCACCAGGGCGCTTTTCTCGCAGAAATTTGAGTACTGATATGCCGCAGTCGAATTTGCCAAGCACTGCATATACGAATATTCTGTCTAGCGTCCATATAACATGGCATTAGGTACCTGCTTTTACACAACCTGCGTAGGTCCTGACAGACATGTAGGGCAAAGTTTTGATTTGGACCATGCAACAAGCTGCTCGACACGTTGGCCAATCATCATGACTCCGAACAGCACGCAAAAGTCTTTGGTGACAGACAATACTACACTTCCGTCTCGGGAACTCGGCGTTTTTTCGCTGTTTATTCAAAGGTCTACAAACATATTCTCCTGCCTTGGCAAATAGTAACAGTGTAATATAGGTATTGTAAGTTGGCATTGGCAACTGACACGTTGACTTATTTTTTCTTTCCTTTTTCTTTCTTCCTTTCTCTCTCGCGCGCGCGTAATTGCCAATCATTTAACGAATCAAGAGTGGTTTGAGGCTGAGAATTAAGCGGGATAGAACAGCCAGTGCCAAGTGATAGATAGGTAATGACCATCAGCTTGGAAGTGTGACTGGACGTAAAAAATATCTCATGTCGTCAGCCTCCTATCCCGCAAAGGCGGGCCCCTGGGGGAGAGCGAGAATTTTCAACGTGCTCATGTAAGAGACGTGAAGTTTGAGCATGAAAACGGGTAAATAACTCACACCCGTGACGTCTCTTATCAATAAAAAGTTGAGCTTACTATCCAGTTTCCCTACCTCTGGAGGTAATCAGTTCAGCTTGTTGTTTATACTGAGACCAAGTCCGTAGCAACGGGAAGAAAAGGAAGAGAATGAACAGGAGCATTGATAAAGACACGCAATATCTGAGCTCGAATCATGTACCTACATTGCATGGTACCTGGCTGGTTACCATGACTTGAGAGCATTTCTTTTTAGTCCCCATTTTGCATTGATGCATGCGCAATGGAACCGTCCAACTTAGGTTCACTCGCTAATGCAATGTGTCGCTGCAACAACATGCCTTAAACCGAGCATGCGGCAGAAGACGGAACAGCGGGATGATCTCCCCTCGCCCGGTGGATGCAAGTTCTAACAACTCATGCAAGTCTATCTATCTAGTGTCCTGTCTAGTGTTCTGTCTAGTGCTCTGTCTAGTGCTCTGTCGAGTGGTTAGCTTCTCTGCATACTAGCGACTGGTTGTGGTAATCTTCACACAAACTTTAACGCCGCAGGCATAAATAAGACTGCCATCACACCATTCCGTTAACCCCCCGGGTTCATCGACCTTCAGGTCTTATTGATTTCCCCCGCGCTTCCTTGACCCGGGCAGTATACATTATATATGTAACGGGGTAATGTTACATTAACTAGCACCCGATTACATGTACTTACTTCACTCGTGTGCTTATGATACCTACCATCTAGAGGCAAGCGCTGCATGTCGAGATAGCTGATGGATCAATTGTTAGCAATCTAGTCAATGAAGAATAGTTCTTCTGCAACGTGTCTCCTACTAGTAGAGTCAGCTTCATACGCAAGAGAGCTGAGGGGTTGATAGAGTATTGCATCATGGCCTGGTTACTAGCCCAGGCCTTATTTTCCTCATGACAGTGATTTGTTCGTAACACAGTCAAACGAGAAGCGGTTGTCTCGAATACCTACTGTTAGACTGCACTGTGTAGCTTTCTAAATAGAGTGGAGGAGCACGCTGGTTCCCTACTCATCTCAACCGCTTCTTTTCGTCAACATGAACTCAGTATCTGATGAAAACAATAAGTGCAGCTCTACCGATCCTCTCGGTAAGGCATTATATGAACAATATCATCCAGAGTGAGGCAAACCTTATGCTAGTGAAATTTGGTATGCTCCCATCGCATGGATATATAATTTACAGCAGCTGATTTCAAGGGAGTTTATCAACACCATCACCTGAAACCCCTTCGCAACGCTGCCTAGAAGATAGCGATCAATCTAGGCTACATATTGGGATATCAGCAAGGAGGTAGCTAATTATCTATCTGCAGCCGTGATGCTACACAACCAAAGCGCCGGCTACCTCCAACAAAAACACCAGTGTTCAGGTCGCATCCCTCTTGACCGAGTCCGTCCACTCGGCTGTGGTGCATACTCTGTTGGCGAAGAGGGACCAGACCAGGTCAGTAGGAGCCTTTGGAGCCTTGAGCGAAACCCGGTGGTCTTGGCCGCTTTCTACCAGTCGGTGACACCTACAACTTGCCCTTTCTCGCGCAGGAAGTCATTGTATGCGTCAACGCCGCACCGTTGGTTTTTTCACTCTCTATGTATTTTCCTTTGCCTATATAGCTCCTACCCCTCCTCGAAGGTCAAATCTCGCTACCTTGACCGCTTATATAGAGCGATGTGGACGGCAGATTCCCAGGGAGGCGAGAGGGGTCCCATGACAGGCTTCTATGCCGAGTGGTCACAATCCAGAGCGCTCGTTGCAACCCTATCTCTAATTCAAGGATGAAGCTTAATGCATAATCATCCGCCAGGTAACTAGCTCTAGATAGTGAACTCTCGCGTTGTAGTGGCGTTTACGCCACGGCTTGGTTGTCGAGTCTTACCCACCCTCATCGAACTACCTAGTGATGGAAATTGTTGACCTTAATGATGGGATTCATCGTGAAATGATTGCGAAAGAGCAATAGCCAGATGCCCGAAGGCCAGAGATAGAAGTATAAAAAGAGACCGCAAATCAGATATCTCATAAAATGAAAGCAAATGTAATTTATCATCCGATTTTTTGGCCTTGGATATCAGCCGTGCCATAAATAGTACACCCGGATGTCGTCATTGCATCACCAGACGCCAGTAAAACGTTATACACGCATAGCCGCCTTATCAAAACAATAGCTACCTGCCTTGAGGCGCGGTCGACGCTGGCATTTCTCCGTACCTTCCTCTACCCCTTGTTGTGTCGTAGGCATTGATAACACGCGTCTGGCTTTCGTCGGCCTGCGAGAAGGCGTAGCCGCGCTGTTTTCGCATTCGCTGCACCTGGCGAACTTTTCTGATCGCCTTCTGGAACTGTTCCATTCTGTTTTGATGATTAGTCACCGAACCAATGTTTCACGAGAGGGGAATGCGGGTAGAGGTTGAAATACCTTGGACGATAGTCTTGAATGTTGTACTTCTGGATCTCCTGAATGTGATGATAGCTTCGTGGATAGTACATCCTCCTGACGTACTTCCAAGCCACATCTCTGATAAGACAGGCAAAGGGTAGGAATATTGTCTGAATATAGAAGCTCGGACTCGAGAAGAGCACGGGTATAATTCCACGTAACTCGGTTGAAACGTTAACCATCGGAGCAACGATGCCATAGACCGCGACAAAAGCAAACCAGATGATCAAGCTACCCGGTATCGCGATTATGTGATACTTTGTCCAGTTACTTGTAACCAACGCAGCCTTGCCAAGGACGGTGGCCAGGACAGAGGCGTATAGACCTGTACCCCAGAGCCAATGACCTCCAATTGTGCCGTCACGCAGCACGCCGTCGCCGTACCAAATAAGTTCGGAGAAAATATACAGAATTAGAGAATGGTAGAAGGCATTTGCAATCCAGGCAGCAAATGTCTTGATTTTGAAGAATTCATTGCGTTGCCCTGCGGTGTACAGCTGCGGATAGCGATCAAGTAAACGGGCCGACACGTACTGATCTAGAATACCAATTGCTAGAGGCGGCAAGACCGTAAAGAATACATTGTAGAAGGAAAGCATCCATGATTCGTAAATAATCTCGCCGGAGAACACGTTTTGGAAGGCATACTAGGACACGTTAACTATGCTGAGTATTGGTGGTGATGGGACACAATGTCGCGAGTTAAACCTCTACGAGGAACCGGACTGAATTCAAACTAAGGATTGCAAACTCACCCAGAATTGCGTTTGGTACAGGGCAATGTTCTTGTAAAATGAAAAGAGAATAGTCTTGCTGATGCGGTGATAACTCCAGGCACCGTGGACCAATGTGAGTTTGCGGAGGAATCGAAACTGGGCGATTGAAACGTCGGCAGACCGAGCTGCCTGAAGACCTTCGACGCCTGAAATTCCTACGCCGATGTGGGCAGCTTGGATCATGGACACATCGTTCGCTCCATCGCCGATAGCAAGGAGGATCTCATCAGAGAATTTCTTGACCAGCTTCACAACCAAAGCCTTCTGAAGTGGTGACACACGACAGCAAATGACGGCTTTGCACATGACGGCGAGGTCGTAAAGCATTTTCTCCAGATCAGGTTCCAGGGCGTATGTGAGAGATTTGCCATCGATGACTAGAGCTAGCGTATCCATCTCAATCGAACCTTCAGCATTATTCCTGATGGCCTCCAACTTCTTCTGAATATTTTGACGTGTAGCAGTTGCGTCTTCCTCGTTAACAATAAGGAGCATCATATCTTCGCTCAAGAGCTTTGAACTCATGCCAATATTGATAGCGGTTTCCTGTCGATCACCAGTCAAGACCCACACCTTAATATTGGCTTCTTGTAATGTGTGAATGGTTTCTGGCACGCCGTCTTGAAGTCTGTCCTCGATGGCAGTGGCGCCAAGTAAGTATAGATCGTGTTCGATAATTTCAGCCGCCTTGTCAAGCTCATCGGCTCGATTCCCGCCGACAGTGGTTTGAGCTTTCTCGAACATAGCATACCATTCTTGGAACTCATGTTCAGGGACCTCGCGCATGGCCAGACAGAGGGTCCGCAAACCTTCAGATGCATAATCTTCCAGGTGCACGAGCGTCTGCTCCACGTGCGGGTTGTCGGCATTGAGACGTTCCAGAATGACGGTATCGGCACCTTTGCAGTACAACCGAATCTTTCCGTCAGGGCAACGATAGATGGTAGACATCCGCTTTCTCGTCGAGTTAAACTCGCATACAGCCAGAAGCTCGTACTCCAACTCCTTACCATCCACCTCGATAATGACAGTTCGGGGTTTACGAGCAATGAAAGCATACCCCATGGTCACGGCGCCCTGAACAAGAGCTCCTTCATCAGGGGAGGCAGCTTGGTACTTGATATTCCCGCCTTTTTCATCTCGCTCTGGTATAACAGTATGACAAGTGGCCAAAAGGGCTAAGAAGTGATGAATGGCTTCAGATGTTTGGTGAGATTTGAGGTTTTCATGGAGTTGCTTAAAATCATGGATTCCTACCACCACACCATCCTGAACAGTGGCTCGCCTGTCTTCAGGAACTTCTTCTGCATACTGGATACCGCCGATCGAGCACTGTTTGAACTCCATCATGTTACATGTCAGGGTCCCCGTCTTATCAGAGAAGACGAACCCGACCATGCCCAGCTCTTCTACTAAGCTTGACGTCCGACAATTTGCCGGTGTGTTTGTTTGATCGTAGTAGATATCGAGATCATCGTTTATGAGGATGCCATGCCAGTATTTGACCAGTTCCACCGTGACGAAAAGTGAGATTGGAACCAGAGACGAGAATAGCACCCAGTACGTTACAAGATCCTTGAAGATAGCCTGGACAACTTTGCCAGCACCATTCAATTCATCCAACTCGAGGTAAGAAACTGAGTCGTTCGACACAGCACGGTATACTAAGTCTCCGATGGTGCAGATTGAACTGAGAATCAAGAGCAACCCAATCAGGGCAAGCACGAGCTTATTGAGTTGCCGCTCAACCTTCGTTCGCTTAATGGGGGTAGCTGTTGCGTTGCGCATTAACTTTGTCTCGTGACCTGTGAAGACAACTATGCCGTGAATCCAAGGGGTATTGCGAAGGGTAGCACCTCGGAGCAATAGTTGTTCTGGATTCAGTGGCAGCTCTTTCTCTCCACCACCAGCTTGCATAGTTAGTGTTGCCTCGTATGTGTAGAGGCTACTATTAGGCTGTTCCGACCGAATCCTACCTCCTAACCGACTCAATTCGGCGGAACTGACCAGGGCCGATGTCTCGGGGCGACCTTGCTTGATTTTGAGATTCGTTTCACCGTCGAGGTTGGCTGTCTCAATATAACATAAACCTTCGGGTTCGGAACTCGCAAGGAGCACCATGTCGGCAGGAAACGGTTCCTCAGATTGAACCCGCACAATATCTCCCACTGCTACATTGATCCATCTGGTCTCTTCGAAATTTGACCCTCTCAGGACTCGAGCTTTTGAGTTATTTAGAGCACTATCTGCTTGTTTCCTCCTATGGTCTTCAACAAGCTCCTTAGCCGCGGAAATGAGTAGGACGACAGCGAGGGGGCCGATGGTGGTATATTGATTTGTTGGTGATAGACCGGGAATTTGTTGCAATGCTGCTGTGAATAAGAAAAAAACATTGGCGAATTTTGAGAACTGCTCGATCAAAAACTTGGGTAAGAAGGTGGCAACGTTGTATTTGGCGGTAGAGACGTGGTTGTCAACGTATTTGTTAGCTGCATTTGCAGGTGGGTTGTTGAGATGTATGATTCGAGGTCCTAATGTTGAAGGGTCTGGCTTGCCACTCCCAAATCCAAACTTGAAGTTCTTTAACTCAAACTTCTTGCTTTGCTTTGCTTGCAACGGGGAAGTCCCTGACGACTCTGTCCGTCCATGTCCAGCCTCTGTTAGAGGGAGATCCATTTCTGAATAGCCTTGTCCCATCCCAAGCATGCTCTTCGCCTTGCCCAAGAACCCCCCACCAAGTCCCAACACACTATTGCGATTCCGAGCATTCTCACGGCGCATCGGGTTATCGCCACTTACCGACCCTCCACCATGTTGGTAGTATGATTGGTCGTCCTCAGGGTAATCGTCGAAGTCGTCCGCATACCTCCGATAATTGTTTAACTCGGGGGTCTGGCTATACTGTCTATCGTTTTCGCCTAGATAGGGCGGCCGAGGACCTGGAGCGCGAGCTCCGGTAGGGGGGTTCTTCACGCTGGGGTGTGTTGTCTGGCTTGCACCAATGAAATCATCGTAGGAGACAGACTGGCGCGAAGAGAACTCGTTACCAGGGTTATTGGAATTATATGAGCGAAGAAGTTCGTCGTCAGTCACGGGAGCGCGCTGTCCGCCATAGGCAGGTTGATCGTCGAGATCGAGGAGAAGGTCATTTCTAGAGTCAGAAGAGCCTCCGAGAGGCGCCCTTCCGGCCATATCGCAAACGGATGCAGAAGCTTAGACAGGGATGAGAGCGGGAGACATGGGAGAACGAGAAAGTAGCAACAGCTTGCTTTTGGGCGGGTTGAAACCGACGCGATTTCTTGATGTCAGGTATAGGCTGCAGCTCGAGGCTAGATGGTAGTGATTCGGTGGTCGATATGGCGAGATGGTTGCCAGGTAGATGGGAACGGACCGGATTGCGTCGCAAGAGAGCCCGGAGATGGCTGTGTCGAGGAAAAAGAGGGTAGCATGCAATACGAGATGCCCAGGCCCGCAATTGTAAGAGAATCGAAGTACAATTAAGCAGCCTAAACAGAACTGGGCTAGACTTGGGAGGCCGGGTGCTCGTAATAAAGGCCGAATGCCTAGTACTTGCACGGTAGAAGGTATCGTCAAACCAGACAACAAGGACTGGTGATGGAGATGTGGACGTCAAAAAACAGTCCAGCGAAGATGGGTTTAATCCAATGCAGCTGAGTATCTGAGTCGGGATGCAGATGCAAAAGACAGAGCAGACAGGCAGGTCCAGGCCCAGGGCAGATTGACAGCAGGTCTGGCGTGTTTGATTACTGATAGGTCAGAGTTTGGGTACACCTGGGCTAGTGCAGACAACTCCACGCAACCCGTGTTCATAGCGCAGTTTTGTTTCGTCTCGTCCACTGCACAGCCTCCAAGATGTACTACCTCCAGGAGACTGTACCACGCTACAACCCAGGGGCTACAGCACCTAGAGGTGTTGCGATTGTCTGATTGGACAAAAAGTTGCTAGCGAGCATCCTCATGGGACCGGCCCCAACGTTAACATCGGCCTGTCTTGTCCTAAGCCCCGCCTGTTGTTTTACATCCCGGGTACCTAGGGTTAGGTGGTATATCGTACTGACGTTACTGTACACCTATGTATCTCCAGGCTCCAGTTAGGTACTTAATAAGGTGCTCAGCCCCTAACATCTCCAACGCGTTACGGATGCGTGGGAGATAATTTATATAATTTTGTTTTCCTTTCATTTTGAACTTTGTCTGCCCCAGTCGTCCTATACTAGGTACTAGTCTAAGTATATCCATAGCATGACAGCTTCAACTGTGCACTTCCTGTGCTAATAAGTTGGGTAATCTACCCAGATAGGCCATATTGGTAAAGAAACGCAATGCTTGGCTCAATTGCCTCAGTCGATCCGCAAGACGTCATTAATGAGGCGCAATTCGCAGGGTGGGAGAAAAGCTTACACAGTGATGAGAGAACTGCCCTAAAAGGCAATAGTGCACGACAGCAAATTCACGGGGCCATCCTAATCATCTGTCACAATGCGCGACCTGCCTACCTGAAGCTCATAGAAATGATGTGATGTATCGACGTTCATGGATATTAAAAAGATTAGGTACGCGTTCATGGTGGCATATGCTTGGCTAACACGCTTGTAAATAGGTACATATGTGCTTAGGTGCACCTGTCAGTACCTTTGAGATATATGTACCCTCGTGGCTTGATGCATGCCGACCCTGCAACAGATTCAGCGCTTTGCCAATGAGATTTATTTTTCGGACGAACTTTTTATCCTGTGCCTAACAAGGCCCCATTGACTTTGTCAACCCTTCTATTGTCGCATATATTTTTTCCTAGTCCCTAGCCTAATCTTTATAGTTATAGAGCAGACTTAAGATCATCGCCTAAAATGCCCTTGATGAAGTCGCCAATATGGTTATTCACCTGGACAGGCTTCTGAACCATAGCCCAGTGGGAGCAGTCCGTAAGCATCTCCAACTTGAGGCCCCCAGCAAAGTGCTGTTCCTGACCCGCCGCCATCCAAGGAGGCAGCGCAGCATCCTTGTCGGCCATGAGCAGCATAGCAGGCATGGGGAACTTGAAGGAATCCTTTGCAAGCACCTCTTCGTCGTCTCCGTTGAGATCGCGAGTCCGGTACCAGTTGCAAGGGCCGTGGAGCCCGTGTCGAGAAAACTCCTGCACGTAGAAGTCGATGATCTCCTTGCTCACCAGTGGGGTCTGCCCGATGCTGTCGATGTTTTCCTCGAGAACACCGACCTCGACGGTGAATACTGGCTTTCCCTCCGGCGTTGTGCCGCCGTACAAGCCGTTGAGAAACCCGCGAAGGCGCTCGGGTGACTTCGCCACGATTTCTTCCGCCCTGCCGCCTGCGAGTTGGAGCTGATATGTGAAGTTGGGCAGCTTCGCGACCAGGTCTGGAAGAGCCAGTCTAACTGAAGACGGAGGCAAGTACGGAACGCAGACCGAGAAGACGCAGCGGATCAGCGAGGGGTAATACTGTGCCATGCGCCTGTGTCCTTGTCAGTTTCGATTTCTGCCCAATATGATGGGCAGGAATAGCACGCAGGGGCTGGACTGAGATATAGGCCACATAGCGACCGTGTGACTTACCAGACGAAGAGTCCACCCCAGTCGTGTCCGCCCAGAATGATAGGCTGGTCAGTGACTTGCTTGACGATCTCAGCCATGTGAGCCGTCATCTTTTTCATTGTGTATTCTTCATGCGAGTCCGGAGCATCGGTCTGCCCGTAGCCTAGCATGTCTGGTACGACGATTTGCAGGTTCAGAGACAGCAGATAAGGGACCTGGTTGCGCCATCCCATACCGAGATCTGGCCTGTAAATACCAGTGAGCTACCGCACAGCGAGGAGACGGGATACCATCATACCAGCCGTGGATAAGGAATACGGTAGCGGTGGGCTTGTCAGCAGGTTTCGCCAACATATAATGGTACTTGAAGCCCCCAACTTCAGTAAATTTGTGCTCGACCCGGGGGTCATTGGGAGCCAGTGAATCCACCAACTGGTCCTCCGGGATCCGGGTACTTTGCGCGAGTAAGTCAGCGCTTGGTCAAGAGGCCGCAATCGAGACGCACAAGGGTGACGTAGACGTGCGAGAAGGATGGAAAATCGCGAGATATGAACTAAGTCAATGTATCTAGCGAATCACTCACCTTGGATCAACGAAATTCATGGTCGAGATGTCGAAAAATGCAGCTCAAAGTGATGAGTAAGGGAAGAAACGGGGACCAGAACGGGGAATGGGGCGGCATAATAGTCATGAAGACGAACTGAATTTATATGTCGGCCTAACAAATCAGGCGACCCGTAGTCTACTACAAAGCCTGCCGTCCTGCGGTCTTATGGTAAGGGACTTGGCTTGCTTATGACACCGACCCGAGGTTCACTAATCATGGTCAAGGATGGTTGCGGGGAGCTGCCTTTCCCGGATAACCAACCTCTCCTCGGCGGCGGCACAGAAGCGCAATCCTATCTCTTCTTAGTCTCCGAGCCATGTCTGCAGGCATTAGCTAGTCTCGCTTCGGAGGCACTTGCAGAGTGGGGAAGACTTTACACCCCGAATACATTAAGTGTTATGCGTGTATGCGACGGAATACCAGTGACCCGTGGATCTACTGTAGTATCATTACTTGTGGTGTTCGAAAGATCACGGCAACGGCGGACGTGGGAGGGAGTGGGTTCGTCAAGTACGCAAAAAGCGTCAGTGATTTCAACTACCGCTCTTACCAGCCTAATACTCGTGACACTTACACAGGCGCAGCATTCCGGTCCCATCCACCGAACTAACCAGAGGCACCCAAAACGCCCTTTCGAAGTACACGAAAAATCAGCAACGCCCTCATGAACAAAAGAACAAAGACAACCCGGTCAGTAGATTACAGTGTCTTCATCCTCCTCGATCATGACATCATCTGCTCTGTCAGACTCTTTCTCGGGGCCGACCTTATTAGTAGCGCGTGAAGGGGGACGATTAGTAGACACAGGTTGCGACTTGTCAGTAGGTGGCTTATCATTGGGTTTACCCACTGTCTCGTCTTTCTCCGATAAAGATGGCTTCACCGCAATGCCCAGGCCTTGCAAGCGCTGTTCCTTGCGCTCCTTGAATCCTGAAATTTCTTTCTCGATGGTCTTTTCGGCCTGTTGAATCTGATCCCGAATTATGTCTTCTTGCGTCCTAGTGAGCTCCCACGGCAGGTAGAACTGCGGTGATCGTTAGTCTGGACCGGCTAGGTTATGTGTGAAACCGACCGTTGGGCAACTTACGATCGTTGGTCTGGCTTTGGTTTGCAGGTAACGGGCCTTGGCCAGCATATCGGTGTGTTTGGTTTTCATCTATACTCTAGTGAGTGATGTGTTCTCCTCATCGGCTTAAGCCCTTAGAAAGCACGAAGCACGGTGAACGACGTACGACCTGTTCGTCGAATTTGAGCTGCTCAACCTTGCGCACAGCTTCCAGCTTGGAAAGCTTTTGCATGCGCAAGCGGTCCTCTTCGGCTCGTTGCTGAGTAGATTTTGCCTGCTGTCGTCGCTCAATGTCTTGACGCTTCCTGTGTTGGGAGCCGGCACCGGCTTGGCTTAGGGTGTTCATCAAACCGCCTAATAACCGTCTTCCACGCTTCTTCTCTTCCTGGCGCGCCATCTCTCGCCGATCCGTGCCTGGTTCCCTTGTGGATTGGGGTCGGGACTCGTGTGGCTCATCGGTCTTCTCGCTGTCCGCTCTGGTCCTCTTAGCCGATTTGGGGATTGGATCATCGGCGGTAAGAGGCGAGGAAGCTTTGCGCTTCTGTTGTGCATTGATTGAAGCAGGGTCTTGGTTCTGATCTGCAATGGACTCAGGCTCGGGTTCGGCCATCTTGTCATTGGCATGATGGTTTCGGGAGCTTGTTGTTCAAAATGCAGTCAGCAGCGGCGCATAGGGCAGAATAACGAGACATAGATTGTTTGCTTACTCTTCCTTAGTGGACATGGTTTGGTGAGGCAAAGACAACTGCGAATGCAAGAATTCGGACTTGAATATAAAGCTGGTATGCTGGAGTAGGTTAGAAGGTAAGAGTACAAGGTATTGCCCAAAGGGCTTTCGACATTTCTGAATATGTCTAGTCCATGATAATTGTTTGTGACAGCAAAAGGGAAGGCCTCATATGCGGGATGTGGAAAGGGGCGAGAGAGTCGCTTCACGGATTGTTGGCCAGGAATTAGTTGGAGGTTGTAATATGAAGTGCAGGAAGTTGTAGGTATTGCAAACCATATCGTCCCTTTGTAGGTGGTTGGTACTACAGAACGTACATGTACAGATCGCGGTACCTCTTACAAATCGGTACAGGTAGTACTCTATTCGCGGATTCACAGTTTTGGGGATCTCAGGCTAGGTGCCTTAGCGGTAGGTATCTTGCTCCGCCCCACCCCGTACATATTAGTGATCACCTCCACTAATTATGTACCTAGCTACCTGGTCTACTGTACCAGAGGTACCTGTGTCCCCCACTACAGCTACGCAGCCTTCAGAAAAGCCATTGCTATCAGGAAGTGGCAAGGCTGAGAAATCCAAAACGCCATCATCGCATTTCCAGCATTATCTAGTATAAATAGCCTTACGGACCCCTTCCTGCCCCCCCTAACTCCTGCGATTATTGCTTTCTCTCTCCACGTCGAGTTCCACGAGCCATTTTAGATCTTCGGAGTCAGGTCTGCAGCAAGCATCCAACTCGATCAAGGCTACTACAACAATAATTGGCAGAGGAGCAACATCATGTCGCGCCATCATCCGTAAGTCCCCATAGAACCCCCTAGATGCACATCTCA
Organism: Ustulina deusta; assembly: GCA_023159155.1. Classification (NCBI taxonomy): domain Eukaryota; kingdom Fungi; phylum Ascomycota; class Sordariomycetes; order Xylariales; family Xylariaceae; genus Ustulina; species Ustulina deusta. The sequence continues at coordinate 2,636,292 of JAJNNX010000001.1, read as the reverse complement.
TTCCGTCGCAGACGTAGCTAACCCTTTTCTCTCCTCCACACATATAGTGATCTCGTCATGTGCCGCAAGCAATCCGGCATCGCCATCGGCCGCCTGTGCGACAAATGCGACGGCAAGTGTCCAGTCTGCGACTCTTACGTGCGCCCTACAACGCTCGTCCGCATCTGCGACGAGTGCAGCTTCGGTAACTACCAAAACAAGTGTGTTGTATGCGGCGGCGAAGGAATCTCGGACGCCTTCTACTGCTTCGAGTGCACGCGCCTCGAGAAGGACCGCGATGGATGCCCCAAGATCATAAACCTCGGTAGTTCACGGACAGACGTGAGTTTCCATGCCTTCTTTCTCTTCTATTCTGGCCTGTCATCTATAAAATGGTCTAGACGGCTGGTTGATTCGATTGGAACCTCTGCTAACAATCTCCCTTCTTTGCTATAGTTGTTCTACCAAAAGAAAACGAATCGGACAGGTTATTAGCCTTTGTGTTGCCCGGGTCTGGGCAGTTGGGAATGAGGTTTTCAAGTCAATAATGGAGTGGTGTAGCCGAAAAGGGGAAGCAATCATGTCCATGTATCGTGCATTCAAACCGGCGTTTTCTGGTTCCAGCTCTCCTCGTGTGGGTCAAGTCGATACCCCCAATTAATACTTTAGATGGGAAGACAAAAGTTACTCATCACAATCTATGATTCCATACCCTGGACGAAGCGAATATAGCTCCAGGAGCAATTCTCAATCATAATGCATTCAATCATTCCATAATGTACAGGATGCTGCTAACTATGCCGCGTTGTATTACCTGTGTCATGTTGTCGGCGGATAAATACCATGTGTTCCCCATCCGCCTCAACTCAATTAGACTAAATATAGGAGACCTTGACGCCCATTCCTGCAGTCTGCTTAACTTTGTTCCATCCTGACCCAAGGATGCGTTTTATCCGCTCCCGAAGATCTCTGCGACCAAATACTACTATTATACTGACAACAAAAGCAATCAGTCTCATGAGCAGCATAGGGTTAGTCCTGAGCGAAGATCCGATCTGCTCAATGACATTCCGGAGATTTGCTATAATTATAGCGGCTCTCGTTCCAAGGTTCGGGGCGACTGTGGCCTTCTTTGCTTTAGAAGCGGATGAAGACGACTGGGATGGGTTTGATAAGGCGGAGCCATTTCTGGATTTCCGTGCCTTGCTAGGGGATGCAGGTTGTGGGGACTGTTCAATGCCATAATCGACCTCACTCGCTTCTCGCTTCACACGTTCCTCTTCCAGTCGACGATGTTCTCTAGCTTCGTTTTCTGCTCTCAATCGCCGGGTGTCTTCGATGTCTCTCCTTAAATTATCTTCCTGTCTCTGTTGTTCCTCACGCTCCCTTTGCTGGACCGCCTGCTGTTCTTCTTGCAGGCTTTGGAGGGCTTGTAAGAAGGCCTCCCGTCTCTCCTCGTCGAGCACTGAGCTGACACTAATAAACTCTCTTGCATAATCCCATTCATTGTTTCGTAGCAGGACATGAAGAGTATACAATTCAAGAATCTTGACTCTTGCATTGAGATCTCTTGGCGTATCAGCACCATTAGCCGCGCCTCGTGAGGCTGACCTGCCGCTCTGCGACGAAGGCCGATAAGAGCGGGCTGCTTCCAGCTGTCGGGATATATCCAGGTTCGGGGTGTTTGAAGCAGCCAGATAATTCTCTAGTCGCTTCTGATTCACAACCTGCGTTCGAGCATGCGAAAGCAAGAGGGTTGCCCTTTGGGAATAGGTTAGTCAGGATTTGTAGGGCATATCCACAACGACAGTCAGATGCTCAACAGTCCTCAGGAATGGTCAATTGGTTTGCGCGAAGCACGGCAACGCAAAAGGCAGCTCCATCTCAAACACGTAATGAAGGTATAATGCGACTCACAAATTTATGACCACATCCGAGTCAACGTCCCCCTCAACACCATGGTAACCAAACTGCACAACCTCCTCCCATACATCGCCATTCCGAACCTTTTGGCACAAAGTGCGCCACTCTTGTGTCCCAAAGGCGTCTTTGCCTTCTTCGGCGTCCAGTTCCAGGATCGCATTGAGTATTGTTAAATATAAGCTCCACACCTTGATCCTGGTACCTCGCGAGGCCCTTACGACGGGTGCAGGTTCTGTCAAGCCATTGACCTCGTTCCCTTCAGTCGATGGTGTGATCAGGGGTAGGAGAGTTGACAGGGCTTCGGGCAGCCGACGCGTGAGAAATAGCTGCGACGCCTGCCGATAGGTCTTAGATATTTGCGACGGTGCAACGCGTGGATTCGGAGACGAAACGAGAGACGATATTGAGCTTGACAGCGCGTGGGACCCGAAGGCCTCTGAGCCTGTCGGGCTCAGGGTGGCTGAGAACGAACCATCGAACGCCATCGGCTGCTCGGGGAGCTTCGCGGTTGGGATATGGGATGAGTCGACTACTCTGGCATGGACACTATCAGGCGCCGCATTAATTGAACATGACGGCCAATGAAAAAAAACGAAAGAGGTGCTGAGGCAATGTTCAACTAAAGTGTTATATATTCACTGAAGCTTGCACATGCGAGGAAACACTCATTGGTGTTTGGGGTGTTGTTGTGGCATGTGGAACTTGCTCACAAATGACGGCAAGTCGGAGGTGAAAATAAAGTCAACAACAGCCTGCACTTGCACGAGTCCAGAGGCGAGCTCTTGTTGGTCGGTGATTACCTACGCTACTGTACATGCCGTGGTGCCTCGGCCCAGCAGTGTGCACGTTCCACCCGCCTGGACAAACGTGCTAGGTGGCCCGATATGGCGAGCGGGTACCTACCTCGATAGAGCAGGTAGGTGTCTAAGGTACCAAGGTATAGCTGCCTACCAAGTATGTATACCGGTACATACAAGGTACCTGCAAGTATGGAGGTACCTAATCAAGTAGGTACATACCTAATAGGTGACAGGGATCGAATCACCACGGGGGAAGCGGAGGTACAGGCCCTGCTATCCAATGCTTTTTGACAACATCAACCAATTCAACCTCGGACTTGAAATATCTACTAATACTTAACCTATCGGTCGAGAATTGAAACGAGATTGGATTAACCCACGGGATCCTCGTCAATTCTATCCTGATCCTGTGGTGAAGTTTCCCTGCCAGCATTCATTATACTAGCATCTATGAGAGATGTGTAGTGATGAACCGTTAAACGTCGTGTTGCTGCAACGGGGTCACTTGTTCAAAAAGTCCAAAATATCATCTAAGGAAGATATTGCTAAGTAGTAGGTTTCCCTGCGCTCTCTAAGCAGTGGTACCCCATAGTATTTTGCCAATTCAGACTTCAGCGCCAAAAAGTGATGACGCTTCCCCCTTTCACCTGCATTAATTCCTTTCGAGTCGTGTGGCAGTTCCTCCGGTTTCTATCAGCTACCTAGGCAATGGGAGGTGTAGACCTTATCTTCGCCAAAAACATAACTTCATGGTAATTGCCTCAAGAATTTAGGTAGGAGGGCTCCAAGGTTCTCGTTACTACCTTAGTATCTTCCTTTTAGCTCTGCCTAGGTAATTACTCGCTAGCGAATTTTATGTGACAAAACATTTTGTTTCATGTCAGCACAGCAGCAGTCATGTCTGTACAAATATACAAATTTCTCCGAAGAAGCAACTTCCACATTTTGCAAGGCCATCAACCTGGGGTTCCGTATTGGAGTAGAGAGGAAGAGCTAGATGTGAAGAGACGGAACATCCGATTGCGCGGTTCCAACCCAATCGACATCTCGATGCTGGGCGATAAACACACGCAATTATACAGGTACTACAAGGAAAAATTTAGACACGCTGTGGAAGATGCACAGTCTCGCCAGCTAATCGCTAGATGTGTCCTTGATACTCCACGAGGGGACGAGATGAAATTTCAATATAACGAATTCTCCCAGGATATTTCCATATCGGTCCCTAGGCTGGACAGTCAACCGTAAGGCCGCCTAGATATGATGATTCTCTATCAACTCCTTCGAGATGAGTTTCCGTTCCTAGCTGCCAAGAAGACCGGGAGCGGCTGCGTATGCGTTACACGGGCTGATTCTACATCCGTTTGTCCATTATTCTATCACACAAGTCTCGTGCGAGTGCTATATTCAGGTCATACTGAATGTCATCTTTAACAAGTTGTTCAGCTAGAACTACTAAATATAGAAACATTAAAAAGATACATTAGGTAGGCAAGTCAAACATACACCAGTAGGAACATCGCTTTAAGCGTTAATTCGAATCAAGGTATTCGGTACCTATTCGACGCCCTGCCGGGAGGGGATTTCGCCTCCAATATCAATCCAAATAGGTTTCCTGAAAGCGCCTAGAATGGGGATGGAGCTCATCTACATGGTAACTACCAGTCAGGATTCCGCCATATATCTGATATATCGTAAAGCCGTCCGTTTCGAGAAAACATCCTAGATGAGCAAGCGTCGCAGACTGGTTTGGATGACCGCAAGGCTCTGGAGTGCTACTCCGGCCTGTAATATCCCTCCTAGCAATTCTCCATTGAGCGACTCACCTACTCCTCCTACTCCCGCTCCCGCCCCCGCTGCCACTCAACCGTTGGAGATATATTCCGAGTACGAAGTTCGCATCATCCCGCCGTGGTGCGACACCTTCTGGCGGGAATTTGGAAATAAAACCATAATCAAGTGTATTGGTGTTTCAGAGTTCAGGTAGATATGGATACCGAGAACGGGTTTGAACACGAAGACCGCTTTTCTCTCTCCTCTTTGTGGCTCTCCCCACGCCTAGTTTTTTATTTTGTATTCAATCAGAATTATTATAGCGAAAATCAATCTGCTACATTAATCTTCTCACTCTCTTTCCATCGTGTGTTATTTGTATTAAACGCAGAAGGGAAGACTTGCGTCACAGCCTCTTCTTTTTGGTCATTTTCCTCTTCTAGCTGAAAACCCCACGTTATATAAGGTGACTGGGTGTCATACCTCCTGTCAAGATAAAAACAACACTAGTGGAAAACACGCATCAGCATTATCGTTTCACGAAACCTAATACCTATTATCATCACCTCAAGGTAAAGTTATTCAAAGGGAGGGGTGGGTACAAAAATTTCGGCGCACTTGGCGAACTGTGCTATTCTATGATGCCTTGGGTTATGTGGAAGAGTTGTGCATAAGACTGTGGTCGGACTAACAATTCTTAGTTGTACTACTTTCCTTCAACCTAGTAACAGTACTGTAGCGCCTACAATCTGTCATCTCGCAATGCCAAGGCCAAGCAGCCACATGTGGTACCAAGTTGAAGTCCGAGTGAGCAGATCTAGGCAAGCACATATGTCCCTGGGCTCCAAGCGTCGTTCCCGAGCCTCTATGTTTTGTCTGTATGTGATAATCGTAATACAGTGATAAGATACAATGCATAGATACACTGGTAGGCATGTGCCTGGCTGGCTGTAAATTACAGTGGGTGGTGACAGCATACTTGGATTTATGACCATTTCCTGTACACTCTCCGTTCCCCTCCTTTCTACCGGTCCGCCATCATATTTCTGACGGCGTGGAAGTAGTCCCTATCAAGTCTGGTCTTGAGTTCATCCTTGGTCAACCAGTTGAAGTCCTTCAGTCCCATCTTGTTGCCTTTAAGATCGGCCTGGCCGGCCATGATTCTGCCTTTATGGAAGAATACCTTTTCGCCGCGCTGCCTCAGCGATGTGTCTTCGTTGAACTCGGGTTGCTTGACGAAATGTGCTACTGGCACCCGTCCCACCATCCATGTATTCATGTTGACCCCGGCTGCCATTTCCAACGCTCTCGCAGCGGTCTGGATGGTCATTAGTCTCCTACTTTCCATTACCGTGTGCGAAACACTCTGTTCGGCTCACCTCGTGTAAATGTTCGTCCGTTGGGACGTCCTCGGTCGGGAACTGCCACTGACCATCGGTTCGCTGGACGATAAGATATAGTGTACGGTCCAATGCGCGGTCTAACCGCCGTACATCGTTCGTTTTGTCGGCCTCTGTGATCCTGTCCATCGGCCGCTCGACAGGCACGATCTCATCCGGGGGCGCCTTCTCACCATCTTCCGTCACACGCAACTCGCCGTCCTTGAGCAGGATCTCGCGCACACGCTCTTCGTTACTAAGGGTACTGCCGACCAGCAGCTCGTCGTTCCAGGCATTGCGACCTTGGGCGTAGTACCGACCTAGCTCCTTAGCCGCAATCTCCCCGCGCTCTTCGAACTTGATCCGCCAGTCGAGGTCTGCGGCGGTGTCCCTTTTGAAGTAGAAGGTGTGTCGAAAGGGTAGCACCAATCGCTCATTCAGACGCTTTTGGTAGAAGAAAAAGGCATTTTCGAAGGGCGACAGGGCACGGGTGATTAACGGTGCCCTCGTGAGAATAACACCGCTCCGTATTCGGTACTCTGCTCGGCGCGATACTGTGACGGGCGGATGTGGGTTTGATTCGGTGGGTTTGAGATGATGGGCCTCAGCCATGGTTGCTGCGTCGGCACCCGCTGAGTAGGGACGGAATTGGACGTTTCTGCAGCTGGCGCATATGTTTGCTTGTCCTGCAGGTGCCCTCGAATGTTAATGATCTTCTTCTCGGCCCGTTACCTGGTTCGAAGGAGGGGGGCCATCCAAAATCCAATATCGAACGCCAGACACAACATACTTTTTAATAAGGCCGCAGCGACGCCGCCTCCTCTCCTCGGCACCGTCATGATGTGTGGTGTGATGCTGCGGTTCTCTCCTTGGGTTGGGAGAAAGATCCAGCAGCAATTGAATCGGCGATGGTTCGTCGTCCAAAATTGCACGGGTCGGTCTGGATAGCACCACGCTCGACGACCAAGACCAGTCAGTCCAGTCAGTCGTCAACTTTTTTTCGGGGCCTCTTTGCACAGCAGCCACAGAGGTAAGGTATGGTTAGATCTGTGGCTGTGCTAACCACTACTAGGTATGTAAGGCAGGCACCCAAACTGTGGTGCTCCCCGCCCTTATCTCTCTCCTTATCGTGATTTTCATCTTGGCGGCGCTAGCGTCAAGTATGAATTTGGATTCGGTAAATGATGATGGTCGATGAGTGGGTCGGTTCCTGCATCCTCCCAGCCCACTAACATGGCCCCACCCACTTCGTAGACCTATCATCTGCCGCTGGTAGGTCGTCGTCATCCTCCATCCTCTTCAGAAACCAAGAATCCATTCTCTTAGCAGCGACATATTCTTCAACCATCTTGTCATTCGCCCTCGTCCCTGTCCAATTCTTCCCTACGCGTCTTGCCTCTGCGGCATCAGCTGCCAATATGCCAGAGAATCTCCGGATGTATCGTTAGCCCGGCATAGGTAGACAAGAAACGTCTCTCTCCTAGGCGCCATTTCCTCCGCGCTCCCCCACCGCGTCCTCCGACGGCCTGATAACAAGAGCGAGCTCGTGCGAGAACTACCGCTGGATCCCCTTTCCAAATGCGAGCCCCGAACTGCGCCGATGGTCTCTGTGCAGCGCCGGGCCTCGCCGCTCACTCGCTGCTGTCGACGACGATATCGCTGACTCCCTTCGTCCTGACCTTTATCCTCGTCTCTGCCATCGTGTTGCGCAACATCTTCCCCCAGCTGGCCCGGATTCACAATTCCCGTGACGGCGCTGATCACTTTCTTCCTTCCGACGCTCCTCTGGCCCTACAGCAAGCCCATGCCGAGCACGGTGCCAAATCGCTACGCCGACGTGTCGCAGCCGCCGCCTTTGCCACGACGATTGGATTAGCAGCCGTTCTGGCCGAGCTGATCCTGTGTGAGATATCTGAGCTTGTCAGCCCTCATGCGCGAGCCACCGCGTTGCGCATCACGGTTCCCACACTCCTGTTCCTTCTTATTGTTCTCATTCCTTTTCTGGAACTCCAGTCGCTCATCTCTGGATCAGGATGGTCTTTCCAGCGAACCGCCCGAGGACACCTACCTCGAATTCCGTGGGTCCTCCAATTCAGTCTTTTTGGCGCTTGGCTCTTTCTATTCTGGTCTCTGGGAAACTTGGTCCCCGTCAAGGATGAGATCATGCATATTGGTGCCCAGATGGTGACGGCCCGGCCCGCCACGTCCTCGAATAGCCTAGCCCGTGCCTGTCTTGAGCGCATTGGTGTGATTGGCATCTCCCTCATGGCGCTCTTGTCTGGCTTTGCTTCTGTGTCCTCACCCTGGCAGACCTTTGGGAATAAAGCCTCGCGGAAACCCGTTGCGGATTCTGATATTGCTCGCAAGCAAGCAGGTTTGGATGCGACCAACGAGATGCTTCTGACTAAGCGACATCGCCTACAGACACTGCAACGTAAAGTGAACGGTGCATCAGCCCCTGAAAAATCAGGGTTTGTCACCAAGTTCATCGGTAGTATTCGTGGTGGAGGTGATGCAGCCGAGATCCGTAGCTTACGCCTCGAGATCTCTGGCTTAGAGACTATGGAAACGAATCTGGCATCTTCGTTGAATGCATTACGCTCCCGACAGGCCGACTCCGAACGCGCATCGACCACAATAGGGAAACTCCTTCTGATACCAACTTATGCTTTCAGTGTCTATTGTGTCTATCGAATCTTAGCCACTACGATGACAACATTCCGCCGCCTATACTATCCGACTGCCTCGTTTTCCTCGGCTGACCCAATTAATCGGTTCCTCGGGCTCTTAGCCAAACACTGGGATCCCAAACTTGATCAGATCGCCTGGGCAAGGCAGATATCTTTCTTATTGTCTGGAGTCATCTTGGCAGCCAGCGCAAACAGTGTTTTACAAACTTTCCATCTGTTCGCAAAATGGACCCCTGGGCTGCTATACCAAGCTCAGGCGAATCTGGCTCTGCTGATTGGACAGATAAGTGCTATCTATGTGATCTCTGCAGCATTGCTCCTCCGAAGCAATCTGCCGAAGGAGGTCAGCAGCGCTGTGGGAGACGCGCTCGAAAGCGCTCTTGAGCCTAGCTTTGTAGATAGGTGGTTCGAAGGCTGGTTTCTGCTCGCAAGCGCAGCAACCGCTGCCGGAATTTGGATAGGAGGCAAGATTGGGGAATGGGGTGAAGATTGGGATGACTTAGGAATGGAAGAGATGGGCCAAAAACGATCATAAATAGCGCCGGCGCGGGTAGTCTGTCAATTCATGGCGAGGAGTTTGAGGCGTTTGCATGTAGCATTATTGAAGTGCTGATACCTAGTCATACATCCTAGCTTTCAATGTTAATAAAAAAGAATTTCACAGTAAGCGAGTCGAGGACTGGGCGATTCACAGTTAAAGTTTACTTGTCTGGGTATGTCACCGGACTTTGGGACTGGCCAAATTTGGTGTTCTATCTATCTGGCCAGGCCCTCGAAAAGTCTGACCTCTATTATCGATCTCCGCGAACCCATGTCCTAAGTTGTGTGCCTTTCTCCAAGCAAAGGAAAGAAGAAAAAAAGCTCTCCCAGTTTCCCACCTTCTCAGAATTGTGTCAATCTCCTTTGCTCGCCGTACCAGATGAGGGCAATCGTGTCCCTTAGGAAAGGCTCAGTCAGCTACACTGCTTTTTGTTTTAGATGGTCTCGCTGTAGTAGCCGAAGCAGTGGAGACGGCCGTCATCATTATCGACGAAAGTTCCTATAATACATGATACTTGTCAGTAAATTGCTGGTCTTCTCCCCCCCCCCTTCCCCCCCCCAACTACGTGTTGGGACGACGACGACGATCAACATACCGACATCGATGGCCGTCTCCACCGGATAGTCCCCGTTGCTGCAAAAGCCCCAGATGACGGCGTGAGATCCGTGGAAGCCCATGCGGTTGCAGGTCTGGCCGAAATAGCCGTCCTCGCGGGCCTCCATCTTGCCCATGTCGTTGGCGATACAGCTGGAGGGAGGGAAAAGATGTTGGTTAGTCGGGGATTATCATTACTCAAGACGGCGCGAGCGAGGTCGTGCTGACGGGATGGGATGGGGTGAAGGGGGACTTACTGGTTGAGGTTGATCTTAGCGTACGGCCATGCGCCGCTCTTGTCGCGGCAGTACCCGCTGAGCCAGACGTCTTCGCCGTGCTGGTACAAGCTGAACGGTTTGCAGGTGTCTGCGAAGGAATACACGGTGGTGTTCGTGGCGGGGTTTGCTGCGGTCATGTTGGTGTTGGTAGTCCGAGAAAAACGGGAACTGGGCGCTGCGGACGTGGCGTAGAGGGCAGCGCTCATGGCTGTCATGGAGTCGAGGAAACGCATCGTGGAGAAGAGTGTTGGGAAGGTGGCCCGTAGAGAGTGAGGGAGAGAGATGGTGTCCTGAAGGTATGGAGCAAGAAAAGCTGCCCGATTTCGTTCGGTCTGGATGGGTGTGAGGTGAGGATCGAGAGAAGCTCGAGGGTCGAAGGAGAGAGAGAGAGGGAGGGAGAAGGAGAGAGAGAAAAAGAGAGAGAAAGAGAAGAAGGGGGTTTAAATGCAAAATCCACACAGGGCATAATCACCTCACTCGAGTGCACCGCAACATAATGGTCCCATTGTTGTTGTGTGTTTGCTAACGAGGACTATTGAATGCCCGAATTCTCTTGATACCTTGATGGTAGGATCCAGAGTGAATGCAGTGGCCGTATTACCTAGCTCCACTACTGGGGGATTTCTCTGCTGTGAAGCATTGAATGTTTGTCCGGTGTTGAATGGTTGCCTTGTTTGTATTAATTAGAAGTTAATCGAATGTTTTGCTCGAGGCTGGTACATGGCCTTTGACTTTGAAGTCTGTCCACGCGCACGCGTGTAGATGTGGTAGGGAGATGATAGCGACGACAGGCTATTTTGATATTATTCTCGAGTTTTAGGGCAGATTTACGAGTTCGAAAGTATCAACCCTTTGGTCCAGGAGAGACTTACACTGCGTTCTCTTTCCTTCAAGGTAGTGACACTGCTGCTCTATAAAGCGATGTGTTTTTTGAGAGTGCAGTTCTTCCAATTTCACGATCTCGCGTTGAGTCCAAGTGGTTACGTATAGGAAATTTTAGGGGCGACGCGCCATCGCAAGTCCTCTCGTCAGTGTGGCAAGGCAAGAGACGATGATATTGAAGCCCAATCTACGTGTAAAGCTAGGAACAGCTGTCCTTGGGACTATCTACCGTGAATGCTCCAATCTCGCCAAAAGGGACACTGCAGGGCCGTTACGAGAACCTCAGCGGTAGGGATTTCTGCCGTATCGCTGCAGGTTAGCGCCAAAGCCGTCCTGACAAATTGCTACTCACCTGGCGGGATTTCTACAAGAATGCGTTCATATGTCTCGAATATATCACGCCGCAGTGTCTATTTAGTGTCACGAAAAAACGACGCCGTTAATTCCGTGAGAGAATTGACGGTATAATATTAGGTACTCTGAGACATTTAGAACACTGGAGTCAGTAACATCCTCATATGGTAAGAATTCTTCAGAGTTTCGGGAGCTTGCGGGAGCAGCAAGGAGCAGAGTATGCCAACTTAGGTGATCTATAGCTATTATATACGTACTGTAACAACACTTTAGGCCATCTAGAACGTTCCCGTTTGACATGGAAATGCAAACACATGTTCTCCTTAACTAGCTGATTTCGTTCTCTTCACGGCTAGTAAATAGCAAGGATACTTTCAAAAATCGATCATTAGTCTCACAATATACGAGACAGAAATTTTAGGAGATTTTCTCTTGGCTTGCTCTCGTCCACGGCATCAACGGTGATGTACACGCCGTTATCATACGTCCGAGACACGTCTTCTAAGTAGTCAAGGAGATCGCTTACGGAAAGCGGTCCCTCCGTCTCATAAGCGTCTTTAATTTTCTTGGTTATCATATTCTGTTTCTGCTGGCATAACTGGCGCAGCACCTATTTGAGGAAAGGGACAGTCTCGCCTTGTATTCGGCTGTATAAGCAGTAATAGTAATTAGTCATATCCACGAGATCTACAATTAGTCGCCGTCTTTTCGACAATGGACAACGCGAGGACAGTCTTGCCAGCTCCAGGAATACCGTGGACACATATGAATCGACGGTGTGCATCAGGAGCCCTGTGCTGTTTGAGCTAGTTTCTGAAATCCTCCGCACGGGATATCCAGTCGCATGTTTCGGGCTACTGCTGCGCCTTTTGGTCACTGTGTATGTCCGAGATGCCAACATTTGGCGGCAAACGGTGGTCTATGATTGTTGATCTCTCTACATCTTAGAATACTATTAGCAAAATTCCAAGTCCACAACCAAGTGCACATTTACCAGAGGACTTTTCATTGATGTCCTCGAAACCGCTGGCAACAATATTCCTAAAGGTCAGCCATACCCTATCATGCTATCAACATTGAAGCTTACCGCGGCGCAGCTGTGAGTGCTGTATTAAGAGAAGATTTGTGGACCTCCAGTCGCTGGCGGGCTTCTCTCATTCCTTCCTGCTTCAGTGGCCAGGTGATGTTGTGCAATACGATCCTTTTGAAGTTCCCAATCATCGTGCGAAAACTATCGTTTGGGCTCTTGTTAGAGAAACCCCCGCCGACGAGACCTAGGAGGTCGACGATTGCACTCTTTGCTTCTTCGAACTGGTAAGCAGCCTGATCACTTCCGCGAGTTGACCGAGCACTGTAACAACAACGACCGGATCTATGTTGGATTAGTAAGGGGTATTATGTTGTTGTAATACAAGGCTGATAAGGTTCAGTTGACGGAGTAAAGTGTCAGGAAATGGTATTCCAGAGTGAATAGACAGACTTATTTGTACTCAGGAAGTAGGTAGGTAGTTAGGGCTCCATAGAGTGGCCAATCGATTCCTGAACCTCCCAGATATCTAGGGGTGCGTCACCCATATATATAGACAGGATCCTACTATATCCACTCCCATAGGGGTAGGCGTGATATGTATCTCTGACAGCAAGGACTGATGTGTCAGGTCGAGGAAGAGGAGGGAAGAAGGAGAGGAGAGAAGTAATTGGCTAACGGGCAATAAAGAATGTCCGTTAGCAGGTAGCCAAAACTACGCACTGCTACCTAGAGACTACCTACCTAGGTATTAGATAGTTGGAGCTGTCAAGACCCTCATATTCCTACCCTAAAACAGCAGAAAGTTCGTGCGTTGTTTAACAAGACAATTCAAAGAAATCTACTCGCAAGAAGCAAGCTAGATGGTTCTTTGTACAAGTATCTGTCAATCATGACATATCTTCTAGAGCATACTGATACTTGCAAGCAATGATAATGCAAGACATGAATCCTATGTTAGGTAGGCATGTATGAGATGCGCATACATATGTACTTAATGTATGTAGGTAGCAGTACAGACAGGAGGTACCTACAGGATACCTCTCATACTTGACATGTTGAGGTAGAAGTACCTAGGTACAGACAGGAGGTACAGGATACCTCTCATACTTGACGTGTTGAGGTAGCAGAACAGCTACACTACCTCTATTACGTGCTTTTAGACACCTGATGCTACCACCCGGTATAGGTATGTACCTAGGTAGGTAGGTACTTCAAGGAGATGCGTTGGCTGCCTGTAAAAGTGCAGAACCAGAATGTGTCTGCCGATTCGTGATCTCCCTTGTGTTTAGGTAGTGGGTTGGACGTGGTTTCCGTGTAATTGGGGCTTCAAGCTGTTTACTCACTTTTCTGTACCACAACTTCCTGGCCAATATCATAACATTGCCAACCCACTTCACCTTGATTCCTCAAAACACTTCAACTACAACACGTTGCTCCTCTCCCAATCACCCCACCTCCTTCACCTCACGGCTTCTGAGACTCCTCGGTGCCGCAGGCTGTCGTTTGATGGCACCGGTTGCGGCCACATTCTCTCCCAACTGTCTGATCATAGGTACCTAGGTATTGTCAAGGCTACACATAGCTAAATCCAACCATCCGCCCCAGGTAAGCACACCCAATAGTTCGATGCTTTCGACTGATATTGATAATTTCTCTATCTCACGAGTCTTACGGCCTACCTACTTCAGGACCCCACATCCCCAGCAGTCAATCACACTTTTCCTACATCCTTCTCATGCGCACCTGAAAGAGAAGGAACAGCTAATCAACAAACAGGGCATTTCTTTCTTTCCCCAACCATTACCCTTCTATTTGTGCGCCCTCTGTTTCTTAGATAGGTAAGGTACTTGCTATATCTTGTATCTATGCTTGCTTCGGAAATCATTCCTTATGTTCAGCTCCGCTCTCCCCCAATCCCCGAATTCGGTATTTGGCATGGAGCGCTTTTCTTGTTCCGATCCGTCTTTGGTCGGTACGAGGCTGCTTCGCCACTGCCATCAGAGATGCACATTGAATCAAATGCCTGTGCTAACATAGCCACTTGTAGGCATTGCGTACAACGTGCTCGTCCAGAAACAACCGAGTTACAGAACACCCAATTTCCGTAAGTACCACCCCCATCATCTATACCACCACCGCCTGTTGAGGCCTTCTCCCAAGCTGGTGTGCCATCCGCTTAATTGGAGACGATGATGTATGTGGTTGACGTTGAGCGGTTGACTGTCCGCTAAGGGGCCAAGCCGTTGAAATGACCTCAGCACAACTCACTGACAATTCAAGAGCACAATGTCTTCTACGAGATTTCAGAAATACCTAGAGGGCATGAATCGACAGCCACTGGACAAGAAGCCTGGAAACCAGAGCTCTAGTGTCTTACTGCCTCACCAAAGGCCGGGTCCCGCCCAGGGGCTAACATTCCGAAGTCCCAATATCAATGAGCAACAGACAGGACATGATGCTTTCCGACGCGATGTTGTGGAGGCGCTCTCGGATGTTTCAACGGACAATGCCCAACCTAACAAGTATTCATCACCAAAACATACCAGACAGCTAAATGTGCATCAGAACAAAACTCCGCCTGGGGATCAACAGTCCACGGCATCCAAGCTCCAGTTGGCTACTTACCTCCAGAGCCAGCATCCTGCACCTATCCAACAGCATCGGCAATACGAGTCACCGCAGAAAGTCGGTGCCCCAAAAATATCTCCACGCGCCGAAAACGGACTGGCCAAGAGTCGTTGGGCCGATCCAGCCTACAATGGTACTTCTGCAAGCAAAATCGGTCAGGCCCCGAACATTTTTTCAATGCCGGTCCAGAGCCAGCAGAGAACAGCAGTAGGAAAACAAGCTGTGACGCCTGTCAGCAAAGACACCGATGCCTCTAAGTTCTGGACGCCAGACAAGAAACACACTTCCGTTCAAAATGAAACAGTTGTCCCAAAGCTTGAATCCAATGCTTTCACTGGTCAGAATAGGAGCACTTGCCTCCCGAATCCAAGTGAACCAAACTGTACTCAGGGTAATGGATGGGATGAAATGGAAGATGTTAGAAACCCAACTGGGGTGCCGGGCCTCCAGCCTCTGAAAGCTGCGGCCTTAATACAGACTGCTGGAGAAAACTCTCAGGCTAGTAAGAAGAGTACCTCATCCCTCAGCAAACCCCCCAAGGACCCACGAGCAAACTGGCCGATCGAATCAGGTATTCTGAGTGACGTTGACCAAAACGTTGCGATCCAAGACCAGGACCGGGCTTCGCGATCTCACAAGTCTTCAGATGAGATGTCATCCTCCACCGAAGGGGAAAAAGTCGTCCCTCGGCACATCATTAATTTCATCGAAATTTGGAGACGAGGAGCCCATTCTGTGGAGGCAGACTTTCTCTCTCAGAGTAGCGATTTGCATGAGGACTGCGACGTAGATACGTACGAGGGTGTTCTTATGAGACCCGTTGAGTACCCAACGACAAAGCAACGTACGTTAAACTTCCTCGAAACATAATGTTTTACAGTGATATTACTAACAATAATTTCTAGAGGAATTAATGTCACGTAACCAGTTGGAAATGACGTCTGCACTCCACATGAGACAATTGATAGCCGAAACGGCCCGCAGAGACCCCAAGAGGAAGGCACAGCGAAAAGCAGAGAAGAAAGCGAAAATTGCTGCTAGAGCAGCAGCAGCAGCAGCAGCAGAACCAGATGTCACGGTTGAGGAGCATCCCAATCTTGACGAGGTTCAGATTCCATGCCATCTTCGTCCCGCAGTTGAATCAGATATTGAAGCCATTGCGGCCATCTATAACCAAGAGATCGCAGATGGATACAAGGTGATGGATACCATGCCAGTTGGACAGGACGACTTTGCCAAAATCTATAGTCAATGTCTCGCTGAGAAAATGCCGTTCATAGTGGCGGTTGAAGGCTGGTATGATACCATGGAGATGAACATAGCTCATCAAGAAGTCATAGGATTTGCTCTCGTCACTGCGGTGAGCCGAGGTATCGCGGGTTCTTACGAGACGCTTTCCAGATGTGGTGGCAAGTTATTAGTCATTGTTAAACCCGAATTCCGTCGCAAGAAAATCGGTACAGCATTGATTGATATCATCATAACTAACTGCACAGGTTGGTATATGTCGAAATGTCGCTACCAGTTTGTGAACTTAACTCATGACTGGATATCGAGGGAATTTGGGAGTAATTCCCGCAAGTGGTGGTATCTTGAGATGGAGGTAATGATACGTTCCGCTGAGGATGAAAATAAGGCGCGTGAGGGCGACGAGTTTCAGTGGATCTGGAACTTTCTTGAGACCAAGTTTACCCTGCTTCTGAAGAATTATGATGAGAAATGTTTCTACCAGCCTCACAAGATGCACTGGCTCGACAAACTTACATTTCGCCGGGATTGCCGCACGCGTGGAGAGTAAAGATAGACCTGAGTCGATTATCAGGTTGTTAAATTGTGGATCGGCTAACTCGTGCCTGTTGGACTTGACAGGCACTGGGAATCTGATGAGGCAGAGCTTGTTGCATAGCACAATGAATTCTTTCATTCCCGGCCTTGATTTCAAGTTGAAGACTAATGGAAAGTTTGATGTTCAGAGATGCTGAAAGGAAAGGGAGTCAGGGAAGGGGTAGGTGTAGGAATTGAGGGAGCTGTGGGAAGGTACGAGGGACAGTGCCCATATATTACCCCTCACGGTGGTGTCATGTCAATTACCTCCATCTCTTCTACAACTTCGCTATCCACATTGCAATACAACAGAGCCACAAAAAAATACGTTTGTTACTTTACTAGTTGCTAGCAATGTGTGGCCAATCCAATGTCTCGCTCTTATGCGCTTGATGATCTACTCCTAGCGGCATGGAAAACTTTAAAAATCATAATAAGGATGCCGTCCAAGGCAAAATTGTAGGTTTTTGAAGTAATCATAGGTACCTACAAGTACCTAGACTTTTTGCCTCACCAATATCTGGAAAAGCAAGAGATTGCGTATTACTCGAATAATTACTAAGAAGATATCCATGTAGGTACGTAAACTGAGACGTCAGGCACTACCGTAATTATACAGCCGAGTGGCTTGACGTGGAAGCTTGCGCTCTATAATATGATACTATGAGAGTTGCCTATTCTGGGAAACGCTCGAGATCTACGAGATGTTGATGCCCATTGAATAAGAGTGGGAGTGTCAGAGGTAGGTATTCCAGAGTGAATAGATAGACCTATCTACAGTCAGGAAGTAGGTAGGTAGTAGTTTAGGGCTCAATAGAGTGGTCAATTCATTCCTGAACCCTCCCAAATATCTAGGGGGGGGCGTCACCCATATATATAGAGAATCCTGCTATATCCACTCCCATAGGGTAGGTGTGATATATATCCCTGACAGGGAGATTTTGCAATCTACCCACAGTACCCGGAACTCAGTACGTGATGGATTCTACTGCATGCAAAATAAACTCAACTATGTAATACGAGTACTTCTAGAGCGTTTCCGAATATCCCTACTAGCTAAGCCTAGACTCACCATTTTACCATATGAGGGCCCAGTGACCTCGATGAGGATAATAAAGGTAAGCTAGGGTAAACGAGAGGAAAAGTGTTTAAAGTAGCGAGTAGGTTTGTTTGCAGTGATACTATTTTCGAGTGAATTGGGTTAGGCGACAACTGGTGACTCGGAGCCTCGGAGCGCAGCAAGTCGGTGAGATGGCTCAAATGTAGTGTTGCTGTCCTCTCGCGCCGTGGTTGTATATGCTCATTGACTTGTGTTACGGTGACAGACATATCCTTAACCTATCCTGGCACGCTTCTTTTCCTATGACGGTGATATTTCCGCGGCCGCTCTATGTCTAGTTGTATCATTGCGCGCCTTGCTGCTCCTCCCAGCATGAGTAGAATCGTATTCTAGTGTTCATTGATTCTTGAGCCCTCGGTGTAAAAGGGAGCTTTAGGCCATATACCCATAGCCAAAATTGATACATGGTACCTTGAAAGGTTCACATCATCTTGTTCAGAGATGGTCCGTTTAACGCCAACAGCAAATATAGGACTAAACTGCCAAGTGTCCCGGCGGCGCAAAGATCAAGTAGGAAGAACCGTGTTCTTGTTTTGATCCGAGTAGTTGCATGTACTTAGTGGCTCAAAATGGGTGAAAGAGGGTTGAGCTTGGCATGAGAGAGAGAGAGAGCGAAGTGTTGCGATAATATTTAGGTTTTTTTTGCTCCACATCACTATTCTCTATATCTTCTAGTCGAATCGAACATGCAGTTTCTTACTTTGCTTAGAGTATAGCGATAGATATCTTCATGCTTGGCTTTTATGTTGTATTCTTTTGGCTTACAACTAGCGTCGGTGTAATTGGCCGTGTCGAAATGCTATGATAGAAGCAGTAATGTACAACATACGTCAGCTTTGGGGAAATTTTTTTTTTAAATGGCAGAGACCGTACCGAAGCTCCTATTTACGTACACCTAGTTGAGCAAGAACAGTGCCATGGGGAAGAGGGAGTTGTGAGGAAATTTAGTTGGGCTTGAATAGAATCGGTTGCTAGTCTCGCGAATGAGCTAGAGAAGCCAAGTAATAGCTGCGGAGAGGCACTGAGAATTGAAGAAAAGGCCGATGCATATGTCGGCCCCTTTAACCGAGCATGATCTCCTTCCACTTGGCATTCCGAAACGCCTCTTTGAAGACCTTTCCGAGACCAACACGCTCCCACTTTTCGTCCTTCCTCTCAATCAGCAATACGTAAAATAGATCCCATTCGCTTTCTTTGCGCTCCTTCGGAATATAATATGTCCAGGTGTCGCATTCGGCCTGTGTAAAGTTCTTCGCGTCGGAGATGGCGATGAATTCGTGACGATGCGTGCTTTGCCTCGCCGTCCACCGCGCGGCTAGCACGATAGAACCAACCCAATCGCCCGCGTCATCGGCGATATGGCAGCGCACTTGTCCAGTGCCTATTTCTACGCTCTGACTCCCCATAGCTTCGCCTTTTTCGGCCGAAAAAGCAGTGGCAGCCTTAATATACAGGTTGGTATGCCATGTGCGGAACTGAAGAATCGGAAGAAGTGGGAACTCGAAACTTTCTAGCTTCGACGTAAATGGCGCGGTTACCACCCGGTACGGGTAATCCCTGAGCGTGATGCTAAACTCCTCTCCCCTGTTATCGAAAATCATATCGAAGAAATCTGAATTATGTGTCGGATGATTGGATCGCATAGAGTAATCAGCATTATAAGGCGTACGAGTTGAGGGTTCGAGGAAAGGTCGTGACTGGACAGGGGGTGCACTATCCCGTCTATATTCTTGACGTGTTGTCGAGCGGGTTCGGCCGTACATAGTCGCAGGATTATCTGGCCCAGGGAAACGGCGTGGTCTCGAATGATATCGGGCTGGTGATTGAGAGCGGGACCTGATAGGAGAACCGTCTCGGTGCGTGTCTTCGTAATAATCAACAGGTGGAGGTGGACGGGGCTGGAAGTGTACGATCGCGTTCTCTGGCCGACGGGGTCGAAGATCCGATCTTGAAACACCATTTGGATATCGCGTCGGGGATGGAGAACGGGACCTGGATCTTCGAGGCCGGTATGGATATTCTCGAGCTCCTCCCAAGATCGCGTCATCCTGGGACTCTTCAGAAGATCCTTCGGCCCTATTAGGTGCCGAGGACTCGGCTGAGACATCAGAATCCCGGTTCCGTTCCTGTTCGCGGTCAAATTCCGGGAACAAGTCGTCCTTGTTGTCGTTCTCTACTAGAGAGGGGTGCTCATCATCTGGTTGATACCTATCGTTTTCTCTCGGGGAAGTATGTCGCAGCCTATCAGCTCTTACCCCAGACTTAAGATAACCTCGCCATCGGCAATCCGTGCTGCGATCGATCTTGGATCCTTTGCTGTTCCACAGTGGACGTAAGTCGCCATGTCCGTCTCTTACCCACCACTTGATCCAGGTGTGGCTATTGATCCATTCAGACACATTGTCTAGGAGACCACCAACAGTATTTTCCTTGAAAGCAACAGGACCAATCCAACCGGCCCAGGACCAACTCGGAAAGTCAGGAATCGAATAGCTCTTTTTCTCGGCCGAGTCCGCTATCATTCTCCTTTCGGGGGCCCGCGTGGATTCCCAGAGCAAGGCCAAGTCAAAGTGTGAGCTGGGAAGGCCATGAACGAAGGGAGCTCGCATACGGCCTTTTAAAACGTTTGAAACACCACTAAAGGCAGCTAAAATATCCTGGGTTTTTGTAAGCTCTCTTTCCGTATACAGTTCTACGGATCTCATATAGACCCAGATAGCGCATGTGTCTATTTGGCGGAACATCTGCATAGGTGCGTGGACGAGGTCAAGCGACCAGCCCGCTCCTCTACGGTCAGCATAGATTTCCTCAGACATGCCTGTAGAGCGACACTGAAAGTAGACCCGGCCGTTGGTGAAAATAAGGCAGCGACGAGAAAGGAGGCGCTCTTGGAAAGTCCAGGCTCTCTCATTCCAAGCGGATTGGCGTATATGAATTTCGGGTGGGCGTGTCACCATCAAGTCCAGCCCTCGCATGACTGTTCTCCTGGACTGCCTGAAATTATGGTTCTCTGGTCTCATCGCACGAAGCCCGGCCGAAGCATCTCCGTCTGCAGCACATATTGTGAGCTCGGCGTTTCCATAGATAAGGTCCATGTTATAAGCATTTAGCTTCCAGGATCTCGCACTGTCTTGAACGATGCATAATCGATCAATCCATAGATATTTGAACCCAAGCCTTCTGACTAACTCAATCGCATCCTTGATAGCATCGGGGAACCTTTGGATTACGTTCTCGAGACCGCCATGCGTTCTGTGCAGCATCACATTCTCAGTCGTCGTTGTGTACGCGCTGGTGACCCCCCATACATAACTTAAAGCTATGTACGGTTCGTACACGTGAGCATACCTAACCCGCCCGCGTTGTCCCCTGGCAGGGCCGTCATTTGGATCAGGTCTGGATGGCAGCTGAGTCAATTGCATATTTAATACATCTATAACGCCAAAATAAGAATGTGATACCATGTCATGGAAGTCCTGAGGGCTTATATTGTTCTGATGGCGGCATGGTCCCTGATGAGTCTTCTGGCAAAGATCAAGCCAAGACTTCACCAATGCCTGATTTTCGACATACTCCGTGACCTTACGCCCAAGGAAGAGTGAACTCTTATCCCAAACGCGGTCAGCGTCTGACGCTGTCGTGGAAAAGCTTTCCGGGGCCACATATATTATGTAGCTGTCTGATAGACTAGGATGGCTCCACTACAGCACTCGGAGTCAGTAATTAGCTTCTTGAGCATGACCTGGCGGATTTCGATGCCGTTGGGAGCTTTCAAGATATGAATTTGCCCTGAGAAGGAGCCTCTCCACTCTTACGGGGGCCGGAACAGGATAAATATGACTCTGAACATTACTCACGCGGATGTGCATGCGCCTTGTTAGACCACGAACCGTGTTTGTAGAGCCGCCGGAGCGGTTCGCCCGAGCCCCCTCGCGCCCATCAATCTCCCACGTCAGAACACATGACGCCTGTAGGAGCCTCTGTTTCTCATCTTCCTCGGCTAGCTGGTGGTTCTGTTGCCAGACTTCGCCCACGGATTCAAAGATCAACGAGCAGAGAGGGCACCCAGATGCCTGCGTTTTGATGTTGATCAATGTACCAAGCTGCACAGAAGTCGAAGACGACCGTAGTATTCGGTCGGTTGAAGCAAGGCCAGCTCGCTGACTCGACGTCGAAGCTTGTACTTTGAAGCGATGCACGCCCAATTGGAGAGATTGACAGGTCGGACAAAGCCTCTGACACACATCGTTAGAGATGGCGTTCGATGCCGAAAGCCTGGGGTTTTGCCTCACCTGAGCGCCGCGTTGTGTCGACTCTGTGCCCGCATCGGAACTCGCGTCCGTGACATCACGTTTCTGTTGCTCTCCATTCATATTTCGAGCTACAAAACATACCGGAGAAGAGACTGAAGATCAATTGAAAGAAGCTGAGAAAGACTTCGCGATCCTGTCAGCCACATTCCTGCGTATCCAATGGTTCCCCACAGTCTAGCTTCAAGTGATCTTGGCCCCTTAACCCCAGCCCGCAGATTACGCGATAGATGGACGACATTTTTCGACTAAGAAATCACGCTTCACACGAATGTCAGAGAGCTCTCTGGATGATTGTTGGGAGGAAAGCAGAAAACGGAGAACCATAGTGATGGAACGCCGACAGCGAAGATTGATGGTCAGGAAAGCCCCTAGTGAAGTTGACTGATTAGATAGTAGCTGCGTAGTTTACGGATGATGAGATTCCAGATCATAAAGGATGCATCTTAACTAAGAAATGAGGATAATAAACATATGTGCAACTTGCTAGATAGAATGCGCTAGGACACGATGGTCGGCAAGTTGTTATTCCCGCCTGCCAAAAATAGTAACGCCATACAGACTTACATGTGGGTATGTGGGTACCTAACGGTGCATGAGGTAGATTAGGTAGGTATCCACTCGTTCCTCTATTGCGATATGTGCATCTGTATCCAAATAACAATACTACTTTTTTATTACATTTCTCTCTTTAGGATTTTCCCTAAATTTCCAATGCTATTACCTAGGTTCCCCTTACCTACTACTGCGCCTATTTCAAGAGGTAGGCAAGCTGGCCTGGGGATGAATGTGCATGCAGGCGACATATGCCGAAGGAAAGAAACCAAGATAGGACCAGCATCGTGACGACTTGCACATGTCCGATTTCGTGCTTCTAAGTTCTCATTCTCGCGATGGGTATGCCCCCTCGAACCCCCCGAGTTCGCCCCAGGAACATTGACTTATGTCGAATAGGATGACCGTCATGTAGATTAGAACTCTATCTGGAGCCTTAATTTGAGATACAACGTGTTGCCAAACACCCACACTAACATCCGCGACGATGCGCCTTCCCTGGATAGAGGTCCGGTGGGAAGCGCCCGTCACCGCTCTCGATGGCGAATTCATTCCGAATGCCTTCAATGGCCCGATGTGGAGGGAACTAGTGTTAGTTGTTGGTTTAGTACGTAAGATAAGGCTTTAGATCGAAACAGGCTCACAACTGAACGGAACGACGATAGCAATGCAGACGAGCTTGAAGTGATAACGGGTTGGCAAGGTGTATGTACGATGTACGGCTAGGAGGCTGGTGGTGGGTCAGCTGCCGGAACTTGGCACTTTTAGGTGATCATGAGTCGGGTGGTGCAGATGGTTGCGTGCTATTAATCAGTTGAGGAACACGACCGGGTGACCAGTGTCACCCGGGTCACAAGGCAACGAGGACATTATTGCGATTTCTTTTAGGGTGTTGTTCTTATCGCATATCCCATGGTGTGCGATACTACCTAGACTATCTATGTTCGAGTCTTTGATGAAGAGGCGGTGGGATGACAAGCTTGTGCTAGTAACCTAGTCTATCTAGATAGATAGTGAGTCTAGATGGTCAAGCCCTACCCAGGTAGATAGTAGGTATTGCCTGGAAATCTGCTGACGATGGTCGCACCATGTTCTTAAAACGGGAAGAAGAAAGAAGCTGGCTTGGGACCTGGATGGTCTAGACTGTGGCCAATAATAGGCTGTGGTGGAAAGGTAGGTGAGCGCCCGCGGCTGCAGGAATATGTACAAAGGGGCTCTCTCGCGCTCTCCCGCAGCTGTGGCAAAGTCAAATACTTGCGCATAGTATGAATGGTCTAGGGTGTTAGAACAAAAACTAGCGTTACCAGATCTTTCCGGTATTGTTATATTTAACATAGGGCAGTCGCGAAATCCAGCAGTTTGGCCTGAAGGCCCCTAAGATCCTTTGATACGCTCGCCAACGGGTGAGGCGTCGGCGAGACGCAGAGATTGCTTGCTGATGCCTGACTACCTGTATGATTTGTATGATTTTCTGTAATCGTAAACACGACAAGTCCAGGTAGTGTACAGTCTGTACCGGCATGATTACGCGATACTCGAGCAACAGTATAGGATTCTGCCGGGTAGTAGCACCTAATAAGGGGAAGCAGTGTAGACACATTCATCCCCGGGCCATGTTATCCTTTATCTAAGTTGCAACTATACGACAAGCAGAGCTGCCCGGTAGTAATGCACATGGGTCATGTTGGCACGTTGTTGGTGCCACGAAGTTTGATCATCTGTGCATTTGGGTGTGAGGACAATGAAGGGGTGCAGGAAACAGGGAAAGGTCAACAAGCAGATCGAGCTTTCTGAATTCCAATGTTGGTTATCATGGAACCCTATTACTGCCTTCTGATGTAACGACTCAAGGTGTGGGTCGGGTGGAGGGGCAGTAAGACCACCCCGTCTCCACGGAGGGGTAACAGTGGTTAGCACCCACGCCGTCAGTGGATACCTAGGTATTCTTCAGTGGACCCTGGCGGGCCTGAAGGCCACCTCGAGCATGGGCCGGCCGGGGTCATCCAGCAACGGTCTCCACTCCCCCCCGGCTGATAGGGCACGATAAGAATGATAAGAACGTCACCCTTGACGGGTGGGCATCTGAGGCGTTCTGGGGGGGTTCTGGAGGGGTTCGGGAGGGTTCACCTGGACAAGTCAGCTCTAGTCGACCATGTCTCTCTGAGACATTATAAGTCGCCATTTGACATGCAGGCTTTCAGACACAGACAAGCAAGCATATTATGTGGTCGTCTCTCGTTTGTCGCTTTGTTCCTTGGGCCTTTCACAAATTGACGAGATGCACAGACGAGCCACGTCTTTTTCCCAGCAAGCTTTTCTCCCGCGCGCTCAGAGACGGACTTTGTCATCCCCAAGGTTCAATACATGTGCATGAGTGCATTCTTTGGAGCCGCTGCCGGTACACAAAAAGCCTCTGGCGCTGCGCCTCTCCGAGCTTCTGACCGTTGTTTGTTTAGTTGACAGATACGAATCAACCTAAACCGTCCACAGGCGAATTGCTGGGCGCCCGCAAGAGCTACTGTGCAGTCCAGCCGCATCATAAGCTGACGCCGCCGCTCCAATAGGCTGAGAACATTCGATGTTCCTTGCTTGACGGGAGGAGCAGGGACAAGCTGCCCAAGCAGACCAGCTTGACTCGTTTTCAACACACCAAGTAAACGTAGTCCAATCTGGTCAATCCGGTGCCGAAGCAAAATCGTCCTGCCCGGCCATCCCATCCCCTCCGTTGAGCTATACAAAACACGCACAGCTCTCTCGCTTCTTGCTTTCTCATCGCATTGCCCGCATCCAGCCCTTACTCTCGCTATCTCCAGCCGGTAATCAGCCACGGCGCAGTCACACACTCGTTTGATTACGCTTATCCCGCGCTGTACGCTCTCTAGTCCAGTGCGAATCGGATCCGAAAGTCATGTCAAAGTGACTTGCTGTTTGGTACCTCCAATATAAACACGATTTGTTCCGCTCGGACCTAGGTACCTTGTCGAGCATCGCTTCTCTTTCCTCTCCCCGCCCTCTTCCCCCCCTTTTCAGTGCCGACTCCGAGATGGCTCCTACAATTGCAGACGCCTCGGTTGAGACGACCAATCCTTCGGCTCCGGTTGGCGACAATGCGCCAACACCCGCGACGCCGCCCGAGAACCCATCTAAGGATAAGCGTCGTCAGAGACTTTTTTGCGGGATACAACGCATGACCTCATCACCTTCTCTGTCTCATGCCGGTCGCTCCCGTTCTTCTAGTGCGCCGTATGGTTCCCGTACCAACCTGTCCTGTGTGAGCCTTGCACCAACTGCCTCGGGCAGCGTCACTCCAGGCTACTTCTCCGGTGGGAATGGGTCGCTTTCAGGTTCTCCAGGTCTTGATGCCCCACCAATTGAGGGTCTCGGAGTTCCTCTAGCACCTCGCAAGCCAGCCAATATCTCCTCCACTGCCCTCGCTCCAACTACAGCTTGTCTGCCCGCCGAAGTCACGCTTTCGCGACCCAAGTCTCGTGCTAGCCGGAAATGTTTCTACAGTTTTTGGTCTGCAATGCCCGACGAAATTAGAATACAAATATTCTCTCACCTGAAACCCAAAGAGCTTGTCCGTGCGTCACGTGTGAACAAGGAATTCCACAAGTTCTGTTTCGATGGCCAGCTTTGGACATCGTTTGATGCCTCCGAGTTCTATAGTCAGATACCTGCAGAGTCTCTGGCTAATATCATTGCCTCGGCGGGGCCCTTCATTAAGGATCTCAACCTCCGTGGTTGTCTTCAGATCGAGCACTATAAGCGCGCCGAGGTTCTCGTTACAGCCTGCAGGAATTTGGCCAGCGCCTCGTTAGAAGGGTGTCGAAATTTCCAACGGTCAACTCTCCATAATCTTATCCGATGCAACAATAAATTGACCAACTTAAACTTAGCGAGCATGACGGCCGTGACCAACAGCAGTTGCAAAATCATATCTCAGCACTGCCCCCAGTTGGAAACTCTCAACGTGTCTTGGTGCAAACATATGGACGCAAAGGGAATTAAGATGGTAGTGCTGGGCTGCCCTAAACTGAGGGATCTGCGAGCTGGCGAAATTAAGGGGTTCGACAGTATTGAGGTTGCTAAAGCTATCTTCGAAACCAACAATCTTCAGCGCCTGGTTTTGAGTGGATGTGCTGATCTTGGAGATGACACACTCAAGACGATGGTCCATGGTTTACAACCTGAAATCGATATACTCACCGACAAACCAATCGTTTCACCTAGGAAGCTTCGGCATTTGGACTTGAGTCGCTGCTCTCAGTTGACAGATCGGGGCGTCAAGGCTCTTGGTCATCTTGTCCCAGAGCTAGAAGGCCTGCAGCTCAATGGCTGTACGGAGTTGACTGACGCGGCTCTTGAACCAATCATCGCCTCTACTCCCCGCCTCAGCCATTTAGAGCTAGAGGATCTTTCGGAACTCAGTAATGACATCTTGTCCAAGCACCTAGCCAATGCGCCATGTGCTGCGAAGCTAGAGCACCTTTCCGTGAGCTACTGCGAGAACCTTGGTGATGCTGGTCTTATCCCTGTTATCAAGAATTGTGTCAGTCTTAAGAGCGTAGACATGGATAACACGCGAGCCGGCGACCTCGTCCTCGCTGAAGCCGCTGCCATGGTTCGATCTCGGGCGGCGCGGACATCAGTTCGCGGTCACTGCCCTCACGTGGGGCTCAAGCTTGTAGTCTTTGACTGCAACTTGGTTACCTGGACGGGTATCCGCGAAGTCATGTCTTGGAATTCCGAGGTTCGCCATGCGTCTGGTAGCCTACCAACGTACCCTACTGAGGTCATTGGCCTCAAATGCTATTTTGGTTGGCAGCAGACAGTGGAGCAGCACATGCAGCGCGTTTTAAGGGGCGATTTTGCCGCTGCCGCAAGATTAGAAAGGAAATGGGCAGATTACATGCAAGCGGTAGAAGAGGCGGGTACCCCAGGTGCTGGTATCCGCCGTCGGAGGCGTCGCGCCCGAGAGGCTCAACTGCTCCACGCCAACGAGCAAGAGGGAGGACTTGGCGGGCTCGGACGCCGGAGGGCTCGGACGATGGCGTGCACCGTTATGTGAACCATCGAGAGATGATACGATACGAACACATATATACTTGCTATACTGATCCTCCGCACTTTCGAGGGGGCGTTTTTTTTTTTCACAGCATATATTACGATCATAGTATGGAGTTCTGGTATACAGGTCCTGGGGTGTTCCTTGAATAGTTATGATATTTTCAAGATCTATCTCTGGAGACTTGTTATCAAGGTTCATCTTGGAGCAGAAGGATAGGCGTCCCCGAATTAGGTTGTCTGAAACTTTCTACGATGGAGGAATGCATTGCTCTTAGATCATGGCCAGCCTACCCATTCTGTTTCGAATTTGAAATCAAAGAACGATATTTCTTTCGCGTAATCGGCTCAATTACCAGTATCGCGACAACTAACCGTTGCGTGAAAAATGCCCACCCAGAAATTCGGTAGTTCTTTTCCATGGTCCTTGCATTTTCTTTCGCTCTTGCGCGTTACACGGCTTTTCCTAGTAGAATAGGTATAATAGGTTTTTTGTGAGTACACCTTGTTGCGTGGAGAGTCCAGAACTACATACTGGCTATCTCGGCTACAATATATGAAACACCCCCTTTTTCTTCGTCACATAACCGGGAAGATACGCGACGTGCTCTCTCGAATTCAATTTCGCATATTGCGCTATTGGTCTCCATATACTTAGCACGAAGAGAGAAGTTAATATATAAATCAGTGGAGCCTGTGTCTTACCACTGGTATTTGCACAACCAAACACTCCAAGCATGTAGAATTCCAATGTGTGAAAAGGCGTTGCAATACTGCACGACAGAACAAAAATAGCCTACATGTAGTCGAGATTTAGCCACCCAGGGGACCATTTACGCAACAACACAACAACGGCAGCAGCAGCAATAATAATAACCTATACAGATAGCTGACATTTCGTGGCAATAAGGTATTTATTATCCGCCCGAAGATGGGAAATCTGACTGCCCATTGGAACGTGAGTAGGTGCCGCCAGTCCATAACCTCCGTCCGGTTCGGCATGCGGGTTGGCTCGCCTGTGATTTGTCCCACTCACCGGCCTAAGTCGGTACTTCATTACTGTAACGTCGGGAGAGCCTCCGATCTAGATCACATGCGAGTTCATCATTTATCTTGCCGACCCTTGACTGAGCGGTTTCTTCTTATCATGGCTGTCGTGAGTCGGCTTAGCCTCCGCCCAGACCATCAAAAAGAACGGGCAAATTGTTGGTATGCAAGATAATACTTTACCCATCTCCAGTGGGGGACTATCGTTATTATTAATTGCCGTACGGCTGCAGATGAGAGTACGGTGCCTGTTGCTGCCGAGAATGTCAACAACGAGCTCGTCCTCACGGATGGCCTTACTTGCCCAACTAAAAAGCCTGGAGCTGACTGACATTTCGCTCTTCGATTTTGCGGAGAACGTCGAGTCGACGGAAAATCACGAGCGATCCCTCTTCGCCGGCTGCAAGTCATTCCCTAGGGATCAGCTTTGGCCCCTCGAGCCTGTCTGGAAGGTCTTCAACCTCCTGACAGGCGCGCCCTCATCAAGACCATTCCCATTGGTGCCGGTTGCAATACGAACAACGAGCACTACGATGCAGACAGGTGCCAGGAGATTCTCGATCATTGGACCGAGTCCGCTACCCAGTGACTGCTATCCGGCTCAAGTACCGTGGCGATCTTTTGCTAATTCCAACAGCGCCAATGATCTCCGTCATGTCTCCTCTCTTCCAGGGTAAGACTTGCATGCCACAGAATGGCAATGACAGCAGATGTGATCCGGGTGGCTTCCCAAGCTACGCCGTGAACATCTCCACCGTCGCTCAGATCCAGCTAGCTATAAATTTCGTGCGTAATACGAACGCTGGATTGGTTGTCAAGAATACCGGGTACGAATTCCTAGGGAACAGCGCAGGTGCTGGCGCCCTTTCAATCTGGACTCACAATCTGAAGACGATTGATTTTATTGAACACTACAATGGGTGTGGCTACAGTGGCCCGGCCATGAACCTCGGTGGCGGTGTCGAGGTTGGCGAGCTGTACGCAGCAGCAGACAAGTGCGGTGTCAGTGCAGTAGGCGGTGAATGCAAGGGTGTCGGTGTCACTGGGGGCTATATTCAAGGTAGTGGCCACTCTCCTCTCAGTTCCATCTACGGTATGGGCGCCAATCAGGTTTTGAGCATAGACATCGTCCTACATAGCGGTCGCTCTATCACTGCCGACAAGACGAACAACTCGGATATCTTTTGGGCCGTCCGGGGAGGTGGTGGAGCTACATTCGGCGTCGTGACTAGCATGACTGTCAAGGTACCTCCTAAGACGGTCTACTCTGGATTGACCTTCTTCGTCACAAGCGGCAACGACTCTCTTGCCAACGTCACCACCGAGGTCTTTACCGCTGCTCTCGAGGCTTACTGACACAAATTCCCCGACTATGCCGCGGCAAAGGGCCACTATGGTTATTCGAGCGTGTACCCTCGTTTCGACGGCATCGCGGGCTATACCTGGCAGTTCCACCCCTGGCTAGCACCCAACACGAAGCTTGCCGGTTTGAAGGAGGCCGTGGCATCCCCGTTGGCGGAATGGCTGGCGGTTGGCTTCGCTGTTGAGCCGGATTTCGTCGAGGACGACAACTTCTACACGCCGTGGACGCTGCACTTTCGCGACCGAAGTTGTCGCAAACGCAGACCTGCAAACAGGCTCGCGGCTTATCCCAGCCAAGAACTGGCAGGACCCGGCATTGCTCAACCAGACGATCGCGGCCTTGGAGGAGGTCATGCCACACAGCGCGCTTTTATCATGTACAACATGGCCGGCAAGAGACAACCCGGCGTCGACAACACCGTCAATCCCGCGTGGCGTGAAAACCTCTTCTACATCATCGTCGGCTCCGCCTGGACCGACGACAGCACCCCGGCCGAGATCGAGGCCGCCAATAAGGCCATCACTTATGACATGCTCGCGAAGCTGCGCTCTATCTCTAAAGGTGCCGGGTCTTACCTCAACGAGGCCGATATCGCCGAACCCAACTTCCAGCAGTCTTTCTGGGGCACCAACTATGGCCGCCTACTCGAGATTAAGAGGCAGGTCGATCCCTGGGATACTTTCTGGGCCCCTACGGCGGTCGGCAGCGAAGGCTGGCATATCACGGGTCAGGAATCGTGGCTGCCGACTCAGAACGGTCGTCTCTGCCGCAAGTAAAAGCAAGGCGAGGCAATGTGGACAGGCTTCAGTCAGGTTTTTTTAAGAGCTAGCTATAACCCTGATTCCAGTTAAAGGCTTTCATTAAATGCCCAATAAGCGTTGTATTTCGATCACTACTATACCTGCACACAGGACGGATACTATGCTCCTTTCAACCCCCCCCCCCCCCCCCTAAAAAAAAAAGAAAGAATTAAAAAATAAAATAAAATAAAAAGTCGCCGAAAGAAGAACGATGAGGAATATGGGCGCAGCTCTCTACCTACCCCCTATTACATCAGAGGAGAAGAAATTGCTCAGATCGGCCGGACTTACGACATGACGAGTACCAGCCAGCTCGTCCGTCCCAGGGCCTAAGGCTAGCAACTAGCTGTCATGGATCTGCTAGATAGTAGTCGGAAATCAGGCATAAAAATTAATTTCCCGTCAACCGGAGTGAGATGGGTCGGCGTGACTCGTTCCTTTATTATACCAGGTACCCTTTGCCAGAGCAGCGCAGCTCGGAATTCTAGTATGAACTATGTTTCAAGAACAAGCCACCAGCACTCTCCCTGTCCTGGGTATATGTATATATTTCCTACACCTGAACCGAGACCCCACGGCAGCGTGCATATATGAGTTAGGTAGTTGCCACCCGGAACCGCGAGGGGGATGCCATCAAGCCAACAAGGTGGCGAGGTGCTCTAAATGTCTCGCGCTGCTGCATGCATGAATTTCTGGAGAAGAATTTGCGTTGATGGAATTTCCCGTTCGCCCGGGTCATATGAGACACATTGGCTAATAGCTCGGGGCTGGAGATCGTACAATTCGACCCGGCTTCTCTCTCCCTCTTCCTTACTTTTTGATATTATATGGTGGCGATACGAACGCCTGGTTATCCGCACTTTGATTGATGACCATGTGTGTGCCCCCTGCTCATTACGTCGTTCCCTACGTAGGTAGGCAGAGGGTGAGAGATGGTGGTAGTCGCTCTCAGTGAAGGCGATGCGATCCTATAGCCTAGCACTGACTACCTAGCCTTCGACGAGTCCGACGGTAAGAGGCGAGGCTCCGAGAGCGAGATGCCGACGCTGTCTCATAAGCGCGGCAATCATTGACTTGGTAGCTCCAAGACTAATAACGCAGAGTCACACCAAGCAGCTCGTGTTGCGCGGGACAGGGGTTGACACCAAAACACAGCAGAATATGTAAATGCCGGCGGCATCGCGCAGACGGGATTGATTCCAGATTCATCCAAGCGTTGGGCGCACCAATTGACCGGCCACGTTATTAAGGGATCCTTTGTGACACTTGCCGTTCGCAGGGGGATCCCGTCCGTCGTGCTACCATGTCCATGGCGACGACGGCGATATTCGATGTTGCTGCTGCGCAACCTGCTTAGTGACGGACTACACAAGCGTGCGCGATGATCGAGCCAACAACCGCAAGAGCCGGAGGGTGATAATATGACGAGATTGGCGTCCCTGGGCGCCGCAAAACCCAATCCGTAAGACCATTGCATGCGCCGAGCCGAAGTTCATGACGACGGTCCTATACGACATGGTGAGTGTAGACGCCATGCACATTATACCACCTACCTGTCTAAGCAGGCAAGGCCGTCCAGATTACCCGCTCTGAAACCAACAACAGCGCCAGAGGGCCAAGAGAGCCGCCGAAGAGGCTGGTTCGTAAGTACCGGTACGAACAGCCGGTTACCGGGTCCATCTGTCCATCTGTCCATCTGCCTGCTTGTTCTTCCGATGTAAACCGAAGCCTCGTGGTTCCCAACGGGGAGTGGGATGAAGTAGCCAACGATCCCCCAGGTACCATGTGATGGGGATAGCTTCACGAGGTCTTGTCAACCTTGGCCGCAAAGGTAAGCCGTACGTTGGCAGTGCCTGACTCATCACTTACATGTCGCTGCCTATATCTGCTTATTCGTGTACCTAAGTGTAGTAGGATAGGTACGAGGTAGGCAGGCAGGTATGATGAGATGTGAAATGTGAAATAGGGGTAGGTAGTATAGGTGTCGGTTGGTGATCTACGGTGCCTTGGGTAGCGTATGCGCTAAAAATGTGGATCCGTGTTGAGACCAACACTAGGTACCTATTCAAACACCCAGACCCAGCAGATCGGCACCTGGGGTTGACCGGGATAGGAGCTGGCCAATCAGCCAACACAGCCAACCGGGCTGTCGGGCTGAACAAATACCTGAGGTAACCTAGGTAGGACGTACTTACCTAAAATCATTTCATCTCATCAAGTACAGATTCGGTGTTCCACGACAAGACCAATTCGGACTTGATTTCTTCGAATATGGTGGTGCATGTTCTACCTGCACTATTAATAAAGTGCGTTATCAAGGCACAAGGTATGTAGTGTACCGTAGTAGCTTATGTCACCCGTTACTTTACAACGCTACCTGCGGTACCTATTGGTCTCCTCCGTAAGTGAGCCAATAGGCGTGACCGCTGCAAGGGAAACGATGCCTTAGGTAGTGGTACCTACCACTGCAACCCCATAGCGCATAAGGGGCTGAAGATTGACCTTACATAGCATATACTACATTGCATGGGCTGGGTATGCCGTGCACATGCACATGTGTAGTGTATATTATAGCATCATCATCATCACCCGTCTGCAGATAAGCAGCATGATCTACTTTTGTTTCAGCATCGTCAGGTCGCATTAGCATCACCCCCCTCCCTTTCTTTCATCTTTTGCCTCCTGTATCTCCTTTTATCTATGAATCCAGGCTATGCAAACACCATACGCTATCTATTCAGATATACACAATAAAGAAAGTTTTTTTTCCGCAAAAAAGGAAACAAAAAAAGGGTTATTTTCTGTAGAAATCAGAGGTTAGGAGTGCATGAGAATGCGACTAATAAGAAGGAACGTAGTTACACATCTATCTGTCTGTCCCTCCGTTCGCAACGCCAACGGCTTTCTAACCTCAACTAGACGAAGATAATAGACTATTGCCACTTACACGTACCTCCTACCTCCTGGAACTAGTTAGTTAGATAGTACACTAAGTACATAAATCTGCCTCTGGTTAGCTATCCTTCCCACTTTTGATCCCCTCCCAAGCCCAAGATTAGATCAAGTGCGGCACGCCCTCGCCGAAATCGCCAGCCGTAGGGCTGTAACAGCTAGGGAATAAATCATACTGAGCCCTCTTCAATTTTCTCACCTGCATGAATATCAGAACACCGTACACGTGTATATGGGTGCGCGGCATTCGCCGCTTCGGCGATCTTTTTTTTTTTTTTCCATTTCAACCTAGTGTGGGAAAAGGTGCAGAAAAAAAAGTATAGGAAAAAAAAAACCAAACCCAGAAAAAAAAAAAGCCTTGTAATCCCTACAGAATATACTGCAGCAAGCCGACACAGATCGCATAAGGTAACAACCAGCCAGAATAAGCATGTCACATTCCCAAGGTTTCAGTTGGTGTACCATGGCTGATTGCATAATGCACCCTCACTTTCCTTGCCTTTCTTTTTATTTTATTTTATTTATTTTTCTTCAACAGACACTATCATAGAGAAGTCGACAACGAGCCAGCCTGGCATGATATTTTTTTGCCTCTTCCTTGCTGATGCGGCCGCGCGGCTATACATCCCATCCATCCCATCTACTGCATATATCAACATTCCAGCTCAACAGCAAATTGCCGCAGTAAGCTGACCACGCTCGTGGGCAAGCGGCTTATCAATGTCCCATCCTCGATTTTCCTGCATTCCCTGTCACTTACCAATGCTATCTTATCTCACCAAACTTACGAAAACTCATAGAACAACGCCAAACTGTGCAAAAAGTAGAATACAAATGTATACCCCCCCGAAACCTATTCGAAAGAAAGTAGATGATTACTATGCCCAAAGGGAAGATTGTTCCACAAATCTCCACCAAGGGTGATCAAGATTTTGCAAAGTGGTTTTTATTTCTCTTCCTATTAACTACTACTACGTAACGAGGAAACAGAACGAAGCAGGGGTTGCTGAGTATGGGGGGATTAGCAACAGGGAACCCTCTCGTCGGCGCCCCCAGGGCGTATCCCGACTTCGGGGGCTAACGCTACTGAAGACCAGCATCTCATGTCAACAGAACATCGTACGATGATGTATCCCCGGCACAAAAAAAATGGACAAGATTTGCGCAGCAGACCGTCCAGGTTCCTTGCCCGGATGCGACTTTTCTTCACTACTCCTTATCCCTGGCCGCCAACTGTTTCGTTCGCACCTTTATGGGATGAGAGAGATCCGAGTGCAGTGAGATGATGCTACTGTTTGTCATCCATCATTCCTGGCCCAGCACCGCGCGATGATGCATGAATGCATGCATACAGCCTACAACATCCCCTCCTTATACTCCGTCACAATGATGTGACAGGGGACCCGGGAATCAATAAGGTGAGGATTGTTGTAATCGAACTCGACGCGGCGCTTCATTGGAACCCCAGAACCATGGCAGTAGAGGGGTTATCGGGCCAGGATGACGGTGACATTAACGGCGAGTAAAGGGCCACACGTCTCTATCCAGCAGAGATCGTCATTGTTGATGCCCGGCTTCTGTTTTTTTCTTTCTTTTTTTTTTTCTTGTTATTGATCGTGAGATCTATCCCCGCTCGCTTTCAAGCCCCGCGATTACGCCCAGAACAGCCTGCTTGCCGATCTTGCCACGGCTTGCATGGCGAACTTGGCGAATCAATCTTGGTGAGAAGGTAGACAACCGGTGCCAACCTTTGACAGTAGTATCACAGATACCGTAATTTATCTGCCGTTGCTCCAAAATGATGCCGAGAATCGACCTTGGAAATGCATGCCATTCGGGTCCAGCCCATGCATTATCCATTGAATTGTCCGTTGTCATTTATTTGACTTTGATCGTTCGAATGAAAAGTTCAACTTCAAGTTGAGTATTATTCTTTCGTGGCGCAAAATCTTCATAAAGCATGTGCGGATATTCGTCATTAGGCCGTTCAATCATTCGTTAATTATTAAACCAAGATTTGGGTTGATGAAAATAGACAATGCTTGAAGCGAGTGCGCTGATTGGTTCAGGACATCCGGGATATTGGTTGTGTCCTGTCGCCGTTTGTCGGGGACCTTGTATATGAAAGCCACTCTATGCCGTGAGGTGAAGAAAAATTTTGAGGGGAAAGCCTAAAATCCAAAATAGCCTGTCCCGGGTTATACCGGGAGATATATGGTGCATCGCTGCGTGTATGTCTTTCTTTGAACGTTAGAAACCTGGCCCCGCTATATGCTGTTGAGGCCCGCCCTGAGTGTAAATGCAATCAATATAGTAAACCCACCCGGTTCCTGCCATGACGAGATTGACAGAAAAAAAAGAAAAAAAAAGAGAATCGCTGTGACTGAGCTTGTGGCGTGCTGGTGTGAGGACTCTTGTTAATAAAAGTCAGACGCTCAGCCGCTGAAAATATCGACAGTTAAAGAAAACCCGAAATTAATGCTGCTTGGTAGATTGGTCGCAAGGTCGCCCCTGCTCGATGCACAACGCCGAAATGCGATGGGATATACGCCGCGTGTGTTCTGTCCGAGTCGAGGAATAAAGCTCCTAGATCGCTAATATGATGGAGGGTTGACGCTTATGAGGTTGTCACTACGGGGTAGCGATCCCTCGGCTTGGGCGGTGATTGTCACATGATCGTAGCATACTCTTGATACCGATCCCAACCGAAACCACTGCAACCACTGTAGCCTGTGTTTACACCGCAATGAGCGGCTAACATGCTGGGAAGTGGCAGTGCTGGAATTGGAGAAGTAACCATCGGCGAGCTGTAGTACAGCCCCGCAGAAGAGAACGGCTGACTAAAGGACGTAGCGGGAGATGGCAGATCCATCTCGTGCAGAGCCATGCTTGACCAGATCGGCGTATTTGAGTCCGCTGAGGTTGAAGTGACGGCCGGGCTTGAGGGAAGAACTCGCCACGAGTCGACTGGGGCTGGTACTGAGTGAGTCGTCGTTTGAGACCAGATGGCGGTACCAACGGGTGAGCTAGGTAATAGCGGCGGCTGGCGGATCACATCGACGATCTTTGGTGGCGGCGGAAGCAGGGGCTTGTTCAATAACGCCATGATACCGTTCTTGACTTCTTCGCTCTTCCCACAAAGCAACTCCCCGACACCCTCCTCTTCTAAGCCTTCCAAGGCGGAAACATGTGTCCTGAAGACGTACTTATTAATTGCCTGAATAAATTCATCGTGGAGTTTCCTGGCGTGCTGCTCCTTCTCGGGCCAATCATACGAGGCGGCCTTGGCTTCTATACAACAGACATCCTTATGATGTTCGATGAGAGCCTCTATCGTGTCGGGAGTTAACTTGAACGCAACCTCGTTTCGCAAGACCATGTCGACATGAACAATATATGCTTCGAGAAAGATGAACTCATAGTGACGAATAACTTGGACGGCAATATTCGACTCGTTGTGAAAATCGGTATCTGGGTGCTTGGGGAGCATTAAGGAAGCCAGTGTCCATATAGCGTTTGGAGAAGACAGTGTTTCCGTGAGACATCTCTGGTGTTGAGGTACACTATTGAGTGGGCGCTTAACTCGGTTGATGCGCTTGAGGGTCTGAGTCAACCACGGTTCAACCTTGGAGCCGAGAACGACATTGACGGACGACGCCCGAGGCGCAAAGGCGGCAGCGGAGGCGGGCAACAATTGTGGAGGCATGATGTGTAGACTGTCTCGAAAAGCAAAGACAGATGAGGCACGGAGGGAGGTGGCCGTGAGGACTAATATCTAGGGGCAGTGGGGAGGAGGAAGAAAACGAGCGGGAGAGCGTCAAAGTAATATGAATAAAATAGAAAAGGGCGGCAAGGGATTGAGGCGCTTCCCCAGACAGGGTTATTAGCTAAGACGCCTACAGCCGCGACGAGAAAGAAGAGAACGTGGACGAGGGTTTCGTGAAGAAGAAAGAGGAGGGTAAGACAAGCCGCGATGGTGTGTGGGAGGTGGGGTTGAGATATAGAGAAGTCCTAGACGGCGTTGCAACCCGTATACTACCTCGGTAGGTAGGTACCAAGTATATCTGCACGTCGATATAGGAGCTGCCTATGCGGACATGGAAGCAGGTAGTGTAAGTGGTAGTCTGGGTCAGCGGGCTGTTAGTGTTCCTAGTGTTCTTAGCCTTCCTAGTGCAGCTGCCATCGGCCGGCTCGCCTTTTTAATATCTCGCATCGACTCATTGATTTTTTCTCGATTAGATCATCTCTTGGCTGGGAGAGCGAGGATTACAAAGTTGTGGCCCGCTCTCGTGCATGAGACCGCCGAAAAGTTGGCATGTTGCATCGCATCAATCAGCAGCGCCGGAGTCTACGAATGGCGAAGTACTTCCGCTGCCTACTATACTACTGCACGATGCACATTGCACTACGCTGGGCTGCGACCCAGGTACTGTACTACTTCCCACCTTAGGTACGTACAGAGCAGTTGTGTAAGTATGTATCTAGGTAGGCAGGGTAGGTTATGTTTAAGTTAGGTAGGTAGGCACCTGATGCGCAGAGCGCTTTGGGCCGTGGGCCGTTGGGTTGGGCCAGGATAGGGCAGCCAGGTAGGGTGAATCTAGGTAGAGTGTTACTGCTGGATCTGCCCTGCCGTAGGTGCCGGGCGAGACTGGAATACAGCATACTACCTAACACTCAACTAAGTAGAATCAGGAAATGCCCCCGACAGCGCCGGTACACTACACCTGCACTAGTTGCACTCTTGGGTCATGCGCGGCACAGTAGGCTGTGTATCGCCTTGCAGATGTTGACCTAACCTCAGCAAATAGAAGTCCTGCATGCTGACAACCCAAGCTGAAAGCTGCATGCGTGGCCAGTGCATCACTGCACGGCACAGCGCCACTTTCGCCTCGTACGGCGGTAGTGTACTGATGCTAGTATACGTCTCCAAGTACTGTTACAAGCCCTCTGTATCTCCAGATTTGCATGTGGAGAACGCCAACTGCACCCGAACACTTTGTCCCGCGGGACGTTAAGACAACTGTACCATCGCAGGCCGTCGTATCGCAACGC
This sequence comes from Ustulina deusta, assembly GCA_023159155.1. NCBI lineage: Eukaryota > Fungi > Ascomycota > Sordariomycetes > Xylariales > Xylariaceae > Ustulina > Ustulina deusta. The sequence continues at coordinate 2,597,351 of JAJNNX010000001.1, read as the reverse complement.
GCCGTGATCAATTGACTTCTGACTGCCCACGGAGGAGTGCGCCACGGCCGCCGTGTTTTATTGCGCAAGGGAGATCTTCTCCATGGCCGGTCATGCCACTCGGTTATACATGGAACCATCTGTTATCCCTGGATAATGTGATGCTGCTGAGCGTCTCAGTCGACTACCACAGAAATAGTAATGCCGATATTGCCCGAAACCACACATGTTTATCTGCTTGTATTCTAGGACAACCCATACCTTCTGCTGGTAATCCTTCCTGAGATATCATCGTACGTAACATAGAGCAAAGACTCGAGCAGTTGTTGCCAAACCACATCGGAAAAGTGCCAGTGGTGCGGATATGCACGGATTATCACATTACGGGTCAGTCGGGGAGAGACGGTACTACTGAACAATTGGATTACTGCCAATAGTCTTGTTGCTTAACCGGCGACCTTGCTCTACTGTAGAGCAATCACACGGTCCACAATAGCTGCATACGATCTAGACTTAGATGGTCATACTTATCATGCAGACCATCTTGCGCCTACATATATGATGCGTGGTTGGTATTAGGTAGTCAATGGCATGTTGTTTCAGAGCGATTGTGTTACCATGTTGTTTAAAATCGTTAAAACTTTGTATTATAGATCTCTACAGAAAGGCGAAGCAGAGATATTTCCCCTTTTATTACTAAAATTCCACGTGTTCTGTGGTCACTAGCGCCGACTGTTGGAGTTTTGCACATAGAAGATGCCTATCTCAACAGTGGCATGTTAACTTCTTCGTCCTATCGTGAAATTATAATAGTTAGCAGCATTCTAGGCGCATGGATGGCATCTATGAGGTACGGTTATCGGAGAAATAACGATCTCCTGGCATCGAATTCTTGGGGCTGACCCCAAAAGTTCAGGACAGGAAAGGATATCAAGGAGTACTGTTACCTCCAGGGCGTCTCCAATATTTCCCTAGTGTAGAGTTAGTTCATCCTTGTTGTTTCTATCCTGCATGATGCAGGATCGCAAGAATGGTACACTACATGCTTGTCCTCGAAGCGTCAATGGACACGGTTATTGGGGTTTCCCTAAGCGCAATGCAGTTGACCCAAAGGGTTGATGAGGATTGGTCTTCGCTCCGTAGTCCCTGGCCATCAGCTCATTAATATATTGCAGTTCTTGGGTTTAGCACCGCGTTATAATTATTAGAGGCGCTTCTAACATCAAGGAGAAACTACCCAGTCGAGCTCAGGGACGATGGATCAGACGGAGGAGGCTCTAAACGGATGAATAGACCCAAAATGCTACCGAAATTGGGAACAGGGGAAACAAGGTGACTCTGTCTAAAAGAGACCGAGAAACATCAAGATGCAATGACAGCCTGTAGACAGTATGTTTCCAGGTTGAGACCCCAGCTAGTGGCAGATGATGAAGTGAGGTGTGTCGACGAGATATGGCACTTCTGTATTTCTATTGGCTACTTAGTGTTGAGCAGGAGGGTGGCTCGAAGTGGGACGTCAAAAAAATCCGAATGTTGATTGGCTCTAAATTCAGAAGGGCTAGGAAAGCTCCAAAATGAATGATACTTTCTGTGGTCTAGGCTTCAGCACCTAGAAAGAGACGAATACATAAAGAGCACTCAACTTCATAAAAGACCATCCAAAGCCCTCGAAAACAGGGTCAGGGGCGCCTGAGAGATGAAGACCCTCGAGAATAAGGATACAAGCAGTGTCACTACATCTTGTACATGCTTTCCTATCAGGAAGGATCAACCAGTGTACTTCCCGTTCAATGGTCTGATAATATAGCGAGCCGTGTGGGCGATAGGTTAGTGAGCGTCGAGGAAGCCGGGCGGGAAATATGCGTGGGCGTATAGCTGCGGTCCTGCAGAGGCGCAGATGAAGAGGGATGGCGGCAAGCCGGTCTTCTACAAGCCAAAGACCTCCCACCAACTAGGCGCTTGTCGATTTGAAACGCATAAGGAAGAAACACTGCCGGTTAAGGCCACACGCGCATAGTGAAGGTGTAGAGCAGTAGATCGTCGCCGCAGCTAAACGTGGAGGTCCAGTGATGAGCTGACAAAACGCGGTCATCTGGCCAGAACGAAGAGCGCGTTCCGTCAATCAATACGGGGGTGGAAGCACCGATAAAAGGACAGGGACATGGGCGCGGAAATCTGGCACATTCAAGGAGGCTCAGACAAGCATAGGTAGTACAGGATATCTCGGCAAGAGTTGAGCTGTTAAGGTTCTCTGGCATTGTGGATAGAGAGTATTGAGACTCGGAATTGAGCCTAAATTTGAATCCCTCTAATTACCCCGTATCTACGTTCATGATTTAGCGCAGTTGTGTGAGACAGGTGCCATTCCTCGGTAGTTGGTCTGTGCGCAAGAAGCCCCAGCAGGAACGACAAGTGGGTCACAGACGGGAACCCATCTTGGTAACGCTGTCGGTAGGTTAGCAGCGGCCTCCCCGTTCTTGTGCATTTCCACTGAGGCCAGCATCGCATCCGCTCCTTGCCGCGTCTTCTCGCTTCTCACCGCATGTTACTCCCTCAAGCCCGGAGTCCTGCCCAGAGTTGCTCCCCAGAGCGAATGGCACGACATGACATCATAATCCATTTTCTTCACTCTCGAATTCTTCTCTGCGGACCGAACGTTGACCCATTGGTTGGCCCCTTGGTCCCGTGATACGGTCGTCACTCGACCTCTGTCACATGCAAACTGCCTCCGCAGGCCACCGATCTTGACGACCAACAGAAGCGCAGACATTAGGCGCCACGGCGCTCGAGTCCTACAACAGGAAGACAGATCACAGGCGCGGTAGCGGCTTTGCATAATGAGCCATGTAAGGTTGCTGTAAGAGCAGCCGCTCTCAAGAAAACGCAGGGTCTTAATCCGGGCCGTATTGATACCGACTGCTGACGATATCCTAGCCAGCAACAACAGCAGGAACCCTGACCACGACTCTCGTCCACTTCCCGGGTGGATAGCCTCTCTGCACCATATATCCTCGTCATGCATACCTAGGCTCCATCGGAACATTACAAATTAGGCGCGTTCACGACGAAAGTGGTGTCGAGCTGTCGAATGTTGCCTTTTTCCACAAGCCAGCATGGTGCCAACCTCTTTAGGGAAATTGCAAGTGTGAGATGCTAAACTATTCCCACCATCCCGGATAGATCAACTTGCCGTGATATTTGAGATCCAGTATCTACCTAGGTGAGAATAGATGGACGAAGAGGTTCACCGACCCAAAAACTAAAAGACCATACAGTAGTGCATCTGCAAGCAAATGAGTCAATGATGGCTGTTGAGTGAGGCGCAAAGCAAAGTTCGGCAGTTCCAGAGACCCCTGCGTCGCAAAATCGACTACGAGCGAAACATCGTACTAGCGAGGTCAGTGCTTCGGGGCCCAGACTTCTGCCCTGTGTATACGACAGTGACATAGACAAAACAATATACCTAGTATGAGTCAACAGATGCTCGTCTTGCTGCTGTACTAATATCCTAGCGAGCTATCTTGGCGCACCAATGCCTTTCTTTCTTTCTTTCCTTTTTTTCCCGTGTAATAAAAAAAGGACCAACATCGGTTTGACATCACCGCTACCAACAGAGGAGCGCATATAAAACCGTTATCCCCGGTCTTCCGAAAATAGTATAGCTCAAGAGGTGCAGATTCTACAATGCAGTTGATTTTATTGGGTGCATAATCTTCTCGGCAGTTACTATCGAATGCGCTAAAGAGCTCAGAGGAACATTAGGCACCTAGTAGGTTCTGAGTATCTATACAATGTGTTTTGTAACAAGACATCGATTAACCACAAGTTCCAGGCCCCTGGGGAGCTGAGACACCAGGGACAAAATCGCGGGGCAGCAAGGCAGGGCGAGGCGAGGCGAGCGGGTCAAAAGTGGCTTGTGAGCGGCCTCCCACTCCACCTGCGCCACTACTGTATGCCAGCGCACCGCATGCATACAGGTAGGTATTAGAGACCTAGGTAGCTAATTGCGACCTCACCCGGCCCGCATCAGCCACAGGAAAACCCCGAGGACACGTTACCATGTTCCACAACGGTCACCGGATGACTTCATCGGTAACAACCGATCTGTTCGACATCAAATTTTAGCTATCGAGGGGTTGAGCAACGCCAGCGCAAGAGCCAGCAATTGGACATAGAACAAGTTTTCCGCCTCTGACAGCGTTTTGCAGGCGGTGGCCGAGTTTTGCGGTTCTGAATTGACCACTGACTGTGAAAACGCCAACTCATCCTGACTCACCTGCGTCGATCACACCGGTCAATCACACCTCGATCTTTGGCAACAAACCCCGTTTCTCCTTTTTCGCCTCAGCGCCATCTTGGGGCAGACGTCATTTGAGGCCACCTCGAGAAATAAGGCCGCATATTTGGGACACATGATCGTCATCGCCGAGCAGCATATTGGGTTTTGTTGGACTAGGAGAACCCAAGCCGAACCGCCAGGCCCGAAGTCAAGGCCCGAAGTCTTCGATCACGGCTGTGCCCAATCCGGGTGTTTGGGCATAAAGTTTATCCCCGTAAATCGCGAAAAAAAAAGGGCCATATTCCTATCGCGTCTTCTTGATTATTTGATATGGAGGCCCTTGCCGGCACTGCCTATTATGTTGGCGTGGCGGTGAAGAAGCGCGTTAGAGGTAATCTGCAAAGCGGTAAATTTCCGAACCGATGGCTCTGCTACTGGGACATGGGGGTTTCTCAATGCGACCGCTTCCTATCTCTAGAAGTGGCCTGCGTGACTGTCGGATCACGCGCTTTTGCTTCTCTCGACAACGGCGGGGATTCAGAAACCGTGTGATATGTTCGTCTCATATACCATGCTAGCCGTTTATCGCAGAAGCAATTCCAAATATCACGACCTGGTAACAGGCGTCCCCGTCAAAAACTTGCGGCTTGCCTGGTTTACTAAGCAACACAGCTACTACATCAATATTGCGACCCGACTATTTGGATGAATATTTTTCAATTGAGAGTAACCACATAGTCTCGGATAGATAGACGTACAAACACTCTTTAACGAACACCAAATGTAGCGTTTCCAAGGACTTCAGGTGTAAGCTAGAGGAGCGACTCAAAATGTCCCGCTGTTCACAAACGGACGCATGAATTGCATGCATTCCATGCTAAGCTCTCTTATAGAGGCGTACAGAATTCCAAGCACAAACTAGCTTCCTTTTTTTTCGTAATGCAGAGATCACTATGTACAAAATTCTAAATTTAGATATGACTTTCATGAAATGCGGTATGCTGCTCTACTAACATCATCTTGTGATCCTATTCTAATGAGATAATAGGAAGGAAAATCTTCTTCGTCAAGCAGACTCAACGAGAACGATCCCGCATAGAAACTCATGCGGATCTGCTTCTAGCAGCGCGGCTATATTGTGCAGGGAATTCTGGAACTTCCTAGCGGTCGCGAATATGAACAGCTTATTCCTAAGGGCGGCTACCGTATATTGGATCCCGGCATGTGCCAGCCCTGAATGTGTCACTCAAAGCGTGCAATCCGTAAGTGAATAGTCGCTCTCTTCATAGAGGTGGAAGAGGCGGGAGCCGTGGGCATTGACGATGGCAGTGCAACGCTCTTTCGGCCGACCCGGCTCTTCACGACAAAGAATACTACCGTAATTCCACTGTATACACTTAACGGAATCGGCCACAACTGGTGGGTGTATCAGCGTTGCTCTCTAGCCCTGGCGTATGGTGTTACCATCACGGTATCTAGTTGTATATTACACTTGAGTGGCCGAACCCTAGGAAACAAACGACCTTGTACACAGTTCGTCGCTAAATTGAACATTGCGCCTAGTAGGCACTCTTTTTACAACGAAGCCCGCAATCCGCTACTCTTCAGCTCTTTCGAAACGCCCCTAGAAATGTAATCCGCAATCGCCATGACGGTGATCATGGGATTGACACCGCTCGCCGAAGGGAAGACACTTGCATCCGCCACATACAAGTTCTGCGTGCCATACACCTCCCCCTTCGAGTCGACGACACCATCTTGGGGCTTCGCGCTCATTTTACAGGAGCCCATCTGATGCGCGCACGCAAATTGAGCGAGGGGAGAGCTCAGCCCAGTCTTCTCAATCAGCTTGACCCAAGCCGAGAAGTCGGGGTCGTTGATTCCCTGATCGAATTCTTCTCTCTTCTCGTCGTGACTGGCCGCGACAGCATCAACGTCCGCGCACAGGGGCTTTGTGCGCTTGAATGATGGGATGCCCGGGACGCCTGTCCAGATCTCCGTTGCGCCTTGGATATAGCACAGCTTTGCAATTGCGACGGCGCCCGTGAGCAAGTTGCCTCGATCGAATGCCGATGTCGTGTATGCGACGCGCGGCCTTCCATCGCCTGGGTCCGGGTACTACAACGCTCGTGGTCAGTAATTGCCATTTCGAGCGTGATCTGGAGGCTTTCCAAGCTGTTGGAAGCTTCCAAGACATGAATTTGGCCTGAAAAGGAGCCTTTGCACTCTAGAAGGGGGCAGAAAAGAAAGAATATGGCTCCACGAAGTACTCACTACGCGTCCTGTATCCCGATCACGCACGATGGAGATGAAGTTGTTCATCTGGCGGGCGCGCAGCGCATCGAGTTTCCACTGTAGAGCGTTTTCATAAGGGTGGTTATAGAGTAGAACATAAGGCTATGCGAGTAGTTAATTTCATTTAAACAAGGATGCACGGCAGGGACGGTTTTGAGGGGAGGCTTACGAGCATGGCGCAGGTCTCAATCTTGGCCCCGTGCCCTTTGCCGTCCAGATTTTCAAACGTTGTGCAGACCGAGGTGATAATACCACCTTCCCAACCCTTGATATCCTTGTCGAAGCTTGCGCGGACACTAGTAGTAGGATGAAGGTAGAGGTTCTTGCCGATTTGGTGGTTCTAGTCATATTGGGAGTTAGCTTAACGACATGCTAGATCGTTGAGCGAAATGAGCTGGATTCCCTTACCTTCAATCCGCTCCTCATCAATAATAAGGGGCTTTGCAAAGTGCCGCAGGAGACGATAACCTTCTTCGCCTTGACCTTGATAGTCCGCTGTGTCCTCTCGGATTCAGGCGTCTGGAGCCCACCATCTTTATCTCTTGATGTCCATCTGCCCACAATACCAACAGCCTTGTTCGAGCTACTCTTCTCATCAAACAAAACTCTGGAGACTTCCATCCCTTCGATGAAACGGGCGCCCGATCGCGAGGCAGCGGGGAGCCAACATACTGCCGGGCCCTGTTTTTCGCCAGTGCTGCAGCCGTGATAACATCTGCCGCAATAGTGCTCTGCACCACTCGTGTTTTGCGGGCAAGCCTTTGCATGCCACCCGAGTTTACGCGCTCCTTCCAGAATAACCTGGGCGCCGTGGTTATGTCGAATATGCTCATCACTTACGCCCATGACACTACAGACGCGGTCTAAACAGTGTTGAAACTCCTGTGTTGTAAAGAAGTCCAGTCCCGCATCTGCCCATTCCTGTCGCACGTATCCTCTGTTATAACACTGGAGTCAATGATGTCCACTTATAGTAAGAATTACTCAGGGTTTCGAGAACATGTAGGAGCAGCAGGAGCAGAAAATGCCCGCTAAGGCAATTTTAGGGCTCTGAGACATGCCAAAAGGGGGAATAAAAGACTCCAGGGGACTAACTGTGGTAAAAGGGATACACTCCAATTGATAGTTCCGCCCCCGCCCCAGTTACTACCAGCGACGATATTCACTTAAAATTCAGAGTCAGTATCACCGTTCTCTGCATGACCAGTGCGTGTCTCGGAGGTAGAAAGCTTCTGGGACGTTATTATAGCCCGACTTTTATGTTCCTTAAGTCGCCAAGAATAAATGCCTCCGAAAAGCACTTACTGCAATGGTCATCAGTCTGTAAGGGAGCTTTGCCCTCAAACAGAAATTCGTTCGCTGCCTCGGTGTTCATGGGAAGCTGAGAGGGGGGGAAGTAATACCCCTTATCAACCACCAAAACATCGTGGCCAGCTTGGGCAAGGACTTTAGCACATACACCTCCACCGCACCCAGATCCGATGACGACGACGTCTACATCAATTATGGCCGGTTCGTCGCCGGCAGGGAATTGCATGAATTGGTAGTCGAACGCAGGTCCCGGTTTGTAGTCTTTCGCAAAGTCTGAATAATCATTGAGTTCACGGAACAGAGGATCAGACCCCGTGAATGTCAACTTCCCCATTACCAGAAAAGGGCTTGTCAACTGAGGAAATATACGCATCCGCGAACGATTCCATGCCTGCAAAATGGCTACTCGCACGTGAAGAGGCTGCTCTTTCACAGGTAGGCGGTAGCCCGTCGCCAGAAGGCTACCGAACTGAGTGCTTCGCCACAGATGTCAGGAATTGCTCGCAGGCATATCTCCGCAACAACGGCAGTTTGAATCTTTCCATGCTTACTTTAGAAGTGTCAGAAGACGGCCTAGATCCCTCTGGGAGGATTTGGGAAGATGCCCAATAAAACGTTTGGCATATTCGATATACTGAGGTGTATTTACTGGCCGCGAGCGGAGATACGCCTTGAACTTCTCGTAGTCGGGCGCAGTCCTCACATTCTTTTTAGTGCGCTCGTAGGCTTCTAGACACTGCGCTTCGGTGATGCGCAGTTGGTGTCTGCTATCCGTAACCTCGGAATCGACGACAATTGAGGGCGTGACGGCGTCGAGAAGTGCGAACAGAGTTTGCCACTGCTCCTGGCCAAAACTTTCTACCTTACGGGGCCTGGGAAGTATAACCGGGATAGGGGCTGTAATAGGGGTTGATGGATCAGCCATTCTGTGAGGTTATGTGTGTGATACGGTACAAATAACTTCGGGTGTAGCAGTGTCTTCTAATTGGCCTCCACGGTTCTCGTCCAACGAATAGTGTAGGAGAACTCCTCATTCGAAACTAACGCCGTGTATAACAAGCAGCACTACTGCGCTCGACTACCAACGCCGCTCGTCGATGAAGGTATATAATATGAGTGATGTTATGAGATGGATACCCCCGAACCCTTTGGGATGTTAGGTACTAGAAACTAAGTGCCTAGATAGGGAAGCTCCGTTGCCGAGGCATACATACTTATAGTACCGCGATTGCCTCGTAGTACTTCCCTTAAAAAGGTCTCTATATTTGAAAATTCAAAATTTTGTAGGGTGCTTGCGACCCTATTCTTACTATATCCAGGGACTCATAATCTTACCTGAAGTATCTTCTATTCTTTATTCAACTCATGCCTGCCAATCAGCAGCGAGTCATACCCAGCTCGCCTGTGGGGTACCTCGGCTCTCGTCCCCGCACTGTAGGTACACTGTTATGTTCAGTTGGAACTGACCAGATTTATCATATTTTACCTAAATATCACTGGTTAGCATCCCCGACATTTCGCCTTCTTAGAATGTTCTTCTCATTCCTCGTAGCCATATTCATTTTACAATTGTATGGAACGCTGTATTAGAACGCTGTATTTCACCGAGCACAGAATTTCACTGCCCGTCAACAAAAACCGGATATCTTGGAAGTCCTTAGTTAATGTGGCGTGAGCTCACTGTGTAGGTTCAATGATCATGGGCATGCGTTGCATGTCCTGCTGTATGCAACCACCAGAATGATTGTAGGAAAACTGTCGAGTCTTCCGTTGGAGCAACTCGGGCAATTCTGGGCCGGTCCCAAAAGAGCTCAGCTTCCGTGTTCCTACACGCTAACTTTTCTATATTTTCTACGTCATGTCGTCGATGTGTGCTTTAATATGGCAAGTTGCGATATATGCCAAGGTATACACGGGGTCTCAATTATCCCAACAACATGGTTCCCAAGTCCATCTCTTTTTTCTACAGTAAGTTACAGATGTTATACCTGTCTTTCATGAACCCACATGTGCTGGCAAGAACTCCAATCGATTAGTTGCAAGAATATCCTAGGGTAGATAGTATGCGTAGGGAGGCTCTATCTTATCAAATAGAGATAGGATAGTTATATATTTATCGATAAGATAATCGATAGGTACTTGCTTATATACTTGAGTACCAAAGGTAGCGTAGAAGGCGGTAAGCATTTGCATGCGATAACAAGCTGCACTCTGCATGTGCTACGTATCGTAAAGGGCTAAAGGCGAGGGATGGATAACCTAGAGGCTCGTCTTGTCTCAAATAGGGTTTGTTGGGAGCTGCTCCCTGTCAAGCCTTGCCACTCTACTTAGATACGCAGTCGGCCCCTCCTTTCATCCATGATCGCGAGTAACAGCGGGCCGGTTCAGTTTGACGTTTTGATGTAACGTAGAAGCTCAAAATCAAAACTGGAATGGGGGATGCCATTCTTTAGTATATATGGAGTGATAGTGATAGTTGTTAACATTGCGCATTTGAATAAGTGCGTGTCTTGTTTCGTTACCCATTTCTATGTATATAATAGGTAAAATACAGATTCGCGATTTTATACCATAATATGTATGTAGTACTTGTGTGGAGGTGATACACTACCGGTAAAATGCCCGTCAAGTCGAGTTCCCAACAAAATTCAATGCCCCTCATCGTGGAGTGGCTAGTGTAGGTGCAGTTGTATCGGCAACTAAAAATTCTCTCAGTGTTTGCCTTGGTCACCGCTGCAGGATACTGTCAAGAGTAAGGTACCTAGAACGACGTAAGCTAGTTGCCGACATCCGTCTATTCCTAATGGGAAATGCCACAAAATCTCGTGCGCTCCCGTGAGCCATCCTGCACTACCTATAAAGACCCGCACAACGTTAGTGATAAATACATGTATACATACCTCGCATGCAGGATTATTAGGCAATCCTGGGAGAGCTGAATAAATACATACTTATCGCACGTTGACTACCTATTTGAGAAAGAAATAGTCATGCTGCCATCTCGGTAACCAAACCAAATAATATCAAGACAATACGGTTACCCATCAAGTTGACTTACGAACGATAATGATGCAGGTAGTGTACAACAGAGGAGCTTCCATGGTACCCACGTGTGATAGGGACCGCAAATATGGTACTACCTTGTACCTCGGTAGCTTCGATAATACATACCGGATTGTTGGGCCTCGGCGCAGCTCAAGACTACCTGCATCTCTCAGTATAAACGCGGAGATCCGACAATACCGCTGCAAATCGTACCTGTGTAGCTCCGGACATATACGTGCTCTTCGTGGACAATTCTACCTATGTACTTGTTTCGAGGTATGTGGTTTACCTGTGGAAGATCTACTACGCATACACTACAGCCCAGTCGTCGTAAAGGTTGTTACGGAGGTAATGCCCGAGAACTTGGGCTTCGAACAAATTGAACAAAGGAGGAACTCGGTTCAATTGGATCGCGGTAAACTACCATGTAGGTAGTAGTGTACCTACCTGGTGTAACACGGCAACCAACACAGACTCGCAATTCGCAATCCGCGGAGGGCCGGATGACGCGACAAGAAGAAGCTTCGATTGGTTGAAAGGATGACCAGACCGGACGGATAGAGACGCTCAAAACGGCCCCTCACTGGCCCCTGATCCCTTCCCCACAGTTTGCCCACAGCACAATTTCTGGCGGACCTGCATGCCGCACTATGATCCTTGACGCCCAATGATATCACAGAGTCGCTAACCCAGTCTCTTCCTCACGTTCAACTGTTGAGTCTTGTCTTGTACACACAGACACACAGATTACCTAGTCTGCCTACCTTAGTGTAAACTCACAGTACCTCTACTACCAGATGATGGCATTGCGAAGCAGCGAAGCGAAACGATGCATACAATTCGCAGGGTTCCTAGATCCCGACGATCTAGGTCGACCACCCCAGCCGTGCGGCGTCTCTTCTGTTCCTCCTCGCATTTCAGCTCCCAAGCACCTTCTGGAGTATCTACATACGTACTAGATAGGTACAGTCACATAGCTATAGATTAGAGTGGCGGCAGACTACCCAAGGTTAGTAAATATCTCTCCATTGTCCTTTGTTGATCTCGAAGATATTTACTCCCTGTGCTCAGTCCTGCAAGCCTTAATTTGTTTTGCTTTGCCAGCCCTTTCGGCGTTTATCTTCCCTCTCCTCCCTCTCCTCTGCCCTCTCCTCCTCCTGCCTCCTCTCGCCTCCCTCTTTTCTGCTCCCTCCTTTCTCCTCCTCTATATATCTGGCGTCAACCGGACCTGGCCTTGCGAGGATCTGTGTTGTGGATTTTCAACTTCGAATTTCACCGTCTCTTGAGGCTGAGCAAACTGAGCCAATCAACGGAGGCGCTTTGAAGGCGAGCGTGCAAGAGAGCTCACATCTATTCGCCAACAGTCTACGTTTGGAGCAAATCCGGAACAACGGCATTGTCCTCGACCAGGGCGTGTAAAGTCAGAGCCTCATTCTTGAAACGATGGCTACTCCCATAGTCTTTGCGTCGTACCCTGCGACCAGCCTTTTCAAGTTCCCTCCATACCCTGATCCGCAACCCATTCCTCCGCCTCACTTCGAATATCTCTTCACGATACCGGATAAATGGTACACAGCGGCGTTAGATCCCAAGGTACCCATTACGATTGCCGCCGTCTATGCGGTCACCGCCAAGGCTCTCAATGCCTATAATAAGTCCACTGGCAAGAAACCATGGGCAGTCAGCCAAACTACAGCCTTCAATCTCTTCGTCGTTCTGCATAACATATTCCTGGCGGTGTACTCGGCCTGGACGTGGTTTGGAATGTTGAGGGGGCTTCAAAACACAATCGCCAGCCCAAACGGCCCTGACGGTTGGGCCGCTACTATTGATAGCTTCTGCAAGATGAACGGTCCTGCCGGCTTGAAGAACGCGCAAACGTACAACCTAGCATCCGGGACGTGGGGTTCGCTATCAGGCATTGAGGGCTCTCCAAGCCGAGAGCAGAGTGGCCGACTTTGGAATAATGGTCTCGCTTTCTATGGCTGGCTTTTCTACATCAGCAAATTCTATGAGGTCTTCGACACCCTGATTATCCTCGCCAAGGGCAAGTTCAGCTCGACCTTGCAAACCTACCATCACGCCGGCGCCATGATGGCCATGTGGGCGGGGATGCGTTACATGTCTGCGCCTATTTGGATCTTTGTGTTTTTCAACTCAGCTATCCACTCGCTCATGGTAAGCTTTTATGTGCCTATGTCTCACCATTGAATGACGTCTAACGAGTTTATAGTATACTTACTACACAGTGACCGCTTTTAACATTCGTGTACCGACTCTAATCAAGCGTTCCCTCACCTCGCTGCAAATTTCACAGTTCATAATTGGTGCCTCGGTGGCCATGGTTCACTCCTTCATTTCCTACCTTGTGCCTGTCCACGGCGCCGGTGCCGGAACAAAGTACCACAAGGTAGACTGTATTGATACAACCGGCCAAACATTCGCTATCTGGCTTAACGTGTTTTATCTCGCTCCTCTCACGTACTTGTTCATGTCGTTCTTCGTCGCGAGCTATCTCCGCCGAAGCAAGGCCGAGGTTGTGCGAGGAAAGACCGACCGTCGTCGCAGCAATGTTATCTTGGCCGAGAAGGCAAGTTGGGATGCAGCCCGTGGAATCGAGCGTGAAATGTACGGCGAGAGCAATGAGGGTGTCATTATCGAAGATAGCGATGAGTCAACCGGCGCCACCCAGGCGAACGGGCTGAAGGCCCATGGAAAGAGGAAAAACTAGCGACCTCGCTCCCAACTAAAACATTGGAATGAAATGGACAAGTGGATCTGAGTCCTCATCATAAGTAATCGGAATTAAATATTGCATTAGGAGGGTTATGGGGGCCAAGGAGTTCAGGAGTAGGAAAATGTCGTTCCAAGAATCATGGAAAGAGTCACCTGGTAACGCCAGACTTATGAGATCATTGTGCCTGACGAGGATTTGCGGCTGAATGGATTGTATCATTACGCAATAGATAGACTTGATATCTACGTTATGAGACTTTTAACCCTTCGCTCGTTTATGAAACTACAACATGGACTGCCCGGTACCGATCTACCTGACGTAACAGTTGTGACAGCTAGCCGCGGACAACACTTGATATATTGATCTTCACTACGGAGTAAAATTATGTCAGGGGCTTCTTTGTATCAAGACCGAAACCTCACCTTCATAACTCAGGATTAACCAGGATCTATTTGGTTTAGGACAACGGACGTGGTAATTCCACCCAAACGGTTCTCTTCTTCTGCACAACGCGTTGCACAGGCTCACACATTATGAAAATACCAGATATTGCATAAGCTTTGGTGATGGAACGAGAGAGATTTTTCTTTTGGAATATTCCAGTGCGGCCTTATCTCCTTGAAGAGGCAAGAAAAGCATGCCAAACCCATCTTCTGGTGTCCCTCTTATTACCGCCCGACTAGTATTATCATACTGCCACATAACGATGTGGGGAGCTGCTCAGGAGAGGCATCTGATAGAATCAAATACTTTTATTAGTTGCTTGATGGAAGGGAATGTCTGCTAGTTCTATCTGGCGCCCCTACCTCCCTCACAGAAGAAAAGTTCACTCTACTTATATTGCAGTCGAAGAGATACCATCCCGCGTTCCTCCTCTGTCTCTCTCCCCTATCCTCCCTTTTCTCTCTCCGTTGGAACCTTCTTCGGGGAACACAAGTAGTTCGCTTGCCCGACCGCAGCAGACATCTCCTGGGCCCGGGCAGCGGGATCTTCCACGAAAAGTACGCATTTATTCCCTACCCCGAACACAGGCAGCGTTCCTCTTGAGACGAACCCTGGGGCTCGGCCGTGTCTGCACGCACGTGCTTACGTGAGTGAGTGAGTGCCAATTCCCGATTCTCGACTCATGGTCATTAGACGTGCCCCTTTCTAGTGCGCATTTATAAGCTGGTTGAGTAATATTCGAGACGCATTATAAGCATTATAAGATAGGCAGGCAGGGGACGGACAGCGGGACGGGAAGGACAAGGTAGGAAAACATGCGGGGACAAATGGGGGAAAGGGAGGGCAGACAGATGACTGCCCTCCTATGGGCGTAGTGCTGCGGATATTGTAACTGACGGAACTCTGGAGGGGAGTTGTATAAGTGGTTAATAGAAGTGAGTGCGAGAGAGTAGCGTTGTTTACGTGGCCACATGCGGTTGGTTATATAGGTCTAGAAAGTGCCTAGGTCTTTGAAGTTCTGCTCACTTGCTATGACAAACTGCTCTAAATTTAAACCTATCTAACTGTCTCTGACATATTCAGCGACAACATTGTTTCTCAGGTTAACGGAGGTTTCGGGGGAGGAAAAGGCGAGAAATTAAATGTTCATCGGGATTTATTCTTTTGGTAGAGTTTAGAGAAGGTTACTGCGATGTATCGTAGCAGTATCAGAGTCATGGTCGATTGTCACTCCATGCTGCCATATACTAAACAACATCCAACTAAATAAAACGCAAAATGATATTATTATCTCTCTCATAAGTAAACCTGTATTCTATATTCACAGGTTGAAGATGGTTTCTGACACCACCGGGTATATCCGGGTCGAACGCAGGACTGAGTGCCAATGAATCAACGCCGAACCTCGCAAGCATTTGCCGATGCATTTAAAAACCCAAACGCCACCCATGTTTCCTGACCATCTATCCATCGGCCGGAATAAAAGCAAATTTGTCACACCACGCGACAAGACAGCCCCTAAATCTATAACTTACTCTCCAGACCAATCCGTGGATCGGCCTTTCCTTGGGTATCATGACGCGGAAAGGAAATCCAATAAAGTTCCTGCACTCTAATGCCATGTATTACTTCGTGCATAACGGTCATCTACCCCATATTCTTCCGTGTAAATAGGTCATTGAGTTCGTGAGACAGGGACGCTGTCATTGTTATGATCAAGTGTTGCTTCGTAAATAGTTATCCAACCAAATTGGCCTGAATTCGGCGAGTATTCAACTCAGCACGACGCTGATCACGCCTTGAGGAAGGTGCTGATACTCCAGACAGAGAGCAAATAAACCAAACTAAGCTGTGTGTGCTAGTTCGGAGTGCGGTTAATTAAAAGGTGCTCCAGTGCCAATCTCGAGGCACGCTCATAGCGACCTCAGCCGGGTGTGGAGTTTGAGGTTTTGGCCCGGTTGGCGTTGTGGTAATAGGGCTCGTGGGTGCTGTCTTGGAAACTTGCTTCACAGATGAGTTGTCACTGGATGCCTGACTATTCGTTCTACTGCGCCATGCCTGGAATTCAGAGTAGCAATGCGCACACGCTCGACTCATTGTCCCTCTAGGATTGTAGTTTGCATCTTGATCGAGTGGGATTCCAAATGTGGAGTGTAGATCGCAGAAGATATTCCCACATCTTCTGCAATGATGCCGTCTGGTCCAGTAGTTGAAGTGGCGCAGACACGAAGGCTCGTCACAAATTGTGGCTTCGGGGTCGGGCTAAAACATCACATTAGCTTCTGGACCCAGCAGCAGCAGCAGCAGCATCGTAGCAAATGCACCGATGCTATGCCTCATACGTGTGGCATCGGACTACACACGGGACATGGTGTAGGGTTGGAACATACCTTCCAGTGGAGTCGCGTGGGTGGCGCGGTCGGCTTAGGAAATAGATCTAGATTCCACTCGCTTTCCATGCACTCTTCGCTATCGCCTGTAGATCGCCGACTTAGGCGGCTCCAGCCTCCCAAGCCGGGCAAGCTTATAAAACTATTGGCAGAAGACATGGGTCTATCGTCATCCTGTCCCGGTGTCTGTGGTCCGCCCTCGTGCTTGTTACCGTGGCATCGCTTGTAAGGGTGCTCGGTCGGTCGCAAAACGGCAGGCATGTATAGCGGGCGTAACCGTTGACGCTGATATGGTTTGGGGGATGTAGGGGAGCCATTGTTGGAGCTCAGGGGAGAGACCTGCCGGGATTGATAGCCTTGGACTACCTGTCGGGGCGCATGATCTGGTCGTTGCGTAGGCGCATAAGCGTGCGACTCTGGCTGGTGCTGGAAGTAGTGTGAAGGATGTGCATCGGCCAGCGTGGGCATGATGAAATCCGTGGCCATTCCCCCTTTTGATCCCCTGGGATTGAAGTCACGTCTGATCCGTATTCGTCTGCAGGTGCGACAAGAATACTATTTACACTCGCAAGGAGGGCTTGGATGAGAGCTTAGATATTCGGCGGGCTTATTGGCTGTTGACGAATGGCGTCGCGAGAAACAGCCCCGAAAAATCGGTATTGGAGAGAGCAGACTGCGCGCGGGATGCGATGCGATGTGATTCGACCGATCTTAAGGGAAAACAACCACAACAGCAGCAGGGGCACTGCGCGACAGGATAAACGCCCGTCTGGGTTCTGATTTGCCTCCCCTCGAGCCTAGCGAGACGGGCACAAACCCTCGAGTAGCCGCTGCGGCGAACACAATAAGCGGCCAAACCAACACCTCTCGATGACTTGATCTTCGGGTGCCGTCTTGTCCCGAGCCCAGCGTCGTGGCTACCGACGGCAAGCTTGCTCGTGGCGGCTCGTGCGTGCTGACTTGGGTTAAGCCGAGGTGGCCGACCGATGATGTTGCGCACGAATAAGAATGGATTCCTCTGTAGCCAACCCTCTTTGGGCACCTCTCAGCCACGTCTCGGGTGGTGGCTGGCAGGTGCTTGACAATTGCGGCGAGATGTTGGAGAACCGAAGAGCAAAGGTCACCAGCTAACTATTGGGGAAAGCCTAAATGAAGAGAGGGGAAGGGCAAGTAGAATCTAGGCCATGAAGAAGGTTGGGGACACCCGTTCTTTGAATGGTGGTGTGTGGTGGCTGAGAGAAGGATAAATAATAAGTATAAGTAGCACACGACACCGAGTAGACTCACGATGTATTTGGAGGGAGGCTCGCTATTGATAAGGTATCATTACTGTGGTGCCTCCGCAACTTACTGATGTGGGCATCTAGTCGCGAGAGGTAGTAACGATTGCCAAATACAATTTAGTACATCTGCACTCCTCAGAACGCATCCAGAGGTACCTCGACCTATTGCCTTCCAAGCAGCTCTTGCCAGTGGACAATAGTGGACTGGTGGGTATTTATGTGTACTTGGCGTCTGGCATCAATACCGTGCTAATACCTGCAAACACTAGGTACCTACACTGCATCAGAAAGTAGATACAGTATACCACACTATTTATATTGGATGGGTGCGTCAAGGTTGGCGGTTGTGTGGTTGCATCCGTCAGGAAGTATCCAGGCCTACCTACTCATTTCCTATACTATCTTTAAGTACTGCAAAGGGCGGTCAACCTCACCTCTCCATTGTCTTTTGATTCGTCTCGACCTCGCCGACCAATACTTCACCTTTTGACGCTTATCTCCTAACGATTACAGCCCTTCGATACTACCTAGACAGAGTATATGGGAGGAGACAGGATACTAGGACCTCAGCTGTGGGCTACGACTTGACTTGGTACACTATATGTATGTCCTGGAGAGTCGTACACATTATGAATTTTGCCGTCGGTGGTGCCGAAGTCGGCGCAGTAGCTGGACAGGTCCTGGGTATCTTAAATTCCCATGCTGATACCCATGCAGATAAAAACAACCTTACGCTATGTAGGTTAGATGCTTCTACGGTTAGGATTCCTCTCCGAATTGACAAGCCACTTATTTCTGCATAGAGTGCTGTAGGGATGACAAGCAATGGTACTGGTAGCACCGGTATGGCTTAGATGTCAGTCTAGCCCTGGATAACCATACGCGTATACTGACAGTGCACACGCATGGACACATTCCAGATCACAGATCTATGGGGAGATGTCTCAGCCAGGCTTGTTCTTGTGAAGCCTCGAAGCTCCGATGTAGCCCCGCCACTGCGGATTCTCCGACGAACCTCAAGATAGAAGGCGGTTGAACAAACCCCTCCGCCTTGCCCCCCTCTCCTTATACACGGGAGAGATAGCTAGAACTGTCGAGCCTGTTCCACGTGGTCCGCTGCCTGCCTACACTACTCGTACTGCGGCCAGATGAGCATCAGCGCACCGTCATACACCCATTCCCGCTCTCGCACAGCACAAGTCCTGCCTGCCATCGCAAGCAAGACAGACGAACGTGGACACATAATCTGCCGCGTGCAACAGTACGTCTAGTTCGAGGCACTGTCCCCTCACAGTGTCTCTCGTGTGCTGCAGGTTTATCTATAGGCCCACGCTGATTGGAATATCCCAAGCCACTAATACGGGCGAGGGTTGGGCACTAGCCGCCACCACCTTATATGTAGGTACTTACACCTACCTGGTAGGTGGTTGCAGGTACTTGACCTCGGCCAAGCATCCAACGGCTGCACGGCGGCGCCTGTTTCTGGCCAAGGAGCGTTTTGGCTTGCCTGTCTTTTGCAGTGTTGCATGTCACTCGGCTGCAATTCCATGTAGCTCAACTGCGAGCGAGAAAAGCGGGCAAAAAGCGCGAGGGGTTCCTCTTCATGCGCCTCATGCGCCGAGACAGCATAAGAACCGTCTCTGAAATCCATATCCACCCTTTTACTCCCGCAACAGTCCAATGTAATAATCTCTCACATGTCAGCCAACCCATTTTGCGCTCTTTGGTCCGGGCACCAATGATGATTGCGATAATAATACCTATGCTGTAAGCAGGTAATCGCGGCTCCACAACTGTCCGACGCTGAATCGATGTACCTGCCTAACTATACTCGGCATACGTAATTAAAAGAGGAACAGCAAGACCCAAAGACCCTGAACCTGACAAGGGCAAACACCAAGTGGGCCTAGGCGTCGTGTCTTATCGCTCACGTCTCATTGGCTTCTTGCTGCATTGCTGTCCCAAACAGAGCAATTTTAGGCATCACCCTGTCGACATTATACCAATCCGTCCATGACCGGTACGTGCATCGTCTCGAGCTTCAAAATATATATTCACCATCATAACGCCTCTTGACTCATCTTGAATCACAACTCTTAGTCAGTCTAAGCCCGTTCCTGATGTGGCAACTTCGCCCCATCAAAGGAAGCCTCGATGCGCGGCTGGCACGTGTAAACTACTTGGTATACAGTTAAAATCATTTCTGGCAGGCCTTTGCTATGATTGTCTACGGCTTGTCACACCTTGCACCAGACGGGTGCCTTGATATTTGATGAGACATGAGTGAATATTCAAATTCTTGTTGTACCGTATCTATGAACTTTGGCCCCCGAGCAATCACTCATCCTGGTTTTTTTTCTCTTTTTTTTCGACCAATTATATACATACCTAAGTCATCATATCTTGAAGCCTTGCATCTGGTCCAGCCAATAGCAGCCACATGTGAACGTGGTCTGATTCTGATGTCAGAAAAAGCGCGGGTGTCTCCCGCCTTGATAAGACAAGCCAAAACTGCATCTTGATAATCTTGTGATAGGAGAGGCACATCGGCTCGAACCTCAGTAGTCGTGAGTGGCCAACAATATCGTCAGCTCTCTAGAGTCGGTGAATCATCCTGCATACCATCGATCCATCGTCCACTTTTACCACCTTCCTTCAGGACAACCTTGAGGCCTTCGATGGTCATCCGCTTGTCCACCGTTTTGCACATGTCGTAGATAGTCAAGGCTGCCGTGGAAGCAGCGGTTAATGCTTCCATTTCGACTCCAGTCTTGCCTTCACAAGCAACAGTCGCCTCAATATCCACGCGGCCCGCGTCATCTAAACCCTGCACAACTTCGAGGTCCACGGTCACCTTGGACAGTGCGATGGGATGGCAAAGCGGGATGAGGTCTGATGTTCTCTTCGCAGCCATGATTCCAGCAACTCGCGCCACACCCAGAACATCGCCCTTCTGAATTTGATTCTCTTGTATGAGTCGGCAGGCGGTCTTGTCTGTAAATCGAACACTACAAATTGCTTTGGCTAGCCTCTTACTTGGCGTTTTATCCGAAATAGAGACCATGTGAGCGGCACCCGACTCGGAAACGTGCGTTAACTTGTCCCCATCTGCTCGACGTCCGGGTTGCCAGCGTGTGCTAGAGAAACAACGAAGCTGTTGTAAGTGCACATAGCTTGATAAGGTCGATAGCGGTGATATGCCGTGAAATAGATACGACCCCCTGGCAATCCGATCCGTCACGAAGTCTTCGCGCGAGATCTCATAACGGCTATCAAATCTCGGGCTCTGCGAATCTGCCAGACGAACCGTTAAGCTTGAGCGAACAGGAGAGCGTGTGCCAACCCATTCCGGTCTGCAGATTCTTTTGTCTTTTCCGACAGCCAGGGATGTTCACCCACCTATCAGGATCATCGGCCGGTTCTTCATATGCTCTAGTTCACCAATGCCCGCGTGTTTCGCCTTCTTTCTCTTCACGGCCGGGCCGATCACATTCAAGAGCTCTTGTTCGTTTGGTACGAGGCCAGGCTGCGAGGAACCATCTCTCAGACCTTGCTTTCTATCCATCTCAACCTGTTTCATGACTTCGAAGCCTAACTCATCAATCGGCTCCCCGTTGTTAGATTGCCTTAGAATATCTCGTAGTGAAACTTCGGCATTGCCGAAGAGACATACTTTGAGATTTCCGTCGCTCGTGATGCGGAGTCGATTACACGTTCCGCAGAAATTGTGTGTCATGCTAGTGATGAAGCCGAGGCTGCCGGCGAAGCCTGGGATTTTGTATGTCTTGCTCGTATCGTTTTTATGGCCTTCCACCTTTTCGAGCTGCGGGTACTCTTCTTTGATAAGATCCAACATCTCGGAGTAGCTGAACATCTTGCCCTTATTCCACCTATTGCCATCAAATGGCATGTACTCGATGAATCTTACCTCGATGTCCTTCTCGCGCGTCATCTCGACAAAGTGCATGATCTCCCTGTCGTTGACCCCCCTCATGATAACAGAGTTGACCTTCAACTTGATACCCGCCCCATGCTTTTTGAGCTCCAAGACCTTCTCTATACTCTTCATGACTGCATCGAAACCTTTTCGTCTGGTCATAATTTGAAACTGCCAGGGGTCGAGTGTGTCCAAACTGAGATTGACACCGGTCAAGCCTGCTTCAACCATACCGTCTAATTTGCGATGCAAGGCCAACCCATTAGTGGTTAAGCATAACTCCCGAAGCCCTTCAGACCTAAGGGCTCCGATCTGCCTCATCAACGGTAAAATGTCTCTCCTGACTGTTGGCTCACCACCTGTGAGGCGGATCTTAGTGACGCCCTGAGACACAAAGAGGGATGAAAGAATGATAATCTCGGGTGTCGTCAACAGCTCCCTTTGTGGTGACAAAGGAACACCTTCTTCCGGCATGCAGTAAATGCATCGAAGATTACACCTCTCCGTAAGCGAGATGCGTAGATAATCATGCTGTCGGCCAAAAGTGTCGGTGAGAAAGTCCGAGAAGGGCTTGGCATGATTGATGAGCTGCCGACGAGATGTGCGCCCAGGCAGACATGAGTTCTGGACAGGTTGCGGGATATCATGGCTAGCTGTGGTGGCTGCCGTTGCGACACGTCGTATGTGCGCAATATACTGTCGAGGCTTGGGCATCGGCATCGGCACCAGCTGCGGCCCCAAAGGTCTTGTCATCCGGGCCGCCGGGAGCAGCGGCGGCATGATAGCAAATGGCGCGGAGAGAGGAAATGGGGGGTCTCAGTACAGTAGGTAGTCTGCGCATATTTAGCACTTGCTTTGACAAGCAATGCTTTTGTAGAATACCAAGACAACCAAGTAGCTGTCACGGCCACTCGGTAATAAGAACATGATGGAGCTTATTTTGCCACTCTGTAGCCGGACCCGATATTAGTGCCAATCTAGGCTCGCAAGAAGTACCTACATAAGCAACAAGTGTGGGGACTCAGCCGGCTTACCTCCTAGATACTGAGAGCGAAGATCGGTCGGCCCCACTTGTGATTGGACATGAACGCGTATGGGTCCTGGCGCGGTACATCGGTACCTACCGGGTAGGCATATTTTTATCTCCGATAATTAGATATCTCCCTACCTAGCTGGGTAGGTAGTATGTGTACCTCGAGGTCCTCAAGGCTGATTAGTGTTATATGGACACACAACAAGCACCAACCTACACATCGTGAGCCTTCACCGTGTCCAAAAACAAAAGACGACAGGACATGTCCCTCGACGTCGGTATCCAATCAGCTGCCTTCTTCGGCATCCATTTCCAGACTAAGCAACAAACACCTGGGTACATAAGCCGCCATTTCGTGACATGACGGTTGTCCGCTCTGACTGGTCCAATTCATTGAAACCGGAATGCCAAATGAGTCGTTACGATCGTGTCTATCGTGTGCTTGCATCGCTACGAGGCCATCGTTCTGTTAGCATACATCCCTAGAACACCAGTGAGAACGTACCACGATGCATTTCACCAAATCCTTTAAATGTATTGCCCCTCCCCAGAGCCCCCCGCCCTGTAGATGGCTAGCAGTCCATCCTTATATCTCCAGCCTCTCCAGAATTGTATGCGAGGTGCCGAGCTGACCCTTTGGCACCGACAGCGTCTGCCTACAGTATCTCGAGTCCCGATGGAAACTATGTGGCCACCTTATCACCAACCAGCATCGTCGTTCGATCCGTCTCATCTTTGGGCATCGTCCGGACCATCAAACTGGCATCAGATCCCTCCGGTGGTGTGACGAGCTTTTCGTGGTCGCCGTCTTCTACGAGAGTCCTGGTCGCTATCGCCGACCAATTTCATGTTTTCTCTGCACTGAGCGGCGATTTTCACGGTCTTGTGCAGATTCCGCAGCCACCGGGTACCAAACCAGCATTTGCTAGCTTTGGTGCTACTGATGGTGAAGTCTGCGTCTTCTCTCCCCTTGGTATCAAGGTGACTATATTCAACCTCTTGTCGTCCAAGGCAGTAGAAATCAGCAATCCCAAGCTTTACAGCACTGTGGCTGCATTGAGAGGGTGTTCTTTTCGACCGAGCACCCACCATCTGGCCCTGCTCACGAGGACTGCCGGCAAAGACATGATTAGTATTCACTCTGCAGATACGCGCGAGATCCAGCGGTCTTGGTGTCCAGATACAGTCGATGCTCAGGGCTTATCGTGGACCCCAGACGGGAGATGGTTGGTAGTGTGGGATTCCCCGGCTCATGGCACCAGGGTCCTTTTCTGTACTCATGATGGCCACGTCTACAAAGACTGGCGTGGCGACCTTCCACACTCTGCATTGGGCCATGACATGGGTCAATACGCACCCGGCGTTAAGGCTCTAGCCTTTAGCCCAAATGGACGGTACACAGCAGTAGCCGACGGGTCCAACCGTATCTCCATATTCAACGATCGATTGGTGGAGGAGGTGCGGCTCCATCATGCCCCGACCGTTGAGCAGAAGGAAACGCTGCAGGTAGGTGTTCGCTGATGTTACCGACACTATGCCGTGTATTGTTACTAATTAGAAATCAAGATCTGGCAAGAACAGATTGAACTACGGGCTGGGCAACGGGCTATTCCGTCCTTCATTAAAGCCACGCAGGCCGTGAGCCCACCAGGCCTATCACCAACCAGCATCTCAGATGGCCGACATGGTTGCAATCTCGTCAAATTCGATGCTTCATCCTCTCTCTTGGCGTCACGGCTCGATGATGCACCGAGCACCATATGGATCTGGGATGTACCTACATCTGAGCTTCGGGCGGTGCTAATGTACCACGCAAATATCACCAAAGTGGAGTGGCATCCTTCAAAGCCAGAGCTGTTGCTCATGAGGTGTGAAGGTGAAGGATATAATGGCCTCGTATTTGTCTGGGATCCCCTTAGCAACGGCCCGTGTCCGATCGAATTTTCGCGCCACTTACCAAGCGCAAAGGTGACTGGCCGGACTGATGTCACATGGCTGGAGACTATTACTGACTCTGCAGCTCTATTTTTCACCGATCATGCAAAATACATCCTTGCTTCTCTCGCAGACGCCGACCCTAACGCAGAAGAAGCTCTGCCTTGGGCAACGCAGACTGCAGTCAATGCACATGCGAACATAGACGTATCAAAAGATTTCGACGGCTCAAATAATGACTCAGATGATAATAACAGCACTGACATGGATGAGGCGATCGCCGAGCTTGATGATACATTCCACTTTAAGAAGCCCCCTGTATCTTGAGCGGTAGTGCCGTGAGAACCAGGCCATGCTAGTTCTCTAGCTCGTGCTGCGCTTCTGTCACATTTCAGAAAAATGAGATGTCAAATTTTTGGACCAGGACTGTCGGCGTTCTATCCGGCCACCACACGCGGTTGCATCGCGTCACATTCCGGTTATCTGTGATATCCCTTTGCAAACTTCTAAAATTAATCAGAAGTGCCTTTGATGGTAATACTGGGTAGAAAATCATGGGTCAGGTCGAAATTCATACTGTGCTAGGATTTGGCCCAATCGGTATGGCAAGGTCGCAGACCAATACGACGTTCTCCCCTTCAGCAGCTACCCGACTAAGAAATTGTATGATCTGCAAGCAATATGCACGAAGACATCTCTGCGGAGTACTTGTTACTAACTGCTGGCGGTGCAATTTCGAAGAGGAGAGTTATTCACTATATCCTTGCGTTACGGCATGCAACCAAGGTGTTCGTAACAGGGGTTCCTCTGGTGCATTCGGAACGGCCCAGAAGAATATCGTTCATGAAGAAATTATAGATCTCCTGAAGCCTTGTTAGCTTCAGTAACAGGTACCGATGGTGGGTGTGGGGTGGCCAGTGAATGGGCTCTTGCTTACCCCCACGATCGAGCCGCAGGGGAGAGAGCCTTCAAGAATTTTTTCAATCACCACCTAACCCGGTTCCCGGGTTAGAACCTGAGTCAGCATGGGCTTATCATGAGAGTTACCTAGTATACCCCGTAGACGAGCCAACCCGCTTCTCTCCAGGGATCATCCAAATGTTGCATCTCCGTCTCGCTAAACTCGAGTTTGTCGAGCAAGACGCATCTTTATTCGTTAACAGGACCTCCTACTTTTACGGAATTAAAAGGCCCTCCATGTCTCAAAGCTCAAATCAACGTCGGCAATGCCTACTGCAATGCTCCCATGTTCAATTAAAGGTGTCCTCTGACAAGCCTGCCGCAGAGGGTTGGCAGCATAATGCCGAGTGCAGGCGCATATTTTGTGATTTATCGGGAAGGCCACGCAGTGGCCACATGCATCATTGAAGGAGTAAAGCAAGTTGTTGGCGCTGTCATGAATGCATTGATGGAAATGGACGTTTCTGCTGTTAGTTCCATCTTCACCACTTGTCAAATATCCTTCCATTTCCTACACCGATACTACGCCAATTGTCTGGATGCGTCTTGTTGCATGGCCCCGGCTTGCATCTGACCCTTGGGTCTTCCCAACCCAGCGTTTTATGTGATGGGCATGATGGCCATCCTTAACGGAATACCGCTTTCTCTCAGCAGCTTCGATCGATCTGCTTTGTCGTGCAACATATATAGATACGCGTCGGATCATTTCCATTGTCGTTATCGTTTCACCCCTTGCTCACCAAGTCACTTCCTGCTTAGTTATTACAAGTGAAGCCTCGTGTTCTGCAGCAGCCCGCACGTCATGCCTTCAGAATTGGTATATCAACACCAACAACAAACGCCCATCAATGGAACTATTTCAGGCATGGCACCGCCTGGAAATGAGACGGGCTACTACCACATCCCTATTGCCAATGTAAGCCATTTCTCAAAGTGACTCTGGTGCTTCTGTCTCTTTTCGAAGTTGGAAATGTTTCTGACATACATCTGAGTTCTTAGTTACCATGGCAAACATCGTGGCAGGAGCTTAAGGACCATGTCAGAACTGTCTGCTCGGTTGAGCGCGTTGAGATAAACGAGGATAGCACTAGCGGCCATGTCGTCCTGAAAGGCCGAGCCAACTTCGATGCAGCCTTCCGTATGGTTGTACAGCAGATGTTTTTAAATATCGTGATAGCACGCTAATTCGATTTTAGGGCTTCTGAATGGCGGGGTGTTCCAAGATCGAGCACTTATCGCCGACGGAAGGAATGTAGACAGCTGGGTGTTAGTGAAGCAACATGTCGATAGCCCGACAGCTTCAACACGTACAGCAGCCCCCACTCGGCACCCTTCGTTAGTGATGGCACAACCTTCTCCAGGTTACGTCGAAGTAGGTGGCTTTCGTTAAATGTTATTCAACCCATTCTTATTTCTTCCTTTTCGTGCTGATGCTCAGTTAGTGGCCTGCTGCATCTGCCGGTCCATCTTACATCATGAGTTCAGTAGCGGAATCCCCATCACATTTTTTACCTTTCGCGATGCCTGAATATACAGATCCGGCTGCCGTTTACCCATCTATTCCAGGCTATACGCAACAGTACACGCCAAGCGAATATCATGGAAACAACTACACTATAACTCATAACGGCACGACACCTCGAGAAGGCGAGAGACACGCCGATGCCGTCTCTACAAGAAAGCGGAAGATCATTCTTCGACAGCTTCAGCCCTGGGTTAGCGAGTTGCAGATCCTAGAGCTCATTCGCCATAAAGCTGGATTGGACTCTGGGAAGCTCCAGAAGCTTGATATGCCGCTGGCAGATGGCCAGCAGGGAGCAAACCGCGGTTATGTAATCGCGACTTTTGTGTCCGAGGAAGCAGCCGAGAAGGCTATCAAACGGCTCAATAATTACAAATATGAAGGACGCATTCTAGAAGTCAGGTATACGAAGGAGGGCGTGTCTGACCACCAGCCTTCCCACGGTTCCCGCTCCGGCCACCATCGTCACTCCCATCATTCACGGCGCGATCACCATAATGACAAGGATAAATCGGTGAAGGACAAAGAAGGCTCGCACAAGGTTGCTAGCTCCGGCGAAAAGAAGACCAAATCGTCTTCTTCCGAATCTGACGTTGTAATTGCCCATGGGTCTTCCCCTACATATGCTTGAGCAGAGAGATGTAAGAAGTATCTCGTGCTTTGGTTTACTGAGGCTATCAAGATTGGTACAAATAGATATGCCACCACTTAAGTATAGGTTATCCGTGCCTCTCTTTTTATACATGTATCTACGTCTAATCTATACTTCAGGAGTTAGTCCTTGAATACAAGATCAATTTGCCGCGAATTTCATTCCTAGTTTGCCACCGTCTTCATCAGGATATGTTTGGACGTGCCAAGCCTCAAGGAGTTTTCGCGTGATTAGGCTTCAATGCCATATACTTTTGAGGACTTTCTTCGCCACAAGCAACCAGCAAGCTTTCTACTTTACTCGCATAACGCGAGCTATCATAACCCTCGAACTTAGAGCAGCATCACCGAGTAGACATGTCGTTGTCGCGCTCGAGGTTCAAGTTCCCTGCTTTATGCACGTGATGGTAACGCAAACAACACCTGCATGCATGTCTGCCGATTCCCGACAGGATGCAACTCAGGCATACGCATATGACCCTGACCATGTTGCGTATGTTCGTCCCCTTCCTGCTGGCCTCCATGTCTCCCGCGGTTACACTACTGGGCGTTCTGCCGCGTCTATACGTTCATGTCTACCCACTCCGGCGAGTGACAAAGGAGGAGGATATGCAATAAAGGGTAAGGATGGGCAGGGCGTTGGGCGTTTTGGGCTGGGCTCGCCGGGCGGGACCTCATAGATTTGTCGTAGCGTGCCACTCTGCGAACAGCCGCGTGATTAACTATCCCCGGTACTCGGGTCCAGCGGCAAGATGACCCCCTTGCCAGTCTACAGTGCATTTTACCACACCTCGTGGTTGGACCTATCCTAGGCACTCTGTGCCCGCGATCAGATTTTCCAATTCAGCCTCTTTCCCCCTTTCTGGACATCCGTGAATCCGGGTCCTGGTCCTGGACTCTCCACCCGCCTCCTCTCACCCTTTGACACGCCCGCAACGTAGTGGCCCGCCTGAGACAGCAGATACCTGCCCGCTGCGTGCAGGGCCAAGCGCATTTAGACGGGTGCGGTAGGGCTTGGGACAAGATGTCAACTCGGATGGCCGCATCTGCAGAAAGAGCGGAATATGACCGTCGGTGTCCGTGATGCGAACGCCTCATTGTACGCAGCATAACGACCACAGCAGAAGGGGGGAAGGTTATTTTACCTACCCAGATTCGCCCAATATCATCGGCACCACGTTTGGTTCCCTCCTTCGGGCGGATCGGTGTCCTACAGCGCGGTACTGCACCTCAACCCCGAGAGCTCTCGAATTATGTATATGGGATATTTAGGGAAGTGTCCATATTTTATGTAAATTCAACGCCAGATGGCCGGCCTTCCCGATTTTCGAATCTCATGTCTTGCGTAAGCGAAGACTTTAAAAACCCTGACCGATCAAACCGCCGTGCTACCCTCCCAGTTCTTATAGATTGTCGAGCGCCATGCGGGCACTTTGGCGTTTAACACGTGTCCACCGTTTGAGACGCCTTCTCTGCCGAACGGCGAGGATCCACCTGAGAACCCAGTCGCCACTAGTTGCCTTCAGATTGCAGTAGAACGATAATGTTGAAGGGGAATGTGTAGAAGATGTAGCCGCTATTTACGCCACCGTGTTGGAGTCCCGATGATATGATGGGACTCAGATGCTGTTATTGGCTATCTTAATGATTATCATGGCCTCCTCCATATCTTTAACGGAGAATAGATATCTCCCAACCGCATAGCGGCCAGTAGTGTCATGAAGCGCTCTTTCCGGCACAAAATGATGAAACCATACAGAAGAACCCTTCGAGTCCTTGTAACACTCTACTGCCATTGCCCCCCCTTGTTCTCGTTTCTTTTATTTGTTATTTTCTTCTTCTCTGTTGTTGAGGAACGCCAAGGAGCAAGGTAGAAGCTGGTATCGAATCTTATTCTCTCCCACACCTCTGGAAATAATTTTCTCCAGGCAAAAAATGTGTGTCATAGGCAGGGGGCTCGGGACACATAAATGTGGTTCAGATCTAAACCCTGCACATGGAAAATACCACCTTTGGGAGAGTTCCTGCAGCTACCCGTGGACAAGGATCTGGCATCTATCTACTCCAATCCAGGGGGGGCGGGGTGCGAAGGTATGGGATAGGTATTATACCTAGACACAACGATAATAGAGAGTGATACTATATACCTACGGCCGTGCGTCGTGCGGTATTATGGATCCTATTACTAATTCCTATCGGGTGGGGCGGTAAATAAGCAATATGGTACAAAGATCGAGATCAAGGAGAAAACTTTGTGACGGGTGACAACTTTGTTACCTCTGGTTTCTCATTACCCCTGCCCATACGATCCTATCGTCAACTCGACACTTGTTTTCCGTTGACCAATGAAAGAGGCGAGTATGACTAATTTGGTTTAATGACGTTTTCCAAGGTGGTATTAATGTCAGCTGTTTCTAATCCCGACAGTCGTTTAGGAACGACTCAACCTATGATAATAAAACTACTAGACTAATAGGACTACAACCTTTTTATTCTCTTTCCTGTTCTGTTACACATATCACCATTTAGCCACCTTATTACCAATTTCTTGTCCTACGAGAATAAAATAAACTCTCGCAGAAATGATCGGCTATTTGATCATCGCTAGAGCTTTGGATTTTCAGGGTGATGAGTCCGTGTGAACAGAGTAGTTTTGACATTGACCAACTTATATCTTTCCCAGAAATTGGACTTCCCTGCTAGAGAGTTTTATTTACTACGTTGGCATCAGTTGGGGTTTAGATCGTTGTCAAATAACAAAACACATGGTGAATTACCTAGTAAGTATTCATATCCAACCTTAGATCGTCTAGGATGATAGTTCAATCAGCCAGCAGTGTTAGATATGTTGGTATATACTTCGCTGAAGCGCAGCTTATCGGGTTTGAACACGGGCTTCGTCCTAGACAAACCTGTTGTTCCTGAATTATGTTCGGGCACTATATATACATGATATTTGGCCCGATGGCAAGAGGGGACATCACCAGCGGAATACGAGGCAACCCTGACCCGGCAATCACCCCAATATACAACTAATACAGGATTTTCTCAATTTGCCATAATGTCTCTGATCTCTGAATCCGCTTGGAAGGTCAGTTGCTCTAGTATTGCAGGGCTGAGTTATAGAATGAGTATTACCAAATCCCAACGCCGCCGGAGTTTATCCAGGACTTGAATGCGACACGTATTACCGACAGTCTACTATCGGGTGGTTCAGAAGGCCAGCCAATGATGCGATATAGAGACGACACCATCGTACCTTTGAGCAAGGGCGTGTCCAAGGCTTTTCGATGAGTTCAAGCAAGCTTTGTCAATCTCTAGATCTCAGCTGGATATCACGACGTACCTCACTGCGGCAGAGTTACTAAAGCAGTCTGTTATCATGCTCGACCACCGTCGCTGGCTGGACTCAGCAATAATGTGCGAGATCTCGCGAGGAGTGGTTTAAGTTACCCTGTCATATTTAATTTTGCAATCGACTGTCTGATAGAGAGCATGATTACTCCTGGTGAGTCTGATACCCCCGATTCCATAAGACTGACACAGACAATAAAATTCTTATAATATGTATGGCCTTTGCTCTTAATGTAGTGCTACTGTTTTAGTACGTGTTCATATTAATTCACCCTTCCATATATGGTTATTATGTGATGTGCTAAAACAAATGAAAGTGAAAGAGGAGTTGTGTATACTACAAGCAGCAGTATTAGAACCTATCGCCCGATCCTTGAGAGGAGAGACTTTGGGCGGCAATGGTTCCCGGCCGGATTTCACTTGTAGATATTCGGATACATGAAAAACAATGGGACTTCATATATATTTAGAGATTACCCAATGTATTCCCGGCCCTTTGCTCACAACCTAAAACTCTCCTATATCACACCTCTACAAACTTCACGCCAGTCATGCTAGGATAGGTATTCGGATCTACAGCCAGCATACCGCGCTCATACATGAATAGCCAAACAGCATCAGCATCAACAGTCTCAAGAGTTGTGCGGGCCGCCGAGTCCTGGGCCTCCAGAGCATCAGCAAGCAGTGGAAGGATCTGATCAAAGATGTCGTCATCGACGTGGACGTAGGTAACAATCGCGACAAGTAAATCCTGCACCGCGTTCCAGATCTGCACGATCTGCGCAAAGCGACCCAAGCCCGAGCTACTGATAACACCACCACCACCGATAAAGCTCGTAACCTCCTCATTGGTGTCTCTAATCTTGAGTTGCCCATCTCCCGTACGGGTAGGTATAACTATCCCGCCGTCCTCTTCCTGGCTACTCTTGCCAAAATGAAGCGTGGACGCTCCCACGTTTCCCCTCCCTCTTCCCTTAGCTCGCTCCTGCGACCGAAGAGCCTCAGCTCTAACATTTCGGCACCACTTTCCGAGTCCGTTATCCCACCACTCGGTCTTGAAGCGTGTGTTCAAAAAGTCGCCGGCAGCTGCACAGAGCGCGCACAGAGCCTCGCAAGCTGCTATGACGACGAAAGTCTCAGAGTCGTACAGCCGCTCGATTAGTACAGGCCATACGGCGTTGGCGAGCGGTAGGAATTCATCTTCATCCGGAGCGAGAGCCGGACACACTGTCGCAAGAAGGTTCAGTAGGGACTTCCGGAGAGTTGGCGTGGGAGACGTGAGGTAATGTTGTGTCAGATTCGTGATGCGTGAGAGTAGCTGGAACGTTCGTGTTTTCGGGGGTGGAGGCTTCTCAACCTCGGTTCTAGTCTCCTCTTCGTTATTTGCGTCTCCTTCGCTTGCAGCCTTAGAAGCATCGGACGCTTTGAAGGGACGTTTCGGATGTCTCTCTCGCTCTTCTAGTTCTAGCTGCTCTTGTTGTCGCGTCTTTTGGCGTTCATGGCGCCCGTCTAAAATTTTGCATAAATCACTAGTAGATGTTATCGTAGGGGTGATTTTCTTATGACTGATTAATTTCGGAGTTTCTTCAAGTAATAGTTTACTTGACTTGGTGCCTTGCTGGACAACTTCTGTAAGTACGCTGAACAAGTTTTCTACAAATAAAGTATAGCCGTGGTAGTTATCAAGAGCTGCAAATATCGATGCTATAACATCGTCAAGATATGGTATGAGCCGCGGACCGGTAAGCTTAATCATCATTCGCAGTACCTGGGTAGACGCCGGCGATATATCAAAAGTATTGAGACGTAGAGACACCGAATTGACCATGTAATCGACGTTGTCAATAATCAAATCAGCGACATTCTGGTACCCACACGCTGTGGCAATGTTATTGAGACTGATAATTGTATGTTGCCGTAATTGGGGGATATCAGAACCTAGAAACGTCGCGATAGGATATAGTACGTCGATTAGTTCCGGTCGGAATCCTTCTTGCATTCTCGATGCGGCGAAAGTCGTAATCTCCAGGGCAAGGGCCTGCATTCTCCAATCTACATCTTCTGCCTCAGCTTGCGAGTCGAGGATTGTGACCGAAAATGTATACAGTTCCTGAAACGCAGACTCGCTCCCGTCCGACGTCTCGGCCGCTGTCGAGAAGTCTAGGAAATCATCTAGTTCAGATGCCTGACTAAGCGTCGATTTGATCATCTCAAACGCTAACCAGTAAGAAGTGACTTGGCTAGGCCCATTAGATTCGCGTATATAACTCAACATGTCACTACCAAGTCTGATGCGTTGAGAGTGCGACCCAATTTTTGATATGAGGTCGATAAGAGCTACGCGCGTTGAACGCTCGGCCTCTCGGGCTATCAAAATCGGCGGAAAAGATTCCGTTTCGCCTCCTTTGGCTGTGCTCATGCTGCTCAATTCGAGGGCACCAGAAGGGATTTCAGATAGGATGTTTCCCGACTTGGATCCAACGACAAGTGCTGTTGCGCTATCTCTTAATGAGGCGGCTAAGGAATCGTCCAGGATAGACGAATCAATTTGGAGGGTGGTGACGAAATGCTGGCCTTTTATGAGATTTAGCATGGCCTGCTGCTTGATCTTCTCTTCGCTGGATTGGACAATGCGTGGAAGGCTTGTGACCCAGTTATAGACCGTGGTTTTGACAGCGTCTCCAAGTTCTGGATATATTCTGGCTAGATCAGCGAGGCCTGTCTCATATATTGACTCTTTGTCATTGCCGTCGCCCACGATGATTGCCGTCTCAACCAGTATTAAAGTGGCATCAGATAGGGACTGATGGCACTCGTCTAATAGCGTGATACAGAGCTTTCCTAATGCAGCTTGCACGTCTTCAGACGAATGACTCCGCAACTTCAAAATACTTGCTAGTGCAAGTTTCACCTTGGCGACAGTTGCGTTAAGCCATGAATGTGACAAGATTTTCCTTTCGCTATCGCTGTCAAGTTTATCATCGGCCGTCTTCTTCAATATTCCCCGCACTTTAATATCTCCGAGCACCTTTGTGAGGACATCTCTCACAGTGTCAATGCCTTGCACAAGGACCTTCCTTTGGGTTTTAAGTGCGGCCGGAGGTGCTAGAAATCTGCTTAGCGAGGAGACCATTCCAGGCAAGAACGTGGCTAAAGCTGTCTGGTCTTTGATTGCAACCACCAAGGCGTTGAGCGCCTGTAGCGCTTCAAGCTGAATTGCAGATGTGCGGCCATGATTGATTCCGTCTAGCACAACGGTGATGGCATGGCCAAGAGTGGGTATCGCATTTGCCTCGACCAGAGCTGCGGCTCCGCTAGGTGACGACCCCGAAGCCTTGACAATGGAGGCTAGGGCTTTGAAGGACTCAAGCTCGGTTTCCTCCGGAATGCGATCCTGCCTCACCTGACCGGGCACGCCGGCGACGATAAAGGTCAGAAGCAGGAGCAATTGCTGGGCAAGCTCCTTGGGCAGCTTGCTCTTCCAGCCATAGTCAACAAGGACCCTGAAGCACTTAACGGTGACCTCGGTCAGACGAATGGGATACTGCTGCTGATTCCGTAGAATGTTGGAGAGCGGAAAGAAGACGTAGTCGGCCAGCTTCTCATCCAGGACAGAGGCATCCTGCGATACTTGACGGTCCAGGAGTGCCGAGAGATCTTCCGCCACCTTGATCAAATCCTTTGCGCTCGCCTTCTTATCGGACGAGCGCACGGCCAAGTCATTTATGGAGACGCATCGTGGCTTGAGCTGGACCCCGAGATTTTGCTTAGCAGGCTGCCGTCATCGCGATATCACGATGGGGGCTTGGCAGGGCGGAATGCCTTACCTCTTTAAAAAACTGGTTTCGGGCAGCCGAAGCATTATTAGCACTGGCCATTTTGAGACTTGGTTCGTTGTCTTCTTATTAGCCTCGCAGAAAACTCATGGCTGAGCGATGAGCCATGCTTCCTGATGAGATGCGATCGGTGGTGTTTGTCATCAGTTGCGGTTTGATAGGGCAAAAAATACCTAGGTAGGTGAATGTTGTAGCGCTTGAGGCCCATAATTCGGAGCTGGTGGTGGGCATCTTCAGTGAGCTTGTTCAGCTGTCCCGGCTCAATCGATTCGGCCCTATCTGATTGGTCCTGCACAAGTAAGTAGGTACCTACTGCTTAGTACCATAGGTATATTCTATAGCACCTAGGTAGGTAGTATATAGGTATATAATGCTACACATTAGTCTAAGTACCTACATGTACTGAAGTAGGTAAGTAAGCCCATCATCATCGTTCACAGCTCGTTTTGGATGCACCTTTTCGAGAATGCCAACCAGACACTTCTTATTCTTTATTCTTCGTTAGTTAAAATTTCGAGAAAAAACTGCTCAAGCTCGGACAAGAGGCTGGTCTAGAATTATGTCTTCTTCAAGTACCTTTACCACGACGGTGCATCCGTTCCCTTCGCCGACGTCGCACGCCTGTGCATATGAAATCGGCCCTCAAAACGCGAAGAACTCGCTCGTCTTCATTGGAGGGCTCGGCGACGGGCCGCACACCGTTCCCTATCCTCGCGCGATAGCCAAGCGCCTAGGAGAAGACCCGAGTCTGGGTTACTCGGTGTTTGAGTTCCGATTGCGGAGCTCCTTTTCAGCATTTGGCTTCGCGCGGCTCGTCGATGACGTTGCCGACATCGCGGCATTGGTCAAGTATCTCCGGGGCCTTCGCAAGGAGCGAGTTATTCTCATGGGCCATTCCACCGGTTGCCAGGTAAAACCCTGTCCTTGGGACTGAATGCACGCCGGGCAGAGACGACTAACAAAGTCAGGACTGCATGGAGTACGCCGCCCCCGCCCATAATGCACCACCCGTGGATGGATACATTCTTCAGGCCCCCGTCTGTGATCGAGATGCGATCGCCCTTGAGATGGGTAACGACCGGCTAGAAGAGAGTGTAAAGGCCGCGAAGCAGCTCATTGACTCTGGGAAGAGTCATGAGCGGATGGCGCTCGCCCAGCTACCCGAGTTCATGAGAGGTACTCCAATATCTGCTTGGAGGTGGTATGCTCTTGTGGCAGCCGATGGTGAAGATAACTATTTCTCGCCCGATTTAAGAGATGAGGTGGCTGCCTCGTACTGGAAGAGGATAGACAAACCTCTGCTGATACTCCATTCTGGTAATGATGAGTATGTCCCAGATTTCGTGAACAAGGAGGAACTGGTCAGCCGCTGGCGTGAGTTGTGTAAACCAAGTATTGCTAGCGAGTTGTCGGGAACAATACCAGGGGCCACGCATAGAGTCGAGGAACCAGAAGCCGAAGAGTGGCTTTGCAACACAGTGAGTAAGTTCTTGCAGGGTATAAAATGATACATCGCGCAGCGCACAACCCACCTATCGCAGTACATCCGCTCAAATAACGCTCAGTGCGTATACTTAGATTAGATTAACATATCTCGAATAGGGGCTAGGTTTCCAACTATTCTATACGGACTGTACATAGCTTAGGTACATTCGCACCTCTCTCCATCATCCTTAGCTCCCAGCCAACCAGTTACCAGAGGAAATAGAGAATCGTGAATTGAATTCCCTACATCAAAACAATGCCTTTGCCCATTTTGTTAATTATCTAAACCTTCCGAAATCTCTTAGAAGTGCTTGGTGGTAGCTAAGTCTCTCAAGGTTACAGCTGTAGTGTGCACTGTCTTCAGTCCATCTTTGTCTCTGTTGTGAGTTCTTGGCTTTAATGTAAGTCGGCTTGGGTGAAGTTGAAAATAAGTGTATATAATAGGTGTACAGTATTATATTATGCATTAAGGAACAAGTCTAGGTTATAGTTAGATAAAGTAGTACCTCTACAATATATAGTAGATGCGTGTGGGGCGTAATACCTAGCTATCTTCTTTACTTACTTCCCGATTTTTATATTCCTACTTAAACTATATATATCTATATAAAGTTATTACTAACTTGTTTTTCTAACTATTCCTTATTATGCTTAAAGTTATATACAATTTTAAAAGCATATATTTTTGATTTTTTAATAAAGTAGATTTTTTAGCTTTGTTTATTTTAATACTTTTAGTAAAAAGTTTAATAGGCATTTTTTTTTGCTACTTCGATTTGCGTTTATATTATACTAAATGTATGCTTTTTTTATATTTTTTTTCTTTCTAAAATATTTAATAAAAATATATTGTTTTTTAAAAAATATTTTATTTTAGTAATTAAATCTTATAACTTCTACTAAATTATAGTCCTATATTAGAATATATTTTCTTTTTAATTTTTTTATTTTAATAATAGTAATTATAAAAATATATTATTTTTTGGTTTTTTATTAGTTTTTTATTATAAATCTATTTAAAATATTAAACATTCTAATTTTAAAATAGTATTTATTTATATTAATAGGTCCAGCAAAATAACTAAAAAAGTCTTTAGTTTAAACATTTAATATATAGTTTGTTTAGTTTACTTTGTTTTATTTGTTATAAAAAAAATAAATTAAAAGTATATATATAAAATTGTTTTATATTTTTGTTTTAGTTTTAAATACTTTAAAATAAAAATTAGTTTTAGTTATATTTAAAATTGTTTTAAAAAGTTTTTAATTTTAGAGCTTAACCTTTTTAAATCTAATAAAAATTTATTAAAATCTATTAGTAATTTTGTTATAATTAAAAATAAAAATAAAAAGTTTATAAATAATATTAATATTTTAAATATTTTTTTTTATTATAGTTTTTTATTTTTTTAAAATAAAGCCTTAACATTAGCAAAAAAATCTTTTATAAAATAAAAATTAATAATATTAATTAATTAGTTTATAAATAATATTAATTAAATTATAATAAAATAAAAGATCTAGTAAAATATAAATAGTTATAGTTTAAAAAAAACATTAGTAATTTTAGAGTTTTTTAAAATAAAACGCCTTAAAAAGTAAAAGCTTTATTAGATTAGCTATATAAGATCTATAAAAATATTTTAAAATAATAAAAATTTTAGTAAATAACTTATAAAGCTTATAAAATATAAACTTAGCTATTTTTTTTATTTGTTTTATAATTAAAAGCCTAAAGCGTTTTAAAATATAATAAATTTGTTCTATAGTAGTAGTTTAGTAAAGCTATTAGCTATTTGTTTAAATATATAAATTTATTTAAAATTGATATTTTTTTATTATATAGCTTTTCTATAAAAAGCTTGTTATATAAAAATATGTTTTATTTTGTTATAAAATTATAAGTTTTTTGCTATAGCTATAGCCTTTTGATTGTCTTTATATATAATAGTAATAGTTATTTTTTTTTAAAAACGTTTAATTTAAATAGTAATTATTAAAGCTATATAGCTTTTTTTATAGCTTATATTTGTTTTATTAGTTCTAACTCGCAGAAAGATAAAATAGTACTTTGTTGTTTTTTAAAGCTTTAACTAATAGTACTACTTTTTATATTAAAAATATATTTTATTATTAAACGTCTAGTTTAAATATAGCTAGCTTAATTAATATTAGTTTATTTTATTAAATTTTATAGTTTTTTTTAATAGTATAGTTTTAAGTTAATAGTACTATATAAATAATATAATATTTGCTTAATTGCTTTTATATATATTATTATAAAGTTTTTTATATATTTGTTTAAATAGGAAATAATATATATTATATTTAGTTTAGTACTAAGCATAGCGTATATTAAGCAGCTAATAGCTTTTATATATTACTAAATATTATTTTTAAAAGCTTTATAGTTATTTACTAGTTCTAGAATTTTATTTATATTAATAGGTATAATAATTATATATATTTTTTATTAGCCTAGTTTTTTAATTATTTTTTTTAAGTAGGCTTTTTAATTAAAAAGAATAGTTTTATTTTTTTGGTCCTAAGTAATAGCTATGCTAAAGTAGAAAGAGTATAGCCCTAGATCTTATATTTTGAATTTTTTTAATAATGCTTTTTTGATTTTATTGATTTTTTTTTTAAAAATCCTATTATTAATAGGTTATTAATATAAATAGCTATATATATATGCTTTTTAGCAAATATACTAATGTTTAATTCTAATAGTTTAAAGTTTAGTGTTTTTAAAAAATCGGCTAATATTTAATACTATATTTTAAAAGCTTATTTTAGGCTATAAAATGTTTTGTTTAGCTTATAGACTTTATTAGTTCTATTGTTAAATATAAATATTTTTTTTTATTTTTTTATATAAAAAAATAGTTTTAATGTTTATTTGTTTAATTTTAAGATCTAGGGCTGCAGCAATTATAAAAATAACTTTATAACTTATTAGTTTTATTACTAAAGCAAAAGTCTTATTATAATCTTTGCTAAAAATTTGCTTAAAACTTTAAATAACTTATTATACTTTATATTTTGTAACTTTTTTATTAGGGCTTTTTTTAATTTTATAAACTTATTTTCTAGTTATAAGATTTCTGCTAGCAAATAATTTGTAAAATGTTTAAGTCTTATTATTAATAAGTAATTAATATTCTATTTTTATAGCTTTATACTATTTAAGCTATTTAGCGTTTTTTTTAGCTTATTTATAGCTTTTTGGTTTTATATCCGCTACTAATAATATAAATAATAATACTACAATAGTTATTTTAAAAATAAGTAATAAAGCATACAAGCTATACTATAAACAATTAAAAACTTATATTTAGGAATATAAATTATAGTAAAATTGTAGTGCTTTTTATATTAGGTTTTTTAGTTTAAGGTATAGTAGTACTAGCAATATATACGCTAGAGGTTATTAATTTTTAAAAAGTACTAGAAATAATAAAAGTATTTTTATATAAGCTACTAGCATATATAATTTTAGAAGTTCTATAAGTAATAAATTAAAAGCTATCTTTTTTTTTTAGGTAGTTATTTTTATTTTTTTTGCTTTTTTAGCGGTTTGTTTTTATTTTTGTTTACTAAAAAGTAATAGTAATCTATAGCGCTTTTTTATTAATTTTTTAGTCTTTTTTATTAATATATAAAAATATTTTTTTATAAAAGTAATATTATTAATAGTTATAATAGTAAAGTTATTAAGTTTATAAATAATATAGTTATATATTTTATTATTTTTATACTTTAATATTTTGCAAAGAATAGTTTTTATTTTTAATATATTTGGTTTATTATTTAGTATATAGTTTTTTAGTATACTAAAAATAACTATATAATAATAGTCTAGCTATTTATTATACTAATTTTTATATAGTATTAATACTGTTTTTTTAAAGCGTTGTTTATTTTTAATATAAGTAGCTATTTAAATATAAATAGGCTAAAAGTTTGGTAAAAGTTTATTTTTTTTTACTATAACTAATATTATTTATACTATATTTTTTAATATTTAGATAGACTTTTTTGCTTTTTTATTTTGTTAGTACTGCTTTATAGCAAAATATTTAATAGTTATATCTTTTTAGGTATAGTAATAAACAAAGTTTTTATTTATATATATTTTTAGTTTATTTAGGTTAATATATTAGTATTATTGTTTAGGTTTTTCTTATTTTTATAAAAGTTTTTTAAATTCTAAAAACTATAAACCTAGATTTAGTAAAAAAATAGCCTAAACTTTGCTAATAAAGTTATAAAAAATAGCTATCCACCCTATAGACTTATTATAATTTATAAAAATGTTTTTTAGTATGCTAGCTTTATTAAAGTAAAAGGATTTTATAAAATAAGTTCTTTTAAAAAAAAATTTTTTATAAAGTTTTATTTGTATTCTTTTTTTAATATAAGCTTTATAAAAACAATATTTAGTTTAAAAAGTAATACTTTTTATTATTATTATTAGTTTTTATATTTTTTTATTATTTATATATTTAAGTTGTTTATGCTATACTTTTAGGGTAGGGTTAACTAAGTAAGCTTAAAAAGTAATATTAAAAGCAGCTATTTAAGTAGTTTTGTTTAGCTAATTAATTATATATAGTCTGCTGGACTTTTTTACTATTAAAAAAGTATGCTTTTTTATAGCTGCTTAAGCTTTATTTTAATAAAATAGAAATTTTTTTTTTTTTTTTGCAAGTTAAGATATTAAAACTAGATTTATGCCTATTTTAAAGCAATAAATAGTATTATTAATAATAACTATTTTAGTTCTTTTATTTATAATAGTAAAAAATCTAGTAATACTTATTTATTTTAAAATAACTATAATACTACTAATTTTATAGACCGGCGGCCTATTATAAGGTTAAAGTTCTATAAATAGCGATTTATTACTAAAATTAGTTTAGTTATAACTATTATTTAAAATAATATAATTAATAATTTGTTTTATAAGTTTTATTGTTTTTAGCTTTAATATATTTAAAAAACTTATTTTTATTAGAATTTGTTTAAAACTAAAGTTTAATAGGACTATAGCTATTAAGCTTTATAGTATTATAAGTAATACTTTTATTACTAATAAATATTAATTTTTTTAATGCCTAAATTTATTAAATATTTTATTAAAAATACCTGGTTTTTGTTCTAGTATTTTTTTTATTTTTTTTATATTGTTTTGGGTAGCTAGAAATATTAAGTTTAAAAGTCCTAGTAGTAAAGATAATAAGGCATTATTAGCAAATAGAGCAGTTATATTTATATTATCTGATATTTTTTGCTTTTTGTTTAGTATTTTTGTTTTTTACTAGTTAAAAGCTAGGTCTAAGTTTATATAGAAATATTTTAAAGAGCTATAAGTTATAACTTTTTAGCTAGCAATAGTACAATAAGAATAGCTAGGTTCTTTTTTTTTGATTTTTTATTATTTTTATTATTATTATTACTATTATTATTATTATTATTATAATTCTTTCTTTGTTAATTTATAAATAGTATAGCTTTAGTAATATTTTAGCTAGTAATTTTTTTTATATATATTTTTTATTATGTTTTTATTAAAGCGAATTAAAAAATTGTTTTTTTTA
The DNA here is from genome assembly GCA_023159155.1 of Ustulina deusta. Classification (NCBI taxonomy): domain Eukaryota; kingdom Fungi; phylum Ascomycota; class Sordariomycetes; order Xylariales; family Xylariaceae; genus Ustulina; species Ustulina deusta. The sequence goes on along the minus strand of JAJNNX010000001.1, from coordinate 2,555,275 downwards.
TAAGTTTTCTTTTTATAGGTTTTCTAATAGTAATAAAATAATTTGTCTAAAAAAAAATAAAAACAAAGTTGGCGTAGTTTTTTAAATTTAGATCTTTAAAATTGGAACAAATATTACGGAGTTTTGTAGTAAAAATTAAAACCGAGCTTTTAGTAGCTAGTAAAATGTTTTTTTATTTATATAATAAGTTTTAAAAAGCTAAACTTTTAATTAGCTTAACTTTTTTATTAATTAGCTTTTATATATTAGCTACTATAATTTTTTTGTTTTTATTATTAAACTCTACTTATTGTTTTATTAGTAGTTTTTAGATATTTTTTTTATAACAGCTGCAAATATAACTTTTAACCTTTTATTAAACAACTTTTTAAGCTTTTTATACTTTATATAAATTAAAACTTATTAATATATTAAGGATTTTAATTAATTTATTTTTTTTAATTTTTTAAGCAAAAAACTAGCATATTTTATAACATATATATAGTTTTTTATTTATTTTTTAAACTTAAAATATTTAGCTAGAAAATCAAACATAGTAATGCTTTAAAAAGTAATTATTTTAAAATTATTACTTATTTTAATAGCTATTATATTTTTTAAATATTAGCTAATAAAATAAGTTATTTAAAATAAATTCTAATAAAATATTATTTAATAAAGTTAAACTTAACATAAAATTATTAGAATTAAAATTAAATAATATTTTAATTATTTTAGGTATAAGTTGCCCTAAAATAAAAGTACTAAATGTACTAGATTTAGATTCTAGTATAAGTAATCAAATAATAACTTTAAGTCCGAACAGGTCTATTTTATTAATGTTTTTTAGTATAAATATAAAAAAAACTTTACGTAATAAAAACAATAATAAAAGATTTAAAAGTATAGTTAATAAAAAAAGAGTTTTTAATTAATAGTTATAATCTAAAAAAATTTTATAAAAAAGACATATTTTTTGTTTGTTTTTAAATTTTTATATAAAATATAAAAAGTTTTTTTTATTAAGGAATTAATAGTAAATTAGTAAAATAAATAGTTAAGTTTTGAAATTATATTTTATAGTAATTTTTTAAATATTTATAAACAAGCTTGGTTTAGAACTTAAATAAATTTTTGATTTAGTTCTAAGTATCTAAAACATTATTTATTGTTTTTTTAGCCTAGTTTTAGCTAAATTTCTAGTTGTTAAAAAAACGTTAGCTTATCTAGTATTCTAAATAATCTATACTTTTGTATAGCAAACACTAAAGTAGATCAATTTTTGTTTTTTGTCAATAATTAATAATAAGCTGCAAATATTATTAATAATAATAATAGTTGTTAGGAATATAAATATAATAGAAGTTATTTGTTAGATTTAATAAGTGCAATATATTTTATTAGTTATACAGTTAGTACATTAGGGCATCTATAGTAGGGTAGGTAGCTACCACTAAAGTATAGTATTCCTACCAGAGTATTACCTTTAGTATTATTATTAGTTTTTAGCTTAATAGAAATAGCAGTAGCTATATTTAAATGCTATAAAATAATTTAAATAATAGTAAGTAAAGTAACAATTATTATTAATTAATTATAAGAAATAATTATAAAGTAATTTATAAATATTATAAGTTGTAAGCTTCCGGGCTTATAACCAGTTGAAAATAAGTATATATAATAGGTATACAGTATTATATTATGTATTAAGGAACAAGTCTAAGTTATAGTTAGATAAGGTAGTACTTCTACAATATATAGTGGATGCATGTGGGGCGTAGTACCCAGCCATCTTCTTTACCTGCCTCCCGATTTCTATAGGTGACATAGTCACGCTGCGATGGCCGTGTGTTTGTTTTCAATACCCAGCATCATCTTAAGCTAAATACCTCGAGCCGACAGCCTCTACCGCTCCTTTATAATAACAAAGTAGTAGTTGGTTGGATCACCCCAAGCTTGCAGGTGAATATAATAATACAAGAAGAAATGGTTTTCGGAAGGTCGTGGTCGCTAGCAGCAAACCTAATTTGTAGGCAGGAGTTACGATAATGATTGGTTTGCCATATTGGTACATTCCCAGCAGCCCGCAAGATTGCGTCTGTTGGAACGATATTCGGTTGCCGTTGAGACTGATCTAAAATAACACCACTGTGGGTCTATTCGTCTCATACAAAATTTTAGGCGCTGCAGAGGCAGCTGAGATTATAGAAGACTTCTATAGATAGGTCGAGGAGATCTGGTTTATGGCTTGATGAGCATGCTTGATGCCGATATCCCCCTGTTATCTGGCGAGAGTAGCAGAGCTGTCTGGTGACACAACAGGACAAATTATTAGTAATTCGAATTACCACGCCATATCAGTACTATCTGACCAGACAGTATCTCTTCGTCTATATTTACTTTATTGGCAACGAGTCTTGAGGGAGTTCGTAAGGTGAAAGGGCCAACAATTCGGCAAGGATATTAGAACTCCACCTTCTCTCACACCCAAAGAAACACGCTTCAGACTAGCTTGATAGTTGCTGCTGTAGAGTCTAGATATCCTCTAAGTATCCTTGATAGCTAATACTCTCACCCCTCACGACAACGAACTTTCCATATGTGGGCCTCTTGTTTGAAGAGACCGATTGCTTATATACTCCCATCGGTAGTCATAAGGCAAATATACAATTAGGCTTGCAAGATTGTATGAGCTTGAAAACATATATCCCTTTACGTAATGGTATAACCAACTTTAGAGTCACACTATTCCCACTATATAAGCTTTCTTCGGCGTCCAGCGGCTACCTAAGCTTTTACCCACGCCCAGCAACAGTTAGGTTTGCGAATATCCCCTCTTCGCTTCACTAACAAAGATTGCTCGACTCAGTTATTTCTTCTATCAATCATAAGCACCCTGACAACCAAGATACGAACAACATATATATTACATATGATGCTATCATTTCTGGCTTCCCAGAAAGAATTACCCCAAAATTAGAAACCAAGCACATGTCTCGATAGCGCTGAGAGCCGAAACCCTATTGATGTCTACCTACCTAGGTACTTATAGGTACTGTGGGGCTATCGTGGGTAACAGTCAGGAAACAAGTCAAGAAATATTCATTTTAAGGGGAATGTGTCACGGTACGTATATAATAGCTGCAGACAGGTCAAGCGCCCGACTTGACTACGTTCTACTTTTGGTAGTGTTGCGGTATGTTGCTGCAGTTATGTTCCGTAACAGAATGTTGGACATTTTAGGTAACATGAAAGGGGTTGTCACGTGGATCAATTTCTCTCCGAGAGACTACTTCGTTTAAATACATATACAAATATATGTGGACCTAATTACTCCCGTGTATGCAACGAAGTGACCGAGGTTAGGTTCCGAGTCCGATATGCCTCCGCATGCCCCAGTTGCGCCTTTGAATGCATCTCGATATAATCCATATTCGAAGGGGTGGTACGCCACATAGCAGGCTCGAAAACCCAACAAAAATAATACGATAATGATCCTATTCAACACCTCCTCTTTGGCAGTCGCCAGCCTACTCCTCGTTGGGTGGTATATAGTAAGTAAATCTCGGAGTCCTCTTCTCCTTGTTTTAGCCACTTTAAGGGTAATTATCGAGGCTCATTTTCAGCCTGCAATCACGTCTTGGGTTGTTTTCACGCTTCAGATGGACTTAGAGATAGATGATGCTCAAAATGGTGATACCTATTACCTAACATCGAATGTTGCAGTGGAAATGCGTATCCTCTCCGCTTCGGGCCTTACCTGGGCCGAAGATCTCGCTCTTCACCTCGCTTGTGCTCAAATTTCACGAGTTTCGTGCTCTACGCACTAGATATATTCACAATCTGCACCTACAGTACGGGCCGGTAGTCCGAATCGCGCCCAACGAAGCTTCGTTTGCTTCACTAGAGGGCATTAAGGAGATATACGGATCCGGAGGGAGCGGGTACGATAAGACAGAGTTCTATGATTTATTCAAGGTTTACGGGAGGAGGTATGTTTATGTGGAGAGCCGCTTGAAACCGTCTCGATGTGATGATGGATACTTACGGTATTCATGTCTAGGACCATGTTTACTACGTTAAACAAAGAAGATGTACGCAACACGCGTCAAGGAATGAACAGTGAACCTGACTTTTATAGCACGCCAAGAGGAAGCGGATCCTTGCCGATCGCTATGCTAATTCAAACATTATGAAATCGCAATCGCTCGATGGAATCGCAGAGCGGTCTGGAAGATTCGTTGAAAGATGCCTCAAGTCTGTTGGTCCAAGTATCGACTTGTTCGTAGGTGTCACTCAAGCACGCGCATCCTGTATGTGTGCTGACTCGTCGTAGATTTGTAGGATCAACCGGTGATATTACAAGCTAAAATAACAGATGCTAACGAGGAGCAAGACTTACATGACTATGCTTTCGACGGTGTCACTCATCAACTATTTCATCCTCATGGGTCCGACTCGCTCCGTAATCCACAAGACGAGGAAATCATGAAGCAGGTCGCATTTGATGACAGCCTTCAAAGTGAGTCCCTATCAAGCCACAGCGTCAGGGTAGTGCTAAACAGTTACAGATCGTCTCATACAACATTATACCCCGCTATTACACAGGATTATAGGTCAAGTCCTTTCTATATTCGCGAAGCCACGGCAGACCCCTCTAGCGGATGAGTTGGTCTTGTCCGCGACTCGGAAGACGGACCCTGCACAGTTCACGCTGTTAAATCGTATGCAAGATAGGGCTTATGACATGGAACAGATAGACATGGCGGCCGAATGCTTTGACCACATGGCTGCAGGAATTGACACCACTGGAGATGGCTTGTGCTTCCTCATGTGGGAGCTTTCGCAGCCTCGTTCATTCCACATCCAACGCCGGCTGCAGGAGGAATTGATGGCTAACCCTGGCGTTTCATTCAATAAGCTACCATATCTCGATGCAGTCGTATTAGAGGGTTTACGATGTTTTCCGGCGATACCGATGTCTTTGCCGCGATATGTCCCCAAAGGTGGGAGGACGATTGACGGCTTCTTCCTCCCTGAGCGGACAATAGTCAGCAGCCAGGCGTTTTCCGCTCACCGTATTGATCAGACTGTGTTCTCGCAACCCAACCTATTCAGCCCCGAGAGATGGCTTGAAGAAAAGGGAGGGCTAGATCGGAAGCGGCTGTTTTTTGCTTTCGCCAGTGGAGGAAGGGGCTGCATCGGAAAACAGTATGTAAACACCCCGGTGATGGTAAGGATAGGTGACTGACTCCTCATTCACAGTCTAGCACTGGCTGAAATGAAGATCTTATTGAGGGATGTGTACTCGCGCTTTTCAACCTTCCCTGATGGCTCCATGACTGATGAGGACATGGAGATGGCGGATCAACTTATCTCATCCCAGCCACGGGGTAAAAAGTGTTTATTGAGGTTCCAGCCAATCAAAGAGAATACCCACAGCTAGGGAAAAGGGATGAGATCACTTTTGGTAGCTCATGTGAGACAACTATGCTGAGCCCTAGGTAACTGTAGCGCCAAAGACTTATACTGAATATTCCTGAGGCTGTCAACGACGCTAATGGTACACCGAATTATCTAGTGCATGTAGCTCCACATACATAGAATGTCGAACAGATGCTATATACAATATGCCGCCAGATGACTCGCTTAGAGCACCAGTATAATGCGATCGTCCCTCAGTTGTATACATAGAAAGTTTCAGCGTCGTTCTGCTGAGTAGCACATCGAGGTACGCTAGACAGCCTACTACATGAATATCGTTCATCAACGAACTCACAATGAAATTCGCAATGACTCTCACCTTACATCTACACATGGAACCGCACGGCAACATGAGACGACAGATGATCTACGAAGTAGGTACCAGTACTTGATTCTCACCACTGTGGGCCCCATCAGGTTCTCTCGTGGGGTGCGACCCTCAGTCACACCAGTAAAGCCCCTGTACCCCCACGACAGGTTATCGACGTCTCCATGTACATGTACGAGAAACCGCTAGCGGGTGTGTGCGAATTGAGTCTGTGAGGGGGCTAGGGTCACCAGGATGCAGTTTGACAGCTTCGTGATGTTTGTTTGCATGTAGGTAGGCAGCCCTCCGGCTGCAACTCGATAACCGTGAAGATTTGATGCAACCATCCACCCCCCCCCCCCCCCTCGACGTGGCCTGCCGCTTAAAATACAACCGCCTTCTTCGCGCATTTGGTAGGCATCCGTTCTGCAGGCAGACCGCCCGCTAATACGCTAGACTACAGTATACTGTGTGTCTACGCCTTGCTGTCACGGAATATGCTATGAGTGGTCGGTAGGGGGGGGGCTTGCAGATGTCAAGCACGAGTTCGATACAAACGGGCGAGTAGGGCGTTTGCTTTCGCTTCACATTACGCCGGGCTCTGCAGTCGAAAGTCAGGCTCACATTCCGGTCAAGCGGGCGAGTGAGTGAGGATCCGCGGTTGGTCGACGATGTAACGTACGAAGGGGGGTTTTTTTTTTTTTTTTGGGCTTCTCGCCTTGTGGGGGGTGGGTATTGTATTGAAGCGCCACCCCACGTCCCGAGCGAGGATTAAGTGGCCGTCAACACAGAGCGATGTGCTGGAATGGATGATGATCTCCTGAGGGAGGGCTGTTTAGAGTACCTATGGCCACTAGACCGTCTCGACGTGGGTGATATTGCCTGCCGCCCAGCACAATTTCCACGCACGGGGTGATCAAGACCGAAATAAGTCCCATAGGCGGGACAGTGTATCTAGGTTGTACGACTTTCCGAAGCTAGGACATTGTGGTGTGCCTTAAATTTGAATTTAATAGGGAGACACATGTCTCACGCGAAGAACAAAGGAGAGCACAGCAGCGCCACGGCAAAATCCACGTCACTAGGGAACCCTAGTTGTTCTGGGGGATGTGAGGAGTAGAGTACCGTATATTGCCGGCATGGGGTATGAGGAAGTTCCCCGGATCGGCCGTTCCATCACGCGTACGATATTGGTCGAGCCTTCGGTGGGTGTTTTCTCCGAAGGTGGTGTATGTGTACGGTATCTGCCATGGTTTATACGATGAAGTCCAGCACGGGCATTAATCACCGCAAGACGTTAAGCGTGGTGGTGAATCGACCTCCTCTCAGCTGATAGGTGCTGCGCACAATGAAGCAAGGTATACACTGTATCAAGCCGAATCAAGCCATGAACCATGCTCGATCTTGTCTCACCCGCGTACTTGAGTAGAACCGAGCTGAATGTTCATAACCCGGTTGCTGGAACCCTCAAGCAGACCCTAAGTTGGCCCATCCTTGTAACGAGAGAGACGAAAGAGGAACATCGTCGGGAGAAATAACACCATTTTCCCCTGGCTGCGTCACCGCCACCCATCTACTATCTCTATTGGTGTTCAACATGCTATTCTCCTGCTATACTATAGGTATTTCAGACAGTGTCGTCCACAAACGCGACAAGCAAGGACTGGCATCAAACCACAGGTCGACACGCGGTGTTCCAGGTTGCTGTACGGATTTAGCAGTTCAAGTCGTGGCGTATAATGGCATCCCGCTCTCAAATATGTTGGCACACATGTCCGTTTCCCATGTAGCGTGCATGTACTAGGTAGTATACAAGAAACAACATCTGCATAATAATATAATGCCCCCGTCTACTAGTACTATAGTACGCCAGCGCTTCCCCCCTCCGCGGATGCAAGGACGTTGAGATCCGGCTGCCGCAATGCAACGCGACATCATGACATCATGACATGCGTTCTCGTTACATTTTTTTCTTTGCCCCTTCTTTTCGCCTTTGCACCCCCACTGCGACCGTAGCATTCGATATGCAGAGGGACGAGAAGGACGGATATCCATCGGCCACCGGTATAGGGTATTGCTGAGATATATCGGCATGCCGCATGCCGCATGGCGGAGTTCGGGATCCCGAGATGACTGCCGTAGATCGCGATAGGGCGGGATGGGGCAGGGAGTATTTAATATACCTGCAGCATGCCATTCGCGGCACCGGGGGTATATCTCCGGCCTTTCTGTGGCTCCTCATTCAGCCCTTCCTTCGCTGTCTTGCCCTCCAAAGGCTTGGCACCTGGATTACCTTATTTGCCTGCCTTTTTGGCATGGTCGCTCATTACAGACTGCTAACGCGCTTGGTATTAAGTGTCGGCCCCCGCGAAAGGCATGGATGGGCACGACGGGTGTAGCGGTGTGCTGCTCTGTCCTTGTACCTGGTCTCCCCACAGAGGTGTGTTTCCCACGCGAGAGTATGATGTTTGATCTTCGCTGCGCAAGACTCGTAGTAAGCCACCGTTCAAGCTAATAATTAATCCATGCTCACCTAACAATATACGTACTGGACTGTCTCCGCGGCTACGTTGTGTTGAGGAGGAGCATGTATGAAAATGTCTCAGCTGCTTAGCTCTAGTCCCCAGACGATATCGCGTAGTGGCTACCCCGAGGCATTAAATACCTAGACTAGTTGGCTGTAGAAGTCCCCAAATGGGACTGAAGGCTAGCAAAGGCTACCCCAATTCCAGGCGAGATGTTATTAAGGTCCAGAATTAGAAACGCCAAAGTAGTCGTCGCACATTCCGCGGAGTATTTTCACGGCCGTGGCAAGTAATCATAGCAATTTGACATGGCTTTGACGGACGTTGAATATGATTGGCTGTTCCATATCACGAGTGTCGTGTTTGATGCGCGCTGATCTCCGGAGCTGCACAGATCGAGGGGGATCGAACGATTGTGGATGACGTTCTAAGGCATGACATGTAACATTTGCATCTTAAGTGCGAACCTATCAACGTCTTCGTTGGACGAATTTGGGCACATAAGTACCCCATATCGGTGAAACTCTCTTTATCTTAAGAATTCGAGGTGAGCAGCTTAGTCGTCGGTGAGCTCGTGTTTGACCTGCTTCCCGGAAATGCGTCCGCGGAAATCGACGATCTAATTGTTGTTGCAATATTATTTTCTCTTAAGCAAGGCTGTGTGGGCTTGTTAGGTTTACATGAAACTGATTAGATGGCCTGAAACCAAAGGTAGCCGACAAAGTAATGTTACATGTTCTTGTAGAACTGGGTAATAACTGGTGGGAATAGATGCCAAAATCTGTGTGCGTTGCTCTTGAGCTTTATGAGGCCCCTACACCACTGAACGTCAAATTATGTGGAGCAATATGTGCGGAGCTTAGGATAGAGTCAACGTTGAAACAAAAATATAGGCACTTGAAATGAATGAAAGACGAACTGATGCTATGGATATCGATTTGAAGCACTACCGTCAGGCCTGTAGTTTAAAAACATATACAAGGCTTTAGATGCTTAACGATGGCCTCTATGAATTGACCTGCTGACGTATCTATCCATTAAGCCTTGCTGCTCGCCAGTTTCCGTACTATGGCGAAGAACCACAACACTCCAAGCTGCTGACACACTGTAGTTGACCCTATTCTGCTCACTCCCTAGATGATTCTTCAATGGTAACCTGTTCCTATCTACTATACCACGTTGGGCGATAAGCATGACAAACTAAACCCCTTACCCACGATATCATCCCGAGCCATTAAGGCGCCCACAAGACAAAGAAAATTTTCATAAGGGCATGGATTTGACCCTGGTAGTCGCACAACGAAACACAAAGGGCTAACCGCTCACCTCGTTTGAGGCTCATATGCAATATCTAACAACTCACATAAGCCAGAAAGGAAACAGCGTTGAATGGGCAGGAAAGACTTGTGGCATGACTGGCCGTGGAGACGCAAACCGCCAGTTATGTAACTGAATGCAAGAAGCTGCCCTTGCGGTGACCGAATTTTTTGAAAGCAAAACGCCACCGTTCCGATATATGTTGTCATGACCTGCCACCGACGAATGCTATGCTAAGATCGTGCTTTTCAACTTCACGAACTAGTTGGCTAATCGCTGTGTTGTTGCTCTTCTTCGGGGAGGAAACAAAAGCGATGAGGGAAAGAAGCAAAAGTAGTAAGAAACAAGAGAGGGGTGTGAATAGCCGACAGCATGAGGCATTTCGCATCTTCGTAAAGCTCTCGCTTAAGGAGTATGTGTGGGAAGGACTATGTTCCAACATCCCGAAGCGGAGGAAGATTGAAAGCATGGCTTGATTACCGTCGACTGAACTTGCTTCTTGTTTTGCCAATTGACTAAGTTACTGGGCGATTGAAGGATGGTGCCCTCCCTCCGACTTCACATTAGGTCCCACTAATGACGCCCCATTAGTCGCGTAGTTCGGATAGGCTGGCTGGGGCGGCATCGCACATTGGGCAACAGTCCTAGAGGCGAATATATCTCCATGGTGTGCGTCGGCAGCTTGTCGTGGTAGTCCATCAATAGGTGGCGCTGTATATGGCGGGCCTTGAGCCAGCTGTCCAAACGCTTGCACACTAGACGTTTGTGATGGAAAGCCATACATGGACGAATTACTCTGAGCGTTCGATGTCGGCCACGGCGAGTATGTTACCGGTGTCGCAGGGCTATCGTAGTCAGAGGGGGAATTGAACACCGAAGATCGCCTGCTTGTTCCCTGAGGACTAGGATATATTTCAGGAAGCCCCAGGTGGCTGTGACTGTAATTGGGCCCTGGGTTGCCTACTCCAGGTGCTTCCACATAATTTTGGCGTTCTGGCAACTCGGGCTCAAATTCGGGATGCGAATAATGCGCGGCACGAATAGTTATATTTTCCGGAAAGCTGTGGCCTGGGAAATGACCTGTGTCGCTATGCTCGTTGACCTGGACTTGAGACATCATTATCTGGGGTCCATTTGGCTCCACTGACGATGCACATGATTGGGCCGGCGTGAATTTCTGGTCAAGGCCTTCATCATCGTCAGAGTCCTCGCAGTCGGCAACGGAGGTGATGAAGACTTCCGTATTGCCATCTATATTTGGTAAGCTTCATTGCGTGGGTAAGAAAAAGGAGGAGAACATGACAGTAGGAGAATAACAGAAATAAAAGAAACGTATCGAACTTACTGATCTCGTTATCCTTATAACGCGCTTCCTGTCTTGCAATTTTGAAAACATCCTTCAGAAGCGGCTTCTTGCCCTTATTTTGGGGCTTTTCTTTGTCACTAAAAAAAGATGACAGAGCTTCAAACGTCACCGCCTCCAGTGTACTCAAATTCAAATTGACCTTGCGAATTGCATGGTGTTGCCTATACGCCGGCTCTACTATCAGGCGTAGTATGTGGCAGAGTAGATATACACGTTCTAAAAGGAAATTAGCCAGCAGATAAATAGATAGTAAGCCGTATCACTCACCCTCCTTCCCTAAATGATCGGGTTCCTTATGTCGTAAAGCCCTGCAAGTGTCCTCTCCAAATCTACAATACGTCTTGGGCCACCAATCTGGACGTGACGCATCTCCGCGTGTGTAGGGATGGGTCGATTGTTTTTTAGGGGCCACAGCCTTTATCCATGCCTTAGCTATAATTTTGCATGCGGTCTGTTGGCATGCTTTGAGGTGATGATCGTAGACAGCGTAGACAGCGTCGCTATCACCGATTCTGATTCCCTTTTTGGGTTGCGCGGTAACCATAGAAAGGTTGCTTTGCTGAGCAATCCCAGCTTGCTTGGTACCAGCTCTTGGCCTCTTCTTGGATTTTCGAGCCCCTTCATCGGCATAGACATCTACCGTGCTACTTGGATAGTAATGCCGACTCTGAGCCCTCTCTCTACTCGGTTCTTGAATGCCGGTGCTCATCTCTGCGCTAAAGCCCATTTCTGGCTCGTTGAAGGCCTGGGGATCAGCTGGGGCGAAGGATGTTAACATGGTCCAAAATAATACTTTTGTGTTGAATTTTAAATATACCTCGCTTGATTTGATTTATATTGTTGATAAAGGCGGCTTTATTAAAGAACTGTTCGTGGTTGAGTTGCGACGAGCCGATTGGAGTGGAGAGGCAGATGACCCTCCCATTCTCTTCGGCGGCTACAAAAAACGTATTTCCCGGTATCTGGCAAAGTTCTCTTAGGCCCCTGTTAATTGTCTATTCTCTCCATCAGTATAAAGAATTAGTATGGATCGAGGTATAGTTACCCAAGGCGGGCCCCTCCATTCTGAGGACTCTGCAAGGCGGCCATCCTCGGAGTAGTATTCCACCCCAATTTTGCCAGGATACCAATATGCTGGCCGAGAAGCATACTGGCCCCTCGACTGAGTATCATTCACCATGATTAGGTAAAGCCGAAATAATACGACGTTAAACTTCGTGGCGTTCAAGAAGTAATGGACTTTTTGCTTCTTAGGTTAGAAAGAAGTAAAGCAAGTCGATATCAGCTGTAATTGCCCTCCAAAGCCTTGTCAGTATATAGCATTCGCCGGGCTCTGACTTCATGAATTTATCCCTTTGAATAAATTCGGCAATATGGATTACAGACGAGCTCCTGCGCAAGAGCGAGCTGTGGAGACAGTAGCGAGGTGAACGATGACAAATATATGGGAGGGATGCTGTGGACGTAGAGAGCAGTGTAGTGTGAGTTTATTTATAAAAAAATGGGGGGAAAGGTGTAGCAAGAAGAATTATTACGGGATTGGATGGTCAACTGTAAAATACAAGAGTCGAGTATATGTAGATGTGAGTGAGGGCAGTCCAACTGGTGGGGAGAGGATTGGGGATTGCTTCGTGTGAATTATTCGAATGATCTTATTCGAATGGTCTTGTAAGTTATCGAGGTGGGGGTAGCTACATTAAGAGCTACTGAGCAGTGCTTCTTAGACGAAACAGTCTTCCTTTGTTAAAGAAGGTTGCAGGAGCTTGCTTCGTTCGGAGGCTTGTCGGAAGCTACGGAAAATCAAAAGATTTGACGGGAGACGGTGACAAAGATATTGGTATTAGCGTCGAGCTGAAAATGGATCTGCTGCTGAGAACAAAGAAAACCAATATATCAGCCGTCAGGCACTCTGTCGATGAAATTGTTGCTATGTTGCTGACCGAACTCAATCAAGCAAGGTCGTTCACTAGTCGTGGATGCGAATACTCAGGACAACGAATATCCTCTCCCAATCTTCCGGAACTCTTGAGACAATAAGTAGACCACTCCACTTGCTCCTAGGATAGTGGTTGCTTCTTTTCGTTGGGACGTTGAAACCACAAATTGATTAGGACGATATATGGGTACGCAACACCGTTTGTAATGTCAAAGTGTCGAAGTGGCTCTTGAAGCCAGCGAACAAGATTATTCCCAAGTTCGAAGCAAAATTTTTAGAGCTGTAGCGATCGTGATGACCAGCGGGGTGTCGTTTGTGGGATCTGATATACGGGGAAGAATGACCGCTAGGGAGTTGGACAGCTGGAGATAGATAACGCTGGTTTTTATGTGGAGAGTGGCGAGGATAACAGAAGACGAACAGCGCAAGAAGTGAGTAAGGGATAGGCAAACAAATACTCGCCCATTTCAATCACGAACAACCACGATACAGTCTTCCACTTATACCTAGCACACAGCGCGCAGCCAGCAGAGGAAGGAAAAAAGCAAATACAAACCCGGCGAAAAGGTGAAGTAGGTACCTATGCGGAGAAGAAGTAGGAGAGACACTGTGCCCTACAAGACACTATTTCGCAGGGATCTCGCAGACACCTTCTGTCCCCCCTGCTTATACCATACCTTACTTCGCTGTAAGCTCGACAGAACACTCGTTCTAGCAGGTACTTTGTAATGTAGTGTAGGCAGCTGGCCGGTGGTTGGTCTTCAGGCCAGCCATTGCGCAAGCTACAAAAGTTCGCTGGCTGCAAGGTAACAGCAGCGTTAAGCAGATTCCTACACGCATGCGCACGGAGTGGTTGGATAAAACCGCCTTGCTTGATAGATTCCTTTGGGTTAGGATGTCCACGACCCCTGGAGAGAGAGAGCTAGGATGCATGTACGGTACTAGAGTAGCCGAAACGGACGGCGACATGAGCCATATTCATATCGACACTCTGAAGACGGAGGATGGAGACGAAGGAGACTTCTCCATGTCCGTTTCTGGATTCTGGACAACGTGATTATCGGGTAGCAGTAAGCCTCAAGAGAATTGACGCAAGCATACCCAGAAAGGGGGGGGGCGTGCGAGTGGTAAGAGGTGTGACATGAATGATGGAAGCCCTCATGGACCAACACGGGGAAGGGGGAAAAAAAAAGCAAAGAAATTATGCGAGCCAGATAGCCCAGGACATTGGGAAGTATCAAGAGTACCATAGTTATCCTAAGGTACCTACCTACATCATATATATAAGAGGTAGTAGGGAAGGTACTCGCCCGCCCGGCCAGAGGAAGATGGCAACACTGTATAGAGTTATACGACGTTCGGAGTGGCATTAGCGGCGGCAATTCAGTGGGTGTTAGTGGGCCTGGCGCCTGTGGAGACCCGCTACTGAGACTTGCGAAGTACCTCCATGGGTACATAGGAAAGATGTTGTGTAAGCTAGGCACAATCGTCTAAGTACTTGGGTATTATATCTTTAGGTATGGCCTAGGTACTGGACATGTGAAATAAAAGGGTATCGAAACATCTTAACAGCAAAAGCAACTCCCTAGCACCATCCGTGCGCCGCGTCTATCTCAAGCTTTGCCTCATACCTTGTGGGTATGTGTGCAGGACGGGAAGGAAAACCAAGACCCAAGCTGGACCCCCGGTGGTTAACGCCAAGTACCAGGTTAGGGACCCTTCAGAGCTCAGGTACCGTTGTGGGGTATGTCTACTTTATTTAGACTTACATATGTATACCTACTAGGTACTAGTACGTACGTACTGCCTGCAGTAGCGACCCAAATATTAAGGCAGGTAGTATACCTAAGAAGACCTAAGAAATAAGAGTGCGGTAGTACTATAGTGGTAGTACTATAGTGGTAGTAGTAGAGTGGGGAGATGGATCTATTTACATGATTGGTTTACACTGCTTATACGGACAGGTATTGAAGGACTACCATAGTATATATACATAGAGGCAACATTCAATTGACTGCAAGTGGGAATTGGGTGTATATTTCGTATTTCGAAGTGTATTGCTAGAGAAAGCCACGGGCGACCGTTTTCCGTTCATGTGTGGCCTCTACTGTAAAATATCTATCTGGTTTGCTATGAGAACGTTGACTCAGATCATTGAAATTTCAAGATTTCAATAGGCAGATGCATGGTTCGCGAATGTAGGAGCCATGTAAGGGACACCCATCTTTGCCAACGCCCGGGTTCTGCCCTTGGGTAGTTCCAACCAGCTGATAATGGGAGGTGATAAGGTGCCAGGATGGTGATAAGAGGCATGTTCTTGCTAGGTAAAGTATCAAGTGAGACACTCCAACGAACGCTGTAAGTGCAGTGTAGTATCCTACCAGGGTCCCAGATCTTAGTATTAGCCCTTGTCCAATATTATACTAACAATATCTTTCAATTTGGTGCGTTTAACCATTATATGCCATACAATGCCTATTTCGTCGTCATCTCTGCGTAAATGCTAATCTGATGCTGGTAGACAAGGAGAGCAGCATTTTGGCAGACAAACACGAACAAAACAAGCCATTTAATGATTGTAAAACCCGAATATCAGGCCAGACAGGACTGATAATTGTAACATTGGCCTAGCTCTAGCTTTGCAGCTCGCGGTTCTTTGTGGCATCTTGCAAGTAAAGACTGGTAGCTAATTATATTCAAAGTTCATCGATAACCTTTTTATATTCATATTTCCTACCAAGAACTAGTAAGGTCACCTACTTATATTCTGCCGTACTCAAAATTTTATTCGGATCTCCTTCTCATACTAAGCAGCCGGACGCGGTCGAGTAGACTCTAGTTATTGTCACATTTATTCCTGCCCCTGGGCAGGTAATTAATTACACTGAACTACGAGAGGACTGCAAATAGATGAAAGGCGGCAAAGTCAAGGACATACCCCGTTTCTCTGTTTCTCTATTGAGGGATAGGCTAGATCTCCCTTCCCCCACGCCCATCTTTAAGGATCCCCCACCCATGATATCTGTCAGTGGCCATCTCTCTTTCATGTATTTGTGTGCCGGAGGCCGAGCAAAAATTGGCTACCTGAACCCGGGCCCCTGGTATTTGCTACGGTTAAATACCTAGCTACATGGACCCCTAACAGGTCAGTTTCAGTTACTATTTACTTGAGGGCCAAGCCGGCAGTCTCCCTTTCATCAATAGCCCGTATTTCCGATGAGCCCCCGTATTGGTGATGTGAAATCCCAGTAGTCATACCAGTACGTGGACTGTCAATCAATGACCTCTGACAGGCCTAGCTGAGAAAAAATTCCGCGTCGTCTTGATGTAGTGTACCGCTGGTGTCTCACCTTCTACATTAGATACAGACTGCGTCTACTAACAAGATCGAGAAACCCATCGAAACCATGAAACGCGAGGCGGGCAATTCTTACTATAGCCTGTTCCATGTGGCATTTCAACTTACCCATTTTCTGGCACTCGCTATGTTAAGACGATAACATAGGTAATGTTGTTGAGGAACACGTCTCGTCACCCGTTGCGGTGATACCAAATTGGAACTGCTTTACTTTCTGGATTAATCTGCCCGGGCATCTTCCGTCAGCTAAATGGTCAACACCCGTAGCTAGTTTGACCCGGAGATGGGATGAGAGTGCCTGGATATTCGATCGCAATTCTCACTGCCGTGTGCGGCTGTCGACAAGCACACAGGATTCGATATTGTATGACGCAATTGCCAAATAACGAAAGCCTGACCGGGGATGCGAAGTCAAGGTTGCTGTTACACTCCAACGACATGGGCGTCCGACTAAATGCACCAAGCCTCGTTGAAAGCAGCGTCAGGCCGGCTCCGCTCGCCTGGCAATCGTGCATGGATGGCTGGTCCCCCTTCTCGCCCACGCCTCTTGAACAGATGCGCTGGGTAATATTAAATACCCTGCCTTAGTAGGGCGCCACGCCCAACAACTTCCTCGAGACGGGATGTACACAGTCGTCCCGAGCGCTTGGGAATTGGGATCGGGGTCCCGGAGGGCCTGTAATTACACTTCAATGCTGGGAGCGAGACGCCTGTCCAACCGGACGCCTCCCTTTTGCTCAGGCAGCCCAACACCCTCTGTGGGTCACTCAGGCCTTGACAGAGTGTGAAAGAAGTACGATCTCTGCAGTCTCAGATGCCTGCCTTACTTAGTTGGGGGACGACAAGGCCGCCACACCTGAGCTTCCTTGTTACTACCCTGGTCCACTGTCGACGTAGTATAAGATCGGCATAAATACCTCGTAGGAAGAAACCCAACGGGTGTTGTGTGCATTTAACTACTGGACGAGTGCCCTCAAGTGTCACTTGGGCCTCCTTCTTGTGGCATACGTATAGAAGTTGGTGTGGTTATGCCAAACTACTCTGTATTCTCTCGCCAAGATCAGGCTCCCCAACGGTATCCGCCATCTCCTCTCCTATGCCGGCGCGATACTGTTGCACAGCATAAAGACCGTCTCCCCGTCGTTTCGGCGCTCGAGATTCGCGATCTATTCCGTTTTAATAACCACGTGCATGATGCCCTCGAATCGAACCAGAAACCCGACTATTAGCGCATCTTGAATAACAGTCATCGGTCTCGAGCTGGCCTGTTAGCGTATCTCTTGTCGGCCTGACTGGAGGCCACCTCCCATGCACAAAGAGGAAGACGTCGTGTCGAGGCAGCTCGTGCTACGACGAGGAGCCCGATGTCTCTGCGAGTGCTGGATAGTCGGTCACATGCGGTGAGTGTCCCGTCAATTTCAACGATCCTGGTCTCACCGCCGCGTGTGTAGCCTACATGGTAGGACGGAGGCCCAAGGAAAAGCGGCTGATCGCGACTCTTCTCGATCGGGTGTCATTCATTGTTCTAGGCTCCCGTTGGATATTGACTATGTCTCCGTTGCTGACACTTGCATATGGCAGGCATGTCGTGCGGCCATTATATCAAGAGCCGCTTTTGTATAGGCTGCTGTTCCCGTCAGGAAATCCGAGCAGTGTATCAACCCTAAGCTTGATCGCAAGCAGTACTTGTATGCCACCGTTGTCAATAAGTGCCTATCTACGGTATAGCAAAGCCCATGACTTTTTGTTGAATGCCCGGTCTACTGATGCTGCATAATGCCAGGCAGCGCCTCGTCGCCATGGCAGCTTCCCATTTGTCCCCGCATTGCAACGAAACCTCGAGACATCGGTTGGCAGTCTCGTCTGTGCGACCGGCAGTCAAGCGTGCCTATGAGACAATGACGACTTGCATGATCGATCGAAAAAGCGATAAGCCGGCCCAAAGATGTGGCGGTCTAGCAACCCGCAGTGTAGCAACTTTATGGTCTGGTGCGTAACACAGCTACACCACGAACATTTGAAGACATTTAAAAGTACCGAAAATGAAGGCTCCAATACTTGGACCAATAGCGACTAATGCAACGCAAGTCGACCGATTGGGAACCCGAACATTCCGCTTTGAGTCGATTGTATAGCCTAAAGCAGCATGCACAAACACGTTTAATCTCCACACCGCGAATCCTTCACAGACCTCGAAGGCCATGAAATGTGATCGTTTGCACTGCCCTGTTACCTATGGGGCTCTTCTATCCTACCCTCCTGTACAGCAGAAAAACCATCACTCTACTCTACCCTACCTGCCTGCTCGCCGCCCTGTCTTGTTCTGCTGTTAAGCTCACTTGAGATGTACATATGTATGGCTAAGTCCTATGACTGCTGGTACATGCATGCGCAGGCGCGTGGCATCGGTAATCGATCAGCATGCAGCCGTGGCCCCTTGTCTTACAATCCCACTCCTTCACCCACCCGTGATCAAGACTAGGCATACAAGTGATTAGATACCTTAGATTCCGATGAGACGACACACGAAATGCATCATGAATACGCCGAAGCAACAATAACTGAACGCAGCCGAGCAAAGAGGCTATAGCAAGATCCCAAATATGGAAATGCCGAGCCCGCCTAAACGCTACATGATCGTGGTCATCTCAAGGTAAGGCGGACAATAGCTATCTGAGATTCTTATAGGTGGTGGTTCCTGTATGTCAAACCGCGTCGATGAGATCTAATTATGGGCATACAATGCTAAACGGGCAGTCCGTTGGTTATGGGCACAGCTCACAGCGTAGCTCGTAATAATTGGTGAAGGGTCTCAAACAAAACCCACGCACTTTTTTAGTCCAACTCCGTTTCTATCTAGTCTAGCCTTACTAGGGCATCATGATAAGTAATTTTATACACGCCATTAAGAGACGCTCTTGCCTAAGTATATGTCTAATAGGTGCTAGACAACTCAACACTCTATTTTTTTCAGCCACTAAACACGAATCTCGTCCTAGGGTAGACCGTCTAGATCGTGGTGAGCCTATTCCGTATCCAGACCGGACTGCTTCACTAAACTGTAGAATATACCCCTCTGCTTAATGAGGGCTTGGGGGGTATCAAACTCCACTACCTCACCCTTGTCAAGGACAACTACCCTATCACTGTCGAGAATGGTATTAATGCGATGGGCAACGGTTATGATGGTGCGGTGGGAAAAAATATCTGATCGCAACGTCGTCTGAAGCATGGCATCTGTCTCAACATCGACCGCCGCCGTTGCCTCATCCAAGACAAGAATGTTAGACGGGGTAAGCATTGCACGAGCCAGAGATATCAATTGTCGCTGGCCAGCCGATAAATTCGAGCCTAAGTGGAGTAAGCGTCAGCGTACACGTAATCAGAGGGTGACTATATTTGAATTGCTCGAGAAAGTCTTGACTGGACCCTGCAGCGTTGGGATGCGCTAGCGATCACGCGGGAGGTCCACGTGCCGCATTGGAGGTAGGAAAAATAGAATCATTGATCATCAGTTGGTTCGTTGCATCTCGGCAGGACTCGTGTGCTGCCGTGTACCCTCACCCCAGCATACAAAGGGCCGTACGGGCGATGAAGACACCAACGAGTGCCGAAAGAAAGCGAAAAATTGCCGGTGTCGACGGGACTTACCTCCTTCATGGATTTTCGCCTCCAGACCCCCTTCCATGTTTGCTACATGTTCCTTAAGTCGCGCATGGTCTATAACAGGCAACGTAATTAGTATTTTGGTAACGAGGAAGGAAGGAACAGTCCTTGTAACGGTATACAATTAAAAGCGCTACTCGAACTCGGTAGCGCAAGGTTGGAGAGTACAGAATGAGATTAGACTTACCAAGTACAGTCCATAGCTCTGTGTCATCGTGCACATGACCCGGATCAAGATTGTCTCGAATTGTGCCCTCAAAAAGTGCGGCATCTTGAGGAATAATAGCAAGACGCCGCCGCAAATCCAGCAGACCAATTGTAGATGTGTTTAGATCATCTATGTTAATCTGGCCAGTGTCAGCCTCGATGAGGCGAAACAAGGCGAGTGTTAGTGATGATTTGCCAGCACCAGTTCGTCCAACTACACCAATCTTCTCATGCGATTTGATGTCTAGGTTGATGTTCTTCAATACCAAGCCCAAGCCCTCACGATAGCGAGCGCTGTAGTTGCGAAATTCCACCGCGCCATTTGCAGGCCAGGCGACAGGGGGCCGGTGGCGGGGGATAATTTCAGGAGCTTCACTTGGCAGACGTGCATATTCCAGAATACGTTCCACGGATACGATGTTGGTTTCCACTTCCACCGTTTGGCGAACAATCCAGTTCATTGATGTGGTGATCTGGAGAGCGTAAGACATTAAAAGACCTACCATGCCTGAACCCAAACCACTGTAGTTTGTCACCGAAAGGATAGAGAATCCTGCAGCTCCGAGGATAACGACAGCGCCAAGAAATTCTAGACGCACCGCTAACCATCTATTGGCGCTGATGGATGGAAAGTATGCTCGTAGATTTGAATCAACCCGGTACTCGTTTTCTTGTTCAAATCTTTCTTGCTGGCGATACGCCCGGATGGTGCTGATGCCACCAAGTGATTCTTGGAAATGTGCGTACATGGGACTCCGGCTGACACTATCCAGGCGCTTCAATTCTCGCGACGTTCGAAGATAATAGCGCTGAACCCAATAGTACACAGCGCTTAGTGGGATGATCAAACTGACAAAAGCTGGGGTACCAACTGAGATGACAATAAGAGTAAAAGCAGAGCGAGACAAGTTGACGAAGAGCATATTGAAAGTCCGCGCCAGGATTTCATCTAACCGGTAGATGTCACTTGAGAACCGGTTCAGAATCCTCCCGGCAGGCGTAGTGTCGAAGAAGGACATTGGCGCTCTAAAGATGGCCGTTGCCATTCGCTCGTGGAGCTTTCTTGAAGCCTCGATGGAACAGAATATCCATAGAATCAGAGTTTGGACAACAGTCAATGCAGCAGATCCTACACCAAAGGCGAAATAGACGCCGAGATATTTAGCCACGTCAGGGTTACCCCCAGCTGCGCCATTCCGCTCCGCCCAGTTCTTGAGCCAAACGCTGCCGCCGATCTGGGCCGACTGCGCTGCAATTAATGTGAATAAATATATGGCAACAGCCACAAGGTTGCTCGTTTTAGCATATTCAAGGTAAACGTCCCACTTCACCTTGCCCTGTTCCAAATGTTCCTTGGTCTGCCTGGATTTGGCGCTTGGGCCCTCCTCGTCACCGAGTTTTCCTCTAGGGCCTTTAAAGGTAGCCGCACTAGCTCGTCTGAGAGTCGCCATGCTGCCCCTACGATTCTGAGTATTTGAAGCGGCCCCAATCCTGATAGGCGCCAGTTCAGCTAGTCCTTCTTGGGCTTCCTCGATCTCTTCTTTATCCTGGTGAGTATCTGGCTCAATATACGTCGACGTGTCACTTCCAAGCCTATCAGGGCCAGAGCCTGAAGAGCTAGCAACCGACGAGGATGGACCGGAATCTTGTCCAGAACTCTTAATAAGTTCTGCGATGCCCCCTTTCATCGCTATTAGCTGACGGAATGTTCCGCTCTCGACTATCTCTCCTTCTTTTAGTTGGCAGATAAAGTCAGCGTCGCTCAGAACGGCAATGGCGTTAGTGGCAAGAATGCGGCACTTCGAGTTGAGAAGACCTCTTGGGCCTAAAACATTCTCTACTATGTGCCGGGCAACGTGGGAGTCGACGGCGGAAAGGCAGTCGTCAAGCAAGTAAATGTCGGCTCGAGCATAGACGGCCCGAGCAAGAGCGACTCGTGCCTTTTGACCACCACTCAAAGAGATACCCCGTTCGCCAACGACGGTCTCATCTCCATCGGGAAGCTGCGCAAAGTCATCTAGTAACGCGCATGCTTTAACTGTCTTCTCATAGAAATTTGAATCGTATCGATGTCCAAAGATGATGTTCTCCTTGACCGTTGCATTCATGATCCATGGCTGTTGAGAAGCATACGCCACGGTCCCATTAATACGCACCTCACCCTCAATTTTCCATAAGTCGCCGAGGATGCTTTGCAGGAGTGACGATTTGCCCTGGCCAACTCTGCCAACAACACAGTGAAGATCACCCTTATGAGCCGTAAAATCAATACCTTTCAGCACGGTCTTCGTCTCATAGCGATTCCAAGAGAATGTGCCATTACGGATGACGACTGCATCGTCTCCTCGCTCCTCAGCGGCGGGGCCAACACCGACGGCGTCAGGCTGAATTTCTTCAGCAGTAAGGTATTCGCCCAAGCGTTGGACCGCAACAGAAGCCTCGATAATAGAACTAATAACCATGGGCAAAACAGCAAGCGGGAAAGTAAGCAGATTGAACAGTGCGAGAGCTGGAAAGACAATTTCAGTGCTCAAAGGTATATCGTGTGTCCAAACGAATATTGCAAAGGTGGAGCAGGAGACTAGGAATGGCGTAGTGGACCAAGTAAAGTTGGCAAATGCTTGCCCAGCACCGATTCTACGAAGATTTTTCAGCTCCAAGTCGTTTCTGACAAAGTTCAGCTTGTTCATGAAGGCTGTGCTCCATGCATAAAGCTTGATGCTCTTCATGTTATTGACAATTTCAGCAATCAATCGGCTCCGGGCATCCTTGTTCTTCATCTGTTGTTTCTGTAGGCGTTTCATAAATCGGGCAATGAAGCCATTGATGGGAATCATGATGAGCATGACACCAATTCCAGACAACATGGACCAACCCACGAGCTGGTACAATGAAACCATGCAGATAATGATTTGGAAAGGAGCGGACCACGCTTGCTGGGCGAACTGGGTCAAATCCTGGAGCCGCTGAGCGTCAACAGCCATATAGTTGACAATGTCGCCCGTAGTTTTTGACGAACGGCCTTCATTTGAAAGCTTTAGGGACTTCTTATAGATGGCTGAGGTCAAACCAGACTTAATATGCATCCCGGTAACAAATGCTAACTGGAAGTATTGGTGCTTGTACTTTGTTAGCATAAATACATGGCAGAGTGAGGAGACTGCACCTACAATCACAGTAGTCTGCAGTGTTGCAACAAAGAACATTGCGATTGCTATGGCGGCACCTTTGATGGCAGGTTGCGGCACCTGGCCTTTGCTGTACGAGTCTACAAAGTTGATGAGATACCGCAACAGCTGAGGTTGCGCAAAGGCAGAGAGATCATTGATGAGTTTATAGACCGTTGCACCCAAATAGGGGCCACCATACGCTTTAAACATGGCTATCCAGAGGCTGGGTTTCTTCCGGTGCGCCAATTCATATTGCCACGCGCTGTCAAAGCGATCTCCTGTTGCGCGAGTTGTAGAGTCTGGAGAAAGACCCCATAGGTCTTCCTCAGTAAGAAATTGCTTGTACCCAAACTTCATCATAGGTGTCATCCACGAAAAAGTGAGACGGGAGAAGATGGTGGCATATTCGACGGGGCATTCCACTCCCTCCTCGTCTATTAAAGCCTCGTACGCGCTAGCTCGCTCTGGCCACAGCCATTCGAATAGGAATTCAAACACAGACAGGCCGAGGCCAACAACGTATGTTACGAAATATGGCAGATTCTTGTCATACAGCTGCTGAGACACCAACGACCGGAGCTTAACGGTATATGCAATCAACAGGAGTAACCAGTAGAACAAGACCACCCCGTTGGCATTTCTTGAACGGGCGTGCTCCAGCCATTGGACCGTGAAGATGACAGCAAGCGATACAAGCGTCGATAGAGTTGTAAGGAATCGAAAATCGCCGAACCAGATGCCAGGGAAGTAGAGGATTTGGATGGCGAGCTGAACAGCGGTATCGGCAGCCACAAGCACGAGTAGAGACTACAACTCGCCGTCAGCATCGTACACCTCGGCAGTCCATGCGCTTGAAGGCACGCAAGGAGTGGACAGGGCTGCGTGCATGTACCTACCTGCTTGGTCCAGAAATGCCAATCCTTGCGAACCGCGACAGCCTTCTGTTTGCGCAACACGTGCCAGATGGCCAGCGGGCCGCAGACAAGACCGAAGGCAGCGACAGCGAAGACCCAGATGTCGACGAAGCATGGCGTGAAGTCGTATCGAAAGGGGCTCAGAGGGCCCCAGCCCTCCTCGTTACCGCATAATGGCTGTCTGAAAGAATCGGATGCGCTGAGGTAGTGGTTTCCAAGCTCGAGGATTGGCCGGTAGCCGGTGAAGGATCCGGTCAGTTGGAGGACCTCCTGGGATTGGGCGCCGAATCGCATGACCTTAGGACGCTGAGGAGGGAAGCTCAGGGCATAGGTAGCAGAGGATTGAGATGGCGCGATTAGGAGCTCGAGTGACGGAAGTTAAATGGTGTTCGGGGGGTGAGCTTTTCCCATGCCACCCAATGTCAATTAGTCATCCGTCAGCTAGTCGAGAACCATCGACATGATGATATATCCGGGGATTTTTATTACGGGGCCCACTGCAGGCGCACTACAGGCCAGGACAAGGCGGCGAACGACCGCTAGGGAGCTGTCCTGACCGCTAGTGTATGTCTAGCGCCGAACTGCAACCGATGAGCTCCGCAACGCGGAATGAAACTATATCTCATTGTCTATTGGCCGATATAATGACCGCCCCATATTTCTATACTACATAAGCTTCCAGAGCTGTCATGCCTTAGGATAAACTGGAAGCATAAGTACCGGTAGGTACCTCACCCATCTACACTATCTCTGATCCACACTACATGTCAGTACTGTAAGTAGGTAAGTAGTAGGTATGCTGCATTTTCGCTAGAGGTATTTGTCTACGTGTATTAATTCTTTTAAAACCTCGGTAGGAAATAGGTACAACAGTGATAGATAAATCGGTGAGTTGGAAACTTAAATCAGTTACGTAATGAAAAACACTGCGATAGAAGCCCAACAGGTCCTGTAAGACATACCTAGACGACTAGATACATATGTAGTATAGGCATTGATGTGTGATAGGTAAGTGATATGATAACCTCTCCTCCGCGCTTAACCTGGACTTTAATACTGTAAATAGACCTCCTGCCCTTGATCTGGCAGGCTTGGCATCTGCCTTTGGCCTATGGCTTATCTAATCATCTGCAGGGTCGTCGGAGTGAACTCTTCTGGCCGATAATGGTGTACTGTACGGTATTTACAATGTTTCTCCGCAGCATCGCTGGCAAGCCTGGGTCAGCGTGTTGACAGAAGCTGCGTTGCATGTATGAGGTAAGGTACCTACTAAGGGAGTGTAAGCTACCTAGCGACATATGTAGCTACGGAATAAGTAGTACAGTAGGTACCTACCTATAGATGGCAATAGGTATGTATCTACCGTGGATAGAGACAGTACGACCGTCCGTCGGCCTTGGGGATACCCACCTAGAAGCGGGACCAATACAGATGCATCACTAAGGTATGTAAATACGTGTGCCGTGTCACCTACCTACCTGTTATGCATGGACTTCGTACTGTGCGGTCCCGGACTTAAGTAACGCGAAGCCCCGCGATTACAACCCATGTCACACTACACCACGGTAATGAGATTCAGCCCACCACGACAGAGTAGAAGGTAAGCCGCAGCTTTGGAGCACAGGTCACTCGGAGGCGATAATGACGACTCGGAGCTCTGCACCTCTAGAGATTGGAAGTACCTACTCGAGACGCTGAGGTACTCAACCACACATCCCTGGGTGCACACAACCAACCAACGTCGCGTCTCCGTCCTCACCTCACCTGTCGCCCACAGAGACGGGACTGGGACTTTCTTGGTATCGTTGCATCTCCGTATCCACCGGCAGTCCACTTACGGTCCAACCATCGAGGTCTTTGTGACTTTCTGTTGCAGGACCTCGCCTGGCCCAGCCTATGCCTTCGACTTCGCACTCCCCCCCCGACGGCCTGCCTCCTTCTGCTGCGATTCCATCCAAACGAGGACCATCGGGAAACGACGTCTTCCCGACTCGACTCGACAGCAAACGACATAGAGTCACTAGCCCGAGTGCTCCGGGGTCCTACACCATGAGTAAGGCGCTCGGGAAGAGGCCAGCCATCGTTACTCGATCAGCCTTCGAGCCGAACAAGGGCGCCAAGAAGCTTACCGTCTCGAGACTCCGCGCCATCTCGCGTCCCGCTGATGTCGAACAATACTACGAGAAGAGGAGGAAAGAGTTGACGGACGCTCTCGTGGCCATCTTCAACAACCAGCAGCCCCGGCAGCCCCTCGAAACTCTTTACAGGGGTGTTGAGGATATCTGTCGCCATGGAGCCGCTCCTGAGCTGTTAGAGATCTTGCGAGCTCAGTGCGAGTCTTATTTGAACGGTCCTCTGCAGCGACTCATCATAGTAGACGGTGGTTCATCTAATATTGGCATGCTCAGAGCTGTTTATAAATATTGGGTCGTCTGGGATTCTCAGTCCGCAAGTAACCTCAAACATCTCGTGACGGGCTAGTATTAACCCTAATCCTAGACCACAATTCGTTCCATTTTCAGCTACCTCGATCGTTCATTCCTATTGAATAATAAAGATTTTCAACGGATTAACGATATGGCAATAGCACTTTTCAGAAAGATGGCCTTTACCTCTCCGCAATCATCCGATTCCGGCATGGCCGCGAAGTCCTTGGCTGGCATGTGCGACCTGATCGATTATGATCGAAAAGGCGACTCGCGATTTGACCCTGCATTATTGCGCGATTCTATCTCTATGTTGAACGTCCTCAACGTCTATGGCAGGTTGTTCGAGCCCCTTTTCTTAACGTCATCCAGTGTCTACTTAAATGAATTTGCCGACGAGCTAAGTGCTGCCTCGCTCAAGTCCTACATATCTGCTTGTGAGAAGCTCCTGTCTCGTGAAGACGACCGCTGCAATGCCTTCAATTTTGACAGTACTACGAAGCGGCAACTTATGAATGAGGCACATCGCATATTAATCGACAACTATTCCGAAAAGTTGCTGGACGGTGGCAGTATAAGCAAAATCCTGGATGAGAACTCCGTGGAATCTATGAAGGCTCTGTACGATCTGCTGCGTTTGAGTAACCTTCAAAAGAGGCTGAAAGGGCCGTGGGAAGATTATATCAAGAAAGCGGGCTCCGCCATCGTCAACGACACTTCGAGAGGAGATGAAATGGTAGTACGGTTACTCGAGTTCAGGAGAGCTTTAGACATTATGGTGCGAGATGCCTTCAAGAAAGACGACGACTTTGCACATGGCTTGAGACAAGCGTTCGACAGCTTTATCAATGATAAGAGGAATATGGCATCCAGGAATACGGGAACCTCGAAGGTTGGCGAGATGATTGCGAAGTACCTTGATATGCTTCTCCGCGGTGGTTTGAAGACTCTCCCAACGTCACTACTCTCAGATGTCCAGGATCGCGTGGATGCAGAGAAGAGTGGCCAAGCCAGCACGGGCGACGAGGACGCGGAACTGGACCGCCAATTAGACAAAGCCCTCGAATTGTTCCGTTTCATCGAAGGCAAAGGTGTGTTTGAAGCTTTCTATAAACAGGATCTCGCACGGCGACTCTTAATGGGTCGCAGTGCGAGTGCAGATGCAGAAAGGAGCATGCTTGCCAAACTGAAAAGCGAATGTGGCTCAGACTTCACCCGTAACTTGGAACAGATGTTCAAAGACCAGCAAATGGCTCGTGATGAGATGGTCTCATACAAAGCTTGGCGCGAGGGCAACGGGCGGACCAAGAGCAAGCTTGATCTTAACGTTAGCATTTTATCAGCCGCAGCATGGCCCACTTACCCAGACACTCAACTCTTGTTACCCGATGAAGTTGCGTCTCAAATAGAGCAGTTTGCTGCGTACTACATCAACAAGCATACAGGACGACGGCTCACCTGGAAACATTCCCTTGCCCACTGCGTTGTTAAGGCATCGTTCAACAAAGGGCCCAAGGAGCTGTTAGTTAGTGCCTACCAGGCGGTTGTCTTGACTATTTTTAACCAGACCGATGCGCCCATATCATATCAACAAATAGCGGAACGCTCTGGCCTCAGTGGTCAAGATTTAGATCGAACACTGCAGTCCCTAGCGTGTGGCAAAGTCCGTGTTATCACAAAAGACCCGAGGGGCAAGGATGTCAATCCGACAGATACATTCGTGGTCAATAAGAGCTTCTCCGACCCCAAGTTCCGCATCAAGATCAATCAGATCCAACTCAAGGAAACTAAAGAAGAGAACAAAGAAACACATGAAAGAGTTGCTAGAGACAGACAATTCGAGACACAAGCAGCGATTGTTCGCATTATGAAGAGTCGCAAGACAATGACCCATGCCAATCTCGTCGCTGAGGTCATCAATCAGACCAAGAAACGTGGAGCTGTAGATACTTCTGAGATCAAGCAAAACATTGAAAAGTAAGTTTTCATCCATCCGCCGGATCATCTACTAATGTGAAATAGATTGATTGAGAAGGATTACCTCGAAAGAGAGGGATCTTCTTACACATATCTTGCATAAGGTTTCGATACCAACACGCAACGCATCATAGGTGCTGGTTTAGGGCCAATACTGTTAATAAGTTTACGGGGGTAGCCGAGTCCGAGTAATTAGACGTCGAAGGCAATTTTGCAAGCATTCGTGACGTTGCCGCAGTTTAAAGTCTGCTGCCTCCTCGCTTCTCACCCAATTTGCGGATATCCAAATATTCGCCTGGCGAAGGCGATAAAATAAGAACCTACTAGTATATGTTATAGCCCCAGGGTCGCTCGTGAGCTGTGTCACCCGGATGTTTATTACCCCACTCGCAGAAAGGGCAATTAGACTAGAAGCAGGAGACCTGTTGGGTACAATACCAGAAGAGAACAACTCGCTAGTATTTGTAGAGAAATATACAACAACATACACGTAAACAATATGCATAGGTTGAACTATGAAAGTCCATTTTCGCTCTCAAGTAGCCAACTCCGTTGTTGAATATATTCCAGGTCTGATGCTCACATTTCCATCTACATGTGAAGGAGCATGGGGCTTATTTACGTGCTGTGCACTCCCACCAGGGCGGCTTGCATTCTTCTTCAACTCTCGACGCGGCGACTCAGTCGTCGTAAAACCCCGTCTCCCAAACCACCAGGCGGCCGCTCTTCCGCTCATCGTCAGTGAATAAACCATTCCACGCGCTCCAAACCTCCCGAAGCTGGATTTGGTGTCGAGCACCAGGGCCGTCCGAGTCGAAGTACATGCGCAGCGGAGTCTCTATGCCTTCGAAGCCGACAATGTAACGAGCCATGTCCTCGCCCGGCGCGTCGCGAGGCCATATCTTCCTGGCAAGGAAGGTCACGGGATCAGCGTAGAAGCGGCGCGTCTCGTCCTGGTAGGCGGCGCGCTCGGGGGAGTCGGGCTCTGTGTCGAGGGGGGGCTCGCAGGTCAGCGCGCGCGCGCTCAACGCCGGGTAGACGAGGTGGGATCGCCATGGCGTTGCGTGGCAGGGCATCAGGAAAAGCGCGAAGAGCTCTTGTGGTTGACCGCTGCCATCTCCTGAGGAGAGCGTTGCCTTGCGAGAGGTGCGTGCGAAATTCAGATAATCGGGGTGGACGCGCTCAAACTCGGTGCGAAGGAACGACATCACCTGAATCGGCGCCGCGGCGTGGAACCAAGACAGATAACCCCCAATCACAACGTTGATTAAGAGAGAGGCCGCGAGTAGAGGCTTCCGCTTCCAGCCTAGTGCAGGGGGCGGACAGGTCGTGACACCAGAGACGGAGAGCGTCGTGAAAAATGATGTTACGTGCGGTGCCGCGAGAATGTGAAGGGCGGGTAAAATGGGTTGAATGAAGCGGATCTCCTTATGAGATACCAGTGACAGAGTGGATATAGTGGTGAGAATGATGAAGGTTAAAGTTTTGAGTGTGTTCGAGGTGGTGACCGAGTAGCTGGATTCTGCGTCTAGTGATTTGACAAGGCCCTGGAGGACAAAGGGTGTTATGGTAGTACAGAGCAACGGAATACCTTGAGATAGATAATAATGCCAGTCATTTTGCCCATAGAACTTTGCGATATCCTTGGTCACGTTGAAGTGTAGCCATGCGAATGGAGGGAATTTCCATTCTCCAAAGTACTGGTGGTCACACACTAACGAGATACCCAGGGCAATAGACCTACAGAAGTTAGCCATCTATCTTAATTCCAATGAATCCTAGACTTACCCGCAAACAAGAGCTTCTCTAAAGAGGATGAACAATACCCTTGGATCCAGGGGTGACTTTCCGCTAAGTGTGAAGCGAGTGAACATAAGAGTACATATTGCTATCCATATGAAGATATTCGTAGGCCTTAGAAGCACCGCGAAGGCTGCCAGTAATAGAGATAGTCGTAAGCTGCCGAAGGATGCTATTAGACAATTTCCTATCTCAATTGACGTGGTGTTTACCTATTGACTTGGCTCCGAGTATTGAAGAGAGCAGGAGAGTCCCGAGACTCATTTTTTTCATCAGTGTCTGTGCCAAGAAGCTCCCATGGCCAATAGTACAATGCCATAGCAGTCAACGTGGCTTCAAAGCAGTTTGAGAACGTTCTCGTAGCCGTATACCATTGCCACGGGTTGAGTAGCGCCATCAACAACTATAAGTCATATCAGTCCCATCCGAGCAGTGACCAAGAAGAGCATGGACTCACGACTGACCAGGCAGCAGCGCTACTTGGTCCGTAGAGTTTTTCGGCAAGTCTCCAGGTGTACCAGTCACCCAAGGTAGCGAAAGCCGTCTGCAGAACCTTGGGGGCCATTAGAAGCCACTTAGCCTTGACCGTTGGGACATTATAAGAGGCCCAGAAGCTATCCACAACGAAGTACCCGAATGCCAATACGGTGGGATGTAGTGACGAACGCAGCGCATGGCGCCACTCCTGCCGGGCTGTCAGCGAAGCTCTTTATCGTGAACGCCTATGTGAGGTGGTGTTGGTGCGGTAGCCTACGCACCCATGTTATCCAGGCTCCGCTGTTTTCCCCGTACAACAGTTGCCATGCTGGCTCGAGGACCTGGAAATACTCGTCTGGCTGAAAGAAAGTACGGACACAAAGAGAATTGGCGAAGCGAACGGCGAAGATAACAGTGAGCACCTCTCGAGCCTGTTGCGTAATGAGAGCAGCTACATTTCCGTCCGGACTCCTTTCCTCGGCACGAGAGGCCTTCTTGTCGAGGACCGTCTTGGGGCTCATATCGCAACCATTTCAAATATCGATTGTCCGTTTTTTTTTCCCTTTTCCCCTCCTTTCTTTAGAAAGCGCCCTCGAAGACAGATCTAGGCAATTTTATAAGCTCTACGATAGCAGTTGAGGCTACCTGGCATTCTAGCTTGGAGCCAAGGCTAGCAATTCATCCAGTATCCAGGCAATTTGCGGAATTTGTCCCGATTGATAGTTGATATCAGCCAGACCCACATACCCGACTCGGGCTTGTTGCCTACACTAGGTACCTAGGTAGGTAGCCTAGACTCCGCAAGATGGGTACCTAGGTGGAGAGAGAGAGAGAGAGAGAGAGGGAGGGTGTGTTTATTAATAAAAACTGTAAATTGGCACTGTATGCGGTATTATCTAACCAAGCAAAGTTAGGTAGTGTGACCTCTCGGACCTCTCGTTCCTACCTTACTCAGTCTTGTGCCTGCAGTTGACTCAGTATCTCCGTCATCGTCTCCCAAGCCATGGAAATATGTAACACCTGATTGGCCTGCCCGTTGGCGATTGTCTGGCTTCCTTACTGCCAAGGCTGCATCCTTATCCCCCGTCTTTCGGAGCAGCACTTCCCTCCCGCTACCGTCTGGGATAACCGCTATACATCCTATGGCGCCGGCTACGGCTGCCACTTTCCCACGAAACCTTCCATTGTGTGGTCCAAGTACATGTAGGTCAGCAGTATCGGTATAGGTACATATTTCGGACCTTGCCGTCCAATGACCCCCGTTACCTAAACACCCAAACTTAAAAATCTCATTATGATAAGGCGGATGACGGGTATGACGAACATGACGACGTGGGAAAGGGAAAAGGCCAACAGCGAAGCAATAGACAATGAATTGCCGCTTTCCTTCGGCACCATGTGGAACACTAGACACTCATGTGACCCCTTCCGCCTGTAGTCAGGCCATCGGCGCTGGCTCGCGGCTGGATGAGCCGCATCGACTTGCACTTAGGGGTATAGTGGCCTGTACCGCTCCTGGGATGTGCCTCTGACATTACGTATGATTTAATGTACATATACTTCGCTCCGGCCCCGCCTTTTCTCGGGCCCTTCAGTTCTTTTGTTTCTCACGCTCTTATCTCAGTGCACTTTTATTTCTTGCTCCTTGCCCTCGACTTCTTTCTCAAGCATTCATAGATGGACCTGAAGTTCCTCTTCTCTCCTCTGCTCTCGTCCTCATCCTG
This sequence comes from Ustulina deusta, assembly GCA_023159155.1. Classification (NCBI taxonomy): domain Eukaryota; kingdom Fungi; phylum Ascomycota; class Sordariomycetes; order Xylariales; family Xylariaceae; genus Ustulina; species Ustulina deusta. The sequence continues at coordinate 2,522,642 of JAJNNX010000001.1, read as the reverse complement.
GTCCTGCATTGGCTTACCACCACACCTCGAGATACCTAACCCCTCGCAACATGGCCCCCCACGCTGAAGGCCCAGTTGGCCGCTCCGCCAACGGTTCGGTGAACTCGTCCAAGTATCACTCCTCATCAACCAAGAGTGCGATTGCCGCCGAGCACAAGTATGCTGCCCATAATTACCACCCTCTTCCCATTGTTTTCTCCCGTGCTCAAGGCGTCGATGTCTGGGATCCCGAAGGCAAACACTACCTCGACTTTCTGTCCGCCTACAGTGCTGTCAACCAGGGCCATTGCCACCCAGAGCTTGTCCGGGCTCTAACTGAACAGGCTGGTCGTTTGACATTGAGTTCGAGGGCTTTTCACAACGATGTGTTTCCCAAGTGGGCTGAGAAGGTCCAGCAGATGTTCGGTTATGACATGGTTCTGCCCATGAACACCGGAGCTGAGGCCGTAGAGACAGCTATTAAGATCGCCAGGAAATGGGCATACAAAGTCAAGCGTGTACCCGAGGGCAAGGCATTGGTCTTTGGCGTCCAAGAGAACTTCCATGGCCGAACGGTGCGTTGAACAAGACATGACTTGTTGCGTAGCTAATGCGCAAGCAGATGATAGCCGTTACGCTCTCTACCGACCCCGAGTCTAAGGACAATTATGGACCATACATACCAAATATCGGTGCCACCTCTCCATCTACCGGAAAGCCCATTCGGTACAATAACGTCGCTGATTTGGAGGCGGTGCTTGAGGTTCATGGCAAAGAGACAGCGGCTTTTATCGTCGAGCCAATTCAGGGAGAGGCAGGTGTTGTTGTTCCTGATGATGACTACCTGAGGAAGGTTCAGGATCTTTGCAGGAAGCATAACGTCCTGTTGATCTGTGATGAGATCCAAACTGGTATTGGTAGGACTGGACGGATGCTCTGCTCGGAGTGGGCTGGGATCAAACCAGACATGGTAACGCTTGGCAAGGCCATATCTGGTGGCATGTACCCAGTTAGCTGTGTTCTCAGCAGTAAAGAGATCATGCTCGTCGTCGAACCTGGAACGCACGGCTCCACCTATGGTGGAAATCCTCTTGGCTGTGCTGTCTCCATCCGTGCACTTGAGCTCATGGAAGAAGAACAGCTTACTCAAAAGGCTGAGAAGCTTGGCAATCTGTTCCGAGAAAGCTTAGCTGCTCTGAAGTCGCCAATCATCAAGACGATTCGCGGTAAGGGATTGTTGAATGCTGTTGTGGTAGATGAGTCGCAGATGAACGGACATTCAGCTTGGGATCTCTGCCTTCTTCTAAAGGAGAAAGGCCTCTTAGTAAGTCTTCCAGGTGGTAGTTCCATACATCGTGTGTGACTGTAGATGGCTGTACTAGTGCTCACTTTCACTTAGGCTAAACCGACACATGGAGACATCATCCGATTTGCACCTCCATTGGTCATAACCGAGGCACAGATGCAGAAGGCCGTTGCCATAATTGGGGACGCATTGCAAGAGCTACCTAAGACGAAGAGACACGAAAATGTTCATGTAGGACTGGAGAATTGATAGATGCATATAACAGCGCACCACTCGCTGCCGCGTCTTGCAGTAGATTGTACGGCTGTCGCGAAATCGACATCTCCGCAGTGAGGCAGACTGCTTCGGCGAGTGGTGGTGGATGCGAAAGTGGAAAAAAAAACCGGTGGAAACAGTGTGCGAGACCTGGGTCCCAAGATTGAGCTCTACAACCCAGCAGCGTGCCACCCAATGAAGGGATAGGCCCGACCTCTTATGGCAGGGTATTGCTGTACGATGGGGTTTCGGGGGGGGAACATCGAACTACAGCGTGGGGATGGATTTTCAAACAAGCACAAAATGCACTTTTGGGTATTAACACCACCAGTACGGTACCATGTTATCATATTCCGACGCGAGCACAGTGGGTACAATAATGAAATCATACTCTGGCGAAGCAATTCGTCTCAATGTGCATTGGCGAGTCCAGGCTAGTTAGTTCTAGGCCTACGTTATCTCTACTTGAAGCTGTTGTGACCAATGGACACCATTGGACTACCAGTAGAGCAGGTTGTGCGCATCGCCGTGTCTCTGTGATATGCAGAATAGAATGCAACTGAAAGCTGTCTCGCCTGGTGCAGGATGCTCCTGCATGATGGGGCCACCAACTGCGAGTACCTAAAGTGTGGTGTGGAGGTCACTATAACGCAGTGTTTTATCGAAGAAAGCTTCGACTCGAATAAAAAGTCGGTGTCCACAATAGTATTTGTCTACCTAAGTAACTAGTGCATGTATAGCAGCCGACATAACCGTCCGCTGGACTGCGCATATGTTATCAACGTAGTATCGAACTTCGGACTGTTGTAATTCAGCCAAAGCCTGTCTAGGAACTCGAACTAGCACAAGAAGCATCAGCTCCCAGAATCGCCTCAATCTCCCCATGTATGCGATAGCAAACTCCCCTCAATAATGATGGTGATGATGATGATGATGATAGTGATACCTAACGTAAAAGTAAGGCTTCAATAGTATCTTCTTTAACCGAAGGAGATTGGTCACTGGATATTCTACGACGTGTTCCTTAATTGAAATTGATTTGCGCTGTCGAGAGCATCTCGAGACACATATAACTGTCTGCATGCAAGCGCAGATTCAGAGTCGGCCTCCCAGAACTCCACTCCCGTGCGTGGATTTGCATCTTTGGTTCCCGCAGATGACCGACAGCTAAACATTTCATATCTCGGTGCAGCCCATCTGTGACAAGCTCGTTTCCCGCAACAAATAAGAGAGAATAGTGTGTGATGTGCTCCAAGATGATAGGGCAGCCTGTCCCTGAGGTTCCCAGTACCTATGAATCTGGGCTGCCTCGTCTCAAGCTCCGACTACCAACCCATGCAGGCATCAGCGAATGGCAGCTCGCCAGCCGCATAATACACGTCCATTCTCCCTCCCTCCATCACAGGCCAAACCCTCCTTCGTCTATTCCTCCTCTTCTCTCGTATTGGGGAGAATTGGCGCCCATTAATACAGTAGGCAGGCAGATCCGGTGAAGAAGACGGTTGGCGTATCATCCACGACCAAGTGACGGTGGCCCTTGATACCTATCTCCGGCCAAGACTGATGGGTCTGCTGATCGCTGGGAGAGATAGATAAGGGGACAAGAGGGACAACCCTGGTTTCTTGATATCGTTATCCATTTGACGATGAGCCATCCGGGTATACTAGTATACATGAATGCTAAGGGACCTGCTAGGTTGTTGTTGTTGTTTGACACATATACTACTACTGCAACTTTCCCCATTATTCTCGCAGAAATAGGGTGTCCAGGTCCTTTCGGAACGAGTGCCCGTGAACTAGACCGATACCAGCTCAGTCATGCAATGGCCTGTTCCAGCGGCGTGAATCAGCCTTGTGACCACGACACGGGCGCTTGCCACCTCACATTGCCCGCGAACCATAAAAATAGTACTATTATCTTTTATTATTATTATTTTTAAACATTGTAAGAGTACAATGCGAGTAGATAGAGGGTTAGTGTACACATCTCGTAAAGACGAGGGGACACACTACCCATCAACATTCTTTTATTATGTAACAATCAATCCATTTGAAAACTGTTTGGGAGGCTTGCGTGATCTCGCCCTTTCCTGAGGTAGTCAGATGAAGAAAAACAAGGGTGGCTTGCCCTTTCTTGTCCTGCCGGTCACATAACACTATGCGTAGGTCATGAAGTCGGTAATGGGCATAAACAAACATTGGCCTATTAATTTGTTTACGGACGAATGGCATTATTTCTCCTTGTTTAAGACAAAGACACGAAGAACAAGCGAAACTTAATGACCTTGCGACTTGGATGGCTAGATAGTAGGTAGGAACTCGCTAACACATCACAGCATTGATCTGGACGACTTGAATATCATCTGCGCGACGTCCTTTGCTTCAGATAACTGCCAACTGCAATCGAATACCGCTCCTTGGTATAGCTGCTATTCACCCCAGTGTCATAGGAAATATCTATCTAGATTTCTTTGCTTCCTGTTTGCCAGTCAGGGATGGATGAGCCGATACGTCGGCGACGGATTAATGCAGTGGTGCGTAGCAGCAATCCGTCCGCATCAGGTAGTCCGACTCGACTATTGCCTGTTACGGTAGGCCACGAGGTATCTTGCATGAAGCACTGGACAAAGGGGTACGATTAGCGATCAGCCCGGCTGTGGAGAATGATTCAAAAGGTAGTAGACAGTGCGTGCGAGGGTGTTGGATGAGACACTAGCTGTAGATTAGTTATCAGTGATGACCAGGCAACTTGTAGGCAGCCCTCATTAAAACCACCTACAATGGTTTATACTTCTCAGCCGCCGGTAGCTGAAACGATATCCATTCGTAGGTGGCAGCGGCTCTTTTGTTCCCTGAGTTTCGTGCTCCACGGCTCTGTTCATACTGTAGCAACCTATTTGCCGAGAAGGCAAGAGAGCGCACAGTACCTAACACGGCACCGGTATGAGGTAAATGATATTTAGTGTAGGTAGTGTAGATAGTGTAGGTCCTGCGCAGGGAACTAATGTACGGGTAGGCGTATTAAAAACACGGTAGGTATCCGAGCCATGTCTGTGCTCAGGTTCGTTCCCTAAATCTTTTGCTTGCGGACTACGTGGGCATACTACCTACTCCATACCCTCTTCTCCCTTTGTGCTTACTATAGTAGCAATCGCCTATGATAGGTATTACCTAAGCGTGCAGTTGTAACTTGATGGCGTCAATGTTTGTTAGTTGGTCATTTGTATTGTCGCAATCACAGTGCAGGCTAATAAGAGAGACAAGGTGGCTATAGGCAGGCACTTATGGGCAGAGGCTTGGGAAATGCATGTTATCAACTTATCAGTGTAGAAAAAAAAGTTGGGGACCTGATCCAGCGGCATCGGCTGCTTGGTCCGTTGGGATGCACACTATCTAGATAGAGCCTTAGCGGCTTGGGCTTGTCCGGTGCTAGCGTCTTATCAGTCGTTATCACGCTGGAGAGTCACGAGCGCGAGTCTCTGATCTTCCTTGTCCACGTCTTTGCTTCTGCTGGATGCCTTGTTACCAGGTAGAGACACACTCGTAATACCTAGTCGTCTGTCCAATGACCATCGAGGTACACAGTCGGCTTCTTGTCTTGTCAAGGGTCCTCTTTTATTGTCTATCCTGGCAATGCGCCTTTCCAGTCGGTCATTGTATCGGGACGCAGTAGGCAATGGACCAATTCTCTGGCCAGAGCTCGTGATGGCGATTCCCTTAGAGCTTTACGTGACTTTCCTCATCGCCTTCGTCATCCACCTCACCCTCCCTGTTCTCTACCGCTTTTTATTTTATTTTCCCTATTCCACTTCATGTAACCTTCGTCCACCACTTTTGCTCTTTGGTAGCGTACACACCATTTCTCTTCCTTGGGAGTAGGCACACCTATATATTGGATTCCCCAGTCACGCTCCCTAACACCGTCTAACGCCGACAAGCACCCTCTCCATCCATCTACCAGCAGCTTCGTGTAAGTGGTGCTTCACGATACCCATGGCATCTTGCACTGTGCGGATTAGGTGTCCCTAGATCGTAGACGAGCATAGACAGCACTGTTCCAGCTATATTCCCTGCGCAGAGGAGACTCAGTCAGAGGCCGAGTCATTCGCTTGATCATCGGTCGACCAACACACACCCTCTTTCTCCCTCTCTCTCGCTCTGCACTGCGCACTTCACTTCACTAGCAAAGCAAAGCAACCCTACTGGAGCCTACTAGGTACTGTACACTACACATCCTATATAGTACTAAGGTAGCTCTGCCCCAAGGTAGGTACTTTCAATCCTGCAGCTTTGGGTCCTTAATTCAGGTGGCTTGGCCACCTGCTGTTTGCCAACAAAGCCCAGCTTATTTGGGCTCTCTACCATGCAACAACAGTCAACAGGCAGGACAAGTCATAACGTTAACGATCCTTGTTACCTAGTACCTACATTATCCCACACTACAGTATCTCATACTGTACCTCCGTGCTGTACCCAGGAAAACCTACCGAACTACCGCCTCAACAGCAACAACCCTGTCCTGCTGGTAGCGTGGTCCGGAATAGGTATCCAGCATTCATTATCAGCAACGTTCGCATCCTACCTGTTTGGGTTCCCTGCCTACCTACCTAACCTGTCCATAGGTATGTATCTTAGTTCTAGAATCTCTACCAAAAACACCCCCTCCCGATCAGAATCACCAAGACGACGAATATCATGGATGAGACTAGCTAACTCGTCAACCTTGCCGTAGTCGTGGACGGTTTCTAGGCGCTTCGCGTTGCTCAGAGTGACACAAGCATCTCCAGATCGCTCCCCGCTTGACAAGGTTCTGGTCCTCGATTGTGTCCCAGGTCCACCCCCGACCTATCGGATATCTGCCCCTACATCATTCCCACTTGACGTCTAGTTCCGTCCATCCCAGCTCGAGACGCGCGCTCACCTCAGCTTTCGAAGCTTCTTTCTCCTGGCCTTTCTTTCTTCATCTTCTTCTACCTTGTGCATCTAGTCTTATCCCCTACCCGCCAACCACACCCGTCCAGCCTCAACGCCGGCCATCCTCTACGCATGTATACGAAGACGATCACGCGGGTTTCAGTTCTATTTCCCTTTCCTTTATAGGCCTGTGGCCCGCAACAAGCTCCCTGTCATCGCCAACGTACCCAGGAAGTCATGGCCGAGACACGAGTTTCTTCGCGTCGGGCGAGAACCGGCGACGACGTCATTGGCCAGTTCCTCATCGGTTCCGAGATAGGAAAAGGCAGCTTTGCGCAGGTCTATATGGGCAAGCACAAGGTTCGCATCCCTTAGCTCCATTACATCGGTCCATCTCCAGGTTTTCCGTGTCTTCAACAACTCCCATTTCCTACAGTATGTTTTGGAATAGCGAAATAGCTTTGTTTCGATCATCGTATCTTGCAGTGAACTTGTTCCCAAGCACCAAGTTACTATTGGGAGACTTAGAAGTTAACTAATATTGGTCTTAAGGTATCTGGGGCTGCCGTAGCCATCAAATCCGTCGAGCTCGCCCGATTGAACAAGAAATTAAAAGAGAACCTTTATAGCGAAATTCAGATTCTGAAAAAGCTTCGACATCCACACATCGTCGCCCTTCATGACTGCGTCGAGTCGTCAACCCACATTAACCTTATCATGGAGTATTGCGAGCTTGGAGACTTGTCGTTATTTATCAAGAAGAGGGATAAGCTCATAACACATCCTGCTACATGCGACCTAGCCCGAAAATATCCCAGTGTCCCCGGATCAGGTTTGAATGAAGTGGTAATTCGACATTTCCTGAAGCAACTCGCCAGCGCGTTGCAATTCTTGCGGGAAGGCAACTTCGTCCATCGGGATATAAAGCCGCAAAACCTGCTACTTCTCCCATCTGTAGCATACCGAGAGTCGAATAGAGAAAGCCGCCCAATCCTCAGCGCCAGTCAGGACTCGCTCATACCTGCTGTTGGATTACAGTCCCTGCCCATGCTAAAGCTGGCAGACTTTGGATTTGCTCGGGTTCTACCATCTACTTCGCTCGCAGAAACGCTTTGCGGATCGCCTCTTTACATGGCACCTGAGATACTTCGTTATGAGCGATACGATGCCAAGGCCGATCTCTGGTCTGTTGGAACCGTTGCCTTTGAAATGATAACCGGCAAACCTCCGTTCCGAGCTAGTAATCATGTTGAGTTGCTACGAAAAATTGAAGGTAATAATGATAACATCAAGATTCCCAAGGAAGTTCAGGTTACATCAGATCTTAAGGCTTTGATTCGTGCTCTGCTGAAGCGTAAACCCGTTGAAAGAATGAGTTTCGAGAGCTTCTTCAATCACGATGTTATTGCAGACCCTATACCTGGCCTAGTTGAGGACGACCTCCCAAGACCCCAACGACTATCTTCTAAAGATTTTCGAGCTCTCTCAAAAACAGACGGGCCCCGTCTCGAAGGGCGACGTCTATCAACACATCATCGTTATCGAACTGATACAGACATTATACGCCCAGAGGTAGACCAATCGTTGCCCCGAGAGAAGCCATCGAAGTCCTCGCCCTTCGGCACCACCCTGGAGCTTGAAAATCAGCATCAACTAGTGCAAGAACCAGCTCAAATAAGCCTTGTAGTACAAAATGATACTAAGTCTGACCTTGGGATTCAACGTCCTCAACCGGTTCCATCAACGTCGGCACCTTCAAAACCAGCTCTCATGGAAGATAGGCGGAACCAAGGCTATTCAAATGCTACCGGAAACAGATTTCCACGTGATGATAAGTCACCTCTATCTTCATATGTTAATAACAGTACGGTGAAGGGGAAAGGGAAATATCACCCTTCAACAGCAGATGAACGTGAAAAGGTTGCCCATGATATAGCCTTCGAGAGAGACTACGTCGTCGTGGAAAAGAAACACGTCGAAGTAAACGCATTTGCGGATGAGCTTGCTGCTAAAGGTACACCAACAAATGCCATAGCTCAACGATCAGGACAGGTGATTCGACGTGCCACACAACAGGGCGATCCAAGATCCACTACTGGGGCTATCCCAGCTCAACCATCTAATGCTTTGCAAATCGCACAAGGTAGACAGCGACCAGACACTCACCAGCGAGGTTCGTATGAAAAGAATTTGTCGGGCAGCCCAGGTTCAACTACCTCGGTCATTTCCAAGGCTATCCAAGATGCCAGTTTGAGACTCTTCGGCTTCAAATACCCTTCGCATATGCTTGGCAAGGGTGCATCCCCTCCACATCTGTACAACCCTTTTCCAACGTATCCCACACCGAATACACCCATGGGTCTGATCACCGACGGTCGCTCAAGTGGTCCTATCGACGAAGATCTCCGCGTTGCCCAGTGCATTGAAGATTTTGCTACACGCAGCGATGTTGTTTGGGGGTTTGCCGAGGTCAAGTATAAGCAACTTGTGCCACTTGCCCCATCAACGGAAGAGGGTCTTGGGGGAATACCAGCCGAAAAGATGGGCTCAGATGATGACGATGGTCTTACAATTGAGGCGATTGTTGTCCTCTCCGAAGAAGCACTTGTGTTGTACGTCAAGGCGCTTTCTCTCCTCGCAAAATCCATGGATATTGCAAGTATTTGGTGGGCACGCAAAGCTAAAAGCGAATCAACTGCCACCCAACAACACGTCATTGGGCGTGACGCAACTAGTGCCCAAAACCTTGTGGCAAGGGTCAATTCTGCTGTGCAATGGGTTCGCAGACGTTTCAATGAGACATTGGAGAAGGCTGAAGTTGTCAGGCTTAAATTGACCGAGGCTCAAAAACAACTCCCCGAGGATCACTCAAGCCATCCAAGTAACAGCCTACTCGAGGCCATCGCACCCGGGACTCCAAGTACGGAGGGTATTGTGTTAACTCCCGGCCTGAGCGCTGAGAAATTGATGTTCGACCGGGCTATTGACATGAGTCGGACAGCCGCGATCAATGAGATCGCAAACGAAGACTTGAGCGGATGCGAACTCTCATACGTTACGGCTATTCGAATGCTTGAGGCTGTACTTGATAACGATGATGATATTTCAAGCAAACGGCGGTCGCCGGGGTCTCCAAAAGCGGAGCGTGATATTCAAGAGGCGGCAGCAGAGATGAACCCAGATGATCAACAAGCGGTACATAAGAGTAAGTGGTATTAACCCAGTGATACGACCAAAACACTAACTCGATTTATCAGTGATCCACATGATTACTGGGAGGCTCGCTACGCTTCGAAAGAAAATGCAGATGATCGCGAATGCCTCAAAGGCTCAACAACATAATAACCTTCACCACAAGCGCAGTGATGAAATCACGCCACGGAGCGTTCCTACTCATACCTCGTAGAAGTCGAGGATGAAATCTCACGATTAATGACGACACGTATAAGATTGCGATACAACTTACTTGGCCCCGCGGCATTCAGAATCTACCTTTTGCAACTGGCTACAGCGCCGGTTACGGTAGACAGTTGCTTTTCTTTTCTCTTCTTGTTTTACTCATCAAATGGCGTTCCGGGTGAGGGCCGTTAACATGGCTGGGTATTTCTCTCACGCCTAGGTGTTCGATGTAATTTTTGTGATTCCTAATCTATCCATTTCGTTCGGCCGTTTGAAACGCTCTAGGTCCAACCAACATTCTTTCGAAATCGCGCGCGCGATATCTTCGCGCTCTCGGTGCAAGTTTCTGTTGAAACTAGGGAGTTTCAATTACAGATGCCCGGAAACGGATAAGTTTTTACGGCCAACAACCCTTGAAACATATTTTGTGGCCAGTTTGTCATCCGGTCGGATGACTGTTCATCAGTACTATTCTTTGGGCCACAACCCGCGGCGCAAGGATGTTTGTGTCTCTATAGACTTCTCTCCACACATAAAGTTCATATCCGCTTTCTTGCTAGTGTTCACAACAACGGGAAATCATCCAGAGTCAGGCGGATTACACGTCGGCAAGTGTTTCTCCGGTCATAGCCCTCTTGTATATTTTTCCCGTTCGGCTTCATACCGGGTTTTGGCCTGCTTTTTTTTGACATTGTGGTTGCATTGGGTTTAGATTGAGTACAAACCAGAATATCGACTTGTCAAAACTGCGTTAGTTAGCGCTGGTCCTGGCGTGTCCATTGGGATGCCCAACGGAATGAGTAAAGTCAGCGACCAGTCATCCAATATGAATTAAAGGAACGCGTAAAAAGGATCTTTCATGCTTCAATTGAAATAGACAAGGCCCTTCCTTCTGTGCTTGTTAACCATATATAGATGGTACTCGGCCCTTCAATGAGTTGACGGTACTCGAGATGTGTCTGGAGTTGAGAATTGCAAGCGATCAGTCGCATGTGATGTGATAATTAGATCGTCCGTAAATTCCAGTATTTATATCAAACATAAAAATGCTTCTCAATATCCAAGTTTAAATTAACCACCACAGCCTCAGTCCTCAAATCATTCGTCTTTCAGTCCCGGCCGTCGTTCTTCTCAGTCTCTCAAGAGGCTTCTGCATAAACGAGTCCACTAAGTACATCCGCAACGAGTACGTTTATAGACATCGATTTTGGGGTGTCACTAGGTATCGTGCGAGCAAGATCCTCCCCGTGGACATCCCTTCTGACTTCATATCCTATCGCTGCGAGATTCATTCCAAGAACAATAATTGCTTGGAACTTTGAGTGACCTTCTCTAAATTAGTCAACGCGGGTACGTTTTCAGCCCGCAATACTCTTGTCGGCTGATTTATATTTCTGAATCCTTACCTCACATACTTCCATGACAACCCCCGTCCTCAGCGCGGCTACTTCCATCCATTTTAGCCATCTCCATAGGCACTCAGGCAGATCCAAAACTTACTCGAGGAACTGGAGAGGGAGACCTAGCAATAGCTATAGGGCTCGAATTTAGACCCTCTTACCGAAATTTGTCGCTGCTTTCCATATCCTGTGCTCATATGGCTTGCATTAAAAAAGTGTACCTGCAAACATATGTCATCATTTCTTCACGACGGGTTCACGGTAGTATGTAGTGATCGTCGTCGTATTTTACCTTACCCGGGGCTATGACGACAACTTTGGACCCCGAAATTGGTTGATGGTCCCCACCTTCGCCATCTGCGGGGGTTCCCAATATGCGTAGCGAAGTGCCTCTGAAGCTGCAGATTTCGAAGTTGTGTACTAACCAGTTGGCTACTTCGCGAGGGACGCGATTAGTGTCATTATTCAGCAACTATGTAGGACCTCTCCTTTTCAGGAGTGGCGAGTTGGCCGGAACCCCCGAAGGCGCTGGAGTCTAGGTAGGTACCTACCTTCTGTGAAACTCTGCTATTTAAAACTACGAGTCGACTCCCTCCGCAAATGCTGTAGCTCGGCCATTGCTAAATATAGAAACGTGAGGTCGCGGCAAGGTAGACCCAAAGTGTAAATGCAGTGTCTAATCCGGCATGCAGTATCTATGTATAAGTCTGCTTGTTATTCGGTATAGCTACTACATGGAGGTAGGTTATGTGGTGATAGCGGGGAAGGACGAAAAAAAAGAAACAAAAAACAACGTAGGTGGAAGAGGGCTCATGGTGCAGATCTACAAATATTATTTCCTTGTACTTAATTTAGGTAGGACCCTTTCCTGGGCCGACCCGCTTGTGCTGGATATCTTGTCTACTACATGTTCGGATTTGCATGTCCCCACGACCTTCCTTCCTCTCGTAGGCCGCAGCGTAGGTATGTATACCTTAGTAACACGGAGAGAGGGGCCGTCGACGACCGTAGCACGGTATTACCTCTGGACCGCTTTACACAACTTGAAATTGAGGATGGTGGCGGCAGGTGACGCACGGGACTAGTCCATTAGGCACTGTAACGCTCACAAGACCCAGCCAGCGTGCTACTACCCGGATGCCTACTATCCAATTAATGTAGAGAGCGAGACCTATCTAGTCTGCAGGATGGACGTCATACTACTTGAGGGTCCGCCAATCACCTCGACGCATCTTGTCGAGTCATCAACCCGGCATGCTCCAGTCAATCAAGTCGTGATATTGCCCTCGAGATTATAGCGACGGCACGGGTCTCATCTGTGAATTGCTTCTACGGATGGAGAAAGTGGTTTTGTTTCTTGCTTGTTAGGTTGATCTATCGAAGGATGACTGGCGGGTGATCGCTTACCCACCACGCGAGGGCAACGGGCAGGCAATCTAATACATATTGTGACTTTTCAGTGCGCGTGCGGGAAGCCTTGCGATTAGCCCGAAGTGATGTTAAGGTTCCATGCTATCCATCTACCATACTAAGAGACGAGGCAGCTTTGCTGTATCGTATGCCCTGCCTAGTCTGAACTATGTACTGATGCTTAAAAACGAAACCTGAGCATGGCGGAAAATGCAACCGACACACATTAGACGCGGTGTGACCAGCCTCATCCTAGCCTGGAACTTGAAGCTGGGGAAGTTTCTACACGTAAGTAGTTCTGCGAAACCCCCCCACCTAGTCTGGTACTATGGTACTATTAGTCTTCTCGGACCGTAAACGCACGGCCGAACCGCACTCTTCGCTTTCTCGTATGTATAAGAGCCCAGACCAACAAACATCATCTTTGCATGCATTCCTAGCTGAGGAAGATGTGCTGGATGGCCTTTTCATTTGGACTTTTCGGCCACCGAAACCTTTTTCCCCATCCAATATTTCAGACAAGTAAGTAGATGTACGGATAGGGCTTGGTCCGGCGCCTATCTGTATCTCACAGGTTATATTCACCGCGCATGAGTCTCTGGCTTGACCTCCCGTGGACAGGGTCATGTTGAGAGACCCCCTTTCGCCTGAGCCCCTCCACAACACCGCAACACCTTTCGAAAACAATCGAGTACTCTCAGGCAAAAATATCCATGTTAGCGGTGATCGGCTAGATGCTGTCACAATGATCAGGGTCTGCTTCCGGCAGCATCAAACAAAAGGTCCTATACAAACATCCCGCGAGGTGCGGAGGAGGGAAGGAGGAAACATACCGACAACGGCTCCATCAGAGAACGAAGGACCCGTAGCTCCCTACACACACTACCTATGTAGACCGTAAGGCACCTATCATACCGTCGTCCTCGATGTACACCAGGCAAGGTGGCAGTAGATTTGTTATCCACCCTTTCCAAGGGGTACCTCATACAGTGTAAGTATGGTTTGATGTGGAATCGATAATACCTCAGCAGTACACTATGTAGGGACAACGATAATAACTCTAAGCTTGGACAACACAGCATAACCCGTCCCCATGGCTGGCAGCCGGGGGCACCTAGCACCTTCCCCGCCGGAAAAGGGTACCTTACAGACAGCCCGCCCCACTTATCCCTCGCTTTCCCAGATGTGGGCTGTATGTAGACTGTACCTGCCCTGCTCTTCGCCCCCAGTAGGTCTATCTCCTCCCGCCACTATCCTATGTACCTACCTAGCCACCACCGCTGGCAGCGGCGCCGGCAGCAGCACCAGCAGCGCCAACACCGCCAACACCACCGCGCCCCGTAATACCCAGACATGTCTCCCGCTCATCTCGTTTCCTTCCAGCCCTACGTTTTACGACATATGTAGACAGACACTGTCGCCGACGGCCCCTCGATCCCTCGACCCCTCGACTCCCACTGCTGCTGCTTGCGATCACAGGCCTCAGTCATTGCTGCCACTCCTCTTGTTCCTGCGTGCCCGGTCTGAAACAGCCAGTCAGACTTGGCCAACCGTACCCAGCCCACGCCGATGCGAGCCCCGGCTTAAATTCCCCCAGAACCAGATCCAACCAAATCTCCTCGTCTTCGACATCCCCCCCAACGTCGCCGCTGTTATACGCCGGCAAATCGACCATCAGTGTCGTCTATGCCCCTCTGCCACCAAACATACACCCAAAGACGGAGTGTGGCCTCGGCACCTTGATACCCATCTCGCTCACATCCATCGACCGCGCCGCCTCCTGATTAGTCCACTCGGCCACCATCCCCATCGCCCTCGCTCCCACCACGTTTATGTCTTGGGTACACGCGCATCGTCTGCTTCCTCCGCACGCCGGCTATCAACCCCAGTCCGATCGCCTCTGATCGAGCACGCCTCCCAACGCCTCCCGGTCCATCATCAGACATAGTAGGGGGGCTGCATGCGCTGCTGATTGTCGAGCCGCGTTTCCCCAGCCTCAACAACGTCTGCGGTTGCCCGTGCGCCATCGACACAATGACGTCTGCCATCACCCCATCTAAGCCACACGGCCAGCTCCAGACGAACCAACCACAACCTTCGTCCCAAGCTCCCATAACCCCTGCGTCGCCGCCGAGTAAGCGAGCCGACCTCAAGTCATGGTGGAAGAAATTCCAGGTTCAACCCACTAGGCATCAAGAGGCGCGAGGTAAGCGGTCATCCTCGTACCTTGCTTGGTCTTCAGACCTCTCCGCCATCATCCTGCTTAATTATATCATGTGGCTATCCAAGTCATGTGCCAGATCCTTTGTTGCCTACTCTCCTGCCAGCACCGCCCTTTCCTTTTTCTTCGTCCAGGCCACTGAGGGCACCGCGTCTTTACGCGACACATATCCCGGAAAACGCGAGACGGTGCCAAAGTTCGCACCTCAGTTTGCCCATTGCTATCCCTGGCATCAATCACTCTACACATCTCCCACCACCTGAACATCGAACGTGGCATCATGAGGTTCACTAGGCAGCGGGCCATGGCGAATTGGCTAACCAATTTTCAAACAGAGACACGGCCTCAAGGCATCTTCGGTGTCCCCCTCCGACAAAGCATTACCTATGCGAATGTTGCCATCTCACTCATCGACGAGAATGGCCAGAGCTATATATATGGATATGTACCTATTGTGGTAGCTAAATGTGGCGTGTATCTTAAGGAAAAAGGTGTGATTTCAGTCTTGAGGGATGGGAAGTGTGGCCGCTAACAATTTTTTGACAGCCACAAGTGTGGAAGGCATCTTTCGTCTCAATGGCTCAGAAAAGCGCATCAAGGAGCTCAAGATTCAATTTGATTCTCCGGACCGGTACGGCAAAGGTCTGGTTTGGGATGGATACACAGTTCACGATGCTGCCAATGTTCTTCGACGATACTTGAACGATCTCCCTGAACCCGTCGTTCCATTGGATTTATACGAGCGTTTCCGAGACCCGCTACGGGGCCATACAAAACAAGCCGTAGGCGATAACGAAGGCACTCAACTGCTTGATAACTTCGATCAGCAGGACGCCGTTGGGAAGTACCAGGAGCTGATTAAGGAGCTGCCTCCTCTGAACCGTCAGCTGTTGCTCTATATATTAGATTTACTAGCGGTATTCGCCGCAAAATCCGATGAAAATCGCATGACAGCCCAAAACCTCGCTGCCATCTTTCAACCCGGCATGTTATCCCATCCTCAGCATGCTATGGCCCCTGAGGAATACCGTCTCAACCAATGTGTGATCATCTTCTTGATTGAGCATCAAGACCATTTCTTGATTGGCATGCAAGGTACTGGCACTGATGAGCAGACAAAGCAAGAAATTGAGAAGGGAACGCCCAGGATCGTTGCCCCAAGTACACCCAATCGCCAGACTGGTATGGTACGATCCGCATCTAATGCTAGTGCCGGAGCGGAAAGCGTCACAAGGGATGGCACGATACGGAGGAACCGCTCAACTTCATCACGCCATTCACGATATTCGAACGGGGCATCAACCCCTAATAGCCCTTCAATTACAACCCCGGGCAGTGGTCTAGGGAGGAGCAATACTCTGCCGTCCAAGAAATCCCCTCTCTTACAAACCGGTCGATTTCCATCCCGACAACATTCGCCTGTAGTAGCAGTGGCGCCTACCTCTCCTTCTCCTAACCGCAGTGCCAATGCTCCCTCGGCAGGAAACGAGAAGACGTCTACCCCTCTAGAAAAATCTCTAGCAACTCCAAACTTGGTACCGGTAGCAGCAGTCTCTAGTCTTCCCCCTGAGCATTCGGTAGCAGGTAGAAGTCAAGAACGACTGCTAGGACCTCCTGGCAATAACTTGACCCCGTCAAAGGAAAGAAACTTGCAGAGCCTTTTTCAACGCTCACCAAATTTGGACAGTGAGAGGCGACAGCCTAATAAGTTGCGTAAGAAACGGGTAATCAGCAGCGCGAACCCAAGTGCTCAAAGCTCAACCGCTTCTCTACCACATTCCGCTTTTGGGTCTCCTGCCGCTGAAGTTTCTGATCCCCTTGAAAGAGTCCCTCATCTGGAATCTACACCACCTGAGAATAATGCCCCCATCGAGACACCATCCGAGTCCACTCCAAGAGCGTCTCAAATACCACCAGGAAGTGCTCTTCCTGGCAACGCCGACCGTGGTGTGGATTCCTTTCACCCCAAGCCCTCACAGGCTACATCGTTACACTCCTCCTTTAACGAGAACTCGGATATAGATCAGCACGAAGAGGCAGTTCATCCTTCATCAGCCGAGCTTGCTGAAAAGGAAAAGAAGCGTCGCTGGCGCATATCAAGGCGCAAGGAAGATTTTTCGGGTCCATTGGGAAATAATAGTCATGCGGAAATGAGCAGTTCAACTATTGGAAGTAGCAACCGGCCGCGAAAGAGCTGGACTGGTGACTCATCAGATGTTGCCGCAGCCTGGGCGGAAAATGAGGCCGGAGTGCGAGAGAAAGATGATACCAAGGGACCCCTTGGATGGATAAAGAATAAATATCGCGAGGCCAAAGAGAATGTCGATAAACGCGCCAAATCCCCCCCAGAATATAATCATGGATTTCTACCCACAAGAAGCAAAAGCATTGACGCAAAGAGGAGCATGGATGAGAAGAGACCTGCGGCGGGCCAATCACCCATTCTGGGGTCGGCCGAACTGAGACCACAGCCACCTCCCAGGGAAGTACCATTGCCAAATTCACCGCCGCCTGTACAGACAACCCACAACGAAAAGCCGCCCAGCTCTTAGCAGGCGACAATGCGAATAACGACTGATATGTTTGGCGGAGATACGACGTTACAAAGATTGAATGAAATACTAGTTTCACAGTATAGTTCAAAAAGATTCATCTCGGGACACACTGGCTATGGACGGAGCCACCCGCGTCTTGTCCTGGGAGTCATTTTCATATTGCTCGGCGTTTTTGGCTGTCTCGGAAGCGAGGGAAAAGGCGATGATCGTGTTTGTTACTTCGTTTCTTGGGTGGATGGAGACCAGCTTTAAATATCAGCGGAACATTCACGCCAATGACACATACAAATAACCTGGTGGTCAATTTTTTTCTTCTTTTCTCTGGATACCCCTTCTTCCTCGACAACATGGATGAAATACACAACCGTTGTAATGTCGAATCTTTATTACGGGCCTCTTTTACAATTCTATTATATTCTTACGGGGTTCAACATAACCATTTTAGATGCAGAGAGCTACATAGGTCTGGAACGCTTAGGTACACATCTATTTTACACTTTTGGAAGAACTGGGCCCTACAGTCTTCTATCTTCACTATGCTATATTCAGATATTATTATATGCGTTGCTGGGACGAGGCATGTGGCTTTGGCTTTGCGTACTTACTCTGTGAGCTCGCCACTATCTTGTGGTATAAAAAGCATTTCATGTTTGAAGAGAGCCTGGAAATATAAGGTAGGATGTCCATTATCACGTAACTTGATCGAGAGGATAAGGACTTTTCTTTTCTCTTATTGTGTAAGACATGATTAGCTGACTAAAGATGTAACGTCTCGAGGGGGGCTTCATTGTCCTGCTTGCTATTGGTGGTGGGATTCTGGCTATATTATTATTGGGCAGGGGGTGATGAAGTATAGACTACTTCTTGCCCTTTTTGCTGTCGTTTACAGCTGGTCACTCCTCCTCATTTGCTACATATTCCATCTCACTCAGGGCACCTTTGGGGCGATGGTGGGTGGGGTGTCGTCGCAATGAACATGTTCTCCCGTGCGGATCGAGGATCACCTACCGTCTATCTGCCCCCCACCTCCCAAGAGCGTGGCTGTTGTATGCAAAGGTATAAGCGATAGAACTAAGCTAAGTCTCGGTCTTCGATACTGACAGCATGCAATGTCTCGGGCTTCGACGGTCAGCTAGATAGGCTACCTGTTCAGCCCTCGCTTCGAATCGAGACATGATGCCGGCCTCGCTAAGTTCCGGCGACCGACAGATAATCGGTTGTACCTCTATAGAAACCTGGTATTCCCGTCCTATTACCGGGGGGGGGGGGGGGGGGGGGGCTTCTGGGACGTCAAAGGACCGGTGTTCGTCAGTCGAGTCCATTCTCCAAGCCCTGGTTCCAGCCTCGGTTATAGTGGCAACGAGGCATGTGGAGTTAGCGACCGAGGGCGTGATTTACGATCGCGTTGCCGAGTGGCTACCTAGGTAGCTCCTGACGGACAGAGGATTATACGGTTGATAGGTGTGGATCAGGAGTTAGACTCAAACGTACCTGCTTTCTTCGAGTGTCGAATTCCGTTTAATGTAGGTTGCGGGGCATCCGGGGGGATAAGTCTGAATAACCAGTATCTATGATGAAGATTAGCGGATTAGTTGAGCAGGTACTTCGAGGCCTAGGAGCCACTTCGTCTGTAGAACGAAAATAAAGACCTGTAGAAATCTTTGAATGGTCATTGCAAATGCATCTACCGGATGCCGTGGAAACTTCATGCGAAGATGCCAGAATAGAACGGCAACATTAGCCACGTCCTTTCTGTCTTGCATTACTATGCTGAGAGGTGAATGAGTCTGGGTCTTTTGCTTTCCATATATCCAGCTCATCCGTCGTAGTTGGATGCCATCACCCCAGATGATCCACAAATATAGCCTCCAATGTGTACCCCAAACTCTGCATGAAGAAGAGCAACGTCAACTCAGAGTGCTTTCTCGCCCTCATCCTGGGTATCTCTTGGCAAAAATAAATCTATACCATCATATGATCTAAAACAAGAAGAAAAATCCCCTTAAATGCCATTGCTAGCGCAAGAAAATGGGCGGCCCACCGTCCCTGCAGCATATTCATCTATAATACCCTGAATGGTGGCATATGTTCCCACAGTCAGGAAGAAGATACCTGTCAGGATGATGATGATATTCAGAATACCCTCAAACCATCCACGGAAAGTTCGATCCTTGAAGATGGAAACGGCGCCGTCTGCCTTTCGCATGCGGAAGTAAGCCACTCCCCAGAAGATAAACCCGAAGAACGAGTCGAATAGAGAGGATAGGAGGGAGAGAACTGTAGAGATATCAGCTGTTGGGTTACCGCTACTGCGTAGAATATGGAGATGCTTACGGGAGCTGAAGAATGGAATAGAGTTTGCAATAATGAAGGCGAAAATCCAGGTCACAACTGGACAAACGATTAGCAAAGGGCTTTGTGGCGTTCCAGGGGGAGAAAATGCATACGTAAGATGGCAGCCCACGAGGCCCAGCCAACAACAGTGTTCTCGTTCTTGTGTCGCGAGTTGTGGAAAACGCGCAAGAATACAAAGCGAGCCGAGACGGAGGCGTAAAGGACGCCGAGGAAGATGATGGTGGGAATCATGAAAGAGAAGGCGATCTTCTTGTACACGGGCTGCAGAGATCCAAAAGCGGGAGCCGTCATGTACTGATTTCCGGTATAAGCATATACAGCGCCTCCAACGATGCTGAAGACGATGATTTCGAGAATGGTACACGCCCACAAAGCCTTGGGGAAGTCTCGAGGCTCCTTCATTTCGGCGATAAAGCTGGGTAATGTGATCTGACCAATGAAGGTGTAGCTAATGTTAAGGAAAGCGTTGAGACCATTTACGAAAGTTGTTGTGGCTAGCGGTATCACAGTCACAATTGGCGCGCCATAGGGCAATGCTTTGCCTGTCAGGGGGTCGGTGGTTGGCTCTAGGGTGTAACGAGCGGGATGACTCTCGATGCCAGCGAAAATGACAGCCAGGATCACGGAGATGAATGTAAAAACTGCGGATCCAGTCCCTAAGTGGGAGAGCACATTGAAAGTACGGGGTAGCGAAGCGATCCATGAAATGATAGCGACGATGAGACCGATTGTTACTGTCTGGCAAGCAATAGCGTCGGTCTCACCCCCAATCAGGGTGTTCACATACTTGGCTCCAGTGAGGACATGAAGGGCCTAGGGAAAAAAAAAAGTTAGATCGCAGGACACAGTGCTCTAGGAGTGCGGTCCACCAACTTGAATAAATGTATTATTCAAAACGAACATGACGGCGGTGAACCACCATGCCCATTTCTTATTCCAGAATAGCATCTGCCCTATGTCACAAACATCACGGACTTCGGGATGTCGCAAACAGAACTGCCATAGGATGAGGGACCTGCAGAATAAGTAAGCATGGGCGCCAGGTTACGCGACAAGGGGATCTCGGTACTTACGTATATAGAACGAGAAGGGCTTGGACAACAGTGAGAATGAGGCTGCGAAGAGGCTTAGTATAATAGCCCTCGTGATAAATGGTACCAGTTGAAGCAAGCTTACCCAGGTACCAGCCCAAGTACACTGTAAGACCAGGGGAAGCTCATGATAGCCTATCGAATAAGACCTTATCAGCGCTGTATCTTGATTGCGCCCGACTCTGGACGAACGACTACTTGGACGAGGGATACGGAGACACGGCGGGTTGTCAGTCTAGCCATGTAGAATCAGGACTCACCAGACAGATGTATTCGGAGAAGAGCAAAGCAGCCGTCTTCTGCCAACTGCAAGTGCGGTATTGAATGGCACTGCCGGCCTCTTGGGCCATCTGCTTCTCAAGAATGTCGTCGCTATTCAGAATGCTGTCGGAGTCTTCGGGGCTTCCGCCAGACACATCAATGACACGGGGTCCAATGCGACGACCGATGGCGGTCTTGGGGCCACCGAACCACGCGGACCAGCCACGGTCAGCGGCCGCATCCTCCTCGTAGGGCGAGGGCGGTTGAAAATGCGAACCGGCGTCCACCTTCATGGCGACAGACATTCCCACGGCCTCAGACCCAGATGGAGTGCAGGGATGGATGAGCAGAAGCTGTCAAAACGGTCGAACGGTCCCGGCCCGGTGATTGCACGATAATCGGCCAAAGTCAATGGGTCGAATGGGAGGGATTGCCAGGCTGACATGCAAGGTGCAGAGAAAAAGAGTTCAGGCAAATCGGTCAGAACTGCGTTACGGGTAGATATAAGAAGAGCACTACTGCACACCACAGCATGTCCCCCCCAGCAGATCCCAGCATCTTGCATCTTGCATCTCGGCGGCTCCGTCGACCTAGGCCGGGGAGACGACGGTGGACAAGATGCGCTAGTAAGTGTGAGGCAAAGACACGACCCAGGGTTGTTCGGGTCCTACTAGGTATTACAGGAATGAGCATGAGTTGATCGCAGGATGCTGTGACAGTGTAGATACCTATTGTGCAAGATCCCAGCTCCTGATAGGTGGTAAGTGTGCAGTCGAGCCTCTCGAATGACGTGCTCGACCAAGGTGGTGGCGTGGACGAGCCAACGAACTGCCTAGCTGGGATCTAGTATACACTAGTACCGTATTGCCAAGTAAAGCTTGGTGGCTACCAACTAGTGCAATCTTATCCCGCCTTTTGTAGTTCACTCCACACTAGGTACCTCCCTCTCTAGCGTGTATGGCTCGAGGAGTAATTCCCACAGCTAGTCTGCTTAGAATAAGAGCTGCCCCTGACACGCCTTAGAAGCTTGCTCTAGAAGCATTGAGGCAAGCGAGCTAATATTTTAGTGAGTAATGCAAGGTACCGGGTATACTTGTTGGTCGTGGTGTATGGCAAGCGGGATATTGAGGTTGTAGAGGATGTAATAGAGATAGGTAATTGATATGCAATCCACCGTGATGGGTAATATAGGCACTGTCTATCGTACCTGTTACACCGACATGCGCTAGCGCTAATAGGATTCGAACTTATGTGTATCTTCGATCATTTGCCCACTTAATACTTGTGGACTGCAGAAACCCAAGGTACACCTGTATGTATAGGTAGGTCATACAGGTATACCATATACCAACTGCTAGAGCGTACAACATTGGAACTTACTGGGTGAAACCGACATATCCTATATATAAACAGTGAAAGAAATTGGATTCCAGGGTTTTGCATGGAGCCATTCAATCCTTTGGTTTCATATCGACTTCTATACTAGCATAGGTAGATGCAGTGTAGGACCAAAGCATAAAAAGTATACTCCTGGGTATCTGACGAGCCCTTTTCGTCAGCATCCTTGAGAGTACATAGTAGATCTTCCTTGGCATCAATTCGGTCCCGGGGCTCTGCCCAGAAAAGCCCTGGGTCTGTATCAGATCCATATCGAACGAGCACAGTCAACTACTAGCAAAATAAAAATAATCTCACTGATTCGTAGTGCTGATTTGTTACATAACACAGCTACAAGGAACCCGACTTTTATTCGTAGTTTGATAATTATGTACGTAGTATGGGTGTGCTAGTGAGTCGATCTCATGACAGTCTTATGACCTACGCTTTCTATCTACATCGGCACTAATAACCTAATAACAAAGATGCTGAACCATGTCAAGAAACATTGACTGCATTGTATCATCGATGATGAGGGCATTTAGCGTATAGATGATGCCATACATGATTTGAAAACCACGTGGTTAGTTGCGTAGGGCTAAATATTACGCGTGGGCGGTGCAAATGGTGCAAGCGATATTAGGTAACGATGTGTGAAAAACATGACACAACGAACAAAGTGGGCACCACATTCCTCTGAAACCACTTCTTTGCAGTCTACCTCCTATCTAGACTAATAGCAGTACGTAATATAGAACGTCCCAACTTTTCCTCGTCGCCAAATGACTAATTCTTCGGATTGATGGTCTATGTTAAGGCAATTATAGCAGATCCTTCAACACGTTTTTTGAGCAGTTCATTTCGATCATGCGCAAAGTAATCACAACGTTCAGATCTCTCATAACCTAGCCCGCTCTCAATTTACACAATATTCCAGCCCACGACTGTCAAGTCTCGACTATATATGCTAGCTGGATGAGTGATTTGATTCGTTCAATATAAACATCGGGAGTGTGGCGGGTGTCAATGACAATCTCATGATAGGAGTGTAGAATAATCTGGCAATGCCTGGTGTGTACGCTTTCGCCTTTGGTTAAGGCGTTATAGGCAACAAGGCAAGTGCCCATGAAGCTGATCCTTAACTACAGTCTGACGATCCTCTTGCATCACCTCTGTCTCCCGAAACCGATGGTACGACAATGACAATGGCGAAAAAAAAAAAAAAAAAAAAAAGGAAGAAGAACAGAAGAAAAGAAAAAAAAGAAATAATGAGGAGCAGAAGGGGGAAAAGGAGGGTGCTTTCCTGTCTTAGCTGATAGTATCCGCCTCTGGATATCTAGCTCGCAAATGCCTAGTTAGTATATATAGAAATATGAAAGGTGCATATTACTTCATTAATGATCTTCCACTTTAGCGATCTGCTGCCAATAAGTGTAAGTGAGGTGTTTCTTATTCCACGGTGTTGATTGATCCGTCTGTCACCACTACTGGAACTCAAAGTATTTTTTTTACGGCTTCGAAGTAAACTTTATGATATCCACCATTCTGTACATTATGGGCCAGAATCATGCCTATTCCCGTACCCGAGGCTGGGCTGATCCTGAGCGAGATGCGGAATCAATCACAAACTCGGAGTCACACGTGCTACCACGTACCGTACCCTCTGCCTAATCTGGCATTATTGGTTCCGTCTCCTTGGCTTAGCTCAGATCTTGGGTGCCCGCCATCCGGGTCCTTGGAGCAGGTTCGAGCCAGATAAAGACCCCTACTTATTAACCCCTACCAAGGTAACAACAAGTCGTCCCCGCACTCTGGGGTAATGCTAATAATAGTTGATTATTGGACACTGAAGTCTTCTATAATCTGGATAAAGATAGACTGCAGTAAGCTACCAAAATTGTAGCAATGTATAATGGTTTTATTCATGTCGGAAATCCTTGATTGTGATATTATTGACGCTGGGTTGGGTTATCCCGTTTCAGCGCCACGACGCCGTGCGATTTTGGTGGACATGCGAAAACGGGACACCCTTTAACCGTATTTTGAGATGTGATCCTGGGGAGAGAAACCGCACGATTCGACAGCGTTGCACACCTTGCAGACCTTTTCTGCTCGAGTTACCACGAGATGCCGTGGCTCGTAACTCACGGACTAATGCCGCATGTAATGCGCCGGTGGAAAGATAGATCCAAGGGACCATGTCACAACTTGGCGCCAGAAACTAGCAGTTGCCACTAAGATCCCGAAAGATGTATAGTGTTTTCCTCGATGACACACGAAAGAAAGAAGGAGAAGAAAAAAAAAAGGGGGTTCGAAATTGACAAGGAATTCAGAAGCACAACGCGAATCCCGTTCATTACTCGTCAGCATCAGTATAACACGACGGTGATTCTCATCTCGGCCACTGATTGGCCAAGCTGCTGGCAGAGGCTGGAAAACAAGAAAACAAGCTTCTAGGACAAGGAAACGGTCGCATTGAAGGGGGGTTTCTTAGGGTCAGCTACCTAGTCTAGCCAAGGGTGTGGAGAAGCTGGAGAGAAATGAGGGGCCGAAAGGGAGGCGCCGCCCTTGGCAGCACGCGCCACGTCGTCGAGAAACTAGAAGTGCTACCTAGTCCCACTTGCGCCGACGAGCCCTTACATTCGACCTAGGTAGCGCAGGTATACTCGGGGGGAGAAACAACGAGCCTCAACGGGCTTGGGGGAAATAGGTAGACTAGGTCCAATGGCGCCGGAGCTAGGGAACCGAAGAGACGACTGCTCGTCCACGCTTCCCGGGATATATCCGACCGCATTCAGACTTGGAGAAAATCCGGGGCAGTTGCGGGTGCCCCGGAAACTGTCTCGTGGAAAGCTGCCTTGGATAGTGCCAGATCTTATCGAGCTGGGTACTTAAGGTACCTAACTTATTGTTGGTCAGTCACCTTCCCATCTATAAGGTAGGCAGAATTAGGTACCTACACTACACTACCTACGGTAAATGGAACCACTGAGCGAGAAATGATTCACATGCGATGGCGGTGACTATATGTACCTACACAACGCACCTTGTCGAAGATGTACCGTATTACTACGACGCTATTACCCCAGGCTAGTCAATTACCTAAACAGCGACATCGGGACTGTAATCAGGACCTGCTGTAGGTTAGGCTTAGTACTGAGGTAATACAGAGCTGACCACCCATGGGTACTCACTTAGGAGGGTGTCCATTGGAAATCAGACGCCTCCTTCGCAATATTCCTATTCCTAGAGTCCTTGTAATACGGGCGGTCTGTAAGGGCATTGCACTGACTGGCCATCGCTTCACAGAAGCGTTCTAGATTATCATAACGGCCATAATACGCATCCTTGTCAAACCCTGATTTTTAAGACTCCTCGTGGGCGTGCGTTGCTCGGCTGAGACCATCCCCAATCGACAGCCAAAGGGGGTCTAGCTTGGGTCTTGGACAGACGAAAAGGTCAAGTGCCGCGGGCGTCTGCGGCGTTAATATCGGCGCGACAAACTGGCGAACACAGACCGTTCTCTCGCTTCTTCACCACCTCCTTGTTTTCTTGTCTTTTCTTTTCTTTTTTTTCTCTTGGAAAAATTTGGCGTCTGTTGCTCATATTCACGCATTCTCTCTGTGTCTTCTGCTCCTCCGCTGCTGTCTGCTTTTTGCTTCATTGTTGGGCCGTTCATTGGATATAGCGTCGTCTGTTGCCCCCGTATCGTAACCCTCGCTAAAATGGCCGTTGGTAAGGAAGAACTCTTGTGCCGTGTTAGATCTAGCCTTTTTCTCTATTTCCCTTTCGCTCGTCGTCCCCGTTGCTGCACTCGTATCACGAGCATAGAGGCTTCCTTCGGCAAGATTGGGTCGAAAAAGGCACGACCAGCTCGTTAGCTAGGGCTAATGTGATCAACTCTACAGCGAGCGCGGGCTTCGATAATGAAAAGGGGGAAGACCTGACTTATGATCATCCGGGCGCCACCGACACCTCCGACGATGGCGAACTTGTCGTCGAGTGCCCCCCGCATACCACCGAGCGAAAGATGATGACCCGCATCGACTGGCATATCCTCCCCTTCGTCACAATCTTGTATCTCCTGGCCTTCTTGGACCGGGTCAACATAGCAAATGCCAGAACCTTCAATTTAGAAGCGGATCTTGGTCTGAAGAAGACGGAATACAACACAGGCAGGGAGTCCTTACTCTGATGACATGCCGGTCTAATTCGTCTCTTCACTTGCTGATCTTTCGCCAATTGCTAGCTCTGACTATTTTCTTCGTCCCTTATATCGTTTTCGAGATCCCCAGCAACATCCTCTTGAAGCGGTTCTCGCCCCGTGTCTGGCTATCCGGGTGCATGTTTCTTTTTGGACTCGTCTCCATCTTTCAGGGGCTGGTTCAGAACTATAGCGGTCTGGTACGTATAATTGTGTGGATTGTGCGAATATTATGATGTACCATCCCTCCAGTGCCCTTCAATGATGCTCGCTATAAACTAAACCCCGTGCTTACATTTGACTCAGCTCGCTACTCGCTTCTTCCTAGGCCTGTTCGAGGCTGGAATGTTTCCAGGTGTGTCAAGAAAAAGCATCCGAGCCGGCAATATGGCTGTCGAAGCTAATTGTGTTTAACAGGTTGTTTCTACCTCATTGGTACGCGTTCCATATTCTAAATTTATATCGTTGTGGTCCTCAGTGCCCAATGTGCGACCTCCACAATGAATAACGGGACTAATCTATTTCTTTTCGCGAAGGCATGTGGTATAAAAGACACGAGGCTCAGAAGCGGTATTCGCTGTTTTTCTCGTCCACTTCACTCGCCGGTGCCTTCGGAGGCCTTCTCGCATCAGCAATCGGGAAATGTATGTAGTTAAACCTAAAGCGTTACCCGTATGAGTGACGACAACTAACTGTGCGACTTAGTGAATGGAGTACGAGGCTATTCCGGGTGGAGGTGGATTTTCATTCTTGAAGGTCTCGTCACTGCGGTCGTCGCAATGATTTTCTTTTTCACATTCCCCGCTTTGTAGGAAATTTATTTAATTAGTTATTTCCGCCTGTCCCTACCGAGGCTGTCGCGTTGACTTTGCTGGCTAACTAACCAACGCTCTAGCCCCGAGGAGTCCAAGTGGTTAACAGAGGAGGAACAAACCTATATTAAGGCGCGCTTGAAGGCTGAGCAGGGCAATAATAGGGCCGAGCGCAAGGTCACATTCCGCGACGCGATCGCAATCATGAAGGATCACCGCATCTGGCTGGGCGGGTTCATGTACTTGGGATTGATCGTGCCGGCCTACAGCTACGCCTTCTTCGCCCCTACCATCATCAAGACGTACCACTACAACGCCATCCAAACCCAACTGCATTCTGTTCCACCGTGGGCCGCTTCCTTCGTCTTCTCATTGCTTGTAGCCGCACTGTCCGACTGGACACGCCACCGTGCGTTCTTCGCCCTCGCGCCGTTGGCTATCCTCATCGCGGCCCTCGGCGTTTTATTGTCAGTTCATACCAACACGATAGTCGAGTATGCTGTGCTGCACCTTTTCACCATCGGCACGTACGGAGTCCTGCCCATAAGTAAGCAATTCTCTGTCTCACGTTTCCTCTTGTTTTTACCGAATTGCAGAGTATGACGGCTCTTTTTGGGCCCAGAACCGTGTCTTGAAATCCCTCACGCTTCCGGAATACTTACGCATCACTCTCAAAATGGCAATAGCTGACCAAATGTTGCAGTCGTCTGCTGGTTCCAGATGAATCTGGGTGGTCATCATCGTCGAGCTGTCGGGTCAGCCTGGCAAGTAGGGTTTGGAAACCTGTACGTACTCCTCTCACACGATGCGAATTTCCAGCATGTTCCTGCATGACGAGGGGAAAAAACTGACTGTCTGCTTGCCCTCATTAGTGGTGGCATTGTTGCTACTTACCTCTTCCTCGACAGCGACGCCCCATACTTCACAAAGGGCTACGCCGTATGCCTAGCCTTCACTCTCCTAAGCGCACTAGCGTCGACGCTCTACCTGATCTCCATCTACGTCGAGAACAGGAGGAGGGCTAAGATGGCCACTGACATCGGCCTCTCCGAGTATGAGAAGACTGAGATGGGTGACCTAAACCCCAGCTACAAATACATGTACTAAAAGAAGACCTGCCGAAGGCAAAAAGTTGTAACTGTTGTTTCATTTTTCTCACTTTTTAGTTTATATTCCTCTCTTGCCTCAGGGCAATTGGTCTGAATCTCTGAGTAATGACGGAATTTGGGAATACAGTCAGGATCCATTTACTAGGCTGTCATGGATACTACTTGCAGCTAACGGATTTCATGAATGATTCATAATGGGATCAGATACCTTGAGCTGCTTAGTTCTATGATTTAGTCGATCTAGACTGATCACCTAGGAGGAGCGATATAACAAAGAACGGTGGTTTATTCTCAACGTCTCTTCTCTTACTGTTTACTCCCCCCATGGTCTTCAATGCTCTCACAATTGTATAAATGATTTATAAATGGTCAGCGAATAGAGTGGTAAAAAAAAAATACCCGACGAATATGTTTTGTTTTGTGTGTTGGCTGATATCAAGCTTGATCACAAACTCGCCCAAGAGAGCTGAGTGTGAGAGGACAGTATTGGAGCGAGACCAAAAATTCTGATTATTCAATTGCCCTCTCCTCTCGAAACGCCATTTCCACGTCTAAGGTCGCGAAGTTGTTTCGTTTCACAACTAATATCTCGAAACTACTGTATATCAGCTGGGAGTTGGCCAAGGATTGAATAGTGGGCACTATATTAACCAAAGCCTCACCCCCAGGAACAAAAAAAAAAAACGCCGGCAAACGCATGCTTCTTCTGTGTTTTATCTAACGTCCGCCTTTTCGATCCGCCTCGGCATCTATATCTCGCTCAACCATTTCTATGGAACTAAGACTTGGAAACCTTTTGCTAAAATCCTGAATATAGTCCTCCTTCTCTTGCAAAGACATGTCCAATGTAGGTCGCCCAGGTAGACCGACCCCCACCAGCTGGTCCGAACTGGCTCGAAAAGCATGGCTCGCTGAGAAATGTTGTTTCGTTGGCGACCGACGACCGCCCGTCGGAAGATTGTTCAAGTGTGTGGGCTTGGGAGCAGGATTTGGTTTGATGGGAGGTACCGGTCGGCTAGCTGAGCCAGAGCCTTGACCACTGGACCGAACTCGCGCCAGAGCCTCAGATGAGCTGGTAGGAGGTTTTGGTGGTGGTCCATGACCAGCACCACTGGGCCTATGTGGGAGCTCTGGCAGCTCTTTCTCCTCGCGGCTTCTGGCGAGTGCTTCGTCTGAAAATTTTCCATATCCCGATGCAGTCCGCTGGATCTGCTGAGACGATTTGTGCGACTCCTCTAACAAATTCTGTACCCGGTTTTGTATACTTGAGGCTCGCGAAACACCACCTATACTTCTCGGGAGTGGGGCGTGGGCGAGGTCTCCCGCGCGTGCCGCCAATTTTTGCTTGTACTCGGCTGCCGCCGCTTCTACTCTTCGCTCCTCATCAGCGAGACTCTGGGCTTCAAGCTCTCGTCGCATTTCTGGACTTAACTCAGTTTCACTCGCAAAATGTCCATCATCACTGCGTCCATCTGTAGCCTCAGATCCAGCAATAGGAGTGAGGGTACGGTTTTCCGTATCTTTTAGGGGGGACGGTGTCCGTGCAGAAGAGCCTGTAGGATTTCCTTCGAAGCGCTTAAAGGCATCACCAAATTTCCCTGCAAGAATGTTCTTGGTTCCTGACAATGAACCGAGACTTGAACGTTTGCTATGCTGCTTGGCACCTCTGTCCTTCTTCTTACCATCGTAATCTTCCATCGTCCGGAGAAATTCAACATTGGACTGAATAGCACTTTCGTCTTGAGGCTCGATTATTGGGGAGCCTACACTGGGTGTCATTTTGGGAGAGGGGTACCCAGGCGTGCGTGATGGTTTAACTGCGGCCTCTCGCTCACGAAGATAATCTATGCTAGATTCAAGATACATGCTAGCTGGCCTTGATCGACTCGTGCTCGATGAAGACCTCACTAGAGGTTCCGGATATTCAACGCTCGGTCGCCCAGATTCTAGGGATGGTCGCGATGAAGATGCGTGTCCCGTCAAAGCGGACTGTGACTGCACTGACGGGATTCGAGGGCTAGGGGAGGGTCGAGGAGCCTGGCCTGTATCCGACCGTGTTTGACTTGAAGTAGGCATATCTTGCTCTCTTGGCAGGCTTGTCGAGCGGTGCTGATCTGCTGGTGGGAATCGGTGGATTGGAGGATAGTCACGAATCGGGATTTCGAGGGGGTTTGTCATAGTTCCAGCAGAAACCATTATTGGCCTATTTGGAGCGTCTTGCTTAGAATGCGGTAGAGTGGATGAAATAGCTTGAAGTTCGGGATTGTTGGAAATGATTGCAGAGGCTTTGCTTTTTTCTACTATTGGCTTTGGTGGAGAAGAAGCAGTTTTTTGAGGCGGTGCCAACGGTGGTGACGGGCGAAGTGACTCGGCTGTGGC
Source organism: Ustulina deusta (assembly GCA_023159155.1). NCBI lineage: Eukaryota > Fungi > Ascomycota > Sordariomycetes > Xylariales > Xylariaceae > Ustulina > Ustulina deusta. The sequence continues at coordinate 2,491,615 of JAJNNX010000001.1, read as the reverse complement.
AGCTGCGGACTGCGTACGACCCGGGTCATTAGCTTGCCTGTGGTTCTCCGAGGCTAGGATAGACTTCGCCGGGGGCCTAGCGAACGTATCGTGGGCGAGGTGTTCTGCCACTCGTTGGTTGAGTTGTGCTGCTGGCCCATTAGAAGAAGCTTGCGGTGAGATTGGGCTATCAAAATCGAAATTGGTTCCCTGGTCGTGTAGGAGAGAAAATTGATCGAGAGTAGGGAACCTGGAGGACAGCTCGTCACTCTCTGACTTGGCTCCTAACTTGGCGTCAAGAGCAGCGAAAGGATCACCAGCCGTAACTTTTGGAGGTTGTGAAGACGCAGCTTGGTTGGAAGTAGTTGGTCGACCTCGGCGCATGGGTGTTATATCGGGAATTACTTGGGCTTGTTGCTGTGGAGGCGGGGAATATACAGCACCCACGGTGGGTGTACCGCCGGTCTTGCGTTCAGCAGGAAGCTGTCTCTCCCCCTTTTGTGGCTCAGATGACCGTGAGCGATTCGAGTATATCTGTATGGGGTGTTAGCAAACGGCTTACAACAACAGGAGGGCGACAAACATCATGGATAGGCATTTCACGGCCCTGCATAACGCAACTTTCTCGAAGCACTTGATATATATTCGGCCTCGATACCTGGTCTTCTCGAAGCATGGAAGCTGGGCTTTATTAGAACAAACGTGCGGCGATCAACCTTGAACCACTTACCAATCAACTGTTTCAGTCTATCGGAGAATACGGGATAGCCAGGAAATCGATAACTCGCGTTCAAAATGGCAAGTTGGCCCTGATCTTCAAAAGGAGTTGTGTAGTAGCAGAGCTTGTAAAGAAGAACGCCTAAGGCCCAAATATCCGATTTCTCATCTATCGGCTGTTTCCTGTACACATCGACCATCTCCGGGCTCCTATATTGCATCGTAGTGTGCTTCTGGACATCTTCGTCTATCAACCTGCATTCCACAACGGTTTGAGGTGCTGGCCTAGGTGGTGCCGCAGACCCAAAATCGCACAGCTTGAACTTCCTCTTCGAATCATGCATAACAATCAACACGTTCTCTACCTTGAGGTCCCGGTGTAGCAATGGCGGCTTGAGGTAATGCATACAAGCAACACCCTCGGCGATATCCGAGAAGATGTTCAAGATTTCGGGCTCGGTCAGACGATGCTGTAAACGGGTGTTCATGAAGTCGATCAATCCTCCCCCGTCACAATATTCCATCAGCAGAAAGACCTCGTACCCCCCACCTTTCAGCTCTGAGGCATGCGAGTCTATATAGGTCACAATAGGGCGGTGTCCTTTCAATCGTTTCATGGTCTCCACCTCGGTCCGCATCGAACGCAGTGTCTCCTTGTCTGGCACGGCGACTCTCTTCAGCACTGCCTGATCGGTGCCGTCGACGGGGCGGGGCAGTTTGACGAGATAGACGTGTGCAAACCCACCCTCGGAAAGATACCTCTGTATGATGACCCTGTGTTCACCGACCTGGATCTTGGTCCCCGGTGCAAAGGTCCCAGCGGGGATGGCGGGGTTTTGCGCTGACACTGGCAGCTGTGACGGCTGGCCATGGTGGGCCACAGCCATAGGGTGATGGTAGGAGGCCATGGAAACAGGAGGTAATCGCTACGGTCGTTGCAAAGCCGTGAGTCGGGAGTCGGGAGTCGGGGGACGAAGAAGACAGCGCGGGACGTGCAGCTGCGGCGGCGAAGGGAGGCGACGGAGACGGAGACGGTGTAGGACGGGGCGGGACGGGATAGCACAGGCTTCACGGTTGTAGCATGGGAGCGATGAGATCTGGGCACCCAGGTTATGGATGGTGCATTTCTTCTGTGGGTCGGTTCGCCTCCAGAAGCAAAGGAGCGACAGAAATAAGGCCAGAAACAAGAGGCACAGGTCTCGTAATAATGAACGGGACAGATCGAGCTACACAGGTCAAGAAGCGACACCTTGGCGCATAGGGTGTTGTGTCGCTGGCCTCCGCCTCCCGAGTCCCAGGCACAGTAATGAGAGGTCGGTATGTAGAGTGTGCATGGAGGTAAGTACAACGTGGTAGAGAGGTTAGGTAAGTAGGCGAGGTGGCTGCCGATAAGGTCGGGTGTGTCTGCCTGTTGTTCATGCGTCACGGCAGTCCCGTAATGTTGCAGGCCAATGGCCCCATGAACCACTCTCTCCGGCTGACCGTCAGCTGTACGACACCTGGCACAGACCTGCTAACCCAACCTACCTACCTAGTACTTAGGTACGGTAGTATATAGACTTGGCATACTTGGCAACCTGGCCAGGTTCAGAGGCAGATAAAGTGAACTAGGTAGGTACCTAGTGTAAAGTATGGGTATAATTATAACACGAAACGACCCCTTCCACAGTCCTTTCGTAGCATGCCACCTCTCAAATCATTGCTGCTGCCGGTATTACAAATTCCGCATAATTCAACACCGGATTGGAAACAAAATCATGGCGTCCTCTCGCTCTCCCTTCCCCTCCTCCTTGGCAGGCTCAGCGCTATACAATCATTATCTGGTAAACGTGGTTCATATTACGACGTATCAAGATACAAGATCTCACAACCAGCACATCAGCATGATAGATATTGTCCGTTCGTTCAAGAAGTTAGATACCTTTGCTTTGGCGACTCCCAGAAGTGGTAGGCCATATCACACGGTTGACGAAGGAGACAATGGAACGGACTGAGTCGTGGACCAGGCAAATGGCCACATAAATACTACTACCTACAGGTTACCCAGGTGACCATGTCAAGGCCTAATTACACTACTACATCTGTCATTAGAAATGACGGCAAAAGGCCCAGTACCCTTGAATCCCGCCTAAACCGAGTTTCGCATGTAGGCCGCCACTAGCTTTGGCATTAGATGGAGTTCTCGTGCAATCCAATTACCGCGTCCCGAGAACCACCTGGAGGGATCTAGGATATCCCGCTCCCCGATACCGACAGGGTCTTTGAGGTGCCAGGCGGCAAGAAGCCAAGCGCGCTTGGCCGCCATCTCAATCTCTTCCCACCGCTTCGACGTCCATTCCATGCGCGGATAGTAAAGCTCCTCGCTATACATCCGGCGCTGGGCTGGTCCTCTAGAATTCAGATGACATATCTCTACACGGGCAAGAACCCGACCGTCGAATGTTCTGTGCCAAGTCCCGGGGATCCTCCCAGGTTCGCCATTGCTGACAAGGATGATCATATCTTCCAACACATTGAGCGCATTAAAATGAACAGCCATACGCATCAAGATCGGATCAAGGCCGAGCATGACTTGGTTCGCCGTGACTGTGAGTTCTATGCCTTGGCCACAATGAAGGACTGAGATGTCTGGAATGAAGAACATTGGGATGCTGCTTTGGGGTGTCTTCAGCCACACGCCATATCGAAGGGCTATCTCTCTTGATGCTTTGCAGACGCTGGCCATGGCGGGTATGCCGGGAGATTGGGTCCGATTGCGGTCCCGTGGCTCTTGGTTCGAATTGATGATCTCGGAAGGAAGAGCGGCTTTCCACTACAATACTCGAGGTCAGTGATTATTGCCTTGAGCCAGATCGTTAAGTGTTTTGAGAGCGTCCACAGCTGGAACACTCCGCCTCTCGAAAATAGCCAGAAGATAAGTGTACTTACGATAAGGTCTTGCAACTCAACTGGCAGCTTTCCAAACAGATGAAACTCGGCTTCATAATCAGCCTTCATTTTTGACTGTGCGACCTGGAGTTTGGCGAATTGCACATCCCAGCCTTCCATCGACTCAGACTTAATCGTTTTGTTGGACATGATGCTCGAATGCAAAGTCTCTTAGGTTGCTACTCGCATGTTGTGTTAGATGCCGCCAGCAGAGGGGACAAGAGATCGACTGTTTACCTTGGTAACAAAACGGGCTCTGAACCGACTAGAGCATCTGAATCATAGAACTAGCTTCCCAAAACTAGTTCTATGAAGATGAGACTGCGACGATTGATTAGTAAGAATGGACCCTGGCAGAGAGTGTCTAATAACTATTCACGGAAGAGAGCTCTGCAGTGTGCTGATAAGTAAATATGAGTGCCAGGTGGAGTTTGTAATAGAGAGTATGACCGCTTTTGTGTATGATGAAGAGATCGATGAGGGACGTGGCCCAAACGTAGGCAGTGCGGGGGCGACAGAGAGGTCAAGATAACAAATATAGATGCAGCTCGTGAAATTAGAGGGAAAATAAGCAAACCAACCGAAAGAGTCTTATAGGACTGTTATTGTCTCGACACATCGATGCAGCAGTAAGTACACAGCAAACATGCACAAGGCCGCAACGTCAGGCAAATTTCTGTCAAGACAAATGGCTCGTAAAATGGCCATAAATATGTAGATTGACCTTAAACCTGAACTCCAGATGAATAGCTCAGAGATCTAGCTCTGTAGTCCCAAGTATACACTACATACATGCAGAGCAAATCAATGAACATCTATATTCTCCATTCCCCATTCCCAATCCTCAATCCTCATTCACGCTTAGCTTGGTCCAGAGCCACCTTCGTTATGGTTGTTTCCGTCTAATAAGAGTTTCGGTTTAATGTAATCCTCATCAAGCTGTCGGAATAGAGCCTGGGGATCATGTGTAGTGAATAGTTGCTTGATTGCTGATCTGGTGGACAGTGGGGCGGGAGGTCTCTGTCCTGATGTTGGATAAGAAAATACGCCTTCGTCTTCGGGTGCACCGCTCGGAGTCAATTCGGGGCTCGACCTTCTTGGTGACCTGCGTGCTGGAGGAGGAAGATCTGAAGTATCTATATCGCTGCCAACCTCCGAGTCTGTTAAGCTGGCCGCTTGCCCAAGGAGATCTGATCTCTCTAAGTCATCGTCTAGTGCTGGACGCGAATTCTTTCGGCTTAAACTTGTAGCACGCGAGTTCGGCATCGGTGAGCGGTGGCCTGACACATAGCTGCCTCGCTCAGGACCCGTGTTGCGTCTACCATTGGTAGAATCCATTCTCTCCATCCGCAGAGACCCGTTCCTTTGTCGTGGGTTGAATCCGAGGCCGGTAGCGGACCTTTTATAGTAAGACCCTCCGGGGGTTGCTTCGATATCGAATTCATCGTCACTGTCCGCCTCCTCTACAACGCCAGTCCTAATACCTAAAATCTCTAACATTCGAGCCGTAGTTCCACCAAAAATGATCACCGTGAGCACTACTACAACCAAGACTGTAGCTTTTAGAGCGTAGGAATTGTCACCAGACAAAAGAGCTGCCAAGGCCACACCGACTGCACCACGCAGGCCAGCCCAGAAGAGCATTGCTTGGTAGCTATAGGGTAGCTCATCACTAATCTCTCTACCCTGGCGACGGGCTCGGTAGTGATGATACCAGTTGATGGCCTTAGATAAGGGAAAGACTGCGACCCATCGTGCGGCGCAAACTGAGACTACAGTTACGATGATAAGTAGTGGTTGGAATTGTAGCTCATTGTCCGTGAAGAGTGATAGGCCGAGGTAAATGAAAATAAAGTTCTCGGACAATTGCGCCATGATCTGGAAAAAATACTTGGTACTCAGCTGCGTTCGCCGAGACATGTTGAAGTAGGCGTAATGCTTCAAAGTAATGCCACAGAACAGCAAAGAAACGATACCTGGTTGAGTTTTAGTAGGTTGTCTTCCCAGATGCTGGATGCGGAAATTAGATTACCTGACATTCTCACAGCTTGTGAAAAGAAGTAACTTGCATAGGTAATCAACACAATCAAGCATGTCTCGATATGCGGATACCTCCTTACGTAGGTGAATTTGAGAACGAGGGCTGTGCCGACCCCAACGACGACGCCGATACCTAGGCTACCAAAGAAGCTCAGCAGGAAAGTGCCTATGCCCTTGATAAAGCTCAAAAAGCCGTAAGCACCAGCATCCTCGCCCCTATACTGCTGTGCCGTCTCGAAAATAACGATTGCGATAGCGTCGTTGAGGATGGCTTCACCGAAAATGACTGTATATAGCTTTGGGTCGACCTTGTAGGTGTTGAAGATGGCCAAAATCGTCACGGGATCAGTGGCGGACAAGGTCGCGCCAACCGATATAGCGTCATTAAAGGTCATTTCGAATCCTTGGGGTATCCGTGTGTACAGCCATAGCAGAAGCCCGATGACGACGGCGGACAGGAATGTCCCAGCAAAGGCGAAGACCAATATAGTGCCTATATTTCGAAAGAAATTGCCTTGGTGTAGCTCGTATCCGGAGTTCAGGATGATGGGTGGAAGAAGGAGATTGAAGAAGATTTGGTAGTCGAAACTGATGAGGGTTGGGATGCCAGAGTCGGAGGTGACCCGGAGGATTAGGCCTACGGTCATTCCTAGAATACGCAGTCAGGCATTGTTGTCGTTGCTTCGACGGGGGCTTTGTCACCGACCAGCGAAGATGGAGATGACGGTTTCATGCACAGCCTGAACCTTCTTCTGCTGCAGCGTGTAGCTGGTGAAGAAGGCGATTATCAGGAGCACGATCGAAATGAAGAGCGCCCATGACGAAGTGATTTCCTTCTCCCCCGAATCCTTCTCTGTTGCTTTCGTTAGATGATTGCGGAACGGGTGCGTGAATGCGAAAGAGTGCGATTCGTACCGCCGGGGTCTTGCTCTTCGTCGGCACGTCCTGCAAGACACGCGCATCAGTCAGTCAGTCAGTCCCTTTTCGCGGTTCGGGGTTGAAAATGAGTCCCATCATCAATCAAAGACATACTGGCAAGCTCCAGACCGAAGCTGGCGAGTTGCGACAACATGTTTGCGAGGCCGTGCTGGATTCAACGACGCCAAAGGCTCGAGGCTGAAGCCAGCCCGCGTAGTTCGTCTTCTGCCCTGATCGGAGCTCTATGACAGCAATTTGTCAAGGCATCAAATATTGGAGGGCGGAATCATCAGAGTATGCGAGGGGTCGCTAGCGACAAGCGAAGGTGATTCGGCTTGCAAATGATAGATTTGATTCCAGACACCACCTACCTAGGTAGGTAAAAATAGTTGTACTAGGATGTATGGATAACGGTTATCGACAGCTTGCATCTTTGCAATTTTGGGCTGTTGGTCAGCAGGCTGCAGGACCAAGCTGCGCCAAACAGATAGCGTGTGGTAGTAAAGTAGGAGGTAGGGTACTGCTCGTCATCAACGAGCCGTAGGCACCTATGCGTAGGCAGATACACCAATAGCAGCACCCGGCATCTGTAACGCCCATGTACCTGTGTAAGATCAATGAACCCCACCATGTATACGCCGTGCGGTCTAAATCAAGACATCAAGGTTCCTCTCATGTCTCAACAACACCAGAATGTCTTTTTTCTTTTCTTATTAGATGCTATTGCGGGCAGATGTAGGTAGGCTAGAGTGTTTTATCCTTAACTGCATTCGGACCTGCACATGTGTACATCGGTAGGTCCCATTACACTGGTACTCCAACGTGCCCATGTGGCCAATCGTTTAAACCCCATACCTACCTAGGTATATACATAAGTGCCTGACCCAGCTACAGAAGTGAGACCGGGTGGGTATATGTAGAGGTACCATGTAGGTGGTGAAAAAGTAGATGATAGGTATCCACTAGTGTATAAGAGGTAGACACGCTACAGTATATATACACACTTCATACTTAGTGTATCATTGATTCCTCGGTAACACATGAGCGCATTGGCGCGTCATCAGCTGGACTAGTAGACTAGGTACTTCAAGCTGTACTCTCATTTATCCATCTTCTTCGCCTCTTCCGTTAGCACAACTATCACTCGGTTTCTTCTCGGCTCACTGTCTTAGCAGCAACAGCCATACAGAACGTGTACCAACACTCCGTGGAGAAGAACGGTGACGCCTGATTAATTACAGTATCGCACAAGAACCCTCTGCACCATCGGTTTCTGTTACCAACGTGAACGACCTTTGCGCTGTGACTATCCATGCTTCGCCCCGGGACACTTACTGTTCTGAGTCTCTCGACAAAGCGAGAGCGCTTTTAGAAACCCATTAGCTGCCCGCTTTATACTACCCCATGAGCTCGCCATCTTCGAGTTCCTTGAAGAGCGTGTCTTCGCCCAGTCGCATAACCACGAGAAAACCTGACGCCGAATCGAGAGTACAAGGAGCCATACAAGAGCGCAATGTTGCAGATGTGGGCGGTGATAGAGTAGACGAGCAATCTCCTCTCTTGTCCCCACATGGAGAGGAACAAGCACCTTTTATACGGTCAGCTGTTGACGGTCAAGATGACGGCCGACCCCACGAGACGAAGAGCGTCTGGTATCTCATCGCATTGACAATATGTCTGGGGGGACTTCAAGTTGCCTGGGCCGTCGAGTTGTCCAATGGCACACCCTACCTACTGTCCCTTGGCTTGAGCAAGTCACTTATGGCTCTTGTCTGGATTGCTGGTCCCATCACAGGCACGCTCGTCCAACCCTACGTCGGCATGTTAAGTGACAATTGCCGCGTGCCCTGGGGAAGACGCAAACCATTTGTCCTGGGCGGCGCCGCTGCCACCTCGTTTGCGTACATGTTTCTCGCCTGGATTAGGGAGATTGTTGGAGGCTTCCTCAGCTTGTTTGGCGCAGATCCTCAATCTGAAGGCGTGAAGACCATTATTATCATTGTCGCAGTCATTTGGATATACGTGCTGGATGTCGCAGTCAACACAGGTTTGTCACCGAGCCCTTGCCTGTTATCCGCATATATATATGTATCTCATACGGTTCTGACATGAGAGCAGTTCAAGCCTCTATTCGAGCTTTCATTGTAGACTGTGCGCCGTCGCACCAACAAGGTTAGCCAATTTTATCGTGTAACTCATCGCACAAACTGATTTTCAAGCAGAGGCTGCAAACTCGATGGCTAGTAGAGTCGTTGGGCTTGGTAACATTATTGGCTATATCGCTGGGGGCATAAACTTGCCGAGATATGTCTGGTTCTTCGGATCTACCCAATTCAAGGATCTTTGCGCTATCGCTAGCATAGCTTTATGTTCGACCGTACTGTTCAGTACGACGGTGATTCGGGAGCGAAATCCGCAGCTCGATGGACCTGCGCCGCAGGGTCAGCTTGGTTTGTTCTCGTTCTTTGTGAAGATCTTTGCCGCGATCAAGAGACTACCGCCACAAATTTCTAAGGTCTGCGTTGTGCAGTTTTTCGCCTGGGTCGGCTTCTTCCCGATGCTTTTTTACACATCCTCATACATTGGCGATATATATGTTCAACCTTTTCTTGAGGAGAATCCCCACATGACTCCAGCAGAACTGGATGAGCTATACGAAAGAGCAACGCGCATGGGCACACATGCTCTATTGATATTTGCTATTACCAGCCTTGTGACAAATGTGGTGCTTCCATTCTTCATCGATCCGACTTACGACAGCCACCCTGCTGCCGGCCTGCCGCCAAGTCAAAACCATGGAATACATGAAGACGACGCCTCGTCCATTAGAAAGTGGCTCCAGCATTTAATTATCCCTGGGTTCACACTTCGGCGGGCGTGGATGTTCTCGCATATCCTCTTTGCGGGATCAATGTTCTTGACACTCGTTGCCCGAACGATCGAGGCTGCCACAGCATTGATTGGCCTCATTGGAATAACTTGGGCCCTGACACTCTGGGCTCCGTGGGCAATAATCAGTGCTGAAATCAGTCACCGTCATGCCATGTATCGGGCGACAAAACAGCAAATGAGGCATGTCACACAAGTTGCTGAAAGTAACCAGCAAATATCCGATCCTATTGTCGACAATGAAGAACGATCACGAGACAATGAACGGGAGCCCGACCAGGCAGGTGTCATCCTTGGTATTCACAATATGGCCATTGCTTCGCCGCAGATGATTGCGACTTTGGGCTCAAGTATTATCTTCCGATTCTTCCAAAAGCCAAGAGGCGTTCCTGGGGATCATAGCTATTCCATTGTTTTAGCTAGTGGAGGCGTGTTTGTACTATTTGCAGCATACCTCGTCTACAGGATTGAAGACGACGCGTCTGTTCCACCTGAGACCGCCGCTATATACGCAACGGAAGAAGGTGAGGCCATCATAGGCGTGCATCCACCTACCGGGAAACACAGCGTCGATACGCCACGTGCCAGTTTAGAACGAGCGACGATAGCCAGAAATAGCAGCTTCGGTGCAGGGTTAGAATATTGAGGTTCTCGAAGTATATTTTTGAAGGACACACAAGGAGCTCACCTTAGCAGTGCTGAGTTCAAGCAATATATCGACCCATCTTGCTTCGAAACCCACCGTGTTAGGGTTGACATTAAATAGCCGGAGGACGTGAATGTTGTCATACGATGTCGAATATAAATGAAAGATCTTTAGGCGGTGTAAAACCACGAAGGTTTCAAAACCAATACTGATCTAGCCTGAGGCGCGCCGACGCTTGGCAATGAGTTTGGACCATACGGCCCCATCATTTGAAGGGACACAACGCCCTCTCGTTACTTGCTATGGTGCTAGTAGCCCAGATCTTCATAGTAAAATACCGGGCCATTCTATCACCAGGTATGATCTTGTCGTGATACCTGCTACATAATCCAGGCGGCTCACCAGCATGTCCTCTTCTAGGCTAAATTCAACCGCCGCCGCCTCCCCAGGGCAATATGATAGGATTGAATAAATGTGCATTCGGAGGAGCCTGTCCGCAGCTGCCTTAGTCCTTCGACGCGCAAAATGGATTACTTACATATCGTCCATCTCAAGGTAGCGGACCGCCCAGCCTATCTAATATTAGTTCTGGGCCTTGCCCGGATTAACTGCGCAATTAAAGGAAAGTAACTATAATAAAACCTGCAGCTCTCCTGCTTGATGATAGGACGGTGAACTGCCCACGTTCCTCAGTACGTCGGAATGCCTCTTTTCAAGGCAACTATAAAACATGAGAGGGCCCTGACCTTTTGGCTCGTTTCTAGGGTGTCTTCCGGTCTAACCCCCCTCCTCGAGCATATCGACCATATCTACTCACACGTAGCTCTTGTCTCTCTCGCGTGGTTTACAACGCAATGAAGGCCTCGCTAGTCTCCGTGGCGCTGGCGCACCTCGCTCAGGCCACTGTTATCTGGGACGGGCGGTTCAACGAGTTCACCTCGTCGGCCGACTTGAACAAGTGGTCATGGGCTAACCAAGTCGGTCCATATCAGTACTACATCCACGGATCCGCCAGCGTCGACAGATACGTCAGCCTCTCCTCGGACTACAAGAACCCGGCCGACACAGTGTCGAAGCAAGGTGCCAAGTTCACGCTTGACAGCACGGCCTTCTGGAATGGTCAGAACATGCGACGCACAGAGTACACAAGTCTTCTTCTCCTTCTTCCTCCTCCCTGTGATCCGATAAATAAATCAATCATAATCATAATACCTAATCCTTTCCTTGGAATAGGTTGATCCCACAGACCCAGGCAGCCATCAACAGCGGCAAGGTGTACTACCACTTCTCGATGATGCGCAAGGACACCAATGCGCCGAGCGTGAACCGCGAGCACCAGATCTGCTTCTTCGAGTCGCACTTCGTCGAGATGAAATCCGGCTGGATTTCGGGCGAGTCGGGCACCTCGAACCCAAACCTGCAATTCATGGTCTCCCAGAACTCGAAGTGGAAGACGGAATGGAAGGCTAATGTGTGGTACAACATCGCCTACGAGATCGTGAGTTCTGTCCCTCCATCCCCATTCCCCATCTCCTTCGAATATGCCCCCCTCGTCACTCTTGGATAGATTTTTCACCTTTTTTTCTTTCTTCTTCTTCTTCTTTCTATTTATACCTACTCCTCAAGAAGGATTAAGCACCCAACCCGGCTAACCTATCACTTTGTTTTTCTTACTGTGCAGGACTTTAGCAGGAATACAGTCGGCTTCTGGGAGTCGGAGAGCAGTGATCCGCTAAAGCAGGTGGTAGCACCCGTATCGGCGTCAACCTCTTCAAACGGCGCCGATTGGCACCTAGGCGTCCTCGAGGTCAGTACTCCAGAATCCCTCACACCACTTTTGCCATGGCTTGGGAGCCTGGGTTGCCTAATCAAAGTGTTTACTGCTCCTATTTCTGATGCAAACTCCCCAAAGCCTTGATGTTATCACCAAAAATGGCAATTTCTGACTCTGGATCTCTAAATACAGTTGCCGCGCTCGGGATACTCTGATACCACCGAGGACTTCTATTTTTCTGGCGTCTACGTTGAGTCCGGTTCCATTACCACGGCTATCGGTGGTCCCAGTAAGTTATCCACGCTTCTAAACTCAGTCTATGCCCCCTAATCAACTAGGCCAACCCCGACTAGATATATATTTATTCTAACGTCACGAGTTTAGCTGTATAAGGTGTTTCGGCCGATGACTCGACAGCTAGTACCTACGTCGCTGGATTAGGGAACTCCGTTCAACACCCCCCCTCAATAACGGAGTATAAGAAGGTATGCGGCTTGAAAACGACGGACTCATTGATCATCAGTCTTGTTTTGAATAGTCTATCTATACTTAATAGAGTAAACCTCCGACACCCTTGACAACAAGATCGTATAGTGACAATCTCGCATTTTTTGATTCACAATATGCCATCTGCCATTTCTGCACAACAGCACGTCTAGATGAAGCTAAGTCCGTCGACATAATAAAATAGCAATTGTAAACCCACATCATATATAAGCAAAATAACCAGCAGGTGTAAGCAGTTTCCCGCCCTTTGTATTGTCGTGTGTCAACTACTCCATTACCCTTATTTCTTCTTCACTTATTCGTTTTCTCTCTTCTCGTAACTGTCCTAACAGGCACCAATAACAGTTGGTCGCTCGCCAGGGATAGGACCTCGCGATACATCCCAGGACGTGACGCCGGCCCAGTAGATGCAGATCCTGTTGCCATCGGTATTGCAAAAAATGACGTCACAGCTGGCGTCGTCGAAAGTAGAGGTGGACAAGGAAGACGAAGTCACTGGCGTGATCGTGGCAAGCGTGGTGACGGCACTATTCCCGCCCGTGCCACGGGGCGGTGAGAATATTGAACTGGGGTGATGGAGTGAGGTCTTTGTGTTTACGCCTCGACTCGTCTCGTCCGTGGAGGCGGTGCCCACCAGATCGACGTTGGAGGCCCCAGCACCAGTGCCGGCCTCGGGAGTGTAAGTGATTGCCGCTGTCTCGGGTTGGTCGTTGGCTGAGCCTCTAGTGCTGCTACTGTCGAGGCCATCAAGGCTAGCTGTGTCTGACTCGATCATGGCCGTCTCAATAGTCGTCACAGTCACAGTTACCCTGGCGTCCTGGGACGCGGTCATGACGATGTCTGACCCGGCCGCCACCGTCTCAGTAACGATAAAGATGTGGTTAGAGCTCGACGGTGCCTGAACATCGAGTTCGTCGCCCGCACTTAGGTCGGGTCCAGCGTTGACAATCTGGTTCCATCCGAGGACGGGGAGAATGCCAACCCAGAAAAGATAGACAACGGGCAAGATACGCAAGCGAGTAATGAATTGATACATTCTGTTCTGGCAGCAGTGAGCGTTGGTGGCCTGGGCAGTTTGCTTAGGATGTTGTTATATAGCCACAGGCGGTGGCAGGATGTGCCAGCTTGTCTAATTCTGGGATGTTATTGTTCAAGGAGTGCAGAGGGGAATGCTTGGAGGCGCTTCTGAAACTATTAAACACACAGACGAGTTAGACAGATCACACCAGATGTCCTGTTGAGGGGAGGCTTCAGTATATGTAGCTAGCCGCCAAGTACCTACCGAAGGTGAGCAAACAACCACCTAACAATGTCTGTCTCTCTCCATATCCCCAATGGGCATCTGCAACAGGTAGAATGCAGTGTGGACCTCAAGAGCAGATGGTACGACTCGAGGAATCAATCCCGTTGCGGCTGAGCAGGAACAACAGACAGTAAAAGCAAGACGCTAGAAGGAGCTCCCTCCCATCGTGGGAACAGGCGAGGAAGTAACAGGCCACATAGAGCAGCTGCCCAAACACTTCCATGAAGGATAGGCGACGCTAATAGGTGCCCTAATTGCGACCACGCGGCGTGCTTTCACACTCTACCGCTACCTATTAGCAGGAACTTACGTCTATGTGTAGATGCTTGTGGATACTTGCAGGTACCTGCCTCAACACAGACTTCGGACTTCTTAGGGTATTTCCTCTGAGAGTCATGGCGGGCACGCTTCCACCTGCTCCCGAGCAACCCACGAAGAAGCTTTAGCACATGATTCACAGCATTTGAGTCTCAACACCTAGAGATATGTTCGCCACCGTGATTTCAGGGGGCCATCTTCCGAGTAACACGGAACAAAGTGATGTACCTCAACAGTTTTTCTGTCAACGAAACCGCGGTGCGGGTATCGACGTCGCAGAGTCAGTATAAGCCCGGGGAATGCTGTAGGGAACTTGTGGCACGCAGGAGAGGATCACAGAACTGTAGCTCGGCTCTGACTTCAGACTGTCTTATAGCCATATGCCATCTGACTAATCAGCCCACATATGTATGCGGACTAAAAGATAGCCGGCGGACGACACGGCGGCAAGTAGGAGGACACCGCCATCAAGACAGCGATTTCATCTTATTCTTTCTAGCAAACGAACCTCGTGCCAAGAGCTACCCAATGCCAATCCAACCCACCTACGCCAGAATCTGAGCCAGTCGCAGCCCTCTACATAACTCTGGTCCCTCGTCCCCGCCTAAAGAACCCCGCCCTTTTATTCAAACCTCGCATGCATTACAGGCGGTTGCCAGCCTTGACGAACAGAGTCATCCAAGAGATAAGGCTAGCGTTCCAGACAAGGGTTCGTACGGGGGCAAAGCTGCGGTTCTCCTGGAGGAAGATGTATGTGTAGTTGTAGACCACGCGGGTACCCAGATACACACCGGCCAGCTTGTTGATGGTCTCGACGGGCACGCCGGCGTAGTTGGCCGCGATTATAGACGCCACGAACAAGCTCAGCGTATCTTGTCCGTTGGCAGCCGCAGCTTCGCAGCGCAGAATCTTCTCCTTGGTCTATTCGTCCCGCGAAGAGAAAAGAAAAACAGGTTAGCTTGTCGGGTTGGTTTGGATTGGGTGGTGTCCAGAGGCGGGGGAGTGAAGAAGGAAAGATGAATCAACGCAGAGCAGCGAGGGCTAGGGCTAGTAAACAAATGATCGCTAAAAATGGGTGGAATTACCGCTTTGTCGAGGTTCTCGTCCTTTTGGACATTCTCGGCAAATCTTCGCGGATTGGCGATGTCGTAGTTCTTGCCACCGAGGGACTTCGCATAAACTCCTTTTATTTAGAACACTGCAGTCAGTACTGTCCGCACATGGCAACAATTCTTCAGAGCTTCGGGAGCTTGCAGGAGCAACGACGGGCAGAATATCCGCACTCAGGGGGTTCGTGGCCCTCAGACATGCTAAAGGGGGGGATAAAGGGCTCCAGCGACTAACCTGGTACAAAGGCAAGGAACCAAGCTATCGGAAACTATATTCACCCAACACCTCAGGTATCAGCGAAGTTGTCCTCTTCTTGCGCTCCGATCGCGAGGCCGTGACCGGGTATGGTGGGGTAAAACGTACTGCATAGAACGAGTAGTTCTGAGACAGGTCGATAAAAGCCATTGTGATTGACGTTACGTTAGGTTAATTGTTAGATTAGAGGCAGTGTAGGTCTAATTGTCTTGTTGCACACTTAGGAGTGCCGCGACAACGTTATTGATGAAGATGAAGCTGATCAGGACCGACAGAGAGTAGAGAGGAGGGGGAACTACCTACCTAGGCAATAATTAAGTACAGTAATACTGATGATAACCAAGGCTCAGTTCGTATCGGGGTTAGACTAGTCTCTTAAGCTCCGGCGTCCATCTCGCCGGCGGATGGTCCAGTGCATATCCGTATGATTTAGCTTTACAAGTGATGGTTTAGTCGGCATTCAGTAGGGTTCATCGGATATGGGGGTAGGTAGCCAAGTATTGGCCAAGCCAACTATTTGACAGCGAATTAGAAATACCATTTATAGCAGCATATGACGCCATTAACGATTATTTTGACATTTACATATCTATGTATATATATAAATGCATGCTATTAAATGTTGCTTCGTCGTGGTCGAATATTCCATTCTTTCGCTCATTAAACACTATGTATTCGATATTACAGTATTGTTTGCTGTCGTCTCTCCGCTCAAATGTCAACCTTGGTGATCTCGACGGGTTCGCAAGTCGGGTTGTGCGGGGCACCGGTCTGGACCCAGGCGACGGACTGGTAGAAGTATCCAGTAAAGTATTGCCAGCACACGGCCCATTGGTCTGCGAAAGTAGTCAGCGCGATGAAAACGAACAGGCCATCGACTCTGCCGGAGAGGATCGAAACCCCAGATAATAAGTGAACGCAGGTCTCCTTTTATCTTAACAGGTAGATATGCCTGCGGACAACGGGGATCTCGTATGGAGGGGCATAGAAGAGAGGGTAATTGTCGACTTACAGTAGGCCGTGGGCGTGGTGGTGGTGGGGAACTGGCCGGGAACAAACTTGGAGTCGTCAACATAGTTGTAGCCGAAAAGGCCGCCCTCGCTGTCGAACCCGATGAGGAAACCGCTCTGGCTAAAGCCGAACTGTGGAGCCGCGACATTGCTAGTCGGCTGGTAAACTAGACTCATAGCCTGCGAGGCGTAGGCGATGTTGCCGTCCTCGTCCGTGTACGGTTCGTTCCAGACCAGGGCGCCCACCTGATCATCGCCGACCTGGTTATAGCCGGTATAGTTGAAGTAGTACGTGAAAGTGTTTGAAATGTCCGACGGGTCAGACAACACGGAGTAACAGAGCCCTTCAATGGCAGCCCCTGTGTGACAACTCCCACCATACCCTGGTGACCTGATGTCAGCGTCCGCCCTTTCGATGATTGCTATTTTCTTCCTGCTTAGACCTTACCGTCGAGCGTGCTGTTGGGATTTACGCCCTTGATATGTAGGGCGAAGGGGCCACTCTGGATATCCTGGGCTGATATGGCCGTAGCGGCAAGGCTCATCAGAGCAGCTAAGAGTTGGAACTTCATCGCGACGCTGGGACAATTGCTACGAAAAAACGCAATATGATGGTATTTCACTTCCAATGATGGGGAGGAGAATGCGGCTCTTCGATGCTATCTGCGTCCTGAGGTGATCAACATTCATGATAGGAAAGAAGGAGACGTAGCTCTTTTATATTGTCTCAAGCTCAAGTCACCGATCGACCGCCTCGCAGTCCTCGTTTGGTAGCGATCATCACGAACTAGTCTGCGTCGTCTAGGCTAGCCTAGGTGGGGGAACTGGAGAAGCGCAAATCATCAGGTCAACAGCAGCAACAACATGTTCAGATCTAGATGGCGTCAGCACAAATAGAGATCAACCTCAACAATACGATCATTGCTTCGATTCCCATCGACAGCAACAGCGAAACCAAGCCTAAAAGCGCAAGTAGGAAGACTAGAGCCTAAAGTAGCTCAATATTGCGAGATTGACCGTCTCTATAACATGGGGATTACTGCAGAGGCTCTTCGTATATGCAATGGCACATCGAGGCATCACAGGTCAAACGGCCCACGGTCCAGGGATAGTACTATTCATGTCATAGCTGCGGGTTCGCTTCATGGTTGCTCAGTAATCCATTCCCGCTAACACTCCACGACGTCAATATAATCTGATCACCCCATCGAGGTCGGCTGGAAATAAATTATTAAGGCTTATCGTGAGTGGTCTTTTCAGTGAGGCACCGAAGAGGCCATTTCCTCGTATCCAGAATGAGCCAAGGTGGTGTGATGAGGTCACGGTCGAATAGGCAGTTTGTTAGCCAATTATGGGATTAGCACGTAGGTACTGCCAAGCTTTAACTGCCTACCTAACCGAAGTTGTGGGTAGTATATAGGTTACCAATACGAGATAGTAGTGCCTAAAAGCTCCCCGCAAATGAACAAGACAGTTAATACCGAGGATCCTATAGATGGAATTTAATTTCTATTCATGGGCTTTACATTGCCATCCTTATGTGATAGATACATACAATAACCCTCAGGTTTCCCCACAGGGTAAGTCTACCATTCAATCAGACAGACCAACCGAGTTCGCCAGGTTCGGCCCACCAAGTGGAATATCGCGGGACCGCGAAACAGCGAGCCGCGAGCCCGGGAACAACTAAGTATACGATAATATCCAGTATCTAGGGAAGAATCAAGTTGGGTTAGTTGAAATTCTCAATGAGTGGGAACCGGTTGCTTGGTTTCTCCGAGCTGGTGACAGTAGTGCCTATCTAAGCAAATAATAAAAGACTGCTCGAGTCTCTCCTTGATGTCCACCGTTTCTCATGCTTCATTTTCAACAAGAATTTAACGAGGATATCGTGGATGCAGCACCGTGACAGGATGCTTCCATTTTCACGGACGGGTTGACCGCACTTGGCCGACGCAAATCGAAGCAGGACGATTTCGACCCCTTTTTAACGACCCGACCGAATGCCCGCAGACTATCGCGATACATCTTGTCGTTCGGACGAGGAGAAAAAGCCTTTTAGACTACCGCCGAATAAGCCAGCCGCTATAGCTTAGGATGTACCGTGCCAGGCCGCAAGCCCTCGAATCCAACAACGAATATCGCGGTCACTACACTGGACACGAACTCGTCCTTTATATTATGATCAACATGTGCATCGGCGGGAAGGACTCGGACTGATACCGTACAATGAAAAAATCACAGGGAACTACGTTCTTGCGCTGTAAATGTGACCCTTGAGCACTTAACTCTTGATATCACCATCAGTCTACTACCAGAAACTCATGGCCACACAACCGCGAGAGACGCCGAGATCACGGTCTACCTACCACCTAGCCTTAAGATAGGGCTTGCCGCTGCCTGGAAAAGGAACCTCCGCTCATAGTTCCTTTAAAAGCTTTATGACGAGGAAAGAATAGGGACGTGCGAGAACAACAGAATGAAACGTTCTGTTTAAGTCCCACGATTAATTCGCTGTGCTAAGTGCCCTCGTTTTTGACGGAAGGAGGAGCAACGAATATGTCGCTCCTTTTTTTGCGGCAGATACGGCGTCCCAATTAGGAAACCCTATGTTCCTATTTTGGAATTAGTGCGAAGGACCCCTGTTCTGTTTCATGATCAGGTTATGTAAGCGGACTATAGTAGGCAGGTCTGTATGGCAAGGCTGTTGTGGCTAGGTCGAGGTGGGAAGTTCTGTTCCGGGCTGCAGCGAACGATCCGAGGACATAACGAGAAGAGAGAAAAGAAAAGAAGAAGAAAAAGAGAGAGAAAAAAAAGTGGACAAGGTGTTATTTGCGGTGAGTGCGAAGAACGCACGGTTTAGGTCAATGATGAGGTTCTACTTCGGTCTGACGTTCTCCCAACTGAACTATCCCCGCAAGTGTTGACTGAACTATCCCGTATGGGCTGATGGTGTTCATGCTCTAATCGTGGCCTCTATATTCATTCCATGCTAAAAAAGCCCGAATTTTGACCAATGAATGAATGGGTGGGGGTATACTGCGTGTAGTACTGATCGTGGCAGAGATTCTGACGTCGTTCAGCATTTTTATAAAGGAAAACATAAGAACAAGTTACAAGCCGAGTCAAAACGCCTTGACGAGACACCAGGGTGCTCGCGGAGAAAAATAAAGAGCAGAAGAGTGATCAACGTACACGACAACATGTTGTAGCGATCGTCCAGCAAACTCCTATCAATCTCATAGTTCGCTCAACACTTGCGGGGATAAGTCAGCTGGGAGAGCCGACCAAACCTGCAACAGGTGAGCATAAATACAATCCCCATACTAATCGATGGATAGGTGGTCTTCCCGTGCCCAGAAAACAACACCAGTGCATCGTGCTCATCAAAGCAGTCAACCTCTATCGTCCGACGGACACCGAGTAATCCCGTCCATTAAGCCAATTAACCACGGCAAGATTAGAGGGTCTTTGGAAGAGCAAGGGAATGAATGGTCAGCTCTGCCTATTCGGTCGGTCGCAAAAGCCAAACTGGTGTTTCAAAGGTGGTAAGGTTGGGACTAGTCGATTCCATGCAGCGAGTCCTCGTTTAACATCCGATGACTCTTCGTCCAGAGATAGATAGTACCTCCTTGTGCCGTGACAATTCGTCGATTTCGGCGGACCAAAGCGCAATATACCGGATGTCACGGATGCGGGAAATGCGAGAAACGGAGATAGAGCCGGCAATATCGGGGCGCTGCCAGGAAAGCCACATCACGGTTCAAGACAAGCGATTCCTAAACTTGGTTTCGTTGCCGTTGTGCATTGCTGCGAGCATCGAGTACGTCCTAAAGCGGCCTGATACCGCAGGCTTGGGGCAATACGACCAGGAATCCATGCGTAATGTCGGTTGAAACCCGAAGCTCGAATACTTAACAGCCCCATCACTTTGCGAACGAACCAACTTGCGTCACACCCGGGGCCCTGTTTCCCGTAATTCGGAATAACGTCGATGCACGTTGTAGTGTAGGAGAAGATAAGGGCCTTGCCCTCTCTCTCGTCTCGTTTGCTATAGGTAGAACGTCATGTTGTGCTAGCAATGCCTGGCAGTAGGATACCGACGTCTTTTGGCGAGACCAGAGTAATTAGTGTACCATCATGCAGCCACACAGCTGTTGGGCAGCCACACGTTGCATGGCATTAAGAAGCCACAATGCGGCCGTTCGCTAAACACCTGCAGAAGCGTTGCCAACAATAAGCTACAGTAGCGGGAGTATCGCGATGCAGATCTTCACCGCCTTCGTTCGAAGTTGACGTTGCGTCGGCAACCCCCCGCAACAACCACTCCCAATCCTTACACTGCACGAGAATAGAACTTGTCCTCCCCTCGGATTCTGCATGCGTGTGCTGTCGTGCATCCTGACTCTTGCCGCCGGCAAGATAAAGGGTCACATTGCATGGGTGGCAGTCATAAGGTTACATTCTCCGATGGCACGCTGATGGAGTTCATCAGATCACTTTCCCTGACGGCCAGGGTGTGTGTGTTATCTCATACGATAACCTGAAATCATCACCCTCTCTTATGCACCCCCCCGGCACCGTTGGGTGTAGTAAGTAGTGAGTATCTAGTAAGCCGTATTCCATTCGATAGACAGGCAAATTATGCTCTTTTGGCTTCTGTCTCTTTTCATGTTGAGTCAGGGGCGCATTTATGTGACAAGCATCAACTCGCCAGCCAAGACTAGAGATTACGCCATCTTGTTGCCCAGAAAACCCATACCTGGCTGGTGAAGTGCCTGTTGTGTGGCTTTCCCCGTGCCAGCAAGGTGGTGAGGTGTAGTGTACCTAGTGCGTACAGTAGTATGTACGGCATCCATGGCACCGAACAAGCAATGTGGCTGAAGTTCTGTCCAGGGGTCTGCTTTAGTGTACAGTAGTGGCACATTCCCTGTCAGACTTCCGTATTTTACGGTGAACTGGAGGAGTGTGTTCCACTCCCTTGCCACCACTAGCAAGGAACGGACCCTTTTTCTTCCCGCAACCGAGTAGGAGTCACGGTTCCAATCGGCACCGCCGCTCTGGGTTTGGCAGAGGCGTACACTCCAGTATACACAACAACGATAATGTGACGTTATGCACATGTACCTAGTTTAAGCTTATTCAAGCCCTGACGAATAATAGGCCGAGCTTCAAAAAAATTTCAACTCCGCTCGCATACTATCTCCGTATAGTAGGTAGATAGTGTACACTCGGATATTGTAGGAGACATCTGTCTACAGTACACTCCTCAGCTAGGTAGTGGTATAGTCCTAACTCTTGTCTCATCTCATCGCCGACTTTGTCCCCTTCTATATCCTATTGCCTAACCAAGAGTCCGACTCTCAATAGGCAGAAAACGAGAACGAGGAGAAACAAATCATGCGTACCAGCGACTGCTTCTCTATTCTCTTCAGCAGCAGTCCTTGCCCCTTTAGCGCATGTTGAGCTCAAGTCCTACCATCACAAGCCGTCGGTCCGTTGTCCACTTCCCGCCGACGCGCCAAGTAGAGGCGTGATTGACAAATAACTTAACTTGGTGATAATACACTTAACCTACACTACACTCAACTAGTGTTGGTGGCGGATCAGACTCCACAAGGCTCTGCTCTTGGCAGAGCTGACATGATGCGAAAACATTAGCCGCGCATGTCGATGGAAGCGGTACAGAACCTCATTCGTTCGTCCAGATGGCCACAGCTTGCTTCCATCGTCTCTTCCTCTTCGATTTAGTGTGCACATACACTGGGTACTGTACGCCTGAGGGTCAAACCGCTGTGGAAACACGGACCTCGGCCATGGCGCAGCCACCGGTACCGACCAATTGCACCCCGTCTTCATCTCAGCTGAACACGATCTTGTGAGCTGAGTTCTCAAAGGTGATCTAGAGTTTTTGTCTGCATCGGCCCTGCGGTATTACGTTTGGTCCACCGCTTTCTGCAGGTATATATACTATTATCACGCTTCTGTCGCTCTTCTGTCGCTCATCTGTTGGCCCCGTACAAACAGAAAATCCAATGGTGTTCGGGATTCGACGTCGGAAAGATTCCGTCCGTCCACGCACCGTTCATTCTTCAAAAAAAATTTGACGTCGTCTCCTTTAGTATACTGTAAACGAGCAATGCGTACGCCCAGCTTTGACTATCTTTTAGCATATGGCCTATACGCAGTTAAGCTTCGTGGCTTGGGGGGGACGGTTCGGCCAGTTGCACTAGTTATCAAGGGTCATCGTGGAGGAAGAAACACTAGTGGACAATATAAAGCACGAGCCACATTCTTCCGGAAATTATTGGTTAGCCCGTCCCTGACCCCGGAACCACAGCTTCTTATCTGGGCAGGTGGATAGTTGCATATCACTTTCTGTGGCATCTCAAACAAGGAAAA
The DNA here is from genome assembly GCA_023159155.1 of Ustulina deusta. Taxonomy (NCBI): domain Eukaryota; kingdom Fungi; phylum Ascomycota; class Sordariomycetes; order Xylariales; family Xylariaceae; genus Ustulina; species Ustulina deusta. Next base: position 2,468,819 of record JAJNNX010000001.1, on the reverse strand, counting down.
AACAAACCAAAAAAAAATTTGGCCGGCACGCCGGATCCTGATTACGCCATACATTTGCATCAGCAACAATGTTTTTTTTGGTGTATGTTGATACAACCGTCAGGGAACACCCTCTAACGTTGGAGTTTCTGTGCTTGGTTGTGCTTTTAAATCGTCTTGTTCAACGTCTAAAAAGCCTACATGAATCGAGTATAAGGGCACGAAACACGCGTACAAGTGTCAGACTGTTGAACGTAAACCCAGTGATAGCTGTTTATAGATGGATATGGATGGGTCTTTTTCAGTATGCAGTCCCAAAATGTATAGTCCTTTCTCAAGACAATACTCAAAACATGGAGGCGAATGTTAGACTTTGTGGATGAAGTTATACTTCTCACTACCATACTAGGCAACGATTTATTCCTTATTGTGTCGATAAATCTTGAATATAATTTTAGAACACAATACGATTTCGACTCTGTACACTACACTCCTGGGATACTCTGATACACTAGATATGTGCCGATCCCGATAACAAACAATCGTCGTACCCACTTCCACGTCATTAACCAGGCATTCGAGTATCATTTGGTGGTAGGTTGGAGAATAGCAGTGTCAACACAACCAGATATGGTTAGTGACACTTCACACCCCTCCCTGGTGCAACATTCTGGCCCCATGGAACAGTAATAAACATCCCAGCACTCTCGTAATAGCTACAGAGACACTCCACTCAAGTTCGATACGCACGCCAGAGCCCGGGTAACTCACTCACAACCGATGAAAGTTGAAGAAAGTGACAATAATGTGAATCGAAGGTAAATTTCATGAAAGAATGAAGAGAAGTAGATAAGTTTTTAGTAGGTTAATATGTTGGATTGTGGTCTGTTTTACCACGAGTATATACGATAAAATTCAAACGCTCGTGCCGCTGGCCCTCCAAGCAGTTCTATATACAGTCTACAAAATCATTGAGACGCCATACACGGCATCCTCGTCGCGAGTTTTGTGATAAAATGAACATGTCGCAGCCCTCGGGTATCTCATCCAATCGGGAGGTCCTCTACTCTAGTGCAGACCAGGTCCAATTTAGACAATGCGGTCCTTGCGGATAGGGAAGAGAGGCAGGGTGAAGGGTGTAGCACCGTCGACGTATAGGTATGCGGCAGCAGCGTAGACTAAAGTATATGAGTGAGATGAACATTACCATTGTGTGTACTGGATGTGACTTACAAGAGATGGCAGAAGCGATCAGACCGAAGACACCAGAGGCCTTGAGAAGGGATTCCATACCGGTCATGTGGCCGGAAGCGAGTAGGATAAGAGTCATATCGGAAGTGCACAGAAGACTGAGCAGAACGTAGTTGGCCTGGCAAGCACCGATCGTGAAGATGGCAGTGATGATGAACCAGGACCAGACGAAGAGGGCAACGGCTTGTGAGAACTCTTCCTTGGGAATACCGGTGGCGGTGTAGGCAGAAAGGATACCGCTTCCAGGAATGAAGATGGTAGAGTAGGCCAAGTTGAAAGCACCATAGGCACAGAAGACAGTAGCACCAAACTAAACTACATGTTAGCTACGTTCGAGCCCCTGCTAGGCCTTTGAGGTCCACGTACAGCGTTACCCGCGCAGAAGTCAATGATGCCAGCGATGAACTGGGCAACACCACCGAACCAAATCATGTTACCGACAACGATGTTGGTGGTTGTGACTCCACGGGGAGCGAACTCGAACAGGGAGAGGAAGTACAGGGCCTGACCGAAGGCGAGGAGACCTAGGGGGTTGGCACTGGCGAGCTTTGACTTTCCATGGCCGTGGGCTTGAACGGGGGCGATGCTCGAGGAGCTTTGCTTCTCGAGATCACGGTCGGTAAACACCTGCTGGGAGGACATCTTGACGAAAGAATTAAAAAGCGAAAAATCCCTGGTAGCTGTCGAAAAGAAAAAGGGCAAAAGGGCGACGACGAGTTGGCTACGGGCGAGAACGAAGAAGAGATGACTCTGCGACGAGGAAGTCGGTTTTAGAGAGCTGGCGGCTTGAGATTAGAGTGACGGAGACGAAGACGAAGATAGAGGGGCAGGACGTATGGTATTTAATCTCAGGTGAAGATCGTCTCGAAGGTCAAGAGAAATGGGCACCGGCTCCTAAGATGATAGGCCAAGACCTCTCAGCTGGCCCAGCTTCTAAAGATGTCACAACCCATGGCGAGGACCATGGTCCATAGTAATCCTTGGACCGTTCGCCAAAGGATTTGACAGTAATCTCCAGAAGGTCTAGCCTCTCTCTGACTGGATTCCGGGGATGACAACGCCTCCCAAGGTCTGGGCGGGCAAGACGTGGAGCAGGATGAGGGCCAGTAGGAGTTGACGAAAGATCATGACGGTGCTGATGTAACTATCCTGGTCAACATGTTCCTAGGCGAGGATGAGTGGCCCATACCTATGTGGTAGTATCTACACTAGACTCGTCAAGAGGTCCCCGTACATGCCCACGTTCCGCTCTGAAAGCCACGTGTGAGTACACTAGACATGCCTATGCTGACAGCAGCTGTGTGTATCGCCAGATTAGTCCGTAGACACATACACACTGGGACGAGATACCTACCTAATGCATATCGGCGTGTCCTCAGGAGAGACATCCTTAGTATAGATAGTAACACTAGTGTATTAGGATGGGTAATGTACACACCCCGCGGACAAGGTGTACATCCATCCTTGGTGTGTTTTCAAGCGACTTGCATGTACATCGCACAAGGGGGCCAGAGATGAAGCAATTAAATCCTTGTACACTATATACCTACATGGAGGAGCATTCCTTTACACTAGATAGTGTAAGAGGTTCATTGGCTTGAAGACAAAGCTGAGCAGTACGTACTATTGGCTGCGCTACAGCGGGCGCCTTACACTAATCTACGGTAGTCCATCCAGTACTCAGCATTCTAATTTGAGGCAGCTTTAGACCGTGTAAGAAACGTATTAACGTGTAGGCACTTCACATATTAGTCGAGAGAGTTCAGCGCTTCCCTTCAACGAATACTTTGTATAACTCAATCTCTTGATCGAAGCTACACTAATCCCCTCGATCACTTTTAGTATACTATACACTCCGCCTATCACTATGCATATTGAACCTGTCATAACTACGTTGTGGCACAGCTAATGGAAGTGATGGATGGTGACATTTGAACACGGTACGTGTAATTCGTTTTCTCCGTATTTGGGGTGTCTATCTCCAGTATGTACACTAAGTACTGCTGCAGCTCGGAGCTTGGCAGGGCAAAGAACAAGGTTTGTTTCAAGACTACACAGCATGCCAAGAAGTAAGTCGTGTAATACATCCGCTAAGGAACCAGCCAAGGCGGGCAGCTTACGGGCTGGCTGCCTTGGAATGTCTTGTCCCGTCGTTGGCTCGACGCCGTCGTCAAGCCAAAAGTCTCGTTCGCGGGGAGCCGGCTGGGCGATGCTTGAATAGTGCTTGGCGAAGAAATGGGCGTCGCCGAAAAAAAATAAACACATACTTATAACAACAGACCGAAGAGAGAGGCTCAAAAAAACGGCCGAATTATTCCTGGAAACCAGTGCCTTTAGGCGACTTTGCATGCAGGGTTTCTTATTTGTGTGCCGGGCACGCAACAGTAAGCTTAAACCAGCCATCGAGCTGGGCTTCTTCCCAGCTCTAATAGGTAATTGTGCCCGCAGATCTGCGCACTACCGCTCGTATGTACACAATACCGTGCAGCACAGCGCATAGTGTACGCTGCCTACACCACAGAGTGTAGTGCAAGCGATGGACCAGGTACAGTGGTGACCACGGCCGTACCCTATCAAACCCCTACATTTCACCCTTTCCCTCCTGTGGGTATTTGTCAATTTGGTAATCTCACTCGTCTGAGGCAACAATTGTGGCCCCGTCCTCCACTTCTTGAAGTAAGCTTAAACGTATCTTGCGTTTATCTGCCTTCTGTATCTATTTCTGGTCGATCGCTTGCTGATGATTCCCTTGCAAGTAAAGTTCGATGACACTAAGATTCACTATCGCGTGATGCATGTAGTGTACTATCCACTGTAAGGGAGGCAGGCAAACATCCATGATAACAAGGAAAATCAACCCCCCACATGCTATCTTCACTCCTGTATAAGTCTGTATTAGTCCGGGCGGGTATCAATTGCACCGACTTGGACGTGTTCGACAGAGTGCCTACTGGTATACATTTGGTGTAGTGTGTGTACTGACATTACCCTACGCGTATGACGAACAGGATGCATAATACGTATACATAGTGTCTGGGTTGTCGAACAGAGCCGAGGTCCGCCTCCGCCGCAACTCAGATTGACCCGACTACCGCAACCTTAAAAGGCCTTGTCTCTAGTCCAATCCATATCTAAACCCAATCTTCAGACACCTCTTGATTTCTCAAAAGTCGACCAGCAGTGATATGAGATGTTCCACACAACGCTCATCTCGTCGACACGATGAACAATGTCGGAGTCAACGCATTGACACAGCTGCGGACTCCATGGAGTCAGGCTCGAAGACCTCTTCACTTTCTCTCCTCCAAAGACGAGGGCAGAAGTGGAGTGGGAACACGAACAACGCCTAGAGGAATCAATCAAACCAAGACTTCTTGACCTTGAATACAAGATGGATGGGCACGTCAATGAACATGCCTACAGGGATATAAGAGCGACCACTCCGGGTACTGCTACTTAAACGAGATCTCGGACAATTCTCTCGGTAAGTCTGTCAAGAGTTTTTGCTGGTGCTTCCGGCGTGAGGACCTTGATGGCTCCTGTCTAGCTAGGGCTTGGGGAGTATTCGCTGAATAGGAGACCAGACTGTCCGAGGTGCCAGGGAGCGGTCGACCGTAATAGGGGTTGCGAATCTTGTTGCGTAACGGCCCTAAACTCCCTTGGGGACGATCCCAAAACGAGATACTCACTACTTATCTGTTTGTGACACGAACACAAGGGTAGTTTTGCTTCCAAACAACAATATACCCGAGCAGATATAGGTTGTAAAACTGAAATGCGCCATCTCGAGCTATTTGATTGCGAATGTCCAGGAGAGGTCGTAGCTCTTCTGCTATTTCTAGATCCTGCGGCTGCTACGTGGAACGATCTCGACTATGTTCAACAAACCACAACCTTGAAGCACTCTAGCCTGGGTATATAAACAGCGGCCCGGAAGAGGCGTACCAGATCTTTAGATCCTAGGAGAGTTTATTGGGATATTAATATAAAAGTCAGGCTGTCATACCCCGCGGCCGCAGCCGGAATTTGCGCCGCAAGGGGACCAGTTCGTGGGTATGACTGCTGGACGTCTTGGTGGTACCCATCCATGTTCATGTAATCACCTTGACATGTTGATCCGGAGGGCCGGTGTCACCATACACAACGTCACACGTTCACATCTTCTGAGGCAAAGGAGGCGCACTAGATAGAGCAGAGATCGTTAGCATAGATGGTCTAGGCTCTTTGTGCAACAACAATTGTCTATTTTGCCCCCATACTTAAGGTTCTAACACACGATCCTATAAGCTTGTCTGTCTGTCGGGCTTAGTATATTGTGAGTATACGTTGTTACACAAAGAGCCTAGAACTACACTCGCACATAAAACAGCGTATTTGGTCTAATAGCTGGCACTGTCCCAGCTGACGGAATGTGGTCCTGGCGGGATACAATGGTTCGCGATATCTTCATTATCTTGGGCAGCAGCCCACATGTAGATCATACCAAGCCCTCTACCCATTAGACGATAGAACATTCGCAAGTGATGAGAGTATTCAAATGTTGTAGCAGAGATCTCGCCAGTGTGTCGTTCTAGGCCCCCTGCGCAACAACGCATACTTACAATATACCTCATGATAGCCGTCCGGACAGCAAGGCTATCGTATTGATATTATCACCTGCGGAAATACTATTTAATAGTGAGAATACAATGCTCCTTCAGAAACTATCTGCTGGTGTAAAAAAGCGGCCAAGTATACGTATGAGTTTATATGAATCTTGTTATTGTGCAAAGATTACAACTCCTTTGGTACTTATCTCTGAGCTATATACAGACCACTTCTTCGTTCGTGACGGATGGTAGCCGAGCCAAGGCTGTCCTCAGTCAGGCCTCTAGCTATCACAGTAATTATCTATTATCCACTTGAGGGCCATCTAATAAGTCCCTTTTCCTACAGAGAAACTGGCGTGTATCCCTTTCTACCAGGAACTCAGGGCATACCATAGGATAATACCTAGAAGTCCGGCTAGCGAATCATGCAAGTAGACATCTGCCGTAATGCCATTTAGCTACCAGAACAAAGAAACTGGTTTGTATATCGTTGGTAGAGATCATAAATGTAGTATTTAGTCCTTGCGCAATAAAGTATATCACAATGCACCTAGCCTAACACATGTCAGGATGCGTCATGAGGCATGCTTGAAACAACACAACAAAGAGAATTCTGAATACAGCTAGATTAGCCCACGAAGGTGTCTTAAAGACTGTCGCACAGTAAAAAGTGTCTATTGCCTATTCAAGCACAGGGTTCCTGACGGGATGGGTATAATGGGGCATAGGAATTGCAAGTATATGCTGTTGCACAAGGAGTCCAGAACAATATCCTGGAGAGATCTCTGCCACTGTATACGAAGTACTACTCTCTTTACTACCCCCCCTTATCACATGATAGTTGGTAAGGGCAGGGCGGTAGTCTAAACTCAAGGCGTGCTGGATCATTCTCGGTTGCGTCGTGAAAGTGACAAGGAACAAGGCTGTGAATACTATCGCCCCTGAGCCGAAAATCCAGGTAAATTGGGTCAATACAAGTCTGGCGACGAACATGGATGAATCGATGCCAGAGTCACGGTTATAGTTACCGCGCGCCAAATCAATATGCGTGTTGTTGCAAGATTTCGGGATGTTGGTTTCTCGCTGGCCTGGCAACCAATGGTCTGATAGGGTGATATAACTCATATGCCGAATGGACGTTCCTTGGATCAAATAGTCTTCACCCTAAATCTTTCTTGAAAATCACGAATTTGCCTCTTTGGTCTACGCGTGCCCTTGTCATCTGTAAGGGGGGTTTTCGTGTAAGGGCACATGCCTATTTATAGGAGATGGATGTCCGAAATCCCTAGAGTCGGACTGTCACGCGGCACATTTTGATACGTTGTACAGTACTTCATATTAACAGTTCACCGACCTATCCAGCGGATCATTTCGCCATTGCCATCCGTGAAATTAATGTTGATGCTGGTGTTAGTTTTGGGACAAGATGGGGTTCATGTTGTTCAGAAATCAGCCCATGGGCCCAATAGGTCGTGTGCAAAGCCAGCGATCCCAAAAACCCATTCTGATGGTATCACATATGTTGGAATAAACGTGAGAACAGTGTCACTTAGGGATTGATATATATATAGCATTGCTTGTACGTTGTAGTACAGCTCGAACAAACAGCAACGTCAGGCGTACAAAAAAATAGAGTTCTGTACCAAATGAATCTATGGCAACCCGGCAGCTGAAATTCCTGCAGTTTGTTTATAAGTACACTAAAGAGTAAACTAATCGAGACGTTCAATTTGAGGCGAGAAGAGAAATTGCGAGTTTGCATCTGTTTCGATGTTACAGATATGGAGACAATCGGCACTCTGTTTTAGCCCCTTACGGCTTCGCAATTTGCCCATTACCAGACAATACGCCCCGGGTTAAATTTCCAACACACAACCTTGTTTACCCACTACAAATTGTTTGCTGTGTTCTTCCCTCCCTACCACGATTTTTGCATCTCATCTACCGGCGCTGTATGTGAAAAACAAACGAGGGTTTTTTCTTTGTCATTTCCTTCTTGAACCACACAAATGCTGCCGACTTCCTAGGGGGTTTTGTGGCAAACGCACATCGCAGATCAGTTCTTGTGTCGGTCGGAAATCATTTTCACCTGTCGATCATTCTGTAATGTACAGTCGGCTTCCATGTCTTATAGAATGTAACAAAGAACGACAAAACGCTGCCGATATTAGCCAGTAGCAAGTAGGCAAGGTGGCAGAATAAGGTCATCAATGAAACGCGCTGTAGATCTTATATCGCTTAGCAGCGGTGTGCTTCACCTACGAATACCTATGGTATGTAGTGTAGTGTAGTGTAGATGGCACACTCCGGCAGTTGCAAAGCCAGGCGAGGAGGTCGATATGTCGCATTGCATAAGAAGTCGGAGACGACAAGCTGGCACGGATCCCGGAATCCTCCTTTTCGGACCCCAAACAGTTCACAGTTCCACCCATAACACGGGCTGGTACTGTACAGTAGGTAGGTCAACGTTGCCCTGTGTGTGCAGAGGGTGAAAGAGATGCCAGATAATGTTTGTCCCACGATACCGAGCGACGGTTGTTATTGTTGTACAGCAGCATCCGGAATACACCCGGCCCCATTTGAGGCCTGGGCACCACAATCATGTAAGCCATGTCGGCGGATTGCCTCTCCCCTTGCCGATCCAAGTTACGTCCTTTCGGGACCGTCTGTACTCTTACCTACTGCAATTGCTGGTTGACAGCTGCCGCACTAAAACGTCCGGACAACAGCCTTGACCAATAGTGAACAGGGTTGGTCCCGGTGACCGGTTCTGGAGGAATAAGTGGCAGTAGTATAGGTAGTGTGATTAACCAGGTTCGAAATCGGGCAGGGCTGTCGTTGGCCAGGGATTCGTTAGACCTCTCAGTGAGACAGATGTAGAATTGGTGCAGGAGGTTTAAAGAACTGCCGTCACTCTCGTTCTCTCAGATCTCCTTGCTGATTTCTTCCTGGTCTTGTGTCGAATGCGTCCGCTGCCTGTGTGCTGTATGCATTGCGATAATTATACTATACTACCAGCATATACGTGCAGCGATCCTCTAATTGGTTGTTTTCTCGCCCGGCAATATTACAGATCACCAGGGATTCCCTACGCGGACCTCATCCGGTGCACAGCTGCCTGTGCAAAAGTTACAGAGGAATTTACCCCGGTAAGTCCACCGTGCACCCGAATACTACTATATGTCCATCTTTGTCTAGACTGCTTATTAGTGTAGTGTAGACGTCTATCAGACTTCGACCCTCTCTGCCACAGACCTGCGTCCAAGCACGCATACAGGAATACCTATATTAAAGCATATGAGTCGGCGCTCGCATGTAAAGGTTCTCGATCCCGGAGTCTCAAAGGGAACCAGAAAGCCTTTTTACACTTTGTGACGCTCGCTCCTTCACTCGACTGGACGGCGTAGGATATTCGGAAAGTTTGGTGTCGACTAGCAAGACGAGATGAGGTCTGCGGCGGAAGAGCACAACATCCAGTTGACGCTCGGCGTCGTCATCTCTCTCCTCGTCCTCTCTACAATCTCATTTGTATTGCGCATATGGGCTCGGTTCGCGACGGGGGCGCGGCTATGGTGGGATGACTATTGGTGAGAGATGCTACTTCGAACGGAATGGGGTTCGCGGCCATGCTGACTTATACGCAGGATGTTTTGGGTGATGTCAGTCTGCATTGCTGCATCGATTTTCGACTTTCTCGGCTTGGTATATGGCTCAGGAATTCACCAAACCGATTTACCACCTGGCACAGTTGTGATTTTTATTAGGGTTAGCATATAACTATGCCGTCTTGAAATCCATCGTCTGCTAACTACGATCGTGACCAGCTCCTTTGGGTATACATGTTGATATGGGCTATCGGCGTCTTCTCCGTCAAGATTGGTATCCTCCTCTTCTACTGGCGAGTGTTTCAGAGGACTGCCAGTTTTCGGATGGGCGCCATGATTGTTACCTTCATTTCTAGCGGAATCTTTCTCTCTAATTTCTTCACCTTCACCTTCCAGTGTATCCCGATACAGAGGTTCTGGGAACCCGATACCAAGGGCACTTGTATCAACCAAAACGCATTCTACCTGGTTTCGGCCATTATCAACGTCTTCGGTGACATTGCGGTCCTCAGTCTCCCCCTCCCAATAATATGGGGATTGCAAGCATCTAGGAGTAGGAAATGGTCTCTGAGTTTCCTATTCTTGCTTGGTGCCTTGTAAGTCCAATATCTGGATCCTTTACTTTTTAGTTTCTCGCTCACGTAGTGTTCCAATAGCGTGGTCATTGCCAGTATCTTCCGAATCGTCGCAGTTACCCAGATCGATCCGAATGATTTCACCTTTTCGAACGTTGGAGGCGGTCTCTGGAGCACCGTTGAAGTGGAAGTAGGGTTCATCTGCGCCAACCTACCGGCGGTTCGTCCGCTACTGTTTAAGTGGTTTGGATATGACAACAGCCGAGATGCATCAGGAGCAACGCCAAACTACCATCTTTCTTCGAAGGGAGGGGTGCGATCCGGTCATATCAAGCTACAGAGCAGGAACCGCGAAATCGACCAGGATAACTCTAGTACAGAGATCTTGACTTTGCAGGGCACTTCCAACGCAATCTCTTCGGCGAGTACGAACCCCAGGTCCAATTCACAAAATGGCGACAGGATTGAACCGATATCCGGTTCCGAGATAGTCGTTCAGAAGGATTTCGCCGTATCAATTAACTCCAACACCGAATCTTCCGCCGGCGGAACAGCGAATTACGTCCAAGTCACGACATCCAACAACCGAGTGCATCTTCAAGGCGCCGCTAGCCAGTACTACGGACGTCGAAGTGGCGCGATGGGTTAGGAGCGATAATTCGAGATGTATTGTACGTTATAATAGGAAACCGAATATACAGGAACATAGCTTTCTTGAACCGGGAAATTGGTAGATGAACCTTCCGCCTTGACAAACACAGTACGGCAAACCCTGCTGCTGTAGTAGGAGCAATACCTATCCTGAACCACCGTGCACTCCCATCAATGGAGGATATTTTGACTCTCTTCGAATGTCCCTGCCTAGCTGAGAGGTGGCATGCATACCATATCCACAGTAGTCGTAATGCGGCGACCCCTGAGAGTCTGAAATTCTGAAAGTAGTAGGACCGGAACGTCTTGTTTCAGTATGGTTTAGAGGTATATTGAATCCGTTGAATCCCTTTTCGATGCTTTCGCCACAGGATCCTCCCTAGACTTGTTTAGTTTTTGTATCACATCATAGTTTGTTTGTAAAGGAGTGAAGGGATAGCCGTGAGCTCTCTGCCAATCGCGCTCTTCAACTACACTACACTGCAGTCTAGCGATCTCCAGCAAGGCGCCAGCAAGGGGCAGTGGGAGAAAATCACTCATGAAGATTTGTTACGCGATCGTTAAGCGCATGGAGGGCTCATGTAGTGTAAGTAGTATGCACTATGCAAACCAGGATGGGATAGGCAGGGGATCCTCTCCCTTGAGAGTTAACCCGGTGCTGAGGGGAACGGATTGAATACCGCACTCCACCAGTTATTATGGAATCCCAGCAAGTCGGTCGTCATTTTGCCCAAAATTTGCCCGCCACATGTTTGTTTTGTTGTAGATGCACATCACACCTCTGACTTGCAGCCATGCTTGATGGTGTGTAATCCCAGGTGGATACAAACAAGTTAAAAAGACAGAGGCGGTAGGGGTGCGGGTAGATCCTTGCTGCCCCGTTTTATTCCTTAGCTCCTATACTGTATGTAATCTGGGTTGCAGGCATTCTGCCTTTATAGTGCCTATTCTTCACTCTTCCATTTCTATACTATACATACTTGCCCTTCTTGGCTCGTTACTTACATGTAGTGCCCAATCCCAACTCCTAGATACCGAAGCAATGCCATCGGTATGCTCTTACGTACTGCATATGAATGTCAACAGCATATACTTCATCAACAGGTAATCTCAAAGAAAATCGTGCCATGTTTGCATACATGTCGCAGGGGTTAGCAATAGGTATCATCTCGTTACCTATGTATAGGTAGGGTTTAATCCACAGCTATGACATAACCCATGCCTCTCTCGAACCGAACCTTCAAGTTGTTACCTATACCACATTATGTGCGCTCTATAATTATTGGTGTGCAGTGTACAGTAGGTCGTGACATTCTAGGTGCCTTAGGGAATCATCCGAGTTCAAATTCCCTCGTGACCCATGATTTTATATCCTAGGTGGTGTATACAGTATCTCCATCCAACCTTTCCATACTCAATACAAACCACTACCTACACTAGATAAAACTCAACTGTTACCGATAGGTATAAATACTACGCTAATGTACGGCACTTCTCCGGCTTTCATTAGTGCCTACACGGCCCGGTGACGAACTCTTTGTTGTGGAGTGTTTCGGGGGTTTTATCGTCAAACAATCGGATGGACTAACTAGGTACTCTATCTATGCTAGTGTAAGTATGTATACTATTTGTGCCCTAGATTTTGTAGTATATCGCAACCCTTGTCGCCGTTGGAAAAGCTGAATCCGAAGCCGAGCCATTGAGTGTGTATACTGGATAGCAAGAAAAATTCCCCAGCATCCAGACTACCTACATGTACCTACACCACGTGACCACGCAGCCATACGCCTCTGCCACGTGCTCCGGGAATTGGTGGCAAATAGTTACTTAATCTACACCATGGACTTGTTGAGCTATCACATAGACAGCCTGCTCTGTAGGGAGAGAATGAAGCCGAGTGGAAGGGGTTTGAAATGGTACACTCAGTACACTACTTAGTACTTATACTGTATATCCTTTCTAGTATAGCTACTTCTACGCAACCCATGAAGCAATTTATTGGTTGACCTATTGCGGTATAGCTCAATCCTAACCCGCAACGGATATCTCCTTCTGCTCTTCTGAGTGGGCAGGCACTAGGAACGTAAAGGTTGGGGAAGGCACAGTCAGATTCCCACTGTATTTAGCTGGCAGTTGTACCGCTACAGACCCTCTATTTACAATACAACATCTTTTTGGCCTTCCACGCCACTTTCTTTCTGCTTCTCCCAAGGGATGGATGCCCTTGCGAAGCAAGAGTTAGTCGCAAATCCGAGGCTAGCTAAGTACACTACAGTGCACTATGCAGGGCAGCTGCCCGGATACCCACGACAATGGGACGCAGACGGCGCGAAACCAAGGTACTGTCGAGGTGAGAAGCGAGGTGTCGCGGAGATGTGAGCATATATACCATTAGTACTTTCACGGCACTAACGGCGTCGTTTTCCGTGACACGAGCAAGGTAGGCGGAGAGTGGTACTACTTACTTTGCGGGGAAACTGTCAAAACTACACGAACGGGCGCCTGCATCGCGACACTACGTAGTATACATGGCGTTGAAGGACTTGGAAGACGGGATATATACCTTCTTTCTATCAAAACCTGGATGTACGGACAATACTATACGGGTAATATATTATACACCCGACGCGTTCCGAGGTGATCCACGGTTGTTACCATTCATTCTACATATATGACCTGTACTACAGTGTCGCGAATAAGTCCTCCCGAGCTGCGCGCATAATACCGCTGCGAGCACTGCTTCCACTGCCCCCTTACCTTAGGGATCGCCAAACATAAAACAAGCCCCCAAGCCGCAACCCAATCGAAAAATATATATTAGAGTAGTACGCCCCGTCAGTGCAAATGTTGATCACATTTTCAATCCAGGGGTTGATGTGACCAAGCTCTGTGAGTTAGGAACAAGATAGCCAAATATACAGACACTCCGGCTACTTTCTGCATTGTATCTTGCGCAAAGTACTCACAATGGCCAATATTTCCGCCGAAGTTGTCGAAGAACGCATGCGCCAGTTTGGCAAGCCGTTGATGATTGACGACCTCATCCGCGAGCGGGCAAAAGACGAGCACCAAGTTCCCATCCTGGGGTATCCTAGGTATAAAGACAAGGCTGCCGATTATGAGCTCTTCACCGGCAGGGAGCTCGATCGCATGGTCGACGAGGCATGCTGGGTGTTGATGAAGGCCGGCCTGGAGATGAACTCGCATAAGACCGTTGGGCTTTTCGCTCCTTCGGACTTGTCGTTCGTTGTCGCGCTATTCGCCCTATCGCGGCTGGGCTGCAGGGCCTTGACGGTCTCTATCCGCCTCAGCGAGCTGGCATGTCTTAACCTCATGGAACGGACGGAGTGTGATACGTTGATTGTCGGGTCGACCGTCCGCATTGCCGCGACGATAGATGGGCTCAAGAAGGCGCGCTCGGATCTCAATTTCATCCCTATGCTGACGAGAGCCGAGTTCGACAAGCCAGGTAGCCCCTCTGAGCCCTTCGTCCGGCCTATACCAGACAGGGAGGCCGAGCATGCCCAAGTGGCACTCTTCGGCCACTCTTCAGGCTCCACGGGTCTCCCGAAGCCACTGGCGCTCTCTCACCGTAGTGTGTTGAATAACATCTACTTCGGCACTGGCTGCAAAGCCTTTAACGCGTTGCCGTGGTACCATTTGCACGGAGTTTTCACGTCGTTCCAGGCCATATATATGCGAAAAACGGCGCATCTATATAATGCAGATCTGCCTTTAACGACCGAGCATCTTGTTGCGGCTCTGAAAGAGATTCAGCCTGAAATCTGCCACACCGTCCCTTACGTGCTGAAGCTTATGGCGGAGAGCCAGGATGGTGTCGAGGTGTTGAAACGCTGCAAATTCGTGACGGCTGCTGGGGCACGAACTCCTGACGAATTGGGTGACCGAGTGGTTCAGCAGGGCGTGAATTTCGGCGTGATACTTGGCCTGTTCGTTGCTCTTGTCTATTTTATGCTCTATTCGCTGACAAAGGTTGCAGAACTGAAGTCGGCCACATGGGAGACTCTATATATCGGGCACCGGGCGACGACTCGTGGGTCTATATTCGACCGTACGCGAATCTTCGCCCTCACATGTTTTTCAAGAAGGTCGGCGAAGCTGTCTATGAAGCCATATACTTGAAGTCACACCCAGCATTGATGTCATCGACAAGTAATTCCAATGACCCTCCAGGCTCGTTTCACTCCAAGGATCTTTACACGCCTCACCCCACGATCGAGAATGCGTGGAAGTATATAGCGCGTGATGATGACAGGATCACCTTGCTAAGCGGTGAGAAAATAATGCCAGTGGGAATGGAGGGCGCAGTCCGTGAGAGTCCCTTAGTCCGAGATGGTCTCATGGTGGGCAACGATCGCCTCATGCCCGGCTTGCTTTTATTCCGTTCCACTGCCGCTGCCGGGCTGTCTGATGACGAGGTTATCGACGAAATATGGCCAATAATCGAGTCTGCTAATGAGGTCATGGACGAGTACGCGCGCATCACGCGTGACATGATCGCAGTATTGGCTGCAGACATCGAATACCCAGCCACAGACAAGAATAACATCATTCGCGCAGCATCTTACAGGGAATTCGAGGATGTAGTTGAGAAGTTGTATAACAAAGACACTCAAACGAACGGCGCCGCCAAGCAACTCAGTCTGGAGGAGCTAGAAGAGTACATCTTCCAGGTTGTCCGTGAGCACGCAGGCATTGAGGTCACTGATTATGAAACCGACTTTTTCGCGGCCGGTATCGACAGTTTGCGAGCCGCACAGTTGCGGAGACTGTTGCAGCAAGAGCTTGATCTCGGTGGGCACTCGCTTCCCACCAATGCCGTCTACGACGCCGGAAATGTCGCGAAATTAGCCGGAGTCTTGCATGCTATGCGCACAGGAGAGCAGCTTCAGAACGGCCACTCGAGCGAGAAGCGCGAGATTGCCAAGATGGAGGAGCTTATTTCCGAGTACGGTAGCTTCACAACTCGAAAGCCGAAGGGGGATGTCGCCGTAAGTGTGAACGTATAGCCTTGTAACATATGTTTAGCTGACATGGCAGCGTAGGTCCTTACTGGAGCAACCGGCGCCCTAGGCGCCCACATACTCAGCCAGCTTCTGGACGATCCGAGCGTGTCGCGTGTGTATTGCCTGGTCCGAGGCGACGACGCGTCCAAACGAGTATCGAAATCTTTAGAAGCGCGAGGGCTCACCTTATCCAAGAACGACACTCCGCGAGCCCAGAAGCTGACAGCTCTGTCGACAAACAACTTCGGAGCGCCTCACTTGGGTCTCCGCGCCGAGGAATATGGCGAATTACGGAATGCGGCCACCTTGATCATCCACGCGGCTTGGCCGGTGAACTTCAACATCTCCCTCGAGAGTTTCCGGCCGCAGCTCGCCGGGCTACGAAACTTTCTGGACCTAGCTTCGGAAACGCCTTCTCCGGCTCGCGTTGTCTTTATCAGCAGTATATCGGCAGCGTTCGAGATGCCCAAGCCGGCTCGCGTCCCCGAGGCTCGACTCGAGCTCCTCGAATATGCGGCAGACACGGGCTACGGACGGTCTAAGTTGGTCGGCGAGCGCATCTGCGAGGCTGCCGGCGCGAGCGGCGCCGCCGTCGGCGTCCTGCGAGTTGGCCAGATCTCGGCGGACAGCGTGAACGGCATTTGGAACGAGAAGGAGCACGTGCCCTTGCTTGTCCGCAGCGCAACCGAGGTCAAGGCCCTCCCCCGTCTGTACGGGTACGAGGGGCGCTGCGAGTGGATGCCCGTGGACACGGTGGCTGCGACAGTGCTGCAGCTCGCCGCCAAGCTCGAGGCCGGCGCCGGGACCTCGTTCTATAACATCACACCATCCCACGCGTTCTCGTGGAACGATGGCTTCCTACCCGCGCTGCGCGCGGCCGGGCTGGATTTCGAGCAAGTCGATATTGCCGAATGGCTGAGACGCCTCCGTTCTCGCGCCGACGAACTCGGCTCTGCGGCGGAGGAGAAGCTGCCTGCTATTAAGCTGGCGGATTATTACGAGTCGACGTACGGGAAATCCGTCGGGGAGCGTGAATCGGACTTGAGGTATGAGAATGACCGGGCATGTAGCGGTAGCATTGCTCTCCGGTCTTGTCCCGAGTTGTCGCAGGTGGCTATTGTCCGCAAGATGCTACAGCACTGGCTGCGTCATGAGGGACAGGCCGCGGAATGAGGTTCATGTCCCTCTAGAAAAGGCGGAGATGGAAATCTAGAAGGCGTGAGGTGCAACAATGAGATGCTCTCTCGCCGCATATAGAAATGTAATTAGATGGGAGGAATTGGGTGGTGGGGAAACCCTTCTAGGCCAAATAAATGGATGAGACATGAAGTTCAGCTTCCTCACTTCTCGTTGCCAGCTTGATCGTGATGGCGCACGTGGCCTTTCACTGCAACCAGCCACCTTCGCGCCCTGCTGTAAGCCACGTCCAGTCCAGTTCGTCAACGGAGGAGAAGAATAAAATAGGGCAGTGCGGCACTAAGTATCATTATTTTCAATCTTCTCAGTTCTGGGTGGTTTCTTCACGTCTCTCCGAAATCATGGCCTATGTTATCGCTCATTTCTAGACTTTCCGTGCACGAAACCATGCCAACACTCATTCCTACACGCGATATCCTCACATTACCCCTGACTGAGAGCTTTTCGTTTTACAATTGTTCATTAATCGGTTTGCCTATTAATACAAGATCCCACATAGTTGGCCATGCATTGCCGGACATTATTCATTATAGCGTGCGCTCTCTCGTGAAGCCTCGGTCACGCTCGAGGGGGCCTCGTAACCCTCGGCCGACATATCACCAGGTACCTCCCGCGGAGCGTGGTATTCGGCACCCGGATATTGGCCCTTGTGTGGTACCGACTTGGCACTTTCAATGTTGGATTGCGCGGCCTGCCTGCCCTCAGTCATAACCTCTCTGCTATATGCCGTGCTCGTCTCGTCGGCAGTCGACCTTGATCCGACCTCATGGCGTCGCGTGTTGGTCGAGTCGAACTCGTTGGAACCACCGTATTCTCGTGGCCGCTGACCTCGCTTATGCTCTGGACCCCCAACGCCCTCGAAATGCTCACCACGTGTTTGTCTGATAGATGCTTAGTGAGGAGGAACGGTATTAACTGGCTCTATGGTGCGAGAACTTACCGATCACGGGCATCCAGGTCGCCGCCTTCCTCATACCTAACTTGACCACCCGGGAGCTGGTTTACGGCTACAGTGTCGACGTCCGCTTCATCTTTGGGAGAGCTCCTGCGGGCACTGCCGTTGGTGCTCATAACTTGGTCATGCCTGACTTGACCACCCGGGAACGGGTTTATGACTCGAGTGTCGACGCCCTCTTCATCGCTAGGGGAGGTCCTGTGGGCACCGGTTTTGGATTCATAGGTATTGAGTTTTCTCTCAGCCTCCTCGGCCATCTTTCGGTAGTCGTCGGGCGATGGTGCCATTGTGATGTGTTTTGTCACTAGTGGTATCCTTTTGGGATTGTTGTTGTTGTTGTTGTTGTTGCTGTTGCTGTTGCTGTTGCTATTTTTCTTGTTTCTCGGTCACGACAAAGAGGAGGTTGCATATGGATTGGAAAGAAACTTGAATAAAATATACACTCTCAAAGATACAGACTCTTCAGGACGTGGCACTTGTCTAATATACAGTATCGTGCTCCTCGACTGGCGCCGACGTCATCGAGCTTAGCGCGTCCGTAAGCTCACCATGAAATCATAGCCCAGATTTTAACGGGGGCAATGGAGTTCAATCGGTATGCTCAGCCTCGTTTGCTGCAACGCTAGAAGGGTCTTTGGTCTTTTCCTGAATTCGATAGAAAAACAACATGTTATATTCTGGTATGATGTCATTCTTATCATTGCGACAAAATCCGTCCCCCCCAAACCCCACAAGGGCCCAGCAACTATTTTAGCGCCTGTTTGCAAACCGCTCCACATCCTAATCGATGCCCCCCAATTATTATCAGGGCTGCGGCCTTGAAGGCTTAGCATCCCAGCACTACTTGCTTGGTAATGGCCTCATCTAACCCTTTTGAACCTTGCAACCTCACACACAAGTCTCACCCGATTCGTCGTTAGCAATCGCGACTGTTCAAAACGGGCGCGTACAGAGCTAGATAAACTTCAAACCATGTTGCTGGGGCGAGTTCGCCGGTCCTTCTCGGTCTTACAGCAACACTGAGGTTGAGTAACTGCCAGCTTGGATACGATCTCGAAGTATGTTGGAAGCATAAAGAGCCTCCAAGCCCGAAGCCTAAGCCAAAAAGCAGCCTTCGTACTCTTAAAACGTCGAGATCAAGAGGGAAATGGTGCGTATTGCCTTCTTCAGTATAGACAACTTGCCTGCTGACGTATTGCCGCTGTTACGCACGTCTTGCAAGTAACCGGGATCGTAGCCTTCATCGCTTAAGTTTACATCAAACGTAATACAGCTAATTTTCAAGAGTACTACCCTAGGGTGTCAGGGGCTAGTGTTGAGTTTGTGGAAGTTGTTAGAAATAGGCGGTGCTGCTTATCGAAGTTCACCGGTAGGTAAGAGGGCATGACATGATAGGTATCGTATCGTATCCAATCTTTGTCTGTATGTTCGTCGGCGTCCAAAGCGGTGATATCGACTTTGTTTCTAGCTGCCCTCATACTGCTGTTTTACTTCACATCTACTCAAGTCTACCCCGTCTAGTAATAATCTGGGCGGCAGAGCAGGTTTGGAAGCAAACTCCCGCTATGACTTTAGCTTAGACAATCCCCCGTCCAGAAAGTGGGTTACGCATGTGAAACAGAAGAGTTATCCAGCCAGCTGAACGACTCTCCTTGAATATGTCTGAGGCAACAACATCCCTTCATGGCCCTATCTTCTCCAGTATTTTAGTCTCGGCGCTCTTCCTGACACTTCTTCGTTATCGAAGAAACTTACAACCTGCGAATTACCTTTCTATGACGTTTTCTGGCCTCGTAAGCTCCTTGCTACCTCGGTGGTATCTCCATATGAAGGGAAACGAAAACTCAGTCAACCAGTAGGAAGGTGAGAACGAATTGTTGTTATTGAAATCTCACGAAACATATCCAATATATTCTTATGTCCTATACAGCGTCCTATTTCATCTAATACCTGATCAAGTAGCATCTCGTAGGGGGACTATATGATGATCAGTAATTGCTAATAGTATGCCTTTCCCTGCGGACCAAACGTGCGACCTTCATCAGTGTATAGCAAGTAATAATATTCTATGCATCAGAACGGCCACATCTGTCTTTCCGAATCTAGAAGACTTGTAGGATGCAGCTACACAACCATGCGTGACTGGAAATACCCGATATTTCCAGCTACAAGCAGTCTCATCATTCAAGTTCATCCAAGCCAAGGCCGTCCCGGGTCCTTCACGTAAGCATTGGCGCGGAAGACTATCGTGAGAGCCGGGGGTGGCGTGTCTCTTCACCCGGGAAGCGGCAACACAACGCGTCTCATGCCCGGATATTATCCAGCACCACACGACCTGCCGCTCTATTTCACTATGACTCACAATCTCGGGGGGTTTTGCTTCAGTCTACTATCGGTTTGTTCTAGGTCGACGCCCCCTCCATCGAGACCTTCCCCTTTGTTCCTGGTAGATAGGGAATCAACCTCAAACAGGTTTTTCTAAGATGCCGCCTCTCAGGCTTTTATTTACAAGATCATGCTAAGGTAACGTTCCGCTCATATACAGTATAATATGAAGACATGAGGAGGTACAATGAGATGTGAATCTTCTTCGTCTGGTTAAATGGTTCTAGGGGAAAGAAAGCCTGGGAGACACCGTTTGGCCTTGAGGGACTTGTAGGATATGTGCTTTAACATTGTCATCTCAACCCTCCTCGTGAACAAGACTAAAGCCATCTGCCAGTCCTCCTCCTCACAAAACTCTTCATGGATGGCTGAATTCTCGCTGGTTAATACCCTAAAGTCGATTAATACATCTACTCATTTTCGATGCAAAAAACGGCATTGTCTGGTGGACGAACCCAGAGAGCTGTAGTATGGCGCCATAAAAACAACGTACCACGACGTAGAGCCATTGCGATGTAGTGAATATTATTTGTAAAGCTACACAAGGCAACCTTGGTTCAACTGCATTCGATGCCAACGGTAAACCTAGACAACAAGGGTCACAAAGGTACCTGCCGTAAATGACGAGTGCAAGAGAGCCTCCTCTCCGTACAGTGTACTGGTAAATGCTACCATAGGGAAGAGTTAAACCGTCGGCTGGAGAGTTCGCTCTAGTCTAATCTATCCAGAACCACCCGGTGCAGAGGACAGACGATTTCCCGGTCTTGGGAATGCTTCATCTCAGGTTGGGTATAATGGTCACGATTGGACGCCAGAACCCTGGAGGTAATAACGCGATATTGAAGCTGCACAAGAGATGAACCTCATGCTGTGTTCACCAATAACGGAGGAGCAACACGCAGTGTAGCAGTTGGTACCGTGACGATACAGGGGTGTCGAAAACGGATCGCTAGGGTCATCCCGGCATAATTCGATCAAATATTCGCCTAGATTCGCTTTCTAAATTGATTAGTTGTCAGGAACTCAGTCGGGTCTCTATGAAACTGCCGTAAAATTCTTTTGTTTAAACAAGTCAGATGAATGGCTGTGGGTGGCGGCCGATCTTGCCGCCGGTTCTGTGGCATGAAAATCGACTTACTTATCCAAAAGGAGGGAGGGGGGGATCTTGAACTGGTTCGCCCAATGTCTCTCAAGTTAGCGATACTTGCTTGCTCTGAAATGGGTGCTTTAGCACGGGTATGCATTAAGCTACAACCTTCGTGCACGAGAGTTCGCGACGAACTGGTCTAGGATTCGGACTCTCCAACAATCATTACCCACCTACTACTGTGTTTGTGTTATTATAAGTACCTCACGGACTGGCACGGGCTATAATTACCCGTAAACTGGGTTCGTTCTCCTGTTGCCTGAATTGACGGCTGCAAGGGGCAAGGTGTATCGTGAATAGATCGACGACCAGATACCCAGAGTAGAAGCCACTACGAACTAAGAAATGGGTATACGAAAACAACGCGTGGCCGAACGTTCGGATGAACAAGCTGGCATTCGTTTGTCTGATCGCTGATAGGCGAGATATTGGAGTAGACGTATCGGTTGCAGATCGTGGTGAAGGGCCTGCCTCAACCGCCGTCTTTTGTGTATGATAACAACATGTGAACCAAATATATTCCTCCTATACCGTGCCTCCGAACTTTACCTCCAAGTCCCCAGACCTTTACATTCCAGAACGTGCTATTCGCTGACACGCAGGGTGCTACTAAGTAACGAGTTGGTTAGAAGTGAAGCACAACAACCGAACTCTGATAGTGTAACGGCGATGAAGAGTAGCGTAATTCTCCAGGTTAATTAGAAATTCATTGATATGTATGCAATTGTGGCAAGGATTCTTTTGTCGTGTACATCCCCAAGTTGGCTGATTGTACACTAAGAGAGAACCTGAATGCTTAACGATCCAAGGGTGAGAGAGATGTGGGACAAGACCGCCTACACTCTACGATGCATAAACGAGGTGATGTAACGACTCGAGCATTCCTACTGGGCACGGAACCACTTCGTTCGCACCGATGGGCAGAACAAAACAGAGATGGTGAGCGGTTGGTCCCTGGCTTCCAGTCCCTGTTTAAGAAGGAGTGTCCCATTAAATTTGCAACGGGTATCGGTCTAGCAAGAATCAGCTTTAGGCTGATTGAGTTTCAGTGGTTCTCGCAATCATCGGAACCAAGCGACTGGCGACTTTGGGTGTGGACAGAGGGCGAACAGGCTGAGAAAGGCCAGAAATGAAGGGCCTCGAAGAGTGCACGATTATGTCCCGGGGTTCTGTCCCGGGGCTAAACCGGTAGTGGTCTACTTTTGTTTAGTGTATACCATACATGCAAACCTCTGTGGAGAATGGAGTAAACTTGCTAAGGTACGAAAGGATCATCGTAAATCTTGTGCGAATCTGATAGGCATTAATAGGCATCGCCTGTTGGGAATGGGGGCATACGATACCTAGTCGCTTGTCTTAGGCACTGAGCACCTAGGTACACTACATAGTGACCCCGAAGAATAAATACCTGGGTCCCCCAACAAGCTATGTTGCGCCTCAAATCGTTTCCTTGACCATGCATCCCCAACTTGAACTGGCACATGACAAGTAACGACGGTAAACTAAAAGTGCCGGCTACCAGTAGGGAATCCTTGTCTATCTTTGGTTCCCGATGGAATTTCTCATCTCTTGGCTGGCTACCGTAGTCTAGTGGCGCAGCGAGCGAAGGCTGATAGTAAAGTTGGCCAAGCCTTTCCGCATTTGGAAACGTTGTAAAGCTTGGAAAGGAAATAGGTAATTAAATGGTATCGCGAGAGTACTACAGTACTAGGTCCGGACAAAGCGATAGACGGCTTGTGCTTAGGTACGCCAATGAATGTTTGTAAACCTAGCGGAACAAAAATTCCAGCCTCGGAAGAAAAGAAAAAAAAGAGAAAGATTGTCTCCTCAAGCCGTATATTGTCCTTGGCTGCCAAGATATAGTCGTAGGTTTGTGATGTCCCGAATGCGAGATGATGCCGACCGATGTACAAGATCCATCCAGGGTTGATCACTGTCCTAGAGTGAGTCCTTCTAGAACAAGGGAGGACAATCTCTGTGGTAGCGCATAGTTTACAGGTGACGATTAACACCACTGTACTCGGAAAATCTGCCGTCACACGTCGTAACTAGGACTAGATCGTCAGTTGGTGCTTTCATCACAGGCATCTCTGTAATATATGCCCCTTATTTTCTTAGTCTCGCAATGACGGGCCTGTTGTAAAGCACATTGTCGTCAACGACGTCGCGAACGCCTGATTGTCACCGGACCACGATGTGCAATTTATAGCGTTAGATTTCAAAGAGCGGCTTGCGGTTTGATATCTAAACGAGACAGACAGGTGTTGCGGGCAATAAATATCATATCATTAGACGGGATGGAGGCCAAGACGAGGATTAGCGCACTCTCTCCGGGGTGCTGGATTCAACCCGGAAGTTGGGGTTACATTGCTTCAAGGCACTTCACCTCAATATTTGTTACCGAAATCGCCGCCCAGCTTTAGACACCTGGCTCTTCACGGGGCTCGACCGACCCAGACCAGGATCGTATGTGGTATCGGTGTCGAAACCGAATTGACTGCGTGATTCGATCACGATTTGATTTGGAAAACGAAGCTAACTGTTGAAGCAAGGCAAGGCAGCCATGAGGCAATTAGCATCCATGTTAGAAAACATGAGCATGATAAGGCGATCACGAAAGGTCTGCAAGCCTCCGAATACCAATAGCCGGGAATGGGTCTCTTATCATCTCCAATGCAGATGGTCACTTCACGCATAGGTATACAGCCTCGACTTGGTAGTAAGCAGTCGGTGACCGAGAAGAGTACCTACTTGACTCTTGTCATGTTTTGGGTAATGAGACCCCACAGCAAAATGCAACGACGGCAGGAAATGCTAGCGAATGCAACCATCGGCGAACATTGTACCACAATATCCAACTCGCAGGATTATGGGAAATTCGATGCCCAGGGCGTGAGAACGCGAGTTATGTTTCATACAGAAGATTCCCTCCTCATGTGTGTTACCTAGTCCTTGACGCACGATTTGACGTGCGATGCTGGTAGCACCTCAACACCGGAGTCTGTGGTTCATGTGAACGTTTTAGGATTGGCTGCCACAAAGTTGTTTCTGTGGTCGTCGAGGACCGGTAGCTGTACTGGCGGCGACGTCTTGACCAAATGTGAACACAGAGCGCATTGGGGTTACGACTGTCACATGGGTACTATTTGGCGCCCATTCCGCCAGCATATCTGTTGAGCGCAAACAAAGCGTCATGTAGGCTGGGTAGCCTGGTTACTCTGGTCTGGAGTTTTGACAAATGGGGATGAGCAGGTTTTTTAGACAACAGCACAAGCAATGCCTATACCAAATATCAAATTCTCGGCGATGCGAGGGTGTGTTCTGCCATTCGATGCCAGGCTATGCAGGAAGGCGACTTTGGCATAGCACAACGCCACCGGGGTATTCATTCACGCATTCCAATGTGCCCGCCGGTTAAGCGCAAAAGAGATTTATCCTGTTTGATGCACGTACCCAATTTGCGGAAGCGAACCGACAACAACCGCGACCGCGACTGGATGGAGATGTGTGTCGATCGCAACTCATCCTGTTGTCATGACTTCAACGGCTTCTTATTTATCTAGTGGGCGGTTGATTGAAAGAACTATTGTGCACATCCACGACGGCCAAGGCCTGGCTAGTGGAGGGTGCCGGCGGGACTGGTAAAGTGCGGCGGGCAACGAGATCCCGATGCGGTAGAGCAGAGACGGCACGGATAGTTCAATCTGAGGCAACGAAGCTAAAGGGGAAAAGGACATGGTAAAATCCAACGGTTTTGGAATGCATTATCCCGCACGGAAACTGGCCACTTGCCCTTTGCCGCCCACCCTGCATCGACCAGTGGTGTGTATAGTAGTCTGCAGAGACTACCTAGTACTGCAGTAATAACAAGCTGCAGCGCCGAGGGGAGAATTCCCGGGCTCCAGGACACGGGAACAAGGGCGATGAGAGATTTGAGGTTAAGGCAAGGCGAGACAGGGATTGTCAGACGGAGGATTGGCGGGTGGATGGCCGAGAGGAGGGGAAAAGAGAGAGAGCGCGAGGGAGAGAGGGCAGGGTATAGCAGGGAGTGTGCACTAGAGAAAGGAATTTGGGGGGAGGGGGGAGATGGCTAGAAGGGGGGTGTATACAACCTGGCCATCTGCACACGCTACACTCCCTAGTACTACACTGCACGAGGCCCGACTACTCGGTTTTCTCTGTATTCTGTGGTTAGTGCAGTTCCTGGCCTCCCTGAATCGGACTAATACCTCCTCACCTAGCGTATGAATTTAGCGCTAAACCCTCCAGTCGGCTATAACCGTCCCAGAACCCGTCCCACATGTATCATGCATACTTTTTCAACCGTAGGTACTTTATTCTGAGCAGAGTCCCGGTTCTTGTCCCAGGATAACGTTAACGAGATAGGTACTTACAGGTATAGTATACGGTCAATACTTAGTGGGTGGATACTAGGTACATACGCTAGTATTGCTTGCTACAGTACTCCTGTGCAATACTTTTGCCCGGTTGGTGCAGGATGGGCAACTCAGTCATCTCCTACGCCACAATCTGGGGGCAAGACACAAGTGAAAGATGTTGCCAACCAAAGACTCAGTGCATTGCCGTTGTAGAGTGCAGGTTCGAGTGCAGTTTTCATAGCAGTTTTCATAGCAGATTTCTACCATCTAGACTACCAAGTTAGAGGTTGCTTGTTTCTGCGTGGCAAAGCATGGCTGATATAGCTGATATCATCGGCTATTATCTACATATGTCCACTACGATTGGTGTTCGCGGATGCGGCTTGAACAAGAGTGGTGCTCAATTCTAGGCCCATCTAGTACAATCCTGGATACATGTATGTACCCCAGCATCGATTACACACACACACACACACATACTTGGAAGATACCATGATGATGGATAACTGCGAACGCTACGCTACCTAACTACAGCAGACCAATGAAGTTCCCCGGAGCAATTCGAAGCTACGTAATACTGTACACCAGGGGCTTCTCACCGAATGTCTCACATCTTGTATGTTTTACCATTGCTGTCACAACACGGCGGTCGGTACCCACTACCTAACTGAGCTGGAAAAAAGCAATCACCTCCAGACTTAAGTAATGATATTGTCACCTCTCTTATCAACGACTATCTATATTAGATAGTACCTACATGGAGGAAGTGAGAAGGTAGCTTAACTTGAGTTAGCACCTACCTCTACCGAGCTTACCTACATATGTAGGTACTCAGTAATGTGACTAGGTGCAGCCTCGATGTATGTCGTAAAGGTCGCCTGTCGTTTTACCTGCCTCGGTACCTCCAGGGAGTATGTATCCGGTAAGGTCCCCAAGGTTCGATTTCATCCTCAGCATATATGTTCCAATGGCTCTAGCGCTAGAAAGCCCCCATGTCTTCAACAGTAGCCGGTTTGGCTTGTTCTGGGCTGTCACTGTATTAGAGGTACTAATAATGTGTATTATCTACGGCATATCCTGTCGAATACATGCATGTCTATTTACCTTGTAGTCCTCATGGTTGGATGGCTCTATGACATACTAGGAGGTACCTTGGGCAATAAAAAACTACATAGGTACTGGCTAAGTATGTGTACCTCGTAAGTAGTGCCCCTTTTGAAGCCTAAGGAGAGCGGAACGGCCCTCGCGCCGCTCTAGTGTATATGTACAGCTAGTAGGAACAAGAGTTCTCAATCCCGAGCCTGCCTTCTGGGTTAAGTTTATATCCAGTAAAAGCAACGGTAGGGCGGATAGATAATAAAGATGTGTAGTATACACTAGTATCTACGGTGCTCAATGGGCATGGATGGAACCTGGTACTATAGACGAGATGCAGCATAGGCATCGATCTTGCCTATGTCCACCCCCCCAGCTTGTCACTGTACCTGCGCCCACACGGCATCTGGACGGTGTATCAAACAGCCATGGATCTCCATCTGCCCTCGCCGAGCTGTCGTCTTCCTACCTACACTGCGACCTGCAACCCACGACTCGAAGTACTGCGCTATACTAGTAGCTGGCAGCTTCATTTTGGTGTCGTCAGGTACATGGTAGAACCACGACACGCGAGCGGCAAGGAACAACCCCGGACCTGCGAGGTTGTGTCTCTCCCCTCTCCCAATGGTTGATCCCAAAGACTCGACTCTGCTCCATCGAGTCCGCCCATCCCTACCGGGTATACCGCAACGATATGATATGTAGGCGTCCACACCCTGCCGGATCGGAGTCTTTGGCGTTCGACCTTTCACCGTTCATTCGCCTGCGTCGCTTGACGGTTGTCATTGATTGACCTCGTTGTTGCGCCCATCGTCACACCGGATACAATAGTCTCCCAGGCCGTCCTAGTGCTGCCGCCACTGGCGCTGTCGTCCACAGCGATTCCATTCCCAGGTCTGCTGCCATCGTGGTCCAGTGTCAGCCGCATTCTACATCGTTATTCGGTTCTGGTCACTGATCTGTTGCGCGCCTGCTTTTGCGCCCTCGCTTTCTCTACGCCGCAGGAGGCCATCTTTTTGCATTCATATACGTCTGCAAGGCCGGCTCCACCTGACCGTTGTTATTGCTGTTCTTGTCGTTTTGGTTGGCTGGCTCTCCCTCTGTCCATCGTCGTGTCGCCCCTCGGTGTTGTCTGTTAGTGCTGAGCTATCTTCACGCGCCGGCTCTCGTTATACCATGGTGGACGCCATGACAAGACCACTCGATCCGTGGGGCAATGACCTCTATGCTCCACGACATGCTTCGTACTACCCCCAAGGCCAGAATCCGCAAGCCCTACGTCTGCCACCGCCATCAAGTCTGGTCAGTGATGCTCACCGTAGTCAAACCGCTTTGACTGGACGGGAAAGTGCATTCCATAGCCACCCCTTAAACAGGGACGTATATGCGCCTGCGGCTTCAATGTCAGATCACAGGCCTGCCCAAGTCTCGATCCTGGGTCTCGAGAACCATACCTCCACATTCAGCTCTTCCTGCAGAGGGCCGGTCGCTACAAGAGCTCGACTTTCACCCGCTCATTCCTCAACAGCTAGTGACCGTTCCGATGACCCGTCAGATTATCCTCGCCTTCGTCAATTTGCACAAGATCAGAAGTCTTCGCCAACATCTCGTCTGTCACCCCATTTTCCATCAGTTCACGAGCCCCTGCTTCGACAACCATCTTGTGTAGACACACCGCCGATGAGGCCATCTCAAGACGCTCAACCCCAACACACTCGCCTAAGCGCCTCATCCCAGGCGAGTAGTCCTATTCATCAGACGTGGTCCCCTCATCCAGAGCCGCGAGCTCCCGAGCAGCGAATGAAGATAGCGGATATACTGAGCAATGAACAGAGTTCTGCCTCATCCAAGTCGTCCAAGGCCCTCCAGAAAGCACCGCAGAGGATACCTACATCCGCTGCTGTGGCTTCTACGTATCGTATCAGCATTCGCCAACAACCTGTGGCCGCAAGATCGTGTGGTTATGGTGAGAGGGATCGCCGAGTCATTGATCCACCGCCTATCATTCAAATGAGTATCGAGGATTCCGCAGCGTCGGAGGAGGAAATCAGGAACCGACTCACGCATAGTTATTCGATTATGCATTGCACCATCTGGAACGAAGCAGGAGATGAGGATTTGTCATCAATGCCTGAAGACTACCGTACGCAACGGAGGTTGATGGGAACCGTTGTGTCATCACCCTTTGCGGGCAACGACGAGAACGACGAGTACGGGTGTTTCTTCTGTTTTCCTGATTTATCGTGCCGCACTCCAGGCTCATTCCGGCTACAGTTCAGCTTTATGGTGCTAGATCCATTTTCATCTCCGGGCCACAGGACTCCAGTAGCAGCCATAGTGATGAGCGACGTTTTTACAGTTTACAACGCCAAGGACTTTCCGGGCATGAAGGCGAGCACTGCTCTTACAAAACGGCTCAAGGAGCAAGGATGCTTGATATCTATCAAGAAGGGAAACGATAGAGCCCGCGCACGTGAGGGAAGTGAGAGTGAAGATGACTACGACGAAGACGCCCATGGTGGTGGTAGCCAAAGACGCTCAAAGCGCCCGAGAAAGTCATGATTCATTGTGTCTAGATCACGCATACCTACTACATCCCCTTTCCATGACCTACAATGTCTTTTTATTTATTGGCTCTTATCCTACAGCGACAGGCCCGGCACACCTAGAGCTGAGTATCTCGAGCGTATCGGTCGGCTTTTCAGGTTACAGGCACGGGAAAATTTGGCATGGCGGGATTGAAAGCCCTCATAATATCGGCACTGCTAGAAAACGGCGCATAATATGAGGTCTTTTAGCCTGATCTGCTTTTCAAATCGGGCTATTAATGACTGGACGGATTATTGAGGTGTTGAAGGTACTGGAGGTGTGTTTGGTTGTTGATATTTTTTTTTCTTCTTCTTTGGTTCTGTGGTTGTGACGAAGATTGTTGATGATCTGTTATGAAGAATACCCCATAAATGGTTATCGCTTCTCCCTAGGCTTGCAGTTTTTGGCATCGGCAAATTCATGAATAAAGGTGTGTTCCAGCTTTCTCATCTCCACGTCTTCACCTAGCTACGAACCTGGCTTGGGTAGTGGGTGGGATAAAATGTACGGCACGGCAAGGATCTAGAAAGCTAGAGAGGGTTGTTTTCCTTGTGGAAACGGTACAGCTCTCTAGCATATATAGGCGACTCATATCGTGTATGTAATATCATGTGTATATATATGTGTGTATGTCTGTGTGTGTGCGTGCGTGCGCGCGTGTCTGCATTCTCAAAAGAAAAAGAAAAACAATCCTTTGCTGGGATATGGAAAGAGGGACATGCTTGACATGTTCTACCGAATCAATGCGAGCAATGCCCAAGTCCGCATTGTACTACTAGTGTGCGGTATGAAAAACTAAACTGCTGATGGCGAACATGGAATACGAAGAGAACTCTTGCAAATGGATGACTTTGACGGACATCGATTAACAATGTCCCGAGTCCAATTGCTTATGGGTGTGCACTAAAACCGTCGGGCATCGGGGCTCCGGTGGTCGGACGGACTAACCCCAAAAGGGGGAAGACCAAGTCGATTTGTTGAGCAACTTCTCATCCGGAGCTCCATAATTTTTTGGTCGTCTCTCTTTGCTCACGCAAGCAAGCTGACGCCGTGCTAGCTCACCTCCTGCCTCACGGACTATCGCCTCCTATCACTTGTCGATACCTACCAGATTGAAAATTAGGAGAGCGAGTGAGAGAGGGAAAGACATCTCCATCTCGGCGCCAATTTCGTATCTCCACCATCTTTCCAGGTGAGAAGAAGACGACGAAGAAAGCCTCCTTTCCGCACACGCCGCCTCGTGTCTTGTGTCCTCTCCGCTCCGGTTCCCGTCCTCCTTCTCTCTCTCCGTCCCGCCACAATGTTCTCGCGAGCGCTGCGAGTTCCCCGAGCGGCAGCGCCCCTGGTGCGCGCGCGAGCGACCGTTGCGAGACCGTCTACTGTTGCCGCCTTGCGATCCGTCACCACCAATGCCGCTTCATCACATGCCGACAAGGGCGCCGTTCCTGATACCGACGACCAGCCCTTCCAGGTCACCCTGAGCGACGAGAGCTTCGAGACTTATGAGCTCGACCCCCCTTCATACACCATCGATGTCACGAAGAAGGAGCTGAAGGAGATGTACTACAATATGGTGACCACCAGGTAAGAATCCATGTACACTGGGTGTGAGACGCCCAACAGCTCTGGAGGGGTGTCTAGTCGGCTAATTGGATGGAAATAGGCAAATGGAGATGGCCGCCGATCGCTTGTACAAGGAGAAGAAGATCCGTGGTTTCTGCCACTTGTCAACAGGGCAGGAGGCTGTTGCCGTCGGTATCGAACACGCCCTGACAAAGGGAGATGACGTTATCACGGCCTACCGATGCCACGGTTTCGCTCTGATGCGTGGCGCTAAAGTACGATCCATCATTGGAGAGCTACTGGGCCGACGTGAGGGTATCGCCTACGGAAAGGGTGGTTCTATGCACATGTTCACCAAGGGCTTCTACGGTGGCAATGGCATCGTTGGTGCCCAGGTTCCCGTCGGCGCCGGTCTTGCCTTTGCCCACAAGTACATGGGCCGAAAGAACGCATCCGTCATTCTCTACGGTGATGGTGCTAGCAACCAGGGCCAAGTCTTCGAGGCTTTCAATATGGCCAAGCTTTGGGGTCTGCCTGCGCTCTTCGGCTGCGAGAGTACGTCCAACCTTGACGTCTAAATCTATTGTCAACACAAGCTGATACTTTCTTTCTAGACAACAAGTACGGTATGGGCACTGCGGCAGCCCGATCATCGGCGCTTACCGACTACTACAAGCGTGGTCAGTACATTCCTGGTCTCAAGGTCAACGGCATGGATGTTCTAGCCGTCAAGGCTGCTGTCAAATACGCCAAGGAATGGGCCATCGCTGAGAGCAGTCCCCTGGTGCTCGAGTATGTTACCTACCGATACGGTGGTCACTCCATGTCCGACCCCGGCACCACATACCGAACCCGTGAAGAGATTCAACGCATGCGATCGACCAACGACCCCATCGCCGGCCTTAAGCAGAAGATCCTTGACTGGGGCGTTTGCAACGAGGAAGAGCTCAAGACCATCGACAAAGAGGCTCGCAAGCACGTTAACGATGAGGTGGCTATCGCTGAGGCTATGGCCTTCCCCGAAAACAAGCCTGAAATTCTATTCGAGGATGTGTACGTCAAGGGCAGCGAGCCGCAGTTCCTGCGTGGCCGCACGCCTGATGAGAACTTCTACTTCTCTTCCTAATTAGACAAGACCAGCGATTATCAATCGCAATAACAGCGCTGGAAACGCACCCGGAGCAAAGGAAATTGATTGAGGCATTCTGTATTACTGTAGTATAATTTGGAATGGTAGGCTGGAAGGCTGGGAGTCGGATGGTGCATTCAGACATGTTAAAATATCGCACATGTGTTTGACGTGCCCATAGTTATTTCAGCCAGCCCATTGCGTACTAGCTTCGCGGTCTCTATAGAATTGATCAGAGAGGGATTTCGTTCATCCTATTTTAAACTCCCAGGTATTCCCCATCTTATTATAGGTCCACTACTTAGTACGCATTCGAGCTTTCGACTATCTCCTTGGTGATAATATATATATTTCCCTCTTCCCGTAGATACGAAATAAGACCGTTTTTATTCACCCATTCAGTTATCATCTTTGCAACGTGCTGACTAGCGCTGTAGATATATTTTCGCCCCTTCCCCGGTACTTATCCTACCATCCCATTCCCTGTTTACCGACTCAACCAAGGACATCTTCCGCCCCAGTGTCCTGTTGGTTGCAAAAAATTGTTTTTTTTTCACCCTTCTCATCCTTTTGCTGTATTTGCCAATTCCTGTTGCCTAGGACGGAATCAGAGGTAGAAAAGAGGGGAGGGGTGGGCAGAACGAAGGTGTGTTTCAAACACTTTCTCGCTTGTTGGTTGGCTATAGCCCCCCTCGCTTTTGCTTTGTTTTCGCTTCAGCCCATGTTCTCCCAACTACCCAGCCACCGCGACGCCCTGGCGACGGCGGCGACGTCCTGCAGCACGCGGGCGACGCGGCCCCGGGGGTCCCGGAAGCGGTGGCCCTCGAACTCGACGAAGAAGATGTACTCGAAGGCGGCGGCGCCGGCGAGGCTGGGACGGCTGTTGATGCTCGTCAGGTTCAGGCCGCCCCGTCGGAAACACGACAGCACGTCCGCGAGGGCCCCGGGACTGCGGTGCGGTACCGTGAAGGAGAGGAGGGATTTGGTGCTGGATAGGAGCTCGGCGTCATCGTCTTCTTCTTCTTCTTCTCCTTCTCCTCCCGTCTTTGAGGGGATTGGCGATGCGGGTGGAGTGGTGGTGGTAGTGGTAGTGGTAGGTGCAGAAGACGCCGCATCCCTCTCGGCGACTCCTTTCCGAAGCACGAAGAACCGCGTCGTGTTGTCCTCACGGTCCTCGATGTTCCGTGCGAGCACGTCGAGACCGAGCAGCTCGGCGGCGGCGGCGGAGCTGATGGCGGCGCTCTCGCCTGACGGGTCTGCGAGCGCGAGCTCGGCTGCCCGGCTCGTGCTGCTCACGTCGACCGTCTCGATGCCGCGCAGCCGGGACCCCAGGAACATCGTGCACTGTCCGAAGGCCTGCGGGTGGCTGTACACGCGGCGCACGTGCGATATAGGGTGTGAAGGTCGAGACCGTGTCGTCGGGGCGCATGGCCCACTCGCGCCGGCTTCTTTCCCCATCTCCAATTCTGTGGCACCGGGTGTAATGGCAGAGTTTGGCGTGGGGGTTGATGATGTATCAGATGAAGGAGGGTGTGGAGATGATGGCAGCCGCGCAATGTGGCCAACCAGGCAGTGGTGCACGTCTAGATAGATCTCCTGGCAGACATTCAGGTCCCCGTATAAATTTGATCTGTCTGCGAAGTTGTCGAGCGTGAATACGACGGACCCATTAGTCGAGTTTTCAAAAGGCACCACCCCGTAGGTTGCAGCCCCCGACTGCGTTGTATCGAAGATATCTTGGACGAATATTAGTTAAATACCAGCCTAGAAAGTTCTATGATACGTGTGAACATCCGTGTGAACATCCTTGCAGTCTACATACCCTTGATCGTGGTTACTGGCATCAAGTCAAATTGGTCTGCTGGGAAAGCCTGCATCGTGGCCTATGCAAACGACACGTGGAGATTAGTTGGGAGAGCTATGAAGACGAGACGTGAAGACCAAAGATCAGAGGCGGGACAATTGCCATAACCAGTGGCTTTCGTACCTGATGTGTATAGGATGTTATCGGCCCTAAGAAACAGACAACGGGTTTAGAGCTTGAGGCTCTAGAGCCGACCTGCTCACTTGCCTCCATTTGTAAGGACGAATACGTTCGAAGCAATGGATTCTAGCAGTGTCAAATGGACAGAAGTGGCAAGGAGTATTTGTGATCCTGACGATGAGTTGTGATGGAGTCCTCCTGTATTCTACTTCAATTGCCGACGGCTGGGCATATGATGTTCAATCACTATTGTAAGAGCCACACAACTCTATGTGTGGATCGATTAGAGAGGTGTTCCTTTTTGGTAACTTTGCGAGGTAGCGACTAAATACCTACGTAGATTAGATCCTGGACTACATGTTGGTAGTACAAGCCCGCCTACGTGGAATTTTTATAGCCATGTTCGGCACTGCCCTCGGAGGGCGCGCGGAGGGGTCCACTCGCACGGGTCCATTCAGCCTCCAGCTGAACCTCCTGTGGCAGAGTACCTTTTAGAAATAATTACGACGTGTATGATCTTTCTATCGCTTTTTCTTTTCTTTTTTTTCTTTTCTCCCATTCGCATTTTATTTTGTTTCATTTTATGCTTTATTTTCCTTCCCTCTTTTCACGTATGGCTGTCAAAGATGCTACTGATAACGAGTGACCAAGTTTGTTGTATTGCAATTTGACCATAACGAGCGGTATAAGTAATGTCTCCACGGCGACATCACGGTATTACTGTTAACACAATCTTGACCAACAAGCGCCAGAGGTCACGAGACCTCGGCCTGATAAAGCAGAAAACTACAAGTTCAAGAAGCACTGTGAGACTAATTTGCACCTAGGCTGACGTAAGTGTAGTCGAGTTCGACACCTTCATCTGGGTAGTGCTTGAACGCATTGGTAGTATCTAAGCAACTAGTTAGCCACAAGTTTGACATAGGCAGCGCAACATCAACAAACCTCAATTCCGTTCTGGTGAAATTCAAGCCGTCATCATAGACCGAAGCGGGCTTGGCGTCGCCACCTGCTGAGCGGTGTGCTCTGAGTTCGCCGGTCCCGTCTTCAGAAGTCGCCGTCGAGCATACGACGCGCTCGCCGCTTTTGGCGCTGGGCTTGCCTCTGCCTCCTCGACGGGTCCTTGCTGCAACGGACGCTTCGCTTCCTCTGCAGGTGCCTGCTTAAATGTGACTGCTTGAGAGCGTCCCTCGCCGCATGCAAGGGACTCGTCAAACTATTAGATATCGGTTAGTGAAGGTAGAATTTTATGGGAATGTGTGCGTAAGGGATGCATAGTTTGGAGGCAGAAAACGGTAATTCTTGACAGGTGACCTGGCAGTAAACAAGATGGCTTCAAAATAGCCTCGAGGGAGTTCTAAATCTAGCAGAGTATTGACTGACCTGTCAATCGTCGTAGTAGTCGTCATCGTCATCTACTTCAGCTAACTGCTCGAAGTTTACCTTGTAGCGGAGAATTCCGCCAATGCCACCAAATCCTTTCACGAACTGGTTGCCTTCGGTCGATCTGTCCGACACAAATTCAAGATTCGTGCCGAAGTCCTTATAATGCTCAGCGATCCACTCCAAGAAAGATTCTTGCGTCGCAACTTCCATTTCCTGGCTCGTCTCCTTGTCCATGAAGACAGAGCGGTCACCCGTTTCCTGCTGCTTGGTGAGGTGGAGGATGATCTCGGAACCGCTGCTATCCTTCAACACCCATCGTGTAATCTCGAGGTTTTCGAAGACAATAAGGACTTCCACAGCTCCTAGTTCGAGAGCCTTGAGGGTATCATCAATACCATAGCAGACTTTACCAGTGTCTTGACTAATCTCCTCAAAGTATTTCCCAATGAGCTTCTTCTCCTGGATGAATTTGACGTTGCCGAGCGTCTCGGAAGACAATTCGATAGCCTGGTTGAAACCATTTTCGCCGCCATAAGACACGTCTACAACCTTGATGACCTTGGACTGTAGTCGGTTGTCAAACATGTCTGAGCCGTTCAGGTCATTCTTGAAGTCGGCGGACCCAGCAAGAATCAAACCAGCCACATTGGCCTTATCGGCAGTGATGAAATTCTGAACTGCCAGTTCGGCCACTTTGCGGACATAGTTGTGTCGCTTTTCCTCTCGCAGACGAGCAAAACGAAGGGCGGACTGTCCACCACGACCATGCTTCTTGGGGAGATCTACGGAGAACTTATGAACGACATCGCGAGTATTACCACTCAGAGTGCCGAAAAGAGCTCCGTTACCATCCATGACAATGAAGCCAAACTTCTGGTCAGACTCGAGCAGCTCGGCTAGTGCCTCGGTGTGGAACTTGTTGTCGCAGAGGTACAGGGAGGTGTTGATAGGCTTAAACGGTTCAAAATCGATGTTGACCTTTCGCTCTTTGCCTTCCGAAGTCAGGATTTCACCGCAGTAGACGACAAGGCCGTTGGGAGGGACCTTATTGTATAGCTTGAGTCGCTGCTGGGTCGAAGTGATGGCGGACAGCACGGACTGTCGGTTGACACGGGATTTGATGTTGGAGGCAGTACCCTGGATGGTATCCATTAGCCGCTAGATCGTGAAAGTAAGCTGCCTCCTCGAAGACGCCGAGGATGACGACGATGACGTAGTAGGCAGAACAGAGTGGTGTGGTAGCATACATATTCTTCGGCCAACATCTTTGAGATTCGTGAAATCTGATCCTTCGGTGCTAGCAACCTGGCCTCAGCAACGGTGGTGAAGCGGGGGAGGGGTAAAGTGCATACGGATGATTAGCGAAATCATGCTGGTTCCATTTCCACGTGCCGCCTCGAGGCGTTTGATCAGCTTTTTAACCTTCCATATCTCGATCTGTTGGCAGCAACCACTGTTAGTCCCATGCCAGGCTAGCAGTCAGAGGGCGAGGGCGAGGGCGAGGGCGAAGGGGGGTCGGATAATTCTAGATTCTAGCGACACCACACCACATCACCACGGGAGCCCACCAGAGGGAAATCTGGGCGGCTTGTGTCGAGAGGCTCTTACATTCTTCTCGGCCTCAGTCGCTGCAGCGTCACTCATTTTGGGCTTGTCTCAGAGAAATGAGCGAGCAGTATGGGAGTTGTCGAATCCGAGATTTGATGAGAACAGGTCGAGGCGGTATGGAGGGGCGGGTTGTGTGTGTGGGAAAACCTCGCGCAGACTGGGGAGAACAGGAAAAAAAAACAACACTGCACGCACTCCAGCAAGGTTAGAATAATACCTACGTCGTTGGGCACGCTACAGTGGCTTAGGCAGGGGGTCGCTAACTCCCAGTTCAGTACTGCCAGTTGTTACAGGCACAATGACTCAGCGGTCCACAAAAACAAAAATATCAAATACCTAGGCAGAACAGAATGTTTGATCCGAGTTTTGTGGTCCAAACAAACTCGCAGAGGTAGAGAGGTATTGTCCAAGCCACACAGGGTAATATGTGGCTCAACAGAGGCGAGATTCTTGGGGGTGCCTGTGTCACAATTGGGTACAATCAGGTACGACGGGGTACATAGAGGCACAGAGCAACTTATTAAAGAAGAAAACAATGCAAAAAAACCTGTATAATATCCTAGTACCTGCCTTGTGAGGTAGTTTTAAAAAAAAAAATAGAAGGATCGGCATAATACCTATTTATAAACCATTTGGAGGAGTTGGTACTCCCTACATGTATCTACCTATGTATGTGTACACGTATGTGCTGCGTTGCTGGCAGGTGGCTTTGGCAGATGCCAATAAGGTGTTACCAGACGCTTCGAGGTGCCAGCCAACAGTCCCCACACTGAGTCCCACAACGTGGGTTGAAGCCAACACTTCCATGGAACATGAGACGAACCACACCTCTCTAAATCAGCATCGCCATCATTCCTGCCGGCAACATCGCACCGCCATATCAGACACAACCGTACCTAATCTCTCAATTTCTGCTCAGTTAAAGTTGGCAAATATATGCTTAGCAATACTGTGATCATATTGAGTTGATGTGCGCTTGTTATGGGTAATACAGCCTTTGTCTTGCAGACCGCCATGTACTGGGCCAATATCTGTCGAGACGGCCATGTGTTGGCTCAATCAGCGTTGGTTGAGATGCTTTAACGATGGTGGCCGTGGTGCATCAACGGGTGGTGGGTAAAGCCTAGACGAGCAACACCTCCGTCGCATACACAATTTACGGTACGACTGGTGCAGCCAAAAGACAGGGGCCGCTCAATCTAACTGGGATCGGTTCAACAAACTATGTCTTCCCAAGACTGCTCCAGCGCACTAACTGAAAATCGCTTTGCATATCTTAGATGACAAAGCGCCTTGGTGGTTGCGATCGGACAAGCATACACGCCTTAGGAATGATACTTCCACCCAAGGGAGTGATTTCAGCAGCTAATATCGCGCCAATGGTGGCCCACAAACAAGGCATGCACATTTTGGGATCAAATGCTTCCCACAAAGCTGTGTATTGGGGTGCACCGTTGCCCTTTTTGTGCCTTACCAAAACACCCTTCACAGCTATGAGCTCGCCACGAACGGTGATGACATGGCAGCGAAAGAAGCAGTTTTGGCGCTCCCTCGCGAAGGCTATATGCCCAATCGCTGGCCGCAAGGTCAGTGAAGCCGCGTTTTGCTGCTGTTTGGGTTGCTGGACATTGTTTCTTGATGCTCGTCGGAGCTTCCTGGCCGACCACAAAACGTGGCATTCCTGGCCAAACCCTTAAATGCGGCACTTAAGGAGTTAGTGATAACCTCAAGTTGGAGATTTGGGGCGTTCTAACCGTCATGGGTAAAAGGAATGCTGTTGCTCCAAGTTGTGGATATTTGCTTTCTGCCGAAGTGGTACTCTGAGGTCATACCGAAGGCGGCCATGACTTTCCAACAACCAGCCCAGAAATATTAATTCAAAAAATCGAGGTATGGCCAGGTACAAGTGGTTCACGCATTGGCACATCTTACTACGTGATTTATCTAGGTGGTTGTGGTTGTTGGGGTTGATTAGTCGGGGCTAATGATGCCGCCAAACCGCCAAAACGTGCCTCGGGCGGATCAAATTGGTCAGATTGCCGAACTATATCAGCAATACTCCTACATTTGGCTCGACAGCCTAGAGACGGAATGTGTTGGCTCGCCCGAAAACGGAGGCTGTACAGCGTTTGAGGCTGCGTGTGAGCGGTGATTTCTTGTGGTCAAAGATGGAATCTGTTTTTGGTTTGCTTTTTTTTCTTGTTCCTGTCTTCGTTGTTATGGGCATAAAAAGTTGATGGGACAGGAGGGCAGATGATGGGAGGTTATCCGGGGTTAGGGATGTGGTGAAGGATGAAGGA
This sequence comes from Ustulina deusta, assembly GCA_023159155.1. NCBI lineage: Eukaryota > Fungi > Ascomycota > Sordariomycetes > Xylariales > Xylariaceae > Ustulina > Ustulina deusta. Next base: position 2,429,425 of record JAJNNX010000001.1, on the reverse strand, counting down.
CCAAAGGACAAAGGATGGGGTTCGGGGCATGGACAGAGAGGGAAGGGCTCCTCTCCTCGGTTGACCAAGTTGGCGAGTTATGAGATATCCTAGCTTAAAGAAAATGGGTTGGCCTATCAGACCTGCCGCTCCCTGTTCTGGTTGATGTGCGGCTCAAGCTTCTGGGTGAATTTTAGCGTGGGTGCCAAAATTGTGAGCTCTTGACCTCTCGCCTCCTCGACCTCCACATTCCAACATCCACGCATCCACATCCACCATCCCACGCATCCATCCATCTCTCAACCTTTCTGTTGTGTCCATCGTTGGTACCCGATAACCTAACATTCTCCTTTGACCTACCGTCCTGCGCCTGCATCTGGAACCTCAGCAATCGCGCAACATGGCCGACGACGACTCGAGCGAGCTCTCGTCAGTGTCTTCCCTCTCCTCGGCGCCCTCTGAGGATGACGGCGAAGTCCAGCTGAAGCGCGAGAAGGGCATCCTCAAGTTCTTCCACAAGCTGCCCAAGGGCGCTAAGCCAGCTGCTGGGCCTGAGCGGACACCATCGCCGCCTCCACGAAAAAGATCACCTTCGCCGCCTCACGACTACGTCCTCGCGGATAATCCTGATATTGCCGTAAGAGACCTCGTGTTTGTCGCGTAGAGAACGCGAATTCTCGCGTTTTCCCAAGGCTTATCTCCTCCTAGTTCATTGTTATGTTCCGTAGTCGGTTCAACGACTCCCTTCCGAAATCTCTAGCCAACTTCGGACCGCAAGAACTCGAGCGCGATGTTACCGAGTCAATACCTGGCGAACGCGTGGAACATTTCCTCTGTGCCATTTTGGGCCTTCTGCTAAATCGCAAGCAAGATGTCAAGTATGCTGCTACACCCACCTCTTCACTGCAGTCTCCATGCATGGACGCTCACGTTCAATTACCACAGGCCTGGACACTACAATCGAGCTCTTGAGGATGCTATCTCTTCTCACAAGAATCAATGGGCGAGGGATTGGGAGGACAAGAGCCCACTCTCCGGCGGCAACACCTTTACAACCATGAACCCCACTGAACGCGTACGTGCCCGTTGCTCCCCTTCCCTAGACTCCTCACTGTCCTCGGGTTAGGCGTAAGCTAACTCGATTTGTGCTGGCAGTTAACACTTCTTCGAACCCTCGTGCTCTGGACATTGTCATCCTCCGAAGTCGTTAAAGGGATCATCAACCAGTCCTACAAGCAGAACCGACACGAAGACGATCTCAACCAACCCCTCTCTGTGCAACCATGGGGGGCTGATAGCGATAGACGGAGATACTTTCTAGTTGAAGGCCTTGATGACACGCATTTCCGAGTATACCGTGAGAGCAATCCCGCTGGCTTCAACAGAACTTGGTGGAGTGTTGCCGGTAGTATCGACGAACTCAACGTGTTATGCGACAAGCTACAAAACGTGGACCGTGGGCCAAAGGCAAGGAAACTTGCCCAAAAGATGCAAGCAGCGGTTCCTCGATTTGAGGCCACTGAGGAGAAGCGCAAGCGGCGTGAGTACCGCCTCATGCGCAAGGAGCAGTTCAAGCGCCCCGAGCCGGGTTTCTCCATGTACGAAGGCCGAACACGAGGCAAACGAATGAAATACACATATTCAGACGATGAAGATTTTTACTCCGACTCGACAAACCGACGGTCGGCACGAAATACTGGCACTCATACACCGGCTGAGCCAGCAGGTCCAGTTACTACAGCTAGTGGACGGCAGATCAAGGCGCCATCTCGCATGACAGTAGATGCTTCTAACAACATTGTAACAACAAGCCCAACCCACGAAACCGAAGATCCTCGGTCGAAGGACTTAGCGGGCCCCGGCGGGAGGCCGAGGAGGTCAGCAGCCGTCAATCACGGCACAAATGGCTGGGCCCCCTCTAAAAAGAAAGGGAACAGCTCCGTGGACGATGAGATGGATGATGACGAAGATGACAGCGAGCCCGATCTCGGCGATGATGAGGAAGACGATCATGTCCCGGATGTAGACAGCGATGAAGAAGAATACGAGGAATTTGATGAGGATGAAGCGATGGTCGACGACGACCTAGACGATGGCACCAAGAGTATGGTGGTTAAACTAAAATACTCACCACAAGCCAACGGATCCACCCTGGACTTAGATGCATTTCGCTATGACGGCGGAGATAAAAAAGGAAATCAATCGGCCTTGGAAGCGGAAGGCGGCCCCCGAAGTAGTCCACACTTGGAAAGGAGCGAAGAGAGTATCGCCGTAGCGACAACTCAGAGGCACGCTACTCCCGAGCCGAGCACCCAGGACACTACTTCAGCAGGCAGTCTGGAGAAAAGCAATCTTCACCGCCCGTCAACCCCTGCGTTAAACTCTCTGCAGCCCACCTCTCTAGCTTTTAGAGAAAGCCCGGAGAAGACGCAGCAGCAGAAGTCGCTACGCAAATCAGTTGATATTCTCGCGAAGTAGAATTCGCTCTGTTCCTATCGGAGCCTCTGTTTTGGGCGTTGAGGGTTCGTGAACCAAATCATTATTGGTCTTTTTACCAAGCACAAGATATTTTCTGACCATTGGGGCATCTCAAGTCCATTTTGTTCTTGTGTTGGTGTTTTGAAGTGGTAGATATCTTGTACCTTTTTGTCATGGGCATTGTCACGAACGGGATAGAGATGTCTCTTGAGAGCTGTGTCTGCTTCCCATAGAGCTACAGAGGTTACATCCAAGGCGAGGGGGGAGGCTTTGGAAGAACACTGTTACTGGGGGGATCAAGAGATCAGGGGTTCAAGGTTATCAGGGAGTCGGCTGATTACCGAACGGGGATTGACCATTTTGCTTGACTGCTAGTTCCACGGATGTAGTATATTACATATGAATGGATTATGCTGGTCAAGCGGCAATCGAATGTGTGTCGGTTTGTCTTTCCTATGCTGTAGGGCATGCAGTCCCTTAATGCTTAGCGCTTCTAAAAGACTTCTCTCTTTCTCTTTTGACATCGTTCCTCTGCAGTGTCGGCCTAAGCGTGTATTAACCAGTTTCCTTCGTAGTCGCATTATATATTCTCACTCCACATCTCGAGAAGTTCTGGCCCTCATGAACCGGCTCTCTTGTTTCCCAACCAAAACCCTCTCTTCACAACCCCCACGGCTTCGCCCTCGCCGGCAAGGGCCAGTTATTTACGCCATACCACCAGCGCCGGAGACGCGCGCCGACCGAGCTCCCGCTCATCTGCGCGTTCCGGTTCCAGTGTTGCCAGCCGACTATGGCGAGGTTATAGACGACGCCTTGCGCAAGGGGCATCATGATCTGCAGAAGACGGGAGGTTCGCATACGTCAGCCAACCAGCCAATCAGCCAACCAAGGCTTGCTTCCCTTCTCATTTCCACGCCACTCTTTCAAAAGAGAGAGCCCTACTAGAACCAAATCCCCCCCTCCCCCGCCGGAAACCTACACCAGACAGGAAGGAAGGCGACGACTGAGCTACGCAACACAATGGACGCACATACCTGATCCCGCACCGTGATCCACGCAACCCGCCCCCACGTCTCGGCGCCGGCAATGCTGCGCAGGTAGCTCTGCTCGAAGCGGAGGTCGGGCATGGGCGGGAAGGAGGCGGCACGAGGGCGACGGGCGGCCGCGCGCGGACGCACTAATACGCTCAGCGGGATCTCTTCGTCTTCTTCGTCTTCGTCGTCGTCGTCGAGCTCGCGGCGCGGGTGTGGCTGTTCTTCTGGGGTCAGGGAGAGATATACCGGCTCTCTCGTCGAGGCTGCCGTGGACGGATTCAGGTCGTGCCGAGGCGATGGGGCGCGGTTGATGTGCGCCGTCTGTATCACTTCCGCTACTTGCGTCGGTATTGAGGAGGACATTGCGTATGCGAAGGTCGCACTTGTGAACAAGTACCCATGGAAAGAAATACGGGCGTGGGAATGGTGTGGTTTGTCTGTTGAATGTTTATAGGTGGGGAGGCAGGTAAGGTAGGTAGGTAGGTAGGTCCTGTGTGCTGCACCGATGCAGAGCGGGTGCTCATCGGAGCTCTATCGATAATGGCAGTAGTGATCGGGGACTAGTCTAGTCTTCCGGCCCTGTGGCGAGAACAGGGCCGTTAACGTGGCTTGCCGAAGATGATATAATTTAGATACAGTTTCGGCTGCGTATACGTGGGGGCTCTATTCAATGTATAAAACGGCTAGCTACAGGTATTTACGTACTAACGGACCCCTAATTCTCAACCTTCGACCAAAAACATTTTATAGGCCAAATACCTATATCATTTATTGGTGATTCCGAGAAGAGTATAACTTTTCAACGTCATAGTTTGTGAGGCATTGAATCAATTAGTGCCTGCACGCTCGATAAAATATTTACCTGCTTACGTACCCATCCATATTCGAAGCCCAGCCCTGGAAACCGTGACTATCATGTTTCCTTGGTGGTTGATATTCCACACTTGTCTGTCTAGCTTCAAATCGGCTTATAGTGTGTATATCTCGGGATTGGCAGCCGGACAGAGAGGTGGCGTAATTTGCTACAGGCTCCCTACATTCAGGGTTCAAACCAAGATCGAAAACAAGTGTGATCTCCTCGTTGCTAGAATGTGTTTGCTAAGACCTTTTTACAGAGAGTAAAGTATACATGCTTCATCTCATCGGGGCCGAGAGATCCACACGGTTGTTTCAATAAACACAGCTACTACTACAGCCAATGTGTTGGCAAGAGTGGAAGTGGATGACCCTTGACATGCTCTTCAAGTAATGCACGTATAAACCTGTACGTCGACAAGCAGTGTCCTCCCTCGCATTATTACCAATGTCTCCCTCTTCCAAACCCATTAATTTTGAACCCAAAGACAATGCCTTAGCGATGCTCATGATGATGACAATGCAACCCGCAGCTCCACAGTACAACGCCGGTACTGCCTTGGCTCCTGTAGTCCTGTGCTCCCAAAACCCATATGCTAGGCATCAAAATCCCCGCGCCGATTAACCCATGAAATTCAATCGTGATGCCATGTCCTCGTCAGCAGCATCCTCCTCCTCGTTGCCGTTATCCACCACGGACGAAAGGCTCGGAGCCGTCTAGGCTTCTGCCTTGTTGGTGTCTTCTGGCCCCTCTGACTCTTCGTCTTCAGGGTCTGTCACTAACGTCTCTTCGCTGCTGGCCTGACTATTGTCAGAGGCTTCAGTCAAATCCTCTGAGGTGTCGCGCGAGGTGCTCTTTGTAGTTGCAGTGCTGCTCGGCGCATAGATCACGGTGGATCGAACCCACTGCAATACCCAGAGTTAGTAATCACCATCTTGAGGGCCATCTGGAAGTTTCTCGTAGGCATAGAATGCCGTTCGAGTATGGTCATAGTTCAAGGGGACTTGGGGTCCGCGCCAATTCTTAGGACAGGGGACGAAAGACTACGAGAATCACTCACCGCGGAGCGCGCGATCCCGAGGTCGAAGATTGCAGTGTCGTCGTCTATGAATTTGTGTTGAGGGCGCGGTGTCCCGGACGCGTAGAGGGTGATCATCCGGGTGTGGGCGTTGTAAGCCGCAAATGGCGCGTAGAAGTCTTCGAACCGATCGCATATGTCTTCGAGGGCCGCTCTAAAGCCAGGATAGCATTGGAGAGGTTCGGGTACATTGAGATGTCGTGGGAATTCCACGAAGATGCAGGTCTTGCTTTTGCGGAGGAACTCCATAGCTGCTTTGGAGACGCAGAGTTTTGGCGATATGGGGTTTCGCGTAGCGTACGATGTTTCCAAAACACGATCTAACCACTCGACCGGATGTCTGGAGCAAGAAGTTGTTCGAAATTTCTCTTCTCTGAGTGCCGTGTATTGTTGTCTCCGAGGAGGCTCGTTCTCGTCGTTCGTTCGTGATGAGTTGTTCTCTGATGCGCTTACTCGAGAACTTTCCCATTGCGCCTCGAGTTTTTTGTTGACAGGATGGCTCGTTGCTTTGTGACAGAGCATATCTGGGTTCCGAAGGCGCAAAGGTAACCGCGCAACGATAGGGCGGACGCAACCAGTAACAAACTCCCCATCTAACGCCGTGATGTTTTGAACTTTAATCGCCCCTTGCATGCTGTGTTAGCTCAGATCAAAGTTTAGCCGGCATTTGGCCAATTCGTGTCCTCAGTAAACTATGTAATGTACATAAATCGAAATAAAGGAGTCCATTTACCAGTTGCGTTGTCGTTCTCAGAAGGGGGTGTAAACCGTCGAAATAGGCCCGTTCTAGTCAAAGAATCCAGAAAGTTACTAGACTCGGCTAACTTAGGCAACTGAGGGGGAGGCTCGTGGTCTTCTCTCGACACCATTTCAGATATGGTACTGAAGCTGGAACGCCTGGCCCGGCTGATGGGACGTCCGGATACCACAGGGGGGGCGCGAGTAGCCATCGTGACCCAACGTCTAGCGCTTTTCTGAGGAACCCTAAACCTGATCTTCGAATGTAGGGGTGAAGACTGATGAGACGCTTCTCCGGAGCTGCCAGGATCTATAGAGCCATAGTTAGTCCGAAGAGACGATGCCATAGAACTGATGCTCTTCCTTATCGCCGGCCAGGTCTGACCCGCTGCCTCGACGTGCTGGACATCCGCTGATGCCAGGCACAAAAGATCGTCATTGGGCTTCAGGTTATGCCACGGGTCAGGCGTGTACCCCATCCGATTTTCATTGAATTTTGGGGCGCATCTTCTGGTGATATTCCCCGTAACACTTTTGAGCCGGCCCCGCAGCGAGCTTTTGCGAATGCTGGCAGGTAATGGCTTGCGGCGGAAGGATGAGATGGTCGCAGCTGGGGGAAGTGTATGAGATTCTAATGGCCTACCACTGCTGCGGTTGGTTCCGTTCCGAAAGGACAGCATGGCACTGAAATGATAAAATGAGTGAATGGATGGTGTATATAGAGCAATCCCACAGAAATGCAAGTCTGGGTCTACTAGGAATGATTCTTCCTGGGGTTAAGTGCTGAGACCCAGAACAACATACCCGATATTGTCGGAGAGTGGAATTGGGTTGATGATATGGAGGGCAATATCCTTAGAAAATGTATTGGGAGACTTCGACGCTTGAGGCGAGGATGCCCACGGGAAGCACCTGGCCGGGGCAGTGTCAAGACCGACAGCATCGTTCTTCCTTGATAGTGTTCACTGCCAAGTCAGGAGCTACGGGTGTACATCCTGCTTTCGAGATGGCAACCTCGGTCACGTATACACTGATATTTTTGCACCATGGGGAACTTGGTGGTTCAAACTAAAGAGCTGAGGAGGTGGGACTCGTCTTGAGCTAATGGGTATCTGGTCTCATCTATGAATAAGAATACTTATACTACTCTGTTTGAAAATTTGCGCTCGAAAGCGTCGCCACCAGCATCTTTCCGTTGCCTGGATTTGCTGTGCCGAATATTGTCTCGTCGCTCGAAGTTGTTGTTCTCCATACTGCCTCGTTGCTTGAAATTGTTGTTCGTCATCCTGTCTCGTGGCTCGAAATCCTTGTTCTTCATACTGCCTCGTGGCTTGAAACCCTTGTTCGTCGTCCTGCCTCGTTGCTTGAAACCCTGGTTCGTCGTCCCGCCCCGTTGCTTGAAATCCTTGTTCGTTATATTGCCCCGTTGCTTGAAATCCTTGTCCGTTATCTTGTTCCATTGCTTGAAATTGTTGTCCCTAACATCTTCCCGTTGCTTGAAATTGTTGTTCATACTGCCCCATTGCTTAAAATTGTTGTCCTCAACATCTTCTCGTTTCCCTGTCAACGTGCCTACACGTTGTCTCTCACCTTGGAAGTAATCATTGATAAACTTGGTAAGGCCGGCAAGCCTCGATTTCATCTTGGCAAGCTGAACCGCCGTAAGGGAGACCGCGTGTTCACTCATGAGAATATCATATGCAGCACTCATCTTTCGAGCTAGGGCGACTACCTCAGCCTTTGAGTTCTGTGCTTGTTCCAATGCCTTGGGATCGCTGGTATTCGGGGCCTCGATGACACACTTCTTTGCAACCGCTTGGTAAGGCCCAAACAGGTGCTCAAGGGCTGCAGCTAGGCTTTTAGCCCATGAATCCATTGCGGCGGCATAATCCTGTTTAGCCTCACTATCAAACGATCGCTTGGATGCGTGGGCAACCTGAAGGTATGCTCGGAGTGACAGTACGTCGGGAATGCTGAGGGTTTGTCCCATAGTTTTTAAGACAGCTGTTGCGTTGTCGAGTGACGACTTGTTAAGATTGTCCCGAAGGCAGGTCTTCATGGCAAGTCGCACATGTTTCTGTGTTAACATGTTACTCGGTATGCCCTGTAGAGCCGAAGCAGCCCTGCCACTGTTTTTGCCACACTGGTAGACCTTGAGTACCCGAACCCAGTTCTCAACATCCGGGACAACGTTATAATGTAGAGTGAAGATGTTCCAGTATTTTATCGCCTTGGTGGTCCTACGGGTTTTTTCCAGAGCCTCAAGGATCATTGACAGGGAATTGTTCCCAGGTAATGCGTGAGCGATTGCTGGAGCCCCGGGAGCTTTGATGACTGGCCGAGGGAGCGCTGAAGCAGCACTTTCGGCTCCTTCTCGTCCGGAGAGGCCTTTGTTATCTGCTCTTGAAATCATCATGGTTTGCTCAATCAGGCTCTCAATAGAATCAATATCAGTATATCCTCCCATGAGCAGGATCCGCCCCATAGCGCAAACTAATTCTTCATCAATGACGAGGGAACCAGACCTCCACCGTGACATGACTTCCTCCCATATGGCCTTGGCGCGCTTGATGGTGTCCTGCTTCCCTTTTTGGATCTCTTCGTCTGTCAGGCTTCCGGACCGGTCGTGGTCGGCCGGTGCCTTGTCGACTGCCATGCGCATGGCATTGAAAATGGTCGTATATGTGAGGTTGTTAGGGCTCCGAAGCGGGTCGTCGGCGGAGCTCAAAATGCTGAACATGGAATCGAGGTCTTCGACTTTGGCACAGACCTGTAGGACTGCATTTAGATGTATGGTATTGGGTTTTATTCGTCCAACCGTTAACATGTTCTGGTATAGTTTGACAGCCTCGCCAAGGGCTAATTTGGGATGGGGCGATTTGGCACATCCTCGAAAGATGATGGTGAATGTCTGGGCATTTGGCAGCTGGGCGCGTTTCTTCATCTGTTGTATTGCTAGTCAGTAGAAATCCGAGGCAGTTCGTGATGCGCGACTGACGTCGTTATAGAGCTTCAGAGCGGCATGTATCCGCCCATTCCCGAGCTGATAGTCGATAAGATGGTTCCAGCTGACGGTGACATTGTTGTCTCTGCTGGCCTGCCTCGTGATCATGGCAGCCAGCTCAAAGTTGTCTTTGTTCAAAGCGAGCTTGACTCGGTTTGCGATGTGCAATGGGTCGCCCAGATACGCCAGTTCCTTGCGAGCAGCCCACGCTGCCGAGCGACCCAGTGCCGGCGCCTTGCCATCGCGATATGCATCGGTTAGGCTTGGAGCTGCGATCGAGTCTGCAGCGTCTGCGGATCGCGCATGAGTGGCAACAGTCGCATAACTTCTGCTCGGTCGCGAGCCTTTCGCTGTGGTCCGAAAAGGCGGGGGGCTGTGGTGGCTTGTGTTCGGGTTCTTGGGTAGACCATGTGTAGATAAAGTATTAAATGCTCTTCTTTGGCATGCTCGACAGGTAAACATGACGACTTATTTAAATCGTATAACTATACCATCGAATGCTAGGGGGGCGCATTCAATTTTTACGTTGTTGCGCTCGGAAATTTATCGAGTTTCCAAGATAGGTAATCCTCTCTATCTATCTAGCTCTTGGCGCTGCGTCCCATAATTAGATATCTACACATAGAATCACCACCTTAAGTACCTCTAGGTAGCTAGAGTATCTAGGTCATGTCTTAGGTACCTACCAACGTACCTAAGGTAAGGTAAGTGAATACCTACCTCCATAGCGTAGCCAGTAGGTACAGCGCACCTGCGGTGATGCTGTGGATGTCCGGATCCACAAATACTACATGGTGGAAAAATATTCTGCATAGTAGTTGACTGATGTAGTGTGGCGGGCTATCTTTTTTGGGGAATAAATAGCCTACATGTACCGATAAGTAAGTACCTAGATAGGTAGGTAGTGTAGGTAATGAGACTGGGGTTCGCGGTACGCGTGCTTGAGACTGACCCGCGACGCGTCCCCACTCTATCTTAATTGTTAATTGTTTCCCCAAGAGGCAACATATCCTTACACCAATTGGCCCACCACGATTTTCTCAAACATCCCGTGCTGACAGGCATTGCTTCTCCATCTTCTGTTTTGTCTCCTGATGAGCGAGTCTCCGCGTCACTACGAAATTATTGCACGGAAACCCGCCTCCTAAAAACCATGTCGAAAGCTGCCAGCAGACGTGGCAAGCTTGCCGAGCTGCGAGCTTTGCGCGCCTCGGGTAAGAAAGCCTACGACACGTACGAAGTCGCCGAGGAGCAGGCTCTATACGAGGAAGTCGACGAGAACGAGTACAAGAAGATTGTCAGGGAACGTCTGAACCAGGACGACTTTGTTGTTGACGACAATGGCGAGGGTTACGCCGACGATGGCCGGGAGGATTGGGACCGAGTGCAGACTTACGATCCTGAAAGCGAAGACGATATGGCTGCGGGGCATCGAGACCGTAAATCTGGTAGGGAGATGCCCGGCTTTTCTGCCCTGGCTTTCCGCGTGCTAACACCTCGCTAGACAAACGGAAACGCGAAGAAGACAAGGCGAAAAGAGATGCCAATGATCGTGACATCAGCGAGTACTTCATGAAAGGTCAAACGGCCCCCCAGCCTAAAACCAAGGTACGCAATCACCGCGCGCTATCTGATTGTGACTCGAACGGCATACTCACCTTGCGCTCCAGGTTATTAAGACTGAGGACGACGATAGATTCCTCGCAAGCCTGCTTGGCGAGGTTGACGCGAATGTTCCGGCCCCAGCACTTCGACTACCCAAAAGGATCAGATCCCCTGAGAGACATCGTGCCCGCGTTTTGTCTCCCGTCCGTGATAATCGACAGCCAGTGGCCAAAAAGGCGAGACTTAGCCCAGAGCACCTGGCCCCTCCAGCCCACGCCGAAAATGTCCACGATGATAACTTTCTCCCCGCCATAGAGGACGAAATGCCACCCCAGGTCAACGATGACGTGATGAGTGATCCGATGCCAGTTCCCTCATCCCCCATATCTAACGCTGTTGCTCGCAAAGCCCAGCTTAAGGCTGTACCCGCAGATGAAGATGAGGATGAAGAGATGATGGAGGTAGCTCATGGTGGCGTAATAAACGCAACGAGCGTTAACCTATCCGCCTCTCGACCTATCAAAAAGCTGATTAAGCCCGATCCTTATCCTTCACCCGCTCGTTCTTCGCCTTCGAAAGCCCCTGAAATTGATGTGGATTCATCGTCGTGGAATCAGCTGACTGACAAATTGAATGTTGTCGGTAACTCAATCCCTCAGTCTTCCACCGTCGGGAAAATGGATTACAGGGATGCTATCGAGGAAGACGGTAGTCTCAATATGTTTTGGACTGACTACACGGAGGTCAATGGCTCCCTTTGTCTGTTTGGCAAAGTGCAAAACAAGAAAACTGGCGCTTATGCAAGTTGTTTCGTAAAAGTGGACAATATACTAAGAAAGCTATTCTTTCTACCTCGACAGTATCGTCAGCGGGACGGACGAGACACGAGCGAGGAAGTTGAAATGATGCACATTTATTCCGAAGTTGATGAGATCATGACCAAGATGAAAGTCGGTATGCACAAGATCAAAGCTTGCAACAGAAAGTACGCCTTTGAGCTACCTGGAATTCCTCGCGAAGCCCAGTATCTTAAGCTATTATACCCATACACTAGTAAGTTGTCTGCCTTGACATTCGATTATAAACCAGTACAAACCTAATTGGAAACAGAACCGCAGATTGCTGCCGAGATAACTGGCGAGACATTTTCTCATGTATTTGGTACCAACACTGCCTTATTCGAACAGTTTGTGCTATGGAAGAATATTATGGGTCCATGCTGGCTCAAAATCAAAGATGCTGACTTTGGCACTTTGAAGAACAGCTCATATGCTAAGCTCGAAGTCCAGGTCAGCAATCCAGATGCAGTATCCCCATTGAACGATTCGGACAATTTGGATGTGCCGCCCCTTACTTTAATGAGCCTAGCGATGCGAACGACCTTCAATGCCAAGGACAACAAAGCAGAGATTCTTTCAATCAGTGCTCGCATTTACGAAAATGTGCTACTCAGCGAAACCACACCAGCCGATCAGCTTCCATCTCGGACATTTACCGTGGTCAGGCCGAACGGCGCCGCGTTCCCCTTCGGGTTCGATAAGCTAGCGCAGGACAGAAAGAAAGGTTTAATCAAGTTAATGAAGACAGAAGCAGATATTCTGTCCTTCTTCCTCGCACAGCTTGATGTAGTCGACCCTGATGTTCTCCTCGGACACCAACTTGAAGGCGTTGATTACAGCATCATACTGAACAGACTACGTGAGAAAAAGACTCCACAATGGGCACGTCTTGGACGACTCCGCAGAGCAGAATGGCCAGCATCCATAGGAAAGGCTGGCGGCAATGTTTTCGCAGAGCGTCAAGTCATGGCTGGCCGTCTGTTATGTGATCTTGCCAATGACGCAGGCAAATCGGTCATGTACAAGTGCCAATCCTGGAGTCTTACTGAGATGTGCAACCTATATCTTGGTGACGATACACGTCGTAGAGATATAGATAATGAGGCAGCTCTGAAAACGTGGGCCGCCGAGAAGAATGGCCTTATGGATTACATTACCCATATGGAGGCAGATACGTATTTTATTGCTGCCCTAGCACTGAGGACGCAAATACTGCCTCTGACGAAAGTCTTGACAAACTTGGCCGGCAACTCGTGGGCTCGAACATTAACTGGAACGCGAGCCGAGCGAAATGAATACATTTTGCTACATGAATTCCATCGCAACAAGTATATATGCCCCGACAAGCAGTTCTTCAAAGGACGACCCAAGGTTGAGGATGAGGCAGACGAAGATGATGGTGCTGCTGGCAAGAAGAAAGACAAATACAAAGGTGGTTTGGTTTTTGAGCCGGAGAAGGGATTATATGACAAGTTTGTGCTTGTCATGGATTTCAATTCCCTGTATCCCTCCATCATTCAAGAATTCAATATCTGCTTCACAACTGTGGAGCGAACTGCATTGGTAAGTTGATTCTGTACGTGCATCGTTAGGCTGTACTGATATTTGTTGCAGTCGGAAGGCGAGGATGGGGTGCCAGAAGTCCCAACTGAACAAGAACAAGGGATATTGCCAAAGCTTATCGCCACTCTTGTCAGTCGCCGGCGGCAAGTGAAATCGCTTATGAAAGACAGAAATGCTACAACTGAACAGCTTGCCACGTGGGATATCAAACAACTCGCGCTTAAACTGACGGCGAACTCTATGTACGGCTGCCTGGGATATACCAAGTCGCGATTCTATGCGCGACCCCTGGCCGTGCTTACTACCTTCAAGGGTCGCGAAATTCTCCGTAGTACCAAAGAGCTTGCGGAGTCTAAGTCGTTGCAAGTTATTTATGGTGATACAGACTCTGTCATGATCAATGCCAATGTGGAGTCGGTTGCAGATGCTTTGAAAGTCGGCAATGATTTCAAGAAGGCCGTTAACGAACGGTATCGCCTCCTTGAGATTGACATTGATAACGTTTTTCGAAGAATTCTGTTGCAGGCCAAGAAGAAATATGCTGCTATCAATATGGTCGAAGTTGCTGGCGGCAAATTCGTGGACACGATGGAGGTCAAAGGTCTGGACATGAAGCGTAGAGAGTACTGCGGTCTGTCGAAAGAGATCTCGTCCCGAATACTGAACGAAATACTTTCGGGGGATGAGACTGAAGTCGCTGTCCAGCGGATACACGAATATCTGCGGGAAATTTCGGGGAAAATGCGCGAGCATTCCATTCCCGTTCAAAAGTACATCATTTACACACAGCTTGGCAAGGCGCCAAAAGAATATCCCAATGCGGACTCGATGCCACAGGTTCAGGTCGCTCTTCGGGAAATTGCACGAGGCAAAAATATCCGCCGTGGAGATGTCATCTCCTATGTCGTGACTGGCGATAGCAAGACAAGTTCGGAACATGTTGCCAAGCGTGCCTATACGCCTCAGGACGTCACCAAAAAAGACTCCGATCTCAAGGTGGATGTCGAGTGGTATATTGGGAAGCAAATCTTCCCACCTGTTGAGCGTCTATGTGCCAATATCACTGGCACTTCCACATCACAACTAGCCGAACAGCTTGGTCTGGACGTGCGCCGCTACGCTAACAATTCTTCGAGTCAATCTAGCTCTAACGACCTCGAGATTCATCCTCTGGAATCCCAGATTTCTGATGAGGTCCGCTTCCGCGATTGCGCACGACTCTCTCTACGTTGTCGGAAATGCAAGGTTTCCTCGCCATTTGATGGCCTCCTCCCCGCTACTCACAATGCAGAGGCGACTCAAGCGATAACCGTCACGGCGCAGGGTGTCTCCTGCCCATCCTGCTCATCCATTATTCCAAACCTCAGCATCGTCGCACAGCTCGAGCATGCGGTACGCGCGCAGACGTCGCGCTACTACGAAGGCTGGCTCGTGTGCAACGACGAATTATGTGGAAACCGTACCCGCCAGCTGTCTGTCTATGGCACTCGGTGCATGGGACCCAAGGGTCTTGCGACGGGTTGCTTAGGCCGCATGCGCTACGAGTACTCGGAGCGTGACATTTACAACCAACTCGTCTACTTCGCGTGCCTTTGGGACGTCGACAAGGCTCGCGCGAAGGCCCAGTCCGGCGCCACGGGTCTCGGTGGCGAAGGAAATGCCGGCGCGCTGAGCGCAGCGGAGCAGGAACGCATCAAGGCCCTCGCCGAGCACAACCGCGTCCGCTTCACTACTATCAAGGGTGTTGTTGATAAGTACCTTGATAAGTGCGGCCGCCAGTGGGTGGCGATGGATACCCTATTCTCAAAGCTTGGGTTTGTTGCTGTTTGAAGAATTGGGTGTGATGGGATATAATGATCTGGGGGTGGTATTCTGACTCTACGCCCAGTCGTTCATGGTCCGATGGGAGGCGGGTTAGTCTACATGCATCTGTTAATTTGCCCAATTCTTTATTTGAGAGTGGTTGATGATCGCATTTTCGTTCTGAGCTATCGCTGCGGTATACATACTTCTGGTTGATTCCTTGGTCCCATGAGACATGGTCGTAAGGTTTTCTTCGGCTGGATTCGGTACAGCTCGCGGTTTCTCTCATCCCAACGGCGTTTCTGAGCGGGCAGGCGGCTAGGTTACGATGTTTGAATTATTATCATGTTTGCGTTTATCTAGTCATTTTTAAAGAATGAAAGACTTTTAATAAATGAGTAGAGTTGCGAGATGGGAAAGTATAACTGAAACTGACTGGCCATTTATTTATGCTCAGTTAGCGGGTGCTGGGTACATTCTTCATTATAGGAGTATCCCGACCATCTTGTAATAATTATTTTAGGTGTACTTACTTACCCATGTTGGGATTCATTGAAGACGAACGACTTTAGCCGGCATAGTTATGTATGAGTCCTGTCTGATTGCTGCGACTTACCATGTAGCACTGATATAAAATAAATACATAGATACTTTATGCATCGATCGAGCTAGGCCTTATCCCTTCCTATCATTTCCATAGACGGCGAATTATATGGTCAACTTGATAGATCATTCAGTAATTTATGCGCTCGCCCTTACTGCACCTACATCGAATCCACGTTACTGATACTCGATAAACTTGCACATGGCTATCAAATTCTTTAAGAGCACTAGCCCGATTTTTGCCATCTTTGTAGATGAGACAAAGTGTGGATGAGTATAATAGTCTGAAATTCTCGCGAACTGCCACCGGCTGGTTGTCTAGGATTAAGTGGTATACAGCAAAGGCGGGATAGACGTCCTATTTGCTTCTTCTCTATCATCCATCCTCTTTGTATCCCTGACGCTCCCCACCCATGAGCAGTACAGGCGAGCCCTGCCATGGCATTCTGCGCTGCCCAATCGACCAACCCGCGGCGTCAGTGATACTCGTCAACCCCTTTGACAACTGGGTTTCCCTTTCAACCAATGTATGCACCAAGCTGGCAACCACTGTTGGGGAAAATCGAGTCAATTATTCTCAGCCCAGGATCACGCAAAATTAAATGCAATTCAAGACCCCGGCCGTCTTCGTCTTCGTCCTCTTCACTCATTCATCTTGGTAATCGATGCCTTCGTCGCTTAGTCTTTCTTCCCTCCCTTCTTCCAGGCAAGGCTAGCAAACTTCCAACCTTCATTTCCATTGCATGCAGTGGTCCATCCCCGTAGCGGGGCATTGGACCAAAAACCGTACCCTCAAACCAGAGGCTGCTCCCTAGCATGTGGGATAGAGCAACAGTCATTATAGGCAGCCAGTTGGGTCTTTAAAACTGCCAAAGGCCTAAAAATGCCGTGAAAATAGAACTTGAGAATTGGAAATTATCAAGAATATGACTCTGAATAGTCACAAGTTGCAGGGAGAATCTATCAGACTCAAGGTATCATAATGATGGAAAGAAACCTGGAACTTTTTAGGCACCTTTTTTGCAGTCCCTGTAAATGCAACGCAAAACCGTGGTTCGAGTCTACGCATGAAGATGCTTCCACGAATGCAAGACGTGTCTATCGCTGAGCGGATAATGCACTCAGTTGCCCCCTTTCCCAGTAACTGTTGAGGTCTCGGGCGTAGCCTTAGCCAAGGCGGGGGATGCTGCAGTGGACGGAGGCGAGCCAGGATGCTCAGAGTCCATGTTGGCTAATAGACTATAAACGAGGCGCGTTAGTATACACACGTTAGAAGAACTGTGACGATTTGAGACTCACCCGAACGAGTTGGTGCTAGTTGGCGTTTCTCTGACTGGGGGAGTGCCAGTTCTAGATGAAGCACCAGAATCATCCGCACCACGGCTCAGAGAGCCACCAGGCCCGAGGCGTCGACCGCTGTTGCTGCGCGAATTCAGCATTGACATTGGGCCGAGTGTGAGATTGGTGCTAGATGGGCGGCTAGCACCACCCTTGAGACGCCGAAGATCATCGATACCCACTTGATTCGGTGTTGGCTGAGGGAAGCCGCCTGGGAGGTGTCGTGCGTCCCCACGACCAAGCTGTGCACGCCCTCCGCCCCCTCTCTGGTTGCTTCGAGCAGCCTCAGCAGCCTTCTGGGCCGCCAATGCTTCTGCCTCGGCTCGAACCTCTTCAAGGGTCTTGGGCCCTTTGTTGGCTTCTTTGGAAACCCAGTTGACCCTCCGTAAGTCGACGACGTCCATGAGCATAAACTGCAAACGGCTAGGTAGTCCAGGGAGGTCGATCATAGACTGTATGCGTTGGAAGTAAGCATCCATCATGAGCTTGCCCTTTTCAGCAGCGTCGAGGTTGCCGCCGATAGTCCTCAACAGCTTACAGAGGGACTCTACCTCGGCCTCATCAGGGACGCCTGAGTAGTCAACCAACTTTCTAACACATTCGTGCATGATACGTTCTGTCAACATGCCCAGTTTGTACAATTCACCAATGAACTGTATCAGGCCGAGACCTCTTCTCTTCGCAGCAGCGGCCAGATAGTACTCGTCGGATAGCAACGCCGCCGCTACAGCTTTCTTATCTTCACCTTCCTGAGACTCAGGGAGTTGAATCTTCCAACCACGTTGGAACTCTTCCTGACATCTGTTGAGAAGATACTTCCTGAACAAGGCACCTCCGTTGACAACGTTGCCATTCTTGTCCTTGATGTTCTCATCTCGAATCTCTGGGCTCATCGTCTCCAGCATCTTCTTGCAAAATTTAGCGTACATCGAAGCCCAGTGGGCCTCATCCGTTGCCTTTTCAAAGGTAAGCTGAATGACTTGACGAAGTGTTCTACCGTCAGTCTCTTCCTTTGACTGTGCGGCAATTTCCAAGATTTGATCTGAGATACGATCAAAATTCTCCGGGGTCATCTTATTAAGGGCAGCCTTGACCTTTCGCTGCACCATAGCAGGGTCCATTAGATTGGCCTGGGCTGCTAGATTGCTAGATGCAGTGCCTTTACCAATGCTAGTAGGCTTCCAACCACTTGAACTTATCTGAAGCGCGTCGATCCTCATGCCTTGGGTTAGAGGCATATTCTTAGCTGCCTGAGCTTCCGATTTGGCATTGACAGTATTGGGCTTGCTTGCATTGCGACGACTGGTTTGCCGAGACGAGTGGGGCATGCTGCCCATGTTCGAGGATGGTGTTCGACTCATTGGGTTACCTCCAGCAAATGCGCTTCCTGGTCGCTGGAAGCTACCGAGGTTGATTCCGCTAGGCCGTCCACCCATCGCCTTGTTGCTGATTTCAAACCGCTGAGTTGAAGTGCTGCCAGGTGGGAGCTGTGAAACTGCTCCTCCAGCACCAAAGCTACCCATAGGGAAACTGGAGGTGCTACCTCTAGTATTCTGCCTCCCAGGACCGCCACCAGACCGATTTGAGGTAGATCGTCCACCATCACCATCGCCAATGAGGTTCTTGACTTGCTGGTGAAAATCTAAAGAGGGCTGCTCTGTGAAGACTGACTTGAATTGAAGCAAGAAGGCAGAGTCGTACTTAAATGAAGTCCCCTTCTTGGCGACGGCAGCATTCAAGGCCGGGTTCGGCGAGTTAATACCAGGCGGGTAGATATCGGTCTTGATTACGTCCAAGAGCCTGGCCGTCTTCAACGACTGTAGAGCAGCGCTAGGTTGAGGAGGCTCGACAGCTTTAGTACTGAGCGGAACAAGATTAAGGGCTTGTGGTTTAGGGGCACGACCACTGGGACTGGCCCTTGCACCAGAACTGGATGATTTGTCATTAAGGCTGAGACTGGCCAATTTTCCAGCCGCTTCGTTGGCTGAGGAAGGTACTTCTTTGATATTCACGTCTGGAGAATTTGCACTTTTCTTCATAAGCTCAGCGGCACTCTCAGTAGCGGTAGCTTGGGCGGCGGCACGTTTGCGGATTTTCTCTTCCTCGAGTCGTTCCATTTCTCTTTCTTGCTCACGCAGCTTTCGATCGTTTTCGGCGGCGTTGGCAACTCGAGCCTCTTCCTCAGCCTTCTTCTTTGCAGCGACCTCGGCTTCTCTCTTAATACGCCGCTCCTCCTCTTCTTTCTCGCGCTGGGCATCAGCTTCTTCCATTTCGCGTATTATGCGATCTAGTTCATCCTCATCTGGTTCGTCAGGAGCCTTTGATGCTGGTGGCTCAGTGACGGCAGCTTGTTTTGATTCCTCCCCTGTCTTCACTTCATCGATACTCTCCTTGGTGCTGTCAGGCACTTTAGCCTCATCTTGAGCCGCTGTATCCGTCAGCTGCAATTCGGGCACAGCCTTCTCTGTTGAGGCTTTGGTCTCATCGTCTTCCTTATCTTTTTCACCAGTGGCGGTTTGCTGAACCTTTTCTCTAAACTCGTTACGTTTCTCTTCGACTGTTTTCGAGTTGGAGGTGCTATCTGTTCGACCGTGGGCCGAAACAAAGGACTTAGGTGTTGAAGCCTTGGGAGGAGGAGTAGGGGTAGATGATACCACTGGAGGGGTTCTGGATTGCTGGCTGGTCGAGGCTGGCGATGCTGGGGGGGGGGGCTTTAGATTCTTAAGATCAATTTCCTCACCGTTCTCGTTCTTGATGGTTATTGCCGCGCTTCTCTTCGCAGGGCGAGCAAAGTGAGGAGACTGAGCCACAACGGGTTTTAACTGAGCGACTTGTTGTTGAGGTGTGCCTTGTGCAACCGGTACTTGACTCTGGCCAGTGCTTGAAGCGGGTCGTTGATCTGATATTTGGGAGGAGTTGCTACGTGACATTGGCTGATGACTAGGAGGGTAAGGACTTGGTACGAAAGGTTGTTGGAAGTGAGGGAGAGGAGACCCCCCACTATGCATGTTTGGGTATGCGGGATACGCATGCACAGGCTGCATTGGCTGCATCGGTTGCATCGGTTGCATCGGTTGCATCGTATTCCTATGATCATATGGGCCCTGATAGTAATTCTGTTTCACGCTGGTTAGCAACCGATCAAAATTCCCACTCTCGGGTGATAAATCTAGGTGGCCCATTTCTTGGGTCATCGGGGGGTGGATAGGAAAGTTCTGAGGCAAGGAAATCATTGGCGAATCAGAAGCCGATGAGCTATCGATTCTATCGACAGGAAATTGGCCCATGTGTCGTCGCTCATCAATCATACTGATCCGTGAATCAAATCGCCTACTACAGCGTCTTGGTCTCACATCATAATCATGCCTAAAGGCTTCTGATCGTCGGTAAAGATTCGAGCACTTCTCGCTATCACGACGGAGTCCTTTTTTCTTATGTTTGGATTGTGTGCGCTCAAAAGGCTGCTGACTAGAGGAAGGGAAGATTTGGTGATGTACCTGATTGGGGCCTACGGGATTTGGACTGTAGTAATAGCCTGGCATTTGCCCCGGAGGCATATTGGGCACGCCCTGTGGAACAGCAGCGGCCATGGCTGGGCTGCGGTGTTGCTGAGGTGGAGTACCAAAACCATGCTGACGACCGTTACCAGGAAAGCTTGGGGGCATTCCGCTTCGTCCCTGATTGCCCTGTTGGTTTCGGTTGTAATTATTAGGAGGATATCCCATCGAAGCGTTGAATCCACCGCTGTAAGTTCGACCCCCGCGTGAACCACCAGAGAAGTTACCGCGGTTCATGCCTCCAGGCTGAGGTCCGGCATGGTTGCTGCTGATGTCGCTAACATTAGAGCCACGTCGGATGTGGGGAGAGTGCTGGGGGCCAAGGGCGCCTGGATCTTGAGGCACCGAGGGAGTCCTCATGTGAGATCGATCGCCCTCGAAGCTGCCGAAGTTCAAGGTGGAGCTTGATGGGGCGGCGCCAGATGGAGGTGGAGGTCTGCCACCACTGGCCGAGGGCTGAGGAATCGGGATCGGAATCGGAGTGGGAGAGTTTCGGGGATCCACAACGGGACGAGCAGCAGGAATAGGGACTGGTGCAGAAGGAGGCTGTGGCGTGCTATGCGAAGCAGATGGAGAATCCTGATATCCAAACTGAATACCGGGCTTAGCCCCTGCGGAGGAACCGTTCGTGGAGTAGTTATTAGGCCCGTTGGTACTAATCGTGACAGAGCTTTTGCGGTTGTGCTCAGATTGGCCGTTTACGGTGGAGGTGCCGTGCGCAACTGCGGGAACAGGAACTGCAGGCATAATGTTCGGTCGGCCGTTCATAGGCGATACAGAAGACGACTTTGCATGGTTTGAGGTGGGCGCAGATGAACCAGCAGCAACAACAGGCGGATTCGACCCAGTCGCAACAACAGGCGTCGATGACAGCTTCTTTACTGCGCCGGCAGCCGAAGCGTAGGACGTAGCAGCGGGCGCCGCAGTGCTGTTGGACGCAGGGTTTGCGGGCTGTTGGCTATCCTTAGAAGTCATAAGTAACAATGGCGTGGGGGTCGAGTAGCTTGGTGATCGCTTGGATATCTCTCGTTCTCTTGTTTCCACTCGGGGTGTGCGGGATTAATCCTTTCCGGAGCCGAAGACAGGAGAGAAAGGAAGAAGCCGTAAAGTCCAGAGTCGGATATCAAATCCGAATAGACGAGAAGACACAGCGTAGAAGGTTAAAGAATGGTTGCGCAAATTAAATTAGTTAGGTACTGATGCGAGCACCGTTTTCCGAGCACGATGGTCGCAATGAGGAAGACTGGAGCCGTGATGGCAAAGATGGTAGAAAAACAAGGCGGCAGGCAGTCGACGGCTGTTGGCTTGTCGTGGCGAAGGAATGAAAGTGTGTTCGTTGCGCGGGAACAATAAGGCAGCGCAGCGCACCAGGGTACGAGAAGTGTAAGTTACTGCTAGCAGGTTCTGGTCGCCGGGGGGAGAAGCGGCAGCCAAATGGGGAGGAGATAAAGAAGATTCGACGACGCGTGCGCAGGGCGTAGTACGTCGGCTCGGTCGCTAGATCTTGTCTCAACGGATGAGTGGGGAGGGATTCTCTGTAAATAAATGCAGAGAGATGCAGATGTTGTCCGTCCTAGAAAAGGGAAATCCTGAGGCAACAAGGTTACCAAAAACGACCTTCAGAAGGATGTCTTCTCAGGTCGTTATGCTGATGATCGGAGGAGATCAAGTAAGTGTGGGTGGTGAAAGGGTGGGAAAAAAAAAATTGGTGACGGGGAAATTTTTTTGAAGGGGTTAAGGCTTGGGGGGGGGGGCTCGCTGTGGGTTGTGTCCGCTTGGGTCGCTACATGGAGGTCGGGATAGGTATTGTACGGAGTACATGTACTGTCGTCAATGGGGTATTGGTAAGTCGGTATTGCGCACTGTGCTAATATACAGCAGCTCAGCCCAGCTGTTTGGCCCATTGTGGGTACTGCCTAACCTACACTACCTAAAATAGCGACAATACTCGTATGTTGCTTGAGGAATAGCCACCAGCTGGCTGTATGAGAGTTAGAGTCTAGCTAAGAAGGTATTGCAAGTGTGTGTATGGTTCACGGTGTGTGTTCCATTATGCACACAGTGTGACGCTAAGGGTCGTCATTCTGGGCTCCCACTCCCATTCCTACCTGCCTTAGAGAGTGTACGGCATCAAGATACCTCTGGTGGCAGTCCGGACTGACTGTGGCTACCTAGCAAATTACAGTTTCATTGTGTGAGGTTACAATGGTACAGCAGCAAGCACATGTCAGGATACATTAGTTGGGTATACTTTTAGCTCTTCTGCTTCCGTCTAAATCCCCATCTACCTGTGCGGCACTGTAAAATCAATGTCATTGTCAAACTATACTACATGTACTACGGGACAGTAATAAAAGGAATATAAGAACGAGGCTTTGTTTCTTAAGCTTTCCCAATCTGTGCGCATGCAAACTTGCGAGCGAGCATTACGCATACTATGTCTTGTGTATCTAAGTATCAGGTAGCGTAGGTAGAACAAGGAAGCATTGTGTCCTACTAGGTATACCGATGTGTAGTGTACCTACCTAGGTATGTAGGTAGGTATTGCAATGAGGAATAAATCCCCACAATTGACCATACATAGGTACCTCTTACAGCACACACCACCCCCGGGACCAAAAGCATCCATAACCTGCCCAGGTACATAAGGTATTGTCATCCGTCCATCCTCTTATCAGCCCACCAAAGTTGCCACTGTATTAGGTACTGAAGGTGCAATCATCCCCACGTCTGCCTTGTCTCCTAATTCCTAATTCCGTGGGTTATAGCAGCGGCATCAGTGAAGAAGGAGAAGTGTTTTCCTTTCCCTGTCCTTTCCTTTTCTTTTTGTTGTCCCTCTCTCTCTTTTCCTTTTCCCCACTCGGAACGCATAGACATGGCGTAGGTAAGCTCGGTTCCCATAACAATGCATCATCAGTTTCAGTTGCCTCTGGAGTTCTGGGAAGACATGACCACAGTTTTGAAATAAATCTCTTTGCCATATTCCCAAATACACTGTCAAGGCAAAGCGCCGGAAGTGTATACAGGTTTTATCAGAGGCCGTGGCAATGAATCGTTCAGGTACACACATTCATCTATGTGCCGGGGTGGGTTTAGGTAAGCTATCGGCCCATACATTAATTGCCTGTACAACATGAAGTGAAGGACACACAGACAGACAAGTACTGGGTAGAATATAAGGCACCCACAATACCAACAGAATTTTGTTGCAAAATGGAGGGTTTGGGCTAAATGACCACTTGGCACTTCTTGACATGATTAATCACAGCATTGACAATGGGAGTGCCTGTTGGCGTTGAGCAATAGGAACACCGCTTGCATGCGCACGTTTGCTCAATCACCTATCAAAGGCAGAGCGTGTTCTTTACGTTGTACTGTATCACATGCAATTCCGGAAGCTGAGATGTCTTCCGTTGCGCCATTCGGTTATCTAGACAAGGTACTCTCTCCTAGGTGCGGTACATTTCCAAGTATTGTTGAAGGCTTTGCGGTTAAAAAGTTAAAGTAGTGTAAATAAATACTTGTCTCCCTGTCTTACGTAATGGTAGGTAATATGAGAAGCAAATACGCAGTATAATAGTAACAAGGAGTGTGCTATGTGTACACAGAACAACATGTTGCTGGGTCAAACACAAGCGGTGCTGATAACATTTCCTCTCCAACCGAGGCCACGGATCCGTGGCAAGGTTGCAGTCTAGCCAGGTAGGTATACCGGTACTTGCTGGTAAGTACCTAAGTATACATACTGTATATGTAGTATATAACCTTGCCTTTCCTAGTTTGGAAGATGCAACCCCGAGCTGGGCGAGCGTGATTCAGGTTGTCCACCAACCAGAAACAAGAGACTGAAAAAAAGAAGAAAAAAGACAATTTACCCAAACACATCAGTGAGAGCGGAAGAAAAAAAAATTTTAATAAAAAAAAAAAAAAAAAGAAGGGAAAGGAAAAAGAAAAGGAAACTCAGTCAGAGTATAGCATATAGACTGCCGAGCTAACCAAAAATTCTCATCCACCAATTGCATTAGGTATTATCCTCCCACAACCCTACTAACATAGTATATTAATTATTCTCCCTTCTCAGCTCTCCCTCCCGGCATATTTACGTATCCCAGTAGGTAGTGTATACACGCAGTCAAGTTGGGCTACCTACGCTCGTGATGCACCTCCCTTGCCTGAAGTCAGATATCTCATCATCACGTCTGCTACTGCGCGCATCCTATCCGCGCAGATGACGGCTCCAAGGTACCTACCTATATTGCTGCGAGATACGAGCCAGGCTACGAGACAAGTGTCGAGCAATGTAAGCGTAGATCCTAGTCCACAAGGAACATACCGATGAGTTATCACGTCCCTCTCTCCAGTACCCATTTACCTCCCAGTAGATGTCTTGCATGGGTCTAATGGACCTAAAATAACCCCGGCATGCAGAATGACCTCAGGATCCATCGCTTTTTAGTGGATCTGGTTGGGCCTCGAAGGCGGCCAATAATTTTTGCATTCTTTTTAATTTTGAACGAGATAGGAAGTTCTGATTGGCTGTTTGTGCCCAGAATAGAGTCGTGCCACCGATGCAATGCGCTGCTGCGGAGTTTCGCCATCGCTGCCAGACATTCTGCACACTACGGACCGTTGCGCTCTGTCTCAAAATAAATACCCTAAATGAGAAAAACCTTGTGGTGGCAACAATAAACATTCTCCATACGAGTTCTATCTGACTCTTCGACGAAGCCACATTAGATCAATCTGGTAAACTCCCAGTCACTCCCAGCGTTGTAAAAAATACAAGACGAAGAATCAGGGGGCTGTATCTACCACAAGGCTAGAGCAGAAAGACGAATTTGATAGCTCTCGTATTCTTTTTTTTTTCGCCTTCGGTACTCCCGAGTTATATTCATAGCATATATACACTAGGTTGACAAGGGTATTGACTGCTTATTGGCTGCTTAGATTCCTCATCAAACGTTTCAAGAACTCAAAAAAAGAAACAACAGAAAGTCACTCTTCAGGTTTGTTTCCCACCTCCTGGGGGATCTCTTCCTGCTCCTCATCTTCTTCATCGCTTGCGTCGTTCACGTAATGTACCTCGTCTTCCTCCCGGATGGGCTGTAGTTTCGCCTCGTCAACCTCTTGTTCTGGAAGACCTTGCTCAGCACGCAGCTGTTTGACTTTCGACACTGTCATCTCGTAGACAAATTGGCCAAGATGCTCCACGCCTTCCATAACCGCTTCATTGGGCGCGGTCGTCCCCTCCTCCTCGGCCAAGGTACGACACGACGGCCACATCTCGCCTGTCGACAGCACCAGCTTGTCCGGTCGGTGAAGTAGTAGATCAAAAGCGGATCGAAGCTCATAGCATGCCTCGAACACTTCTCTTCGGCCAACAATGTACAGGCCAAGGCGGGCGCGAGAAAGTGCCACCGTCAGACGCCGGATATCTCGAAGATAGCCGACTCTGGACGTACGTGTGAGTGAGAGAATGACATCTAGACATTATCAGTACGTGACATTCTCACTAGGGCCAGGGATCGACTTACAGTCATTTTGTTCGCCCTGATATTTGTCGACCGTAGTAACGATCTTAGGCATACCAAAAATAACCTCATTCTCGCATCGGAAGGCTAAGATATCTTTAACGAGCGCTCTTTGACCGGCATATGTTGTTAGGATGCTGATTTTTGACGCCGGGTAACCGAGTAGTCGCATATACTGATATAGCGCAACGGCGTATTCGGCTTCACCCAGATTCTGGATGAAATGAGGTGTCGGCTCAACCTCTCCCTGGCCTTTGTAGTCAGGTACATTAATGAATTGGTATTCGTACTTGAACCCGGCGTTGGCAGTCTGGAACTCTCTAAGGCTTTCAACGTGAGGCAGGTTTCCAAGATTCGGGTATCTCCACTGGTACAGCGCTGCAATAGACGGTCGTGCACGACCCTGTTGATCAAGGGTGATGACTGGTATTCCTAAACGAACAAGACGAGAGAATAGAGACTGCTCTAGGTTTGCATAATGTCTGAAGGCAAGGCTTTGAATAACAGGCGAGTTTTGATAGTGATCGCCGCAGAGAACAACTCTCTGTAGTGCCATTTGGCCGTCTTTGGGTTTTTGCATAGCTAAAGGAATGAAATTCTCAATTTCAGTAATTTGTGCTGCTTCTTCCATCACAACATTGTCATAATGAAAACCCAAAGACGCAATCTCAGAGCGTCGCATCGCGGCATGTGTCGACGTCATAGCAATGATGCGAGCTTCATTCGTGAGGAGGTAGTTGGCCTTATCGCGATCCCGTCGCAAAATTTCAAAAGGCTGAACATCCTCTAGCTCGGAGAACATTTTTGATATATGTCGATAGCAGCCTTCAGCAACGTCTACAACTGCCGCTCGGTCATCTTCCGCAAGGAAGAGCGATCGGGGCGCATCAGAGAAAAAGTTGTGAAATGGGAACGCTTGAATGATATCCGCAGCTGACGAGCTGCTATCGTTGGTGATTTCAGTGAATTTTTTCCAAGCCGGTTGCACATAGACCGAGTTAAAGTAGCCAGCAGTCTCTGCTGAGTTGCCATGAGCACCTGGGGCACCCATACTTGCAGCCAGGCGATTCACTTCCTGCAAATACCGGTCTCTAATCTCCAAGAATGATTCTACACGCCCATGTTTACTGAAATTTCCTTCAGTGTCAAGTTCTTCCTCACCATGGCCGAGCCGTAAAAGATGTCGTTCATCGATGTCCAAGGCCACGATCTTGGCAAATAGCTGGTTCAGTGCCTGGTTGGAGTGGGCAATTAAAAGGGTTCGCTGTTCAGGGAAATTGTGATAGATGTTGTTGATTATCTGTGTCGCCACATCGGTTTTCCCGGTTCCCGGTGGTCCAACGATGACAGTCAATCCTGGCTGAGTTCCAGACATGATTGCTTCAATTTGTGCTGCCGTGAAATGGACTGTATTCAGCTTGGGTGAGTCAACAGGGTATGGCCCTAGATTTGGTGGCTTGTATGTGGAAACTTTGTAGGTTTCTATTTCAGCAAGCATAGCAGGCTCCGCGTCCCTTCTTCTCTTCTTAGATGCTTTTGAGGGCATTTCCTCTGGCGCTTTGTCTATCGATTCAAGAACATAGGGAGGACCGAAACTGCTACTCACTTCAAAACCCGGTTCGATGGTTTTCCCAGGAAGACTCGCAACAAGATGGTGCCAATCGAGGAATGTGTCTCTGAAATCAATCTTGCTGACACGATTTGGTAAATGCTTGTAAGTAGCACCTGCAGGATCTCCGTAGCCGAGGAAGTTTTCATGTAGCCAGGATGCCAACGGGACCTCGGAAAGCGTTAACGTACGGATGGATTCGAGGACGGGTTTGAAGTTATTCTCTCTGCCGCTCCGACGAACGATTAGGTTAATACGCTCGTACACGTCAGGTTTGCCTTTCGAGACTTGTTCTAGATCCTCCTTGTACATTTTTGGGTCTAGCCGTAGTTGCATTCTCCGGACGGATGATCTGTTCGAGCCACTGAAGTAGGCGGAAGGATCCCTTATTGACTTTCCTTTGTCATCTAGAATCTGGGCAACTTCAGCTGTGCGAACCGTGATAAGTCCAAGTTTCTTTGCCTCGGCCATGCTGTTGCCGCTTCCATTCGTGATAGCTGACTGTGCCGTGGCATCTACCGCAACAAGGAATATAACATCATCGGGGCGAAGAGAATCCCATTCTCGTCTGACACGATCGCCTAAGCGACGAAAGTCGAGTGAAATTTCCGCTCGAACAACTGATGGCTTATCATCCCCAACTAAAGGCGGAACCACTTCTAATATGGAAGGTCGAGAAATAGGTAAGGCCATCCTTGACGAACCAGCAAAACCAGTCTCTCCCGAACGTCTCACTTCTGGCCTCAATCGTTGTATGGCATCGCTGATGTCTTTTCTTATTCCATAGAACGATTCGCACCGATAAAGAACTAGAGCCCTCCACAGGAAGTCCCCCACGGAAAGATATTGGAGTTTTAGTTTTGGTAGTGCAAGTGGTCGCGATGCATCATAATTATCCGTCCTTAACAGGCTCTGGTCAAATAGGTTGTCCTCGGTAGGGAGTATACTCAAATCCCGGGCAGTTTCTTGAAATGTTTTTCGCTTCTCAAACGTTGACAGCAGCACCTCCATCAGAAAATGTCTATCAAGAACTATGTTGGCCGACTCGGGATAATTTGTTCGTAATTCGAGGAGGGATACAAGCTTAACAAGCTCCTCATTTGTCAGAGTCTCGAGAAGATTCTCGAGTTCACTTCTCTTATCAATGGAAGCATAGTTTGAGAGGGCCAGAACAGTCAACTTTTCCCTGAAATGCCGTAGTGCAACTCGTTGCAGCCCCCCGAGTTCGACACAGTGCCGATCGTATGCTTCGGTCCGGCTGTATTGCGCTCCCGTCTGGTCATCGATAGAGAAATGCACATAATGGCTTAATAGAGCACATTGATCACGAAGTAACGCATTAGCCTCATCGTTGAACATAGGAGACAGCTTCAAAGCTGGCAAGATGTGTAGGTCTTGAAGCAAGGTGTTGACGTATCGTCGTGTAGGGAGCTGACTCAACAGATCCGAAATAAACTCAACGAAGCGCTCGCAGTATAGGACATTATCTTGCGCCTTCTTCTCCTCGTATAGCAGCCGAAGGAAATCCAATGCTAGCGTGTACAGCCAAGCTCTCTCGAAACGCAGCCGGGCTTTCGTAGCATCGTCAGCGGAGTCGTATCGTTTGCCTGCAGCTTTCCATGATTTCTTAAGCTGTGGTGTCTGTGACAATTTGGTTTCGCGTTTCGCATCGGATGAGAGATTGTGCCAGATAGCGATGGAGACGAGGGGTGCGCACTCCTTTCTTACGCTAGTCCAGTCAAGACTTTGAAAGGCGAAGATGATGAAATTCAGTAGGTGTGTCCGGATAGTCAAGGATAGAGTGTGGTCA